>JAUMJJ010000044.1:10930000-12130000 GCA_033556795.1 Tapera naevia
AGATACTGTTACACCTTCTATGTAGTGATCCAGGCACAAAAACTCTCAGGAAGCTGACCTCTCTTCAAGTATGCAGTTTTGAAGGCTGAAGGAAGTTATCAGTATATCAGCAAATTCAACGCTGGGGGTTTTAGCCACATAATTTATACTGGTAATATTATATAATCTCTCCCAGGCTATGTAGGTGAAACAGTACAGTTTTTCATCTCTCTGAACTTGATAAAAATTATTGCTTTTACCTATGTTAGTTAATGTGTTTAAACCAGGTAAAATTGTAAATGTACTGTGTTTCAAATCATTATTTTCACTGTTGAGGTTCAGAAAAGGGGACTGATGCAGTTAATGTCATTGTTACAGTTGTATTTTTTTTTAAAAAAGGGTATCAACAAACAGTTTGGCAGGTGTTAACTTGTGTAAAACTAATGAGAGAATCTCAAAAGTACACCTAATTTAGTCCAAGTATTACTACTTTTGAAATTGATAAAGGAAAGTGTGCTAATTTTTTCTGAAGAAATCTTATCTTGGGTACATTATGGATGTTTCTTTATTAAATGAAAATTTTTATGTATTTTTGTTTACTATAAATAACACTAATAATAAAAATCTGTCTTCATGGAGTTCAAGTTGTCTTAGAGCAGTAGATGGCATGTCAGCTGTAATCTGCATGGTGATGCATGTTTAGTACAATTTTTGTTCCTCTTCCATTTTGAGACCTCTAGTCAACATACTTAAACTTCCTTTTTTGAGTGTTCCTATCTAAATTAATGAAAATTTCAGAAATAATAAGCAAATGTTAATTTTGTGGTGGTATTTCCTTTTTTCTACTCAAACAAACTCCACTGGTTTTTGCTGCGTTGCCTTAAGATGACTGGCATTTTCCATTGCACTGGTTCTTGATACTCCTGGGGGGTTATTTTTCACAGGAAAGATAGGACATGAAGGTTTTTTCAGTATAGTAGAAACACAAATATTTCATTCCTAATCTAGTCTTCCAAAATCCTGCTGCATTTTAGTGCTTTTGACATAAGTGAATGCTATCTCATGTTCTTGATTACATTGCTTTGTCATTGTCATTCACTGTCCTCTGTAATGGCTTTAATGTGAGTGGTTGAATAAGAGTTGTCCATCATTATTAGCTGTACTACGTCTTCTCTCTTTTTGGACATTGATCCACATCAGTATGTTTTCACAGTAGAAATAGTCTTCAAGTGACATGGAGAATGACAAAAAAAATGTTTTCTACAGGTTTTCTCAGAAATCAGTCATTAAGTTCTTCATTCTTTTTCAGATGTTCTTGAAGCAGATAGGTCGACTGGGTCAGCTAAGACAGTGATACAGTCTGAAATAGACATTTGTTGGTTTGGGTTTTTTTTTTTTGAGAAAGATCAAAGGCAGTTCTGCAGCCTTTCCTAGAAGAGAGAAAACTGCTTTGAAAATGCAGACTATAATTTAAGCATGAGTTGTAGAATGATAACATTGAAATAAAATAGCCTTTTGTTTTAGTTTGTGTTTTGAGGCAGTTCAACAACTATGGATACTACAGAACAAAGAATGTTGAAGTCGTATCTGAAAGGAACTGTGTGTCTGTTCTGGAATTTTGAATGGTTGTGGTTATCAGTTCCCATGAGTTCTGTGTAGAGCTGGACAACAGTTCCAGCTGGATGTTGTAAGAGAAAAAACCTGAACTCAAGAACTAGAGGAAACATGGAAGAGTGTTGAGATTGGCCAAGAGAGATAAGCAGCTCCAAGCAAATCATCTATATGGGATTACATATCCCTTTGTCTACTTCAATTTTATGTTCCAGATGTTTGTGTAATATTTTTGAGTGGTTATATTTCTAAAAAGAAGTGGCTTACACCATTTGTTCATCCTTATCTTCATGAAGACTGACTTCTTTTAAAGCAAAGGATCTTCATTGTCAAGGATGTCTTACTTCACTGACAGTGCACTCGAGGATGGAGGTACCTCGAAGGAGTCTGCCTCATTCCAGTACTGTTTTTCAGATGTTTCTTTTAGATGGTTAGACAAGTTTATTACTGTTTTAGGGCTAATTACTGTAGCTTGTTCCTTGTTTGTCTACTTAAAAAATGTTGTATGAACTCTTGTCCCACTTGAAGTTGATAAACTTGGAGTAGTTCAGTCAGAGGAAATTAATGAGGAACCAGTAAAAAAGCAATAATCTGTCAGCATGTAGCAAAACATGTCATTAGTTCTCGTAGCGTCTTCCATTTTTTGTGTATTGTATTGATTGTTCCAGTGACTAATGCTAAATTCTCTTTGTGAATAATAACTTGATTCTGTTCTAAGTTACATTTTGAATGCAGTTTGCTAGTCAGCTACTGATGAGTCTGGTTTGAGAACTTTGTCCAGTCTCTTGTACATTGTGTTTTATGTCTCCTGTACTTGGTTATAAAACAAAGTTTTGAAGACGTGCCAATGTCTCAAGATGTAGAAGAAAATAAAAAGTCCTACCCTCCCCAAACAAACAAGTAATTTATCTCATTCTGGATGTCATTTTTCTTGTGCTGCATCAGGAACCATCAGTTGTACCTTATCCATTTGAAAATAAAAATCCATGCATAAAGTGGAGTTCTACACCATAATCTGATCATTTGGCATTTTCTTGCTCTGTAATGAAGAAACGATGTTTTGTCATTGTCATCACACTCTCCCTTTCCTGCTACATCAGCCTAAGCATGTGAGAGATTGTGTGTGGCAGAGCAGGGAGCATTGGTCTGTTTAAAATGAGATCAGTTCCTGCTAATATCAACTGTGTAAAAGAAAAAAGAATTGACATCGAAATTTGAATCTAAGAAGCGTGGCTCCGCAGGGAAGAAACTGTACCGTTTGACTGTTGTGTGCATAAATATATAAACAAATACCAGAGCGTTTATATTTAACTGCTTCTCTTGCTCAGGAGAGGCAAGAACATTTCCAGAAGATTGTCTTGGAAGGCACGGAGAGAGTGGAGGATCAGGTAAGGGCCATCTGGTTGATGCATATGGCACACAGTCACAAAACTCTTTGGCTGCATCTGGTGACTGTAGAAGTTGGTGCTGCTTCTTATTTTTGGGATCCAGAAGATACTTTGGACTGGTAGATAACCTGCCATGCACAGGAGACGAAGTTTCTGAAGATAGGATAATGGAAGCTGTGAACAAATTGAACGAAAATACATTCCATCACTTTATGGGTAAAGTGGAAATCTATGAAGAATATTACCTTTCAGAAAAAGGAAAGTGATTTACTTGAACTTGAAGCTCTGTAAAGGTAGTAACTTCCATAGATTCATGCTCACCTCCTATCAAGGATATTTTTTCACTAGGCCATTACTTTTCGAGTTACAGAGACATACGAAGTCTGTCATGTTGGAATGTGGTTGGAGATTTAGTGGATAAGACTGAAAAGAATTTTCTTTCTGAAACTATAAATGTGAAATTGTGACTTCAGTTTCTTGTGAAAGATGAGATAAATACTTTTGTATGTTAATAACTAATAATGCCTGATTTTGTTTTCCTGTTGTTACAATGTTGGACTTTGAATCTAAAGTGCTTAACGGTGATTGCACCTAATATGATCAAATTATCTCGCTCCAAATACTTCTTGTCTAGGCCAGTCAAACTGATTGTGAAAATTAGCATAGGACCCTGGAATACATTTTAGACGTGATGTTGAGAAACAAAATGTATGTTTCCAGTTCATTATTATTGATGAGCAAAGCTCAGGAAGTCTATACATCAATTTCTGCTTATCTCACACTCCTAAACAACAGGAAGTTAAAGACATTTTGCATCTAATATTGCCAGTTCGTATTAGTAGTAACATCTATTACTACACACTGTGATTTTACTTAAAGCATTTTTTTTTTATTGTGCAGGGCCAGAGCATTATTCCAATGCTGACAGGAGAAGTCATTCCTGTAATGGAACTCCTTTCATCTATGAAATCACACAGTGTTCCAGAAGAAATAGATGTAGGTGCAAAAGTGACTGCGTAGTTTGATACTTTTTTTAAGAGTACAGTGGGAAGGGTTCTTGATGCAGAAGGAATCTGCCTTGTAACTGGTGAAGAACATTTAATAATCGAGTGATTTTTCTCATTTTCAAAATGTTTCATCTGAAATCTGAACGTCTTTCTAAGGTTGTGCATTTTTGAGCAGTCTTACCTCTTAGCTTAAATAGTTAGAGTTCCCATGTATGATTAAAACCAAAAGTCAATTAATTGGGCGGTGGTGCGGATCCTTATCTAACTTTCGTCTATATATACTTGCATTTCAGATAAGTGACACAGTGCTAAATGATGATGACATTGGGGATAGTTGCCATGAAGGCTTTCTTCTCAAGTATGAATTTCAGTTTTGATTTATGCTGTAGTAAAATGGCTTGAATTTGTATGTGCATGTCTGTCTACCTAGCTGTCTGTGTGTGCATGTGAATATATATTAAATTAGTTTTCTTTAAAGGAGAGGGAAGAAATACATTACTTTAGCTTTTTGAGATTTTTGTCTGTAAAATGCCATAGAAATTGCTTTCTTTTTAGAAGAATGGCTCTGGTATAATAACTGTATCGCATGTTGTTATGGGGTCATTTGCTTGATAATAGAAGAAAATATAATTTTTCATGGTTAGTTGTGTAAAGATAGAAATCGAAGTATTATGTTTTTATGAAATATCAAAAAAAATGGGTTGTGTTCATTGCATACTCTGATTAAGAGTCATTGATGGTATGACTCGTAGAAAGCCTATTATTAAATTGTGGTTTTCTCTTCTCTTCCCCTAGTTTTAATGTATAAGAAAAGCATATTTCAGAGGTTTTAGATTACATTCTGTTATCTTTCAAGACTTCTCTGGTGCAACTGCATTTATGTAGTGCTTAGTGTCATCTATGCAGTGTTACATATGTTTTAAGTACTACAGAAATTCATGTGTTAATTTAACTAATTCTTCACATTAATATAGTGCTTAGTTCCACAGAGAATTTGGGAAATAATGAAGTGAATACTATGGAACAGATCATTGTAAATAACTAGAGCCATTGGTTCTACAGTGATGAGCTGTTTTCATACCAGATGGAGAGTTATTTGGCAGGTACTAGACTGTAGGGTATCAGTTATCTCTTCTTGCTACTTCTCCCTGCAAGTGTTGTCCATTTGTGTGAAGGGTCCAAATGTCTGATGTTTAGCTTGTCTGCAAAGCTTATCAGTTCATCTAGGTTCAGATTTGAAGTCTTAAATATAGGGTTGTATGGATTTGTATGATTGGATCATACTAAATAAACTACCATATCAATAAGACCAACCTCTAAAATAAGCAGTCACGCTTTCTTAGTAACTTCTAAATGAAACTGAATATTTATTTCTGTCCCAAAGAAGAATTCGTAAGCATTTATACTTACTTCTTTTTGTTTATAGGATAAATAATAGCAGGTCTACTATGAAGTCCACATGTAGGATTTCAGTGTGAGTGTAGCTGTTATATTCCTTATCAGGTGTTTATTAGAACAAGCTAATCACATACAATGCATCTGTCAGTAAGACTGCATAAATGTACTTCCATGTATTCATAGATATTGGAGAGAAAAAAATTAATAGTATCTAGACTTTCTAGGGTATCTAGACGTTTGAAGCTGTGGGCCAGGTGTTGGTTTGAGGAAGTGCAGGGAGGAAAGGAAGGATAAGGATAAGAAAGCTCAACAGAAGTTTCTCAAGGATAAGTTAAGAGTCATCAAGGTTAGTCCACATATGTTTTTCTGCAGCTTCCAAACTTAAGATAAACTAAATAAGATCTGTGCTACTAGCAACTATTAAGAGAAGATCCTCAGCTTCCAGCATGCCTATGTGTATTCTGAGGGACTCAAGCTTGTGACATGCTCTTACCCATGTAGTTACCAAGAGCAGAACAGTTTATCTGCCGAGCATCCCAAAAGTAGACTCAGTTTCAGAAAATGAGAACAACCATGGAATAGATCTTCTTTCAAATGCTTTCAAATCCTTATATATGTTAAGGATATATATAAACATAAATTATTAATGTATCTTATGTTACTTTGGACTAATAATTTTATACATATTCTTCAATAAAGTTAGATAGTAGCAGTAGACAATTCTTGTCTACTCTGTAACTGTTGTTCGGTGGTCCTTAGTGATAGTCTTTTATTCACCAAAATGAAAATGTAGATACTGTCGAACTTCTAGATTTCAGCAGCAACCTGCGCAGTGCTGTGAGGTCCTATGGGTATGGGCCTGTAGCTATGGGCCTTTATTTATACTAGGAGCTCTTTACTTTTCTTGTGAAGATAATAACTATTTTATTTGATAAGTCTGATTAAATGTATTAACCTATGTTTCTTTTTATTTGCAGTGCAATTAGTTCACACCTACAGACATGTGGTTGTTCTGTAGTTGTAGGAAGCAGTGCAGAAAAAGTTAATAAGGTAATGTACTTAAATACTGATTATTTGGACTGCGTGTTATTTGGAACAAGGCTTATCTATAAACATATTTGAGGTTGAAGAAGGGAGGAGTACTGTTGTCTGGTTATTTACTTCAGATGATTGATCTAGCAGTTGGTAATTCTGCCTGAAAATTGCCTTACTAGGTGTACTCTGTGTATAAATGAGTAGCAAATGAGTCTCAGCTTTTAATTTAAAAAAAAAAGTGATTTGTAAGCTGAACTGTACAAACAGAAGGACTGAACTGGCTTGCCCAGTTTAGCTATGTCAATGGGTACTGTCTCTGTACTCTTTAAGAAACTAGAATCCACATGATTTCTTTTACAGTGAATAATAAATGTACTCCTGCATTATGAACTGCTTGTGTTTCTTGGAACCTCAAAGCTGTTGAGACTGGGATCACACACATGTGTTGAAACAAGCAAACTTACTAGGACCTTTCCAGCATTTCTTTTTTCATAGTTGTGTTTGTGTTGAAGTCCTATTCAGCCTGTTTAAAACTTGTAGGGTACAGTTGAACTGGTAGATCTTAAATTGTCTCAGCTTTCCAGAAGAATGAGAAATAGACAAAGTACACATATAAAGCCTTAAAACTGGGTGTTGTAACAACGAAACACTCAGTGTGTCATACTTGCTGGACCACATCAGTAGGGTTGATGTTTAGAAGCTTTCAGGTTTCGAAATGATAAGCAGCATTAGCTGTACCTCTTAATGGGGAAGAGTATAAATGTCAGTATGGTCTATTGGGGGGGGGAAAAAAGGTCACTCTTGGAAAATGTTGATTCAGAGCAAGAAAATAGTTATGTTTTTGTGGTAGACTTTTTTCCCATGCTATTACTTTTTATAAGTCTTGTAAGCCTGTTACAAAATATTTCATTGGAACCAACATGAAACTTATCGTGCACTGCTTTTCCTCTAATATTTTGGTGTAAATGGAGAGTTTCTTGATGCTTATTTTAAACTTATGCAGTATGTGAAGGAAAAATCAAATAAGGATGTTTTCATTGTTTAGAACTCTCCAAGTACTTTTTTGTATATGACTTTTTGATTATATCAAAATGCTAGTTTCAGATAAATTGAAAGCAATTTGTGGAAGAGATACACTTGCGTTTACTGTCTGTTGAAATATTCCTTAAAGCGTATTTCTTTTTTCCATAGTGTGATGTATCAGCATTTTGTTCAGAGAGATTTCCATTTGACTTGCATTTAATTAGGATAATACTCCAGCCCTTCTAATAAAAGTGCTGAAGTTAATTTTCGGTTAGGATATTCTGAGATAAATCATGAAGAAAATATTGTTTTCTTTGTGAGAAAATGTATTTCACTAAATCAATTGTCAATGTACAGTCATGACTGAGTCCTTTAATAGACTTCTGTGATTCAGAATATCCCTGCAACTGGGAATGAAAAGAAGGATTTTATAAAAGTGTGCAGTCCTAGAGCCTTCAGGTATTAGGTGCTGCTGCACATAAGTCCTATGAGGAACGGCTGAGGGAACTGGGGTTGTTTAGTTTGGAGGAGACTGAGGGAAGATCTCATCACTGTCTACAGCTGCCTGAAAGGGGGCTGTGGCAGAGCAAGTGTTGGTCTCTTCTCTCAAGTAAGAGGTGATAGGACAAGGGAAAATGTCTGCGAGTTGCGTCAGGGTAGGTTCAGACTTGATATTAGGAAGAATTTCTTTACTGAAAGGGTGGTCAGGCGCTGGAACAACTGCCCAGGGAGGTGGTTGAGTTACCATCCCTGGAGATATTTAAAGAAAGGATAGATGAGTTTTTGAGGGACATGGTTTAGCAGATGAGGGGTGCGGTTGGACTCGACCTCTGAGGTCTTTTCCAGCCGGAAGATTCTATGATTCTATGATAATAGATACACTGATACTATTGTCAGGGTAAGGTTTTGTGTAGTTGTATAGCACTGTAAATTTTCAGTTTACACTGCGGCCTCTGGGCAATGCAATAACAATAGTCCAGTGTCCTGAACCCATGACAAAGGTCCTGCAGTGGTACATGTGGAGAAGCAGTATATTCAGATAACTTTATTTTCTGATAGGGAATGTTTTCTTTATAGTGGACTTGCCTGTCTGGTTGTGATTTTAATTGTGATGTACTAGTTATTGAGCTGTAGTTTATTTTGTAAGACTGAAGCCTTTTTTTGAGAGAAAAATTCATTTTAAGTCTCAAAGTTGGTGCCCTTTTTTACATATATGTATGCATATATGAGTGTGTATTTCTTCAAAGTGAAATAAAAAGTAAGAACAGTGGGTCTGATGAATATATATTTATTGTAGACTATACATATTGTATATTACATATTTATAATATATAATGCTCCTAGTTGCAGTGAAATTAACAACCTTCTCTTTAAGAAATTCAAGGCATGTTTAGTAAGACAGTGTTTTGAAAGAAACAGTTTTGTGATGCTTTATAAAAATTGGGATGGAGGGAATGCAGTTTTGTGTATCTTGACAGTGATGGTAAAGCACCTTTGATCAAATGAACGGTAAATGCTGATACTCAAAAATAAATCACGAGCAACAAGGGAACCAGATAAAAGAAAATTTTTGGTTCTTAGCTGAAATCAGCAAACCATGGTTAATATGTATTGTTTCAGGCATGTAAGATTTGCACATGATAAGGTTAGCATGGTAGATGAAATGTTGAAAGCTTAAGTAGTTATAAAAATCTTAACGCTTTTAGTTCATAAAGTAAGTAATTAAACAACTTTAAGTTCTAAATAATTGTGTAAAATAATGTATTGATAAGCGAGACACTAGGAAAAAGTGTCTAGAGGATTGTGAGTCTCAAGATTCATCCAAGGTAAATTTTGTAAATTCTGCACAGGTTTTTGTCAGTAGCACACTCTTTCTGACACAGTGCAACTGCTTTGAAGTAATTGATATCTTTATGGTAATTGATTTTTTATGGTAATTGATTACTTTATGAAGTAATTGATATATTTACTTTACCTGTTCTTAAAGTGAAAAAAAACACCTATGGCATCTTGCTAAAGTGGCAAAAAGCGTTAGTGAAAAAGCAGGCTGCCATTGTTTTAGACACTGCGTAAATACATTGTGCAAGGATGGAGCTTTCGGAAGTACCTTACAGACACAGACAGGACACCACAGGTTAAGACTGAAAGATGAACAGATGGGAATAGGTGCTTGTGTTTGGAGATGATTACTTGTAGCTGATGCAGCACAAGAGTTTGAAAATGGATAATGAAGTACCTTTGTTGCTTTTAATGGAGAGTTTGAGGAAATTACTGAGGAAACAAGCATGGATGTTTACTTAGGAAATTGACTTTGCCTAATTTGAGACAATAGCTGTGGTTTCAATATGGAATGAATAAAATAAGAAGCTTAAAAGGCTGGGAAAGTAATCACAGTAGCTCATGTTTATGTACTAGGAAATGGTAGCAGAAGCCAAAAATGATTTGTTCTACATGGTTGTTTAAAAAACAAACTTTGCCAAAAAGTGTTGGATTTCTTCTTTATTTGACAAGAATTTGGAGTAGTATGGCTTACAGCTTAATAACTTAAACATGTCACTGAAGTGACCTTGCTGAAGTTCAAGATTTCTAATAACCATGATGAACTTATTTGTTCCTTATTTCAGATGCCTAATGCATTGTATTTAGAAATTGTATTTTAAGATCAGTTCATTCCACTACCATTTCATGTTTTTCAAAACTGTTCTTTTTAATGCAGATTGTGAGAACATTGTGTCTGTTTCTTACGCCATCAGAGCGGAAGTGTTCCAGACTCTGTAGAAGTGAGTCTTCTTTCAAATACGAGTCAGGACTTTTTGTTCAAGGCTTACTCAAAGTAAGTACACTTAGGAAAGTTTTATTCCTCAGTAGTTTAAGAACATTTGTTAATGTGTGTTTATGTGTGTTATGTTCAGAGAAATATGTCATCTTCCTTTGATTCCTTTCTAGTTTTCCTTGTAACTACTTGCATATTAAAATTCCAAGCTAGTCTTTTCTTTGACACATCTATCTCATGTTGACCAAATTGCTCACTATTATTACTGTACCTCAAAGTATATTCTTGCTTACTTGAGGCTAGAATCCCAAGAAGCATGTTGTTATGTTGTCCTAAAACCAAAATGAACAATCTATCAGTCTATAGTTTCCAGGTGTTTTAAAAGGGTAGTGAAGATGAATAAGAAACTTGCTTCTTGATCTAGCAAGCAGTCTAAACTTACTGGATAAACTTAATACTATAATATTAATGGGCTTACGAACCAGATGATGCAATACTCTGACACAGGTTAGCCTCCGTACCTATTTTCACTATTGTATTAAGGGAATCATGCAGTATGAAGAACTTTTTACTGTGCTACAACCATCAGTTCTTTCAAACAAAGCGTGTCCAAACAAATGTGACTTAAAATTTAGGCATGATACTTTAATATTTTTTGTTCCAGTATAACTTGTTTTTTTTAAAAAGTAACTAGCAGAATAATTTTTTCACTAAAACAGGATTCAACAGGAAGCTTTGTGTTGCCCTTCCGTCAAGTAATGTATGCTCCATATCCTACTACACATATAGATGTGGATGTCAATACAGTGAAGCAGATGCCCCCTTGTCATGAACACATCTATAACCAACGCCGATATATGAGATCCGAGCTGACAGCATTTTGGAGAGCTAATTCAGACGAAGAAATGTCTCAAGATCGTGTTATCCACACAGATGAGAGTTTCACACCTGATTTGTATGTACTTCTCTCTCACATCTTTCAAAGTTACTTGATTTGGGTCAAGGGAATAAAATAAATGCTTATTTTCTAATAAAGTACATGAGGTTTTTTTTGCTTTTAAGAAGCTACTTCAGCTCTGGTAGTTGCGTTCATTTTGGAGGAATTTACCAGTTCCGTCAGTGGTTTCATTGCATTAAATATTACTGAAAAACATTTTCAGTGATACTTCTATGTTATGTATATTTTTTGTCTGTTTTAATAGCACTATAACACAGCTAAATGAATTTGACAGAGCCCGATGGCTTTCCTGGGTTTAGTTCATTTCATCTTGAAGTTTTGCTTTAAAATTCTGAATTATTCAAAATAGGAATTCAGTTTTAATTTCTACCAAATTGTAAATATTAATGCTATTGCTGTGCACAACTTCTGGACAGTTAGTGTCCTTTCATGGTATTATCTCACATGTTTGTTTGCCTTATGTTCTGTAGAAATGTCTTTCAAGATATCCTGCATCGAGATACATTGGTAAAAGCCTTCCTGGATCAGGTAATTGTTGCTTTTTTCTGACAGAGCAAGAGCTAAAATTCAGTACTCTGTGACCTAGTAACAGATAATTTAACACAAATAGGTAATTTGTTGGCTTGGTAGCTCTCTTTCGTACGAGTGCTATGATTCTTTTCTGCATCACTAGAGAGAAAAGTACTCGTGTTGTTTGTACTATTAGTATATTAACTGAACCTCCTTCTTACACGTGAAAAAGAATGCATATTTTCTTTAGCTGTGCAACAGTGTCTGCCGTTAGAAGATTGAGAAAACTACCTGTCTGGGGTTAATTTCAAGTCATTTTAAAAAGGAAAATAATGCTTTATCCAAACCAAATTATAGAGTAGCTTAATTTATTGCCTCTGAGTAAGTAAAAAACTACTAATGTTGAGTGCTTCTCCAAATCTGGAGTTAATGTGCCTACTTTACTATAAATAATGATATGTTACATGTGTATGCAATGTTTCTTTATATTCCACATTTTTAAAATGATTCTCGAATTTCCATGTCTATTTAATTTTCTGGTATACTTTTTAACAGATCTTTCACCTGAAGCCTGGTTTGTCGCTAAGGAGTACTTTCCTTGCACAATTCCTGCTAGTCCTTCACAGAAAAGCATTAACTTTAATAAAATACATAGAGGATGACACGTAAGTGGGCAGGTAACAGAAAGCAGACTTTGAGAAACTTCCTCTGTTCTTTTTTTACAAAATTCTTTTTTATTTTCTTGCAGGCAAAAAGGAAAGAAACCTTTTAAGTCTCTTCGAAGCTTAAAGATAGATCTTGACTTAACAGCAGAGGGCGATCTTAACATAATAATGGCTTTGGCTGAGAAGATTAAACCAGGTCTGCATTCCTTTATCTTTGGGAGGCCTTTCTACACTAGTATACAAGAACGTGATATGCTCATGACGTTTTGAAGTTCTTCACTTCTGACATGTAATGTTATACTCTTGCATGGCACAAAATAATTTTTTTGACAGATTTTGTCAGTGTGACCTCCATGCTTGTGGCAATCATTGACTTGACTGAGGATGGAGCATTAGGAGCACATTGACACTACAGCCTGTCCAAAGCAGGAGGAGGTCTTGTTAAAAGGAATATCAACTTAGCTAGACAACTATGATTTTAATGAACCCGTATCTGCTGTTTACCTTTTTTAACAGTAAAAGTAAATGTTCCCAGAGGTTCCTTTGCCGTATGGGCTTAGCAGATAATTGTGGGTGTGTTTTGATGTATGATAAAAGGAAGCATTTTAGTTTTCTTTCCCCCGAGACTTCCTTCAGGTGCGTGTTTTTACCTGTTCTGCTGTGTCAGTATTTGTAGTGTTTCCACAGAAATATACATATATTTTCTCTAATCATGGAGGTTGCAGAATAGGGGCCATCCAAGAGTTTCAAAGAGTTTGTAGAAGTGCTTATTCTTATGTATGTGGTACAAATCTAAAATGTGTTTTCCCTGATCTCCCTTTTTAGCACTACTGGCTCCTTTATTCAGAGCATTTAAAGGTATTTGGGATTTTTAATATAATACTAAGTGCTATTCTTGTGTGCAAACTGTTGACTGTTAGCAGCTTAAATACTGTACATGGAAACTGGGTCATTATTTAGACAGCTTTATGCATTTAAAAGCCAAGCAGGATATTCTGTCACAGATTGCTTGGCCATCCTGCAGTGTAATATACAGTGATCGAGCATAATTCAGCTTTTTTTCAAAACACGAAACAGAAAACTTGTGGCATTCAGTAGCAGTTGTCAGTCTTTCTGACTGTAAACTGCTGCTGGTTTTCACATTGTCAGTTAGAGTAAGGTTCACATTAAAGTATTAGACCTTTCCGAAGAACAGCAAAGTGATAGCCAAACTAAAAGACAAAGCAGTATTTTTTTTTACATTACCATTAATATATTTACTAATCCTTAATTCAAAAATGAGCATATCTGTGAACTAACAGGGTTAGCACTTTACTAACTGAATTCTAGCCAATAACCTTGCTAATCTTCTTAGCTCATTTTAGCACATCTCCAATTTTGCTTTGCTTGAAAATAAAAACTTTTCTTTTTATGCCTTAACCTTTCTTTCCCAGTAGTATGTAGAGCACCGTGCTGTCAGGTTAATCCAGACTCATTTTTATGAGTTTTGACGCATGGTTGGTGTGTACTACATTGAAATCAAAGGTACATGATGTTGTTTTATTTCTTCTCTTTTTGGACAAACACAGGAGTGTATTTGTCATGTTTTAACATAACCTCATAAATCAGCATTCATTGTGAAAGATGTGCACTTGTGATTGTAAAAGCCACTGTTGCTTTATTGCTGAGGGGTTTCCTCACATTGTGGCTCCTGAAAAAAAAGCTGTCTTCTTGTTTTGGAATCAGTGTTGTTAAAGGACCATAATACTTTAAATCTATCTCCACTCTTTTCCGTGGTGGCTGGCTTTGCAGAAATCTTGCCAAAATAATGCATCTAGAGCTCTCAGGTATTAGAAGTATTTCACTCTTCTGCAAGGTTCCTCTTTATTGTGTAACTTTGCTTTTGTTTTGCGTACCTGGAGAAGAACACCGGAGAGTACTTAAATACTAATGGAGCACCATGATAAAGTAAATACTAACTAACACTATTAGTATAACCTTGCAAACAGGTTTCATTTTTCAAGATGGCTTTTTGGTGCCACTTCCATGCAGTGAGTCATAGAAGTTTTCCTGAAATGTCATATATCACAGTATCATAAGGTTGGAAAGAACCTCTGAGATTGAGTCCAACCTATAACCCAACACTAACACCATCATCTAAACCATGGCACTCAGTGCCTCATCCAGTCTCCCCTTAAACACCTCCAGGGTCGGCGACTCCACCACCTCCCTGGGCAGCGCATTCCAATGGCCGATCACCCTTTCAGTGAAGAACTTTTTCCTAACATCAAGTCTAAACTTTCCCTGACGAAGCTTGAGTCCATGCCCTCTAGTTCTGTCACTGGTCACCTGAGAGATGATTTTAAAAGGAGTACTGTCCTTTATTTAGATACCCAGAATTCCCTTTACATTTCCTGAAAGAGAAAGATTTGTAATTAAATATTTAGATCTTCTAAAAGACATGGAATTGGGCCTCAGCTGCACAACAGTTTTTGTCAATGAACATCAATAGTGTTACTTGGTTAAGTAAGTAATTGCATTTTGTGAAGCCGTTTTTTTTAGCTGTACATCTATGTAGGATTCTTGCAGTGAGCTCAGAGCTTCATGAAAATAATGTATCAATTTATATTGATGTTAGTTTCTTGTGCTGAGAGTCTGTCTTCCTACCCTCATTAATTTCATTCTGCATTTTTAATCGATCAATTAGAAAAGAGCCTGATTGTGCTAAGATTTTATTCTCATGTTTAAGATTGTGAAAAAATGTAATGAACACTGCTAAAACTTCTAATGTAGAAGTTGTGTTGAAGTGTATAAAGTTTTAAATGTGCTGCTGAAATTAATCACTTCAGCTTGATAGGCATTAGAGACTTAACATTGACACTTTTTGAAATTACTGGAAGCTGGAAACTCTCAGTTGCTACTTTTGTTGCACAACTGTTGTTACAAGTGCACTGTCACAATTGCAGAATGTATGGTGAAGTAAATTATTAAAAGTGTCTGCATGTTGTGTTGTAAATCTTGCTCAGGAAATTATATTCTAATAAAATTTATGCACAATTTTTGACTTAATGCTGCTGGTTTTTTTCATAGAATTTCTGTGTCTGATAGAAACATCATCTTGTATCCTTTGAAATAAAGAAGAAACCTTTTTCTTGTTAAATTAAAAATTATGCTGAAATGGTGAATCGTAGATTGTAGATAGGAAGTTGTGCATTAGCTCCTCCGTATCTTTTAAGGACTTACTCATTTCAGGCTCAGGCCAATATGATTAAGCTATGCCTTTATGTGTTCAAATAAGAATTTACCCTCTATTTTTAAAAAGTTTTAATCCTATAGGAGAGAATTTATAAATGTTTTAATTAGTTCACTTATATCTAGCAGTCAGTGAATACCTTTCTTCAGGATTTTAGTTCCTTATAGTTAAAAGAATAAGGCCAGTTTATTTCCTCCAGTTGGATTTGAAAGGAGAGTAGTGTTTTAGAGCATTTTTAGTAGCGCATTTTTCCCTGATCTTGATTCGTGGTCTTTGCATGCCTACAAAGGTAGCACAGAAAGACATCCACTGGAATGTCTTACTTGTTAGGACTACAGAGGATGTTCCCATTCTGTATATCAATATGTCATGATGTCTGTTACATTCCAGAGCAAAATAGGTATTTTGATAATGTTCTTATGCTTGAGTCACCAGTATGATCATAGGATCATAGAATCATGATACACCAATAGTGCAGTCATGTCTACACCCAATTGTCATCTGGAAAAATATGTGAAAAAGATTTCTCTTCCTGGCCTCTGATCTGTGAAGACAAAGGAAAGTGGTCCAAAGTACTTAGGCTATCTTATACAAGTATTTTGCATGCCTCTATTGTCTAATAGGAGCCTGCAAAGAATATTCATTGTCCTCTCTTCAACAGTAAAAAGCCAGAAATCTTATGTATTACTATGCAGAGTCGTTTTTTGCACATGAATAGAACATGGTTGTGTAGTTTTTATCTGTTCTGGCATAGGGCTATGCTCACTGTTATGCCTTCTACTTGGGCAAAGCATCGGGGAAACTCCGTGACAGCATGGCCTTATCAACAAGGTGTTCATGTGATATTTTGCTTTAAGGAAGTAATTATCGTGCTTCTCAAAGCCATGTTGTTCCTATGCATGTCCAGAGGTTTCAAAACACAGAGAACTTCAATCAAAGTTCAGAAGCAAAAAAAAGTCCTGATAATTACCATCGAGCAAGCCTGACTTCAGTTCTAACTAAAATAATAGATCTAGGCTGCAAGAACTTTTAACCTTTAATTAGCATGGGTCAACTTTTCGAAGCAAAAGATCAGAGACTACTTAAATGGTGTGGAACAGCAACTGCTTTTAGATGACAGTATCGTAAGGTTGGAAAGGACCTCTGAGATCAAGTCCAACCTATAACCCAACACTAACACCAACCATCATCTAAACCATGGCACTCAGTGCCTCATCCAGTCTCCCCTTAAACACCTCCAGGGTCTGCGACTCCACCACCTCCCTGGGCAGCCCATTCCAATGACCAATCACCCTTTCAGTGAAGAACTTTTTCCTAACATCAAGCATAAACTTTCCCTGACGAAGCTTGAGTCCATGCCCTGTAGTTCTGTCATTGGTCATCTGAGAGGAGAGACCAACCCCTGCCCGACTACAACCTCCTTTTAGGTAGTTGCAGAGAGCAATGAGGTCTCCCCTGAACCTCCTCTTCTTCAGACTAAACAGCCCCAACTCCCTCAGTCGCTCCTCATAGAGCTTGTGCTCCAGCCCCTTCACCATCTTCGTTGTTCTAGTGGTCCTGTCAATGAATGGAGGTCCCTGCCAACTGGAAGAAGGCCAAAAGACAATCTGAGGAAGTGCAGTTTGACAGCTGCCTGGGAAGATTACGGTATGTGTCCTCTTGGAGGACATGTCTTGCAAATGTGAGGGAGAAGAAGGTGGTGGGGAACTGTCAGCATGGCTTGACCATGAGACAACAATGCTTCACAACCCCTACCACCCCCCCCCCCACATTGCTTTCTGTGATAAGAAATAGGGCTGCATTTGTGAACAAGTGGAGAATAGGGGATATCATTTCTATTAACTTTGGTAAGTCTTCCAGGACTCTCCCACAATGTCCTTTTATCCAAGCTGAGCATAAGGCTTTGAGTGGATGGCCCACCAGAGGGTTGAAAACCTGGTTAGGTGGTCAGGCATAGAGGTGGTGGCCACTTGGTCCTATCCATCTGGAGTCTGTGGGGTCCCACAGAGAATCTCCTGGGTCCTGTCTGGTTTACCATCTCTCTCTGTAACATGGAAGATGACCAAGTGCACCCTTGTCAGGTTTGCAGGTGAGGCCAAACGTAAGGCGAGCAGTCAGTGTGCACTAGGGCAGGACAACTGTCCAGAGGGGCCTGGACCCCAAGTAAAGAAAGGTCAGATTCCTTGTCCTCTTGGGGCAGGAGTCAGGGAGACCAGGGGTAGATCTGGGGAGAAGGCCCTGGCAGACAGTGAGCTGGCAGGGCCAGAGAGGCTGGAGACAGGGGAAGGTTGTTTCCCCATGAGGACAGCTGTGCAGGGCAGGGGCCCAGGGAGGAAATGCTGTCTCCATCATTGCAGGGTTTCCAGCCCACAGAGGATAAAGCTCTGAGCAACTTGGTTTCTACCCCATGGGTGAGTCTGCATTTGGCAGGAACTTGATCTGGAGACTTTGCAAGGTTCCCACTGGCCCAAACTGTCCTGCAGTGCTGCAGTCCAGCAGGTGTGCTGCAGTCACTGCCACTGAGAACGAAAGCACAGTGACTCTGGAGGGCAAAGTGTCCCAACCCCCTGTTCAGACCAGGCCAGCTTCCATCAACATTGCTCATGACATTGTCTGGTCAGTTCTGCATATCTCCCTTGGCACAGATAAAAGCAAGGGCTGAATGAATTCTTTCGTGAGAGCACAAGTTTGCAAAGACTTAAAGGTGGCGCTGGATTCACCAGTGAAATTCTGGATGCACTAATATACAAAACCCAGACAGAATAGTTTAGATATTCAGGAATATGATATCTATAGGGACAAGTAAACAAGTGTTAAAATCAATGGCAGCATATCCTTGAGGGCTAATCAGGATTTTTTTGTAATATCTATCTGTAGCAAGGAAGCAAAGATTTGTAAGAGAGAGAAATGTTGACATGAAAGCAAGGGCAGTTAGGTTAAATCACTTTAGGTATTTTTGACTGAGTGTCACAGTAAAAGCCTGATGCTCTGAAGCAGTGATATCTCAAAGGCAAACATCTTCATGCCTAACCTCTATCTAAAAATAAGCCAAAATGTTGGAAAATATGCAACAGCCAGAAAACCTAACTTGTGACACTGGAAGTTCAATGCCAGCTTCTCTTCCATTTAGAAAACTGTCTCATTATGGTACAACAGAGTGCCTTTTCCAGCTTTAGTTAAATATGACTAACGGTTGCCAGATTTCTTGTCAGTAAAAGCAGCAACATAAGAAATTACAGGTCACAGAATACTGAAATTTAGTACTGCAGCGTATCCATGCTGTAATTCAAAGTTTCTGCCAAAGTGTTCAATAGTGTAGCTGACTGATGAAACTGCAGTTTCAGCCTTCTACATTCATCCATAGGGATGCAAAACAGTTTGTCCTTGCTGAGATTTCTGTCTATCTCAGGCTGCCTATTCACTGCAGATTATTCTTGTATCACTTTGTCTCCTGATGCTGATCTCTGCCTTGTCTCTGTGTCAGCAGTATTTGAAAATAATTTCTAATAACCTAAATTCTGGAGGAAGGACCTTCTGGCATTTGGGGCCTTTTTTAGTAGCCAAGGACAGCTGCACAGACAAACCACAAACAGTACTAAGGAACCCAGACAATAGTAATGACTAATTAGCTTCATATCAGTTTTTGGCAGTGAACTGGGCACTGTTAGGCCAAGGAACATTTTGTATTCATTCTGCTTTTAGCATTGTTACTGACAAGGTCTGACATTTCCCCTTCCAACTGGAGAATCAAGAAGTAGCTAATGCAAATTAATTGACATATTTTGTTGATTAATGACAACACTATAACGAACTGGTTAGGACAGCGAAAGTCTCAGTGATCTAGGCATTCAGATATACCAGCTTTTAATCAAATAACAATGCAGAGTATTAGGCTTGACTATGAAACTTAATTTGTTTGAAGTTCAGCGGAATGCATAAATTTGTAATTGCAATCAAGTTAAAATTCTGTTAGTGTGGAGCTGCAAACTGATTTCCTCTCACACCAAATCTGATAGACACAGACCTGAGGTGGGATCCCTCCAGCATCCCGATGGGCTGGGCATGCAGGTCACCATCACTTCTGTGTGCAGGTGTTCATGCTTCTGCTGTTGGAGGCTCCACCTTCCTTTTTTTCTCTGCCTGATTTCATTCCTTACTCCCTATTTTTTCTAATTTAAGGTTTTTTTTTGCCATCCTTGCATCTTCTTTCCCCTCCCTCAAGCTCCTCTCGGCAGCCCCTGCCTTATTGCTTTTCCCCATTGGTCCTACTTTTGCTACATCTGTACCCCAATTTGGTATTTCTGATACTGACATTTAGGCAATATTTAGCATATATGACTTTACCTACAATTAAACTCAATGTGTCTTTGCACCCCAAAGTTCCCTTACCTTTGTTCATTTCATCCTGGTTAGACTTACTAAACTCCTAAACTTAATTAGTTTACTTCAGCCTCTATTACTCTGCCTGGTTCCTGCTGAGCACAAACAGTTTTCTCACCGTATGCACCATCAGCTTACATATTAGGGCAGCAGAGTAACTTGGTTTTCACATTTCTACTGTGGGCTGCCGCAGGTCTCCAGCCAGACCTTGGCTGCTTTGGGGTTGCATGCCCCACTGGACCTCAAGTATGTCAAGACCGAGGGTGTTGTGAGCTCCAGAATGTGCAGGAAACCAAATTAATGAAGCTGTGAGGCACCTTTTCCTAGAAGGACCTCCAGGATTGGGAAACAGGAGGCACTAACAAGGCTCCTAATAGGGTACAGGAGCATGGGATTGTCGCACAGCACCTCACAAGACAAGCTTGTGGTTATGGTTCAAGGATCCATGATACCAGCATATCTTGAATACAGCGCACTCACCAATGTTTGATTTCCTGTGACTCCATCAAATAAAGTTGTTCTTTGATGTCACCTGATAGTTTTCATGGTGGAACTGTAAAATGTGAATTGTATTTCAAGGTCTTTCACCATCCCAAAAGTTCTCCATGAAAAGGCAGATATATTTCTGAATGTTTTGAGGATAATTGCTGCCCATATGACTGTGGCAGCTGACTGAGCTGTATTTACAGCTATCGGTCTTTTGGCCAAAATTTTCATGTAGATATAAAATGTATACAACCAAAATGTAAGCTATGAAGAGATGACAAAAATATACTAAAGCATTCCGGTCACCTTTGTGATAATGCATTTAAGAAAAAAAATAACATCAAACAAATCTTTGCTGATGACTCTGTTAACCTTCAAAATGTCTGGGTTTGAATTATCACCTAGTTTTCATTCTCATCTTTCCATATTTTGATAGATTGATTTGTCCATTTGTGAACAAACCTACCACTGTGCCACATGTGAAAAGAAATATCTGTCTGTTTGAGTAATCTTATGGATATGGTCATGATGTGATGTCTTCAACTAGTCCTATAGAAGTGCCAGCATATTATATTATATTACATTGCATTATATTATATTACATTATATTATATTATATTATATTACATTACATTACATTACATTACATTACATTACATTACATTACTTATTACAGAAAAAAGTAGCCAAATTTATTAGACTAGATTCACACATTAGTGTCAGAGTATATATAGTTTTTAATTATGGAGTTTCATTAATCATGAGCACATACACATAAAAAAATGTGCAGTGCTGGAGCAGATGGTTGTCTTGGTGGAGACAACTAAATGTTCCAGCATTTTATGTGATTTTTTTTGCTTTCTCTGCTGGTAATTTTATTTGAGAGTGCAAATTCCCAACTGAATACCAGAGGTACATTTCGTTTTGCTAAAAGCTTTCATTTTGTAGTACCATTATTTTGGCAATTTCTACTGCTTAGTAATGACACATACTGCAAAACCAATGTATTAGGATAGATGCCAAAATGTATGTGCGTTGGATTAAGTACAACTCTTCTACAAAGGATAACATTTGGAAGTTGCAGCGATTTTGAGGCTACCCTTAAGCAGCCAAGAGCTATCAGAATGATACTGAAGCCACTGGCCACAGTCTCAGGGAAACTTGATGTCAACAGTTTTGAAACAGAGCTTCAGCCCCATTTCTGAAAGCTGCAGGCCAGTTCCCAGCTACGTGAGGAAGCAGGTGCTGCTGGTGGTCTCAGCTCTTTGCTGAACTTCCCATACCTGCTCGTGGTTCCAGGAAAGACTATCAAATGAGCTTAAAAAAACCTCCAAAAGATGCTGGCATTTGACACAGAGGAAGAAAGATTAAGTTCTTTTGCAGAAGACTGAAGAAAGAGGCAACAGTTCGGTTCTTTGAGCCACTCCTCAATGGTGTCTGGCCCAAAGAATAGGAGCAGGACCAGAACTCAGGTTGCTTCCTGCAAGCCCCCATTATTCAATTCTGCCTTTGGGCACTACTGCAGAGTGAGGGACAGAGAGGTTTTCCTACATGAGGGGGAAACTTCTCCATGGCCTTGCAACAGTTTAAGTAGGGAAGAACTGTTTTTCACTTGAGGACATTTGTCTGAACTCCAAGGAACCTGATTGTGCATGGACTGAAAACATTTTTGCTTTTAAACCCAAATAGGGCTACTTCTTTTCTGAAACACAAGTCAGTGTTATTCTGCCGTGCAATGAAAGATCTATTCTTTAGGCTGTGAAAAGGAGGCTTTTGGATAACTTGGGTTGCAGAGTCACAAAGCCATCTTCTGCCCCGCTCAGTTTACAGAGACCTGTCTATCTGCAGGCAGCTGCTGGAAACAGCTTTACTGCAGTTGGTGGAGCTGTGACCAAAACAATAAAGGATTTCAAATGCTCTCTGTTTGCAAAGAGAATTCATGGAATATTTTGAGGAAGGAGCTGGGAAGAGAAGCACGATTACACAGCAAATGTGAACTGCTTGGTTATGACTGTGCTGAAAGGGCAACAACCACTCCAATGCAAACATTTGGGTGGAAGGAGGAGGAGTGGCTAGGCATGAAATTCTTTCCAAGTAGGAAAGTAAATAAAAATCCATCCATGAACATCAGGGAAACTGAGCCAAAGCTTTTTTGGAAGGCGAGGACAATGAACAAAAGGACACTGTGGAGGGCAGAGCAGCAAGAAGCCATCAGTGGTGTGCTGGGGAGCCCAGCGGTCAACAAGTGCAAAGGAAGGCTAAGGATGTCAAAGCTGTGTGTGACAACCATAGCACTGAGATGGGAAACAGTGGATGTATTCACAGTTGAGCCTTCGGGAACCTGTGGCTACTTAGGTGCAAGCCTGATGTTCTGTTAATTGTGTTAGCACCTGGTGAAATGCAGTGGGAGTGGTTTCATGAACAAAAATAATTTGTATTGAGGACCTGAAGTCCATACTGTACATGTTTCAGCAGTTTCACTTCATTTAAGCTTTAGTTCCATCTCACATATTTACTATTCACTAGCGACTGTAGTGTCTCTTCCCATGCACTTTAATGGGATGCCGTCCATTTCATGCAGCCCGTTAGGTGGACCAAACCACAGTGAGGATGGATAGCTGGTGAGATGGGTGATTTTAGAAGAGCATTCCTAGTGTGAACTGAAACAATTCTGCAGATTTAGCCTCTGACCAGGCATCTGATCACAAGTAATGGGTATGAGTACACAAATGAACCAAAAAGGAAGAAGGATAACAGAAATGAGAACTGGGAAAAGACAAAGGGGAAAATGAACAGGTAAACTATCCAGGAAGATCCTAAAGAAGAGGCGAAAGGAATACCAACAGATCTTTATGTTCAAAGGTAGGATGGCATGGGGCAAAAATTAATTTGTTTTGAGATCTGTACCTCTGGTTAGAAAAATGGTCTAGTCTTATCATAAATGCATTTGAATTTTAAGCATAAAAAAATTTGAGCAATGAATACTAAATGGATAATAGAATCATCATATCTATATGTCTTTATTTTTTTCCTCACATCTGGTTTGGATTACTACACTTTACTTTCTAGTGTAGAAGACTGTTGAAATTAATTTATCCGATGCCTCCCTCCTTTCTCCTCCCTCCCAGCTAATCACTGAATGCAGCCAACACTTTTTGTAGCAGCGAACTGATGCAGCATGTGTCAAAAAAAAAAAGCAGGCATAAACATGCCTCCAAATATTTCTGTACATGCTTTATTATGAGAAGAATTTTTAAACCTATTGTAATGTATCTAAATGCTTGTAAAGACAAATGGCTTGATCAGAGGCTCTTGAAGGGGACAGGAAAACAGCTATTGATATCAACCATGGCACGAGGTCCTGGAAAACTTAGCATGTTTAACTTCACAATTTTTTTTAAACACTCTACAGAAAGGAACTCATTACTATATTCACTGGTGTAGGTTCTTGCATTTCCAGCCTGATTTACCCCACTTCCACATAGTTTTACAGTCTTCCTTTCCAAGGGCTTTGTTTGCTGCAGCTCCTACAGCTTTCAGAAGATTGGCTTTTCCTTAGCAAACTCCTGCATTACAGAGAAGCAAGGCATCTTGGAGCCATCTCACGCTTGCTTGTGGGCGGAAATTGGGTGGATGAGAGGAAGGCTGTGGATGTGGTATACCTGGACTTCAGCAAGGCCTTTGACACTGTCTCCCACAGTAGACTCCTAGGGAAGCTGGCAGCCTATGGCTTAGATGGGAGCACTCTGTGCTGGGTTAGGAATTTGCTGGATGGCCAAGCCTAAAGAGTGGTGGTCAATGGTGTCTCATCCAGTTGGCGGCCAGTCACCAGTGGTGTTCCCCAGGGATCGGTATTGGGTCCCATCCTGTTTAATATCTTTATTGATGATCTGGATGAAGGGATTGAGTCCATTATCAGCAAGTTTGCAGATGATACCAAGCTGGGAGGAAGAGTTGATCTGTTAGAGGGTAGGATGGCCCTACAGAGGGACCTGGACAGATTGGAGAGCTGGGCTGATTCTAATGGGATGATGTTTAATAAGTCCAAATGTTGGGTACTTCATTTTGGACACAACAATCCCATGCAGAGCTACAGACTGGGGACAGAGTGGCTGGAGAGTAGTCAGGCAGAAAGGGACCTGGGAGTGCTGGTGGACAGGAAGCTCAACATGAGCCAGCAGTGTGCCCAGGTGGCCAAGAAGGCCAATGGCATCCTGGCCTGCATCAGGAATAGTGTAGTAAGCAGGACCAGAGAAGTTATCGTCCCCCTGTACTTGGCACTGGTCAGGCCTCATCTTGAATAGTGTGTACAGTTCTGGGCCCCCCAGTTTGGGAAGGATGTTAGGATACTAGAATGTGTTCAGAGGAGGGCAACGAAGATGGTGAAGGGGCTGGAGCACAAGCCCTATGAGGAGCGACTGAGGGAGTTGGGGCTCTTTAGTCTGGAGAAGAGGAGGCTCAGGGGAGACCTCATTGCTCTCTACAACTACCTAAAAGGAGGTTGTAGTCAGGCAGGGACTGGTCTCTTCTCTCAGGTGACCAGTGGCAGAACCAGAGGGCATTGGACTTAAGCTTCGTCAGGGAAAGTTTAGACTTGATATAAGGAAAAAGTTCTTCACTGAAAGGGTGATTGGTCATTGGAATGGGCTGCCCAGGGAGGTGGTGGAGTCGCCGACCCTGGAGGTGTTTAAGGGGAGACTGGATGAGGCACTGAGTGCCATGGTTTAGATGATGGGTTGGTGTTAGTGTTGGTGTTAGTGTTAGGTTATAGGTTGGACTTGATGATCTCAGAGGTCCTTTCCAACCTTGTGATACTGTGATACTGTGAAATTTTGGAATGATGACTGTTTTGCTTGTCAAATCAACGGCTGAAGAAAAATAAAGCCATTATTAAAAATAGCATAGATATTTTTTTTCCAACAAAAGCAACACCCATCTGGTTCTTATACTGTTTGAGACTATGTCAATAAGGTTAAGGAGCGTAGACTTTGCTGCCTTAAGAACAGACTTCAGCAGTAGGATATTTTTAGGTTTGAAATCTGCTCGGCTCAGGGCAGAGGGTAGGCTGGAGGTGAGAGGAAGAAAGAGAACCAACAGTGAGATATGCATGTTTCCATGATTTCCAGCAAGGAGGTTGGACTAGATAATCTCCAGAAGTCCCTTCCAACCCCTACTATTCTGTGATTACCAAGGCAGGACAGAGATAAATGCCATCCACTACAAGCTGAAAGAACTTTGCTTATATTGTGGCAGCATCTCAGGGTTTCAGCTGATTGGGCTCAGCATACCTGCAAAAACAGTTCTGGTGACTGTATAGTCACCTGGATAGTATGGGTATTAGTTTTTTGATGCTCTGAGTTGTTAACTTTACTTTTCATGTTGAGATTGCTCTAATGAGTACAAATGAGTTTATAGGCAAGCGAATGCAAAGATAAAATGTGATGAGGTTTATACCTCATTAACCAGTGTTAAGTGATTGTGGTAACCCACTTGAAGCCAGATAAAGATGTTTAAGAATAAGAATTATTCACAGTCTGCTACAGTTTAATACTCATTTGCTTTAGTAAGTGATTTCTCTGACCGAGACATTTCATTTACTATTAAGTTTTCTTGGAAGCATATGATAACTGCTGCTAACGGTGTTCTGGATTAAAGGGTGGGAAAAAAAAGCTCTTGAAAGTAGAAAATTTTAATCAACAAAAAAGTTGGGTTTGTTCATAGAGCAGACATGTCCCAAAGTCAGCTTGAATCAAGTTGTGTCTTGTCAGTAAGAAAGGTAGGCTTTCCTCTAAAAGGCATATCTACAGCATCCTGGTGCTGTAAGTATCCTTAATGACAGGATTGCTCATTTGGATACTCCAAACCAGCAATGGAAACCTGTGTCTCTTCCATAATGGTGATCTTTACTCAGTTAGTTGGGGCAAAAAGACGGGACTAAGTTCTTCCCTGTGCTTCTCCTTTGCAGGTAAGCCCCTCTGTTAAGCATAGACCCTTACCAGCCGCATAGCAAAAGTGCTCACACAGTCACTCGAATATTTCTGATGTGAGGTGACGTGTGTTTCTGATATTCAGCTTCTCTGCTTTCTTTTCTGACCATTGTGGTTTTCAGGAGGAAGGGAAGGGGAAACAGAACTGGCAGTAGAAGCAGAAGGCAAAGGAGAAAGTGAACAAGGCTCTCACCTTCCTGGAAACCTGCCATAAAACTACTTTCTATTAAGACACTTAGAAATATTCGAATAATGAGAATGGTAAATCACTGTAAGAATTTTTGCAAAGCCATTACTAGCCAATTAAAAAAAATAGCATATGAACTATAAGAAAACAAACACAACAGAATTCAGATTTTTTTTTACGTGATTCAGTTGCTTGTATATGCAACTAAACAAAACCAGAAAAACAGTTCTCTGCACAAGATTTTTCTGTTGAGATTATTTTGTTTTCTCATCAATGTCTACAGCAAGTGCTGAACGGTGAAAATTGTAATGGAATTAAGTTCTCTTAGCCTTTTACTCTTTCATTTCAAAGCTTTCAAGGGCATTTTTAATGCTCTGTGTTATTTGGTTTTCACAAGAAGTGTTATGGACTGTACAGTGTCAGTTTCATTTGCCTAATAACCAAACTAGCACACTGAAATTTATTTGTTTTTTAATCTCAGGCATTCTGAATCCTTACAGGTTTCTGCATGCAGTTTACTATACCCTTGGACACCATTCTGATACAATGATCACAGAACTAGTTGGATTAGCACAGTCCTGATGGAACCATCTCCTACTTAAGTAATTAATGAAAGCGTTTCTGTAAAAATAAAATTAGAAGTATTCCAGAATGACAAACAGCTGCAAAAATATACCAAGAACAGTTTGTCTTTGATCTAAGAGTGAATTTCAATATTTTCAGACTAGGACTCAGCTCTTCCTTTGGTTCCTCCTTCTTTATAGGAGATGGAGTTGGTATTTCATAACCTGGATCCTGGTTTGTGAATGGACATCAATATTAGGGTGTTTCAGATACCTCTTCTGTCTCTATACTTTGGAGATACCCATAAAGAATTTTCTCATGAGCTAGCTCAACACTAGATCTTCATTAGACAATTTATGAATTGTCTTCACTGAATTTATGGTTCGATTGGATTTAAAAGACTCATCTCTTTGGATCCAGCATATTCAGAGAGGCTCATGGGATCACACATGAATCTGAAAATCATGATGGAACTTGCTGAGCAAAACCAGTGGTCCTTTAGTGACTTCCTAAAACCTAAACCTGTGACGCTGTAATCCATGATGACAAGAGCAGGAACATTAGGTATCAGTTTAGTGAAAAATAGCAATACAATTATATGTGATTAAAAATGCACATGGAATTTACACATAAGGAGACTTTGGAGCTGACACCAATGTTTCTTCTCTTTAGTTTCAAATCTTTTCTTTAGAGTATCAAGTCTCTGATACTGGGGGTTTCCACTATTAGAGAGGACCATCTTTTTTGTGTCAAGTGCCTACAGATGGAAGAAAGGAATTAAAGCATTACCGCATTCTCTGTTTTACTGTGCATATACTGCAAGGTCAGCAAGGAACAATGTGGAAGAAGCTTTCGAAGTTAAACACCAGGAACAGCAGCATGAGTTTTGTTCCTCACTTTCCTTTCATGTTCAGCATTATTTGAAGTCTTCCCCATTAGACTGATATAGAGTCTTGTTTGGCCATCTGGGTAACCAGCGATTACTTTATGCAGTCTGGGAATGCATTTACATAAACTTTGGCGATTTAGTCACCCTGAAACCAAATTAAAGTGCCTGGACAGGGCTTCACGCTCAGGTCTGTAGACTCCTTTCTGCTGGAATTACACCAAGAATAATTTGCAAGAGAATTGTATTTCCCAGGCAAATTGAACTGCTGTAGATAATCCATAGGGATGTCTGGACTAGCTCTGTATTTTGAAACGCATTCCTCACTCCCTTCCATTAGTCCTTTTCACCAACTGTAATGCACAGTCTTGTCTTGTGATGGATTAGCCCACATTTCCACATCTTGGAGAAATGAAGAGGTGTGCTTCTACCTGCTCTTTAATGAATAAGTATATCATATTTTACCTCTGGTCATGAAATTGGTTCTCTGGGAGATGAGACTATTATTAAAGCTGGTAACATAATTTAAAAAAAAAAGAAAGTCATGCTTTAAGATGAGATCTTAGACTATGACTACTACCTCTTTTATGAAGTGAGTCGATGTATGAAGGACACAGTCACCTTGGAACATGTAAGCCTTGTGGTTTAACTGTGGTTTTGATCTGTATTTAACGGATTCCTTTAGTTTACAATGAAGTACTTTATGTACTTTTGAGGGCAGTATTGGGGCTTTGCCTTTCCTTCAGTTGTGGTAAAAATAACTGCAAAACTTGTAGGAACCAAGTGATGTTACTGTATGTGCAATGAAGACTTATTGCATGAATATTCCTATAGTGTGTGTAAGATTAGCTGTCTCATCCCTACAGAAAGCTGAAATGCACTGAGGCTGCAGTCCTCTGGGTGAAAGAGAGAACCAAGTGACAGGTAAAGGATGGACTTTAATACCTTCTGCTTCCACTGCAGTACACATGGGTCTGAGCTCTTCTTGCGGGCATCGGTCTGTTCAAGTAAATGCATCTCCTTCAGTGAACTGGCACTTCATCCATGCTTTGGCCTGTAAGGCAGCTTTCCTTGTGTGGAAGATGGCAGTGCTATCTTTAGAGAGTGAATTAAGGGTATAGTAACATTTTTTTGAAGGGAAACACAAACTACTCAGTGTTCTGTATCTGTTGAGTCCTCAGAGAATAACTTCCAGATCTGCAATATATCTATGTTTTACAGAACACATGTCTTTCCAAAGATTGAATAGTCTTCCTAATTTATATTAATGCTCAAAATAACAGAATTTTATCATCCATATATCCTACAGCTGGTACTACTGCACTCAGTGCCTAAACTAATTACATGCCGCAAAGAGGTTCTCCTAACCTTCCTTCTCCCAGTTGTCAGACCAGAAAAAAAGGCTTTTAATAACACATCTGGGAGTTGAATCTGGGGACAAACAGACCTGAATATCCAAGTGCCCTTGCCACCCACTTCTCTTTTATATCAAGGCTTCTCAAAATTGAGTGCCTCTGATGATGGTAAAATAACAGAGATCCAAAACAGTTAGAGCCCTAAAAGCTTTGAATTTTCCCTGGAGACTTTCAGGCAGCCACTGCAGCTGTCTAAGCAGCAGTGTAGGGCTCTTCTGTCAAAAAGTCCCACTTAATAAGTGGGTTGCCAAGTTCCAAATTAGCTTTGGCATCCAAATTGTGTCATTAAATAGAAATGAACAATTTGAGCTAGACAGGGGATAGGCTAGCCTGATTCTGAAACAGTATTAATCCACAGATTTCCAGTTGTGTATACATCTTTCTGAAACATGCTGATGTGCTACAACACTCAAAAGGTGAGATTAAGCACCAAGCAAAAATATTTATCATTGTGTGTAGAGGTTTTTTTTTTTTAAAATGCATATTTTTACCCAAAGTGGTCTGATATGTCATTTACAATACATGGTATCCAAGAGATACCATGAACTTTTCCGCACCCTAAATATGTTGTTAAGTGTTTATTGACAAAGCATGGCAGACATTGGTTCACAGTGGGTCTCCCTTCCAAATTGGCTGAAATATTTAAAGACTAGTGAAATTTTGCACAATTTCCATTTTTTTCTTTCCTAAGATTAATTACATTAATATTGGCAGACGAGGTTAATACAGGATGCATGAACCATAATTCAGAGTGTGTTCAAAAGGTGTATAATTTCTCTATTAAATTCACTGATCACTGAGAACTTGGGCAAAGAGGGTAGTTGCAGAACTTTGCGTATGACCATTTGATGATCTGCTCTACACACAGGTTGGGGAAGGATCATGGTAGCTTTAAACAGGAGCTGAGAAGTTCTGTGGGAAACCTCTAAGAGTGGAGAGAAAATGATCAGGAGTAAACCTGGGAGACAGATCTAGCAGCAGCCATATTTAGAGGAGCATTTTAAGTAGCTCTCATATACCAGGAAAGAGTTGGGCTAGATTCTGAGTGTGAGTAATGCTCCTCTTGCCTCTTTACATAGCATAGTAGCTGCATCTTTCTTTCATCTCCGTGCCTCCTATGGCAAACAGAACATTTCTCTTTCATATTTCCTACTTTAGCAAATGCTAGTGGGTAGGTTTGGCCTAGGTAGGTTGATGTTATCTGGAAACCTCTTTGCTTCCGCTCCTGAAAACGTTGCTACAGGTTGTATCCTCTCACAAAACACTGCCAGCAAGGGGTGAAAAACAGGGCTGCACTTCCCAGAACTTGGATCATTAGTTTAGCAGAAGTCTTGAGCTTAACCAGCATCCAGCCCATTTCATCCGGTGCTCTAAAGGCTGTACTGGTTTTCACCTGCTGGAGAGACCACCATTCTATGCTTCAGCGACATGGGATCATTGCAGAAAACTGATTTTAGCCATGCCTTTTCTGCAATGTGACTTGAGTAGCTGAGAACAAAAATCCTCAACCAAAAGCTCTTAATGGAGCCAGAAACTGAACCACTGTGCACTTTGTCAACCTGACAGAATTGCCTTCACCTATTTTAATGTCCAGCAATCCCAGGAGGAGATACAATGTTGTCACTAGTTCTAGGAAAACACACTTTTTCTCTATTTATAAGAGAGATGAAGTAAGGATTAGGGAAAAAAAGAAATGGAGGGAACTTCCATTTTGTCAAAATGCAGTAAGATTACAGCACTTTCTGATCCATGCATTTTTGGCAAATAAATCCTAAAGAGATGTCAAAATTGTAAGAGCAGAATTAAGTTTAGAGAGCAGTTTGAATACAACTATTGTCCTGAAAGAAAGCCTTGAGCAGCGTTTGAGTTAGAGGAAACAGTTAACTGGATTTTGCTATTTACTTTTTGCTGGGTAGGAATGGCAAACTGTACTCTAATCTTGAAGGGACAAAGGGGACTGAGTTCCATTCTTGGCCACCTTCGTATAAATGTATAATCTCTTTATTGCTAGGAGTGAAAGGTTTCCTTGGTATATACTGATAAGATTGTACAAAATGTTTTTTCTACGTAGTTCAACATAAAACCTGGAGGACATTATCTAATACCAGCGAAGGGGTTTTATTTTGCATTGGAGACTTTTAGAAAAGTTACCTTAAGCAAAAGCAAGGGTAATAATTTGGTCACATGCTGCCGTTTCTCTGTAGGTACTTTGTTTCCTCCTTAGCTTTAGCATCGCTCACACTGCTTAGTAAACACCAGAGATTGTGTTACTATAGAAATAAACAAGTCCCTGCCTCTCCAGATCAGGTGTCAACCACAGAAACCTGTGAGAATACCCCACAGGTGAACAGAAACAGGCAAGCAGTAGAGGGAAACAAGATGATTTGTGCAGGTATCTCGACCTCAGCAATAATTCTCTTTCACTGCTGAAACAGCAAATTCAGTGTGCCAGTGTTCAGCTGCTGTCTAAATCAAACAGGTCTCCTTCTGCAAGAAAATGCCATGAGGTTTGACAGCAGTAACTGTATCTGAGAATCCTGCCCACAGATTATCGCCTATGTCAGACCTCAGTTAAATACTGGATATTATTTTTGTCCCTTCTTACCAGATTCTCAGCCCAGACACCACAGCCTTCAGGCGGTTACGACAGAGCTGGGGTAAAGGCAGGCAACAAATGACATGTATGCACCAAAACATGCTCAGGCCTCTGGCACCACAACAAGGCCACCAAATGTTTTTATTGATGCCATCCAGCTGCTGGAAATTAATTTTTCTATGGACAACTGTAATTATCAGAACAATTAGCAGAGGGAATAGCTGTCTTTCCGAATCACTGAATCAGAAAGCAAGTTTTGACAGGATCATCATAATCTCTGGCCAACATTAACAAAAAAGGATTCCAGCCCTAATTAAGTCATCATGGGGCCATCTATTGGCTATATTCAGAGTTCTTGTATCCCCCTTCTTAGGTCCTGCCTCTCTGTAGGGAAGGAAGGAAGGAAGGGAGGGAGGGAAGGAAGGGAGGAAGGGAGGAAGGGAAGGAAGGGAGGGAAGGGAGGGAAGGGAGGGAAGGGAGGGAAGGGAGGGAAGGGAGGGAAGGGAGGGAAGGGAGGGAAGGGAGGGAAGGGAGGAAGGGAGGAAGGGAGGAAGGGAGGAAGGGAGGAAGGGAGGAAGGGAGGAAGGGAGGAAGGGAGGAAGGAAGGAAGGAAGGAAGGAAGGAAGGAAGGAAGGAAGGAAGGAAGGAAGGAAGGAAGGAAGGAAGGAAGGAAGGAAGGAAGGAAGGAAGGAAGGAAGGAAGGAAGGAAGGAAGGAAGGAAGGAAGGAAGGAAGGAAGGAAGGAAGGAAGGAAGGAAGGAAGGAAGGAAGGAAGGAAGGAAGGAAGGAAGGAAGGAAGGAAGGAAGGAAGGAAGGAGAGGGAAGGAAATTCCTTACCCTGTTTTTATGGGAAAGAACCAGCCTTTCTCTATTTGTAATCACAGGTGCACATATGGATGGTGGGGAAGATAAGTTGTCTGTTTGTCCTACATGGCACTATGGTAGAAGCCACACTTTTGCATCTGAGTTCTGGTCATGCAAAGCCAAGTGGCTAGGGAGTAGAAATTAAGTTAGGAATGAATGTGTGTTAAAGATACATCTGTTTGCAGGAGCAGGTGCAAGCTATGTAGTGGTGGTACCCTCTCCTGAGAGAACAGTTCTTGCCTCGTTGCACTTCAGATTCTCCCTCAGCAACACCAGCATCAGCTCACCTTCAACATGAGGGCAAAGTCTCTGCAGCCACAACTCTTTGAAGTCCAGGCCCCTGCAGGTCAACCTGCTGCCTAGGTTATGGCTTTGCCTAGGTTAGTGAATACTGTTTATGTTGCCAGAACTATTTAAGAAACTATGCTAGATCTGTACCATGGACAGGAATTTCAAGGGGATTTTATGGTGTGAAAGAGAACTACTGTGTTGAATTTGTCTTTATGGTAGTGGGCCTTTACTGTGCAGTAACTTGGACTTAAGTCAGGACATTGTGCTTGGTACTGTGTAGAGCATGGTTATGCTGTAAACAATGGAGAACAGTTAAAAATCTTGATCTAGTCATGATGGATACTGACATGAAGTACCCTGTAGGCTACCAACTGAAGAGATTGCAGGGAGTTATAACACTATAACAAAGTATATTTGATTTTTCATGCATTATGGATTTATCCTATTCAGAATATTCATTGATTCTCTGTGTGTTAATTTTTTTGCTTGTCTCTTTTTAACTTTTTGCTATACCATTTTTCTATAGATGGCACAAGTGAGTGAAGTCATGTCATGCTGGTGATTAAAAAAGAGGAAAAACTCCTTCAAAGGTGACCATAGAGGAAAAACTCCTTTACAGATATGAAGGGTACCTAATGTTCTCTCTCTTCTTTCAAGATATTCTGCTACGTAAACACAGTCAAGTCAGCAAGCCAGAAATGGTAAAAAAGTAGGCATATTCTATTACAATATGTTGCCAAAATCTCTCCTCTTTCCTTCCTCACATCACAAGGCATGCATTTTATCCTGCACGATTAGTTTTAATTGCAGGGAAAAAAATAAATTTATTTAAAAAAATAAGTTTTTTTTTTTAATTAAACTTGTAAGAGAACTTTCAAACACAAGTGCCTCTGATAGCAGCTTCCTTAGGTGTCACTGCTCAGGGGGTGTAGTGTTGCACAGTCCTGTGGTTTCAGTGAAGCTCTGTAACTTATAATCAGTAGTAAGGTCAGTCCTAATATACACAGAGTTGGGTGGTGGTCAACACAAAAACATGTTTACTTCAAAGCCAGATTGAGTTGTTTGTTATTAAGTTGTTTGTAAGCTGTGTTTTTTTAATCACACTATTTTGCAGTTTCACTTGCCTACAGCCCCTGACCAGAAAGCCTGCTATAATCTGCTTCAGTGCACAATGAGCTGGTCCAAACTGTCATTGATGGTGGCTGAACAAAAGGAAGATGGTTTGTTTTTTAGTAAAGTGGACCCAGCTTTGCGAGTGCTAATCATCAGCAAATGAGAGGAAATAAGCTGCTGCAGACAATAACTTCTTCAATGCCCCCGTTGATTCCCCTCGCCAGTATTTAGCAAAAGCCTCCTTTGGTTTTGTTCCAGCTGATTCAGAACCTTGACATCAAACTAAATCAGGAAGTTAAACGCAGAATGGTGTAAAAATTATCTCAATGTTTAAATTTGGTTTAACAAAGCCACAGTAATTTTTTGTGGACTCAAACCAAAACCATAAGATGGCCACTTGAAAAAGCAAAGAAGATGAGGCAGGCTCTAATTTTACCCTGCTTTTGCAAGAAAAGAGGGTTTATGATAACATCTTGGTTATATATATATTTCTGTTCTTCTCAGTGTCCTCAGATCAGTTTTGATTTTGCTAGTCAGTTCCATAAAATCGATTAAGGAATACAGATCTCAAAGATGGCATGTCCCAGCAACTCCTACACAAATTAAAGTCAAGGTAGGCATGAAGATATACACAAACTTTGTAATCTACCATTAGGAAGCAAGAATTTCATATCAGGCACAAAACCCCAGAATAAAACAAAACAAAACAAAACAGACATAAAGGAGCCATAGAAAAATAACTCTTGTAAGTTCCACTTGCAAGATCTTGGTTCTTTCAGAGCAACATCACAAAAGGATATTCCTGCTAATTTAAACTGTTTGTATCACTGTTATATGCCTTCTCCTTTCTGGATTCCCAACAATGGATGACAATCAACAGTCCTCAACCATTTGACGCTGAATTAAATTGCATTTCAGTTCACTCATACTGACAACAATTAATTTCAAGATCTGCTCAGATCTGCTAACTTTTTTTTTCTTGATCTATATGTTTTGTGTGGTAGGAAGAGGAAAGACCTTTGAATTCAATATCTTTGCTGTATATGCTAAGAATAATGGAGCATGCATGACTGAATCTATTCCTGGCTAAATCCTGCTGAAGCAAATTGACCGATTGGGTTCACAGTCTTGATCTCTGGCTTCTGTCACAGCAGCAAAGGAGCAACTTCTATCCAGTATGCTGGCTGTGTAATAATGTAGTCTACAATGCGACTACAGAGAAGAGAGGTGCAGGCATCTTCCTGTTCAGAAATACAGCTTGATGTGCTTTTAAGCACTTTGTCTATTTCACCTCTTGCTCTTGCTGGAGTACACCAACACCTCTAGCAATTGGTGATGATTAGAAAAGAAGAAAGAAATTTGAAGTTCAGGAAAAGGATTGTGTCTGTAGTTTGTCCTTTCTGGACTCTGTCACCAAAAATATCTTTTTCCAAGGCAAAGCTGGCAGGTGCTTAGTACGCTTTAGAGATTAAGAATCACAGAACAAGACAATGCTGTCCTGAAAGACACTGTCTATCCTTGTTTCAGTGTATAACAAAATGATCATGTCAATCTCACCTATTGCATCTTTAAAACATATTTCTGTGCAGCATTTAGAGGGATAGAAACTTTAAACTTTTAGGGGTAGAGGGACAATGGCTTGTGTAGTTTTTTTTTAATAGGGAACTTATCTTAAAATTGTTGTACTGTATTGCTGGGTTTTGACCTAGGGTTGTCACAATATTATGTTTAAGTCTTTCCAAATGTTTTAGAAAATTCTGAGTGTGACATTTTTTCCCTCTTACCTACTCCTTCTCAGAGCCACAAACTCTCTGCACGCATATTTCCCTGTCTTCAGTTTCCTACACAGGGATACGGGATACAGTAAAGTCAACATCAAAACAGCTCAGGAAAGAGAAACGAGTGATTCTCTGCCTGAAAGTAGGGAATTGGTATTCAGGTAAAAAGCAGTTCAACCAGTGACTTAAACCTGTTCATTCTGTTATCAGAAAGATTATTTCCACTGCTATTTGCTCAGATAGCTTTGTGAGAAACACCAAATGGCTACTACACTAAAACTAAAATGTTGTTTGAAAAAGGTAATTTCTCAGGCTGTTCTTGCTGTATTTGCCACGGTACAAGGGTTGCTTCCACTACCTTTATTTGCATAGATTTCGAAAGAATAGTCACAATGCTATATTTCCTCTAAGTCACTCTACCCCCAGTCACAAAACTGCTGACAGCTTAAGTTACCCATTCACCTTTTCTCCTCTGGTTTGTAAACCAATAATTCATCAGCCAAGCTGTTACCTAAGAGGCCACAGATTCAGCCCTTCCCTCAGTCCAGTTGAGGCTATGATTTGCCTGTGTCACACAGGAGCTGCTGCACTGCTCCTCCTGCCACTAGCAGAGAGACAGAAGTTGGGCCCTTCTGCTATGGTATGGTGCCTAGTGTGGAAAAAGAGGCCACCTTCCTTCGCCTTTCACCACAGGAAAGGAGGCAGTACCAGTCCTCAACAAATCCTGTTGACTTGTTGCAACTTTCCACAAACCTGTGAAGTGGGCAGCCCCCTTTTCTATGCCTTCTGAGATGGGATTCCTCCAGAGGAGAGACTGACCAATCCCCAGGGACATTTGTCAATGTTTACCACACAGTTCTTCTTGTTCTCAAAAGAATGCCTTCACTTTGTTCTTTATCTTGCATCTTCACTAGGCAGTGTGGTTCTTCATGGGTTTTGCTGCTTGAAAAGAGGGGCATTTGGTTTTTGTTGACTCAGTGATAGTGAAAACAGGATTTCTCAAACTCAGTCAGCATTTCTGTTGAATTTGAGATTTTTCCACTTAAGAATAAAGAGTATGGCATACAGCAATTTTATTCTGAGTTGAGTGGCACTGATATCGGTCTTTGCTGTTACCCTCTCTCTTCTCCTTCAACTTTTTTTCTTTTTTTTTGTCTATAGGTCAGATGAGAAGGTGTAAGACTTGAAGTCTTTGTTGGCGTCCAAAAGAAACAGCTTTTTTCCAGCTGTATATGCATACTCAGATGGGAGACTGTGGTGATTTGGGGGTGGGTTTGTGTTTGAGTATTTTTCTACCTAGACAATAAAATCAATATCAGCAAAGGCGGATTTAGCTGTACAGACAGTTGCGCATGCACTTAGTCCCATAAAGGTCATGGATTAGATATACCAAAAATCCCTTAAACTGATATAAGAGCAACACGGGCACAATTATTTAGCTTAGAAAGTAGTCTTTGGCCTATGCTGATGTGGTAAAATGGTAACTGTTGTGGAAAGCAAATTCTTTCAGAACTTTGTGTCTGCTAGAAGCCCTGAAGCAAATTTGGAGGTTGGGGAGGTGGTGGTGTTGCAGTGAGGTGGATGTTAGTCTCTTCTCCCAGGTAACAACTGGTAGAATGACAGGAAATGGCCTCAAGTTGCACCAGAGGATGTTCAGATTAGACATCAGGAAAACTCCTTTTGCAAAAAGGCTGTCGGGCACTGGCACAGCTGCCCGGGGAGGTGGCCGAGCCACCATCTCCGGAGGTGTTTAAAAGACGGCTCGATGAGGTGCTCAGGATTGGTTTAGTAGTGCACGGGTACGGCTGGACTGGATGATCTCCAAGGTTTTTTCCAGCCAAGAGATTCTGTGACTCCATGCCCCAAGGCAGGTCTAGGCTCCCCATTTGTTGCCTGAACTGAGATAAGTTTTCCACCTGGCTCTGCGAAGCGCGGCTCCGCTCGGACCCGCGCCGCAGGCTTGAGGGCTGCCTCGCCCCCTCCGCCGCTCGGCGGGGCGTTCCCCTGCGGGCGGGAGCCCGGGGGAGGGAGGGAGAGCAGCGCCGCCATTGCGGCCGGCGCCGTCCGCCAGGGGGTGGCTGGGGCGGGCGGGTGCCGGGAGTGGCGGCGCGGGCTGCGCGGCGCGGGAGGCGCTCGGCAGGCGGAGGTAAGGCAGGGATGGCTGCGCCGGGTCCGATCGGGTTGGGGCCGGGGCTGGGGCCGCCGCCCCACAAACTTCCCGCTGCGACCTGGTGTCCCGGCGTTCTGCCCGCCCGTTCCCGTTCAGCCCGAATAGAGGTGCCCCCCGCTCCCCCTCCTGCCCCGTCCCAGCTCCCCCCAGCCCTGCGGCGGACGCACCTGCCCCGTGCGGGGGTCCAACCGCTGCCGTCGCCCCCCGACCCGGGGAGGCTCCCGCGCTCCCTTCAGCGGAGGGAACCCACCCCTCACTCCCTGTACCCCCGAAGGGGCGGGACGGCCCCTGGCTCTGCGTAGGGACCGCAGCCGGGTGGCCCCGAGCCCGTGGGAAGGTGTCTTTCACTAAGCGCTTCCCCCATCACACCGATGTCTCCGTGCTTGCTTTCCCCCTGAGCTCTAGGGGTTCGCTGGGTCTGGCTCGGGGACCTGGCTGGCGCTGCAGACCTGTTGCCGCACGGTGCGTGGCTGGAATCTGTCGGGAACAGGGAATACCTAGTCGGCGGCTTCGGGGGCTCCAGCCGCGGGGTAAAGAGAGAAGGAAGGAGGCACGCAGTCATGGAATGGTTTGGGTTGGAAGGGGCCTTAAAGATCATCTAGATCCAATCCCGCTGCCATGGGCAGGGCCACCTCCCACGACACCAGGCTGCTCAAGGCCCCATCCAACCTGGCCTTGAACACTTCCAGGTATGGGGCATCCACAACTTCCCTGGGCAACCTGTGACAGTGCCTCACCACTCTCATCGTGAAGAATTTATTCTTCATGTCTAATTATCATCGTCAGGCTTGGGTTTGGATTGTCTTTCCCCTTCTGCACAGTTTATTCAAACTCAGTAAGGTGTCCCCCTCCCAGCCTGCTCTTCTTACTACCTTTAGCACGCTCTGACACAGGGAGGTGAGATCCAGAGCCCTGCCTGATGGTCCTGTTGTACCCGTGCTGAGTAAAGGGATGGGAGCCTCTGTACTGCAGGCTGGGAGTTTTTCTGGCATGGTAAATGCTGAGGGACAGCCCATTTAAAACAGCAGTTTTGCTGCAGTCCTTTTAATGTTTGGGATGAAGTTAGTGTCTAAAAGAAACTGCTGTGGAACTTCTCTTGTAGGTCTTTTAGTTGTGGAGAGACAGGCTCAGTATGCCAGATTTTGCTTTTAGTTTGTATTGTTGCTCAGTGAAGAATGGTTTATGTTAAACTCCTTGTTCACTAGTGTAACACAGGATTTGAAATATCCGCTTGATGGCCAGATCAACCTGATCTGGGGCTGGTTGTGGCCAGTTTTCATGAACAAAATGTTCTGATTGATGCAGGTGTGTGTCCTAAACCAAGCTAGAGTATGAAGAGGCTGCCTGTGTGGTGATCGGATGGATACTGGACAGTTCAGGATCCTTCCCACCCCTGCTTAGATTGCAGTAATTTCTTATATAGACAACAGGATTGTTTCAATTCTCCAGTTATGTTTTTACACAGAGGTATAATTTGTATCTAACGAGGAATGCTGATGAGAAAATCTTCCAGACTTTTCAGATTGGAGAGTTTATGGGACTGATGCTCTGTGGTGTAGATGGAGAGAGGACCTGTTGCCCCCTCTTCTGTCATAACAAAGCATGTTGTTCTAAGATTTGCATACTCTTCTGAGTGGGTCATTTGTGACAATTTTGCTTCTCTGCTCTGTGGGGTAGAGAAAAGAGCAGTACTGAGTTCCAGAAAGCGCTGAAGAGCAAAAGGTGATGGATGCAGAATAGCTTGATGCTGTTTGGCATCAAGCAGCTTGGAATGATGGTTTAATGCTGTTTGCCGCAGTGCTAGTGGAGTAGCTGGTGCTGCTTAGAGTGTTTTAGTGAGAAGCGTGAAACTTGGGACTGGACCAAATTGCTTCAGCTCCTTTACTGATATTTCTCTCATGATAAATGTTTCTTTATCTACTGCCAGCAAAGTACTCAGGGTCGTTTGAGATCCGTGACGAAAGTACTTGTGTTCTGGAACAGAAACCAAGAGAAGCAGAGGGCCAAGTGCCTTGGGAGTGTGGATCACAGAATCATTTGGATTAGCAATTGTTTAAAAATGTTACAGGAAAAATGTGATACTGTTCTTTGTTTAATATTCAGTCTTTATATTGCTCAGGTCTGAAATCTCAGAGTAGTTCAGAGACAAAACACAATGTTATTTTCAGTCTTCTGTTTCAGGATTTATCTTCAGTACTACCTTTGGCAGATAAGAGTCTTATGAACTTCTTCTGAGTGAAGGACTTAGGCCTGTGTGTTAAGATGGAGACATGATGAAACGGCTGGGATATAACTGGAATTTTAATGCTAACTTCTGTACAGTTAAATTTATTTCCAGAGAAATTACCAGCTTACTACTGCATTAAGTTTCTTTGGTGATGGGCAATCAGCACCGTAGTGTATTAAAGGAAAAAAACTTATGAACGAGCTGTTGGTATGGCCAAAGATCAAGCAGTCAGTCATACACAGAGCAAATTAGAAGCTCCTTTAAGGAGCTTTGGACTAGATAACAGGAGAAGAGGAGATTTTGATCCCTCCTCTCCTGTGGTTATAATGCAGTTTGCTTCCATACTGGTTCTCATATGCAGTGAACATTCTTCTGTGCTTTACCTTAAATATTTACCTTATAGCAGAAGTGTGGATTTTGTTTGTTTTGTTTGGATAATTTCCTGTTTTTCTGTCAAGCTCAGGAAAAGGTTCAACAAATGTTAGAGCAGGACAAGAATGTGGGATTCAAAAAATGGGGAAGGGAGGAAGAGAGGATATAAACCCGGTTTATCCTGTCTTGTGAAAAATAGCTTCAATTTGGTTTACCCCAAAAAGATAAAAATCAAATAGTTTAATGAAAACAAACTTATTAAGAGCAGGGAGCCCTTCAGCAAAGACTTGGCAAGTTCTGTTTCATTTAGGAAATCTGTGTTCAGATTTAAATTAAAACATCTGCTGCTTTTGCTGTTGAGGGTGTTTCCTTACTTCACCAATACAATTAGAAAAAAAAATCATTTTCTGTTTTTGTGTGGAGATTGAACATAACCATCATACTATCAACAGGTGCAGATTTCTAGTGCAGGAAGACTGTAGCAAATTATGGGTGTAGTAATGTGCCAGACCTTTCCTATCTTAAAGTCTTTACCCACTGTAGTGAGTGTTGGTTTGAAATTTTTGCTTTTGCAATTTTACACTTATTACCATTTAGGGTACAAAAATGGAAAATATATCTATCATAATTATGCTGTTCTGAAGTTTAAAAACAAATACTAGCAGATAGATGAGTACAGTTCCTAAATCAGGGACTGGAGGGCATGCTGAACAGGTATTTAAATCTTCTTGGGAGACTTAACACCAGCTCTTGGCTGAGTGTTACTCTCAAAGTAGCATGGCTGAGGTTTGTAAGAAATGAAGTTCCAGTTTATTTCTCGCTCTTTAGTAATGTATTTCTTACTCCAGCTCTAATTCCTGGGAGAGCTCCAACTTGTCTTTTCCATCTCACAACTGTTAGTTTTTCAAAGTGATCAGCTTTCCATTGACCGATACAATGTGGTAAAAATGCTAGTAGTGAACATTTCAGATGCTGCTTTCCTGAAAAATACAGAATTCTGCTTTTCCTTCTTTTACCCAGAAAAATCATGAACGAATTATCCAGTTGAAGGATCTTGAAACATAGTCAATTTCTTAAAGGAAATGTTAAGCGACCCTGAATATCTGCATGTGTTATAAGAGTCTAAAAATACCATTTTTAATTTCTCACTTTATTGTCTTTTTTTCTCATTGTTCTTCTTTGGTAGTACCCACTTGCAATTGTAGTATAGTGCTCATAAGGTAGATATTGAAGTGCTGTGTATTCACAGTGGTATCAAAAACAACAATCTGATAAAGCTAGAGTAGACATGATTTTGTTTTGTGTCTCCAGTAACAGTAATCATAAACAGTTAAAAAGTTACAAGAAGTTTAATTGTAAAAGTTACATGTAACAACCTTAGTTTAGAATGTTTCATAAGAAAGTGCAGTACTTCATTTCTAAATATTCCTGTAAGCAAAAAAATCAAGATTTAAATTAATTTACTTCAAATAGTAGAAGACTGTATTCAGTTCCAGGCAGTGCAACTCTTTTCACAGGAATAGAAAGTTGCATATGTATCCTTATTGAGAGTTAATACTGAATTCCAGATGGGAAATGGGAACAGTATTGTCTGCAGTAACACCTTTTTTTTTCTTTTGTACGATATAATTAACTTGAACTTGTAAAGCAAAGAAAGCTAGCATAGGCGGTTCTTAAATAGCTGTTCCCTATAAGTGCTTAGCTGACAACAGTCACTTAAGCTCTCCTGGATACCCCAAATTATCGCCTAATGAGTGTATGGCTTTACAATCTCTTTAGTTCCCTGCTTTCAAAAAAAACCTACCCGTGTCTTGAAATGCAAGTCACAATTGACAATAAAACATGCATGAGTTAATAGGCATATCTGCTTTAGATTCATGAAAGTAGGTCCTGGGGACAGCAGCTGAGGGAAGTGAATGTCTCCACTGCCAAGGGATGGGCTTTTGCTCATGGTGGTGTTATTACTGAACCAAACCCTCCTGTGAACCCATGAAGAATTTATGGAATCCAGTGAAATGTCAAAAGCTGTATCCAGTCATATTTGCTGATGTCTGTGCTGACTCTTACCTTTTCAGAACCTGAAACCCAAATGGAGATTTGAGGAAAGAGAAGTATGTCCAGCATAGGTATAGGTATATAGATACAACTTGCCATCATCTTGCTTATGCATAGGGAACCCTCAAGGGAACCCTCAAGTACATGGGCTTCAGTTCAGTACTTCCTTAAGCTGAGTATCTAAAATTGGGCTGTATTAATTCCCTATAGTAACCATTAAAAGCAGCAAATTAAATAAAATAAAAAAAAATCAGAATTAAATGTACTTGGACATGTTGGTGCCATCAACAAAACTGATCTTATGCTACTTATGTAACCAGTTAAAGAACTGAGCTTTTACATTGCTGATTGAATAAAGACATATTCCAGAGTCTGAAACCTATTCTGTCATCTCTCTGTTCCTGTAAAATAGAAACATGTGAGAGTGAAGTGGGTGGCCTGATCGCCTTAGCTCAATGTCTAAGTTAGATACCTAAAATTAGGCAGTTGTAACTATCCTGTTGTTATATTCCTGGTATCAGGTCACTCAGTGTGGGCTTTTTCCTGGTTTTCTTTTCTCCAAAGTGGGGAGGTATTTTGAAATATATATTCTATTTAAATAAAGGAAAGACATGAGACTAAAGTTGCTGTCCACCCCTTAAACTTCTCAGGCAAACTGTTAAGACTCTGTTCAAACAGCACATTGATTTTTTTTTCTGTTCAGAATATTCCCTTTTCCTTTCCCAGTTCCATATAGAACTCATCCAGTCTTTTAATATACTTAGAATGGTACTGAAACCTGTGGTATGAAGGTGTTGACTTGAAGGACTACTTGGCCCTGTCTGCATGAGAGGAAGAAAGGTGGGAAGGGAGCAGAAGGAATTTGTTTGCATTTGTGTCCTTATAGTACACATTTTCAGATTAATCCTTTATGCTTATGAAGTCAAACCAGATAGAACAGATATGTATTTTATATAGCATTGTGAAACAACGTATCCTGAAAGTCTGTGATGTAGTTATTGAATATGCTGTATAGAAAGATAGGTTTTATATCCCTAGGGATATAGAAATTAGTCTATTTGCAAATTAAAGATCAAAGCTGGGAATTGACTTTTCTAGCTCAGAAAGTCTACCTGTCATTATTTTTAGTCTAAAAGGTCTAAGTCATATTAAAATCTCATCCATTTTGTAAATTAAGATCTTTGTAGCATATAGGATTCCAGTCAGATCTGTCTTTCTTATGCATGTCTGCATCTTGTACTTTTTTTCTGTGTTAGTGAAATTATCTAGAAGTAAAATCTATGCAGTGTCCAAGTGCAAGATTTTCAGGTCATAAAACAATTGGCATATTCTGTGGAAAGGTTACAGTAGAATAGAGAGGAGCAACATCCCCTTGTTTTTCAAAGGGTTTATCTCCTACAGAAGCGGTGACACCAAGTGCCCCTTCACTTGAGTACTCTGCGTGTTTAACTTAAAAGCACTAAATGCTTTTTAAAAATAAGCCCCAATTATCAATTTGAAAATTATTTTAAAGTGGAGATTAAAAAACTATCACAAAGGGGAAAATTATCAGATTCTTACACAGAAACCAAAAACTGAAGATGTTACCTCTTTGTGACGTGGGTTTTCTTTCATAAGGCTGTCAAAAATTACAAGGCATGTTCTCAGGTACAGTTGGCCTTGATGATCTCAAAGGTCTTTTGCAACCAAACAGTTCTATGATTCTACTGTGGAGCTCTGTATGTGTGTATGCACACATGTGTGCATGTGGTGTCTATTACAGCAAGTAGAGTGGGGCTGAAGACTTGGTGGCCCATATGTCCAGGTGCCAGGATCCAGAGACAACTTCAAGGCAGATGATTTGTCTAAGCCAAATGTACACTTTGTACATACATGTATACATACTAGCAGAACTCCATCCCGCTTAGTGTGAGACAGAATCAGGGCCAAGCTGTTGGTATAGTTGTGACAGCTCTGTGTGTCTGGCTGTGTTGGTCTGGTCATGCATATGTGTACTTCAGTGTTATACATATATTGGCGTGTGTGCCTACTGGGAATGCATGTGCAACCTCACTACTGGTTGGGTGTGGGGCAAAGAGTTGTGGCAGCCTTGCTGTTGTTGCCTGGTGGATTCTGCCCACCCTAAAAAATTGCAGTAATTCTCTCTCAGCCAAGGGCCGGCAATTCCAGTAGGAAACTCACAGTCTCAGCTAAGTGCTTATAAAGTACCCATCTCACCTCATTTGTGTGTTATTGAGGGCTGTACAAGTGAGGCAACACTGGCAAGAATAAGAAGAAAATATTGATCTTTATTGCAGTATCTGCCATGGGGAAAATCTAGAGGTCACAGCCTACCAATAAAACAAATGTGGAATACCTTACAAAGTCTGTTTAGCTTTCCAAGGGAATTTCCATCTGGATGCACTGTCAGACTTTTGTGTTGGGTTTTTGTGACTCGTGTTCTCATCTGCTTGCAATCAATTGTAATAAATAGTTAGACTAGCATTATTTTTCACCCATCTGTAAGAGGGTCATCTTGGCTGCCAATAAAATAGCAGTCATGAAAGCATCTCCAACAGTGAGAGGAGATACAATGTTCCTAATGCTTTCTTATTTGTACTAGTCAGTGCCAGTTTTGTTAAAATTGTTTGTGTGGTAAAATATGAAACCAAAATGCCAGACTAGATTCCAGGAGAAAGACTCATTTGGTTTTCTTGCTGAGCAGCATTTCTTTCTTTCCGGGAAGAGTGCAAGCATCACTATATTTCTTCTCTCAGATGTGAAAAAAACCCTTAGGCCAGAATCACAGAATTCAATAAATGTGATAGGGAGTGCTCCACTCAGCCAACTTGTTTACCCCAATTGCAGAGGAACTGTTTCATGCTGCATGTGTGTTTAGAGATCTCTGTCAGTGAAATTACTCTTGGGAGCAAGCCTTTAGTGGGCATAGATGATGTTCAGCTTAGTGTGAAATTTTACCACACGCAGCCAAATTGATGTAATAGTTTGCTCCTACCCAAAGAGCTACTCCTGTCTCTCTTTGGCCTTAGGACTATTTCAGTTTGGGAAGCTGATGTGACTGAAAAGCCAATCCCCTTCCCTTTCTCTGAGAGAGGTGGGGTCAAGAATGGCAATATTTTGCCTGCTTTTCTGTGTTGAACTGGCTAATCAGAATAGAGCTGGTACTGTCTCATATAATGACCAGAAGTGCATGGCATGGAAGCTGCTTTCATCAGGAGGCAGCCTTCAGATCTACTGAGATGATATGTTTAAGCTTTGGTAATCTGATCTTGCTGATTTCCCATGGTCAGGCCTCAGAGGAAAAACAATTATTTTCTTAGCTTTTAGAGTGGTGACAACTATTTACATCATATCTCTTTGCCTTCAAACCTTTTTTTAAAAGGAGACTTGACAATAAGAGGCTGGAAACCTGGCATTCTGAGTATAGAAACAAGTCCCATTTTGCAGGAGAGGGAAGCGTTAGCTATATTGTGAAGCATCTCAGCTCCTCATTTCTAATACTTTGTGTTGAGACTGGCTGCAGAATATAGAACAAAGCAAAGTAAATTAGAACTAAACTAAGAACCTCACCAATTTAACCTGAGATTTCTGACCAATGTATGCGTGCTGCACACCTCACTCTTACAGTCTTGATGCAAGATACAAATCTGTCTGTGCTGCATGTTAGCTTGTGTGCGTATTAGAGGCTACAAGCATGCATTAACACCATTCCACTTTACAGTATATGCATACAGTGGTTCTGTAGGCTATCCCATGTCATCTCATAATAACAAATAACAGTATTTCTGATCACTTACATCAGATGGAGGGCAATTACTGTTCTGATGTAATGAAAACTGTGTGATTCTGAGAAATCCTTTATATTTCGGTGTGGCAGTTTATGGGTAAGAAACGTTTTGAACAATGTGACATGACTGTAGGAAGACTGCTAACTGGGTAGTGATGCAGAATTGGCCAGACGTGATGAGGTGAAGACATAACTCTATGTGTCAGGGATTTTTTTCAAATTTTAGATGTTTAAAATGTTGTTTCATGAGCTAATGAAGCCTGATTTCTGACCTCCTTTCACTACATTCTCATCTCCTCCTTCTCTTATTCTGTCAGAGCTTTCAGAAGGTAAAACATAGGACATACTGTAACTAATTTTCAGTTCCACAAGTGCAGAGCGCCTAGATTGTCCTTTAGCGAGATCAGTAGGCTTGTTTTCATCCCTCTCCAGCTGCTAATTTTGTAAACTCTGGAGGACAGTATTTATTTTGAGGTTTGAACTGTGTTCTCAAACATAATTGAATCTGGTTGATGGTTTGGAGAGTTATTATGGGGAGCAAGATGGATAGTTGAACCGTGTAATGTCTTTTTTCTAGGCAATTGGTTGAGAAATACAATAGAAGTATAATTACACATTTTCCCTTAAAAAGTTGTGAAAAGTTAATAATACATAGATAGTATGTTAGTAATGCATGACAACATTATTGGCAAGTGTAGTTGCAGTGGACTTTTTGTGAACACATGTCAAATAAGGTAAGGGCAGAGAGTATTGACATCAGCTGAGTTTGCCAACAGGAGTAACAACCATGCTAAATTCTGCCTGTTTATTTGGGTCTTCCTGCTACACACCCACATAACCAGACACACCCCACCCCAGTAAATCTTAGTGTTTCAGATTAGCTTTCTTTCCCCTGGGGAGGTGGTCACATCATTGACATCATGAGAATGGTCACTGGCAACAGCTCTAACAACTTGTCTTGCTAATCATCTTGGCTAAAGGATTAAATGATACATGGACGCAGTGGTGCTTTTCTTTGTGTTTGATGGATTAGCAAGTAACAAAGTTGCTGAATCACTGAAGGCTCTTAGAAGACTTGACAGGAATATGTGATCACATAGGTTCCTACAATGAGGCACATTTCAAGTTGGGAACAGCTCATGTTGCTCCATGAAAATACGACTGTATCTTTTCCCTGTCTGCCATATGCATAGGAGTTTTTGGGATACCATCCCTTCTCACACTTCACATTATATCAGAAATAGTTCAGACTCTCTGCTTGAAGAACCCTCATGAATTCAGTGACGTTCAGTTCATACACTGTGCAACACAGGACTCCAAAGTGAAGAACTATTTGTACTGTGTGTTTTGCTAGTTAGGATTTTGTAGAAATCTGTTGGTGAAAGACCTAGATGGGTTTCCTAAGCCCTTTCATAGAATCATAGAATGGCTTGGATTGGAAGAGGCCTTAAAGATCACTTAGATCCAACCTCCCTGCCGAGGGCAGGGACACCTCCCACTAGACCGGGCTGCTCAAGAACCCATCCAACCTGGCCTCAAACAGGGGGCATCTACAGCCTCCCTGGGCAACCTGTTCCAGTTCCTCGCCACTCTCATCATGAAGAATTTCTTCCTAATGTCTAATCTAAATCTCCCCCCTTCCAGTTTAAAGCCATTCCCCCTCATCCTATCACTACTTGCCCTTGTAAAAAGTCCCTCTCCAGCTTTCCTGTAGGCCTCCTTCAGGTACTGGAAGGCTGCTATGAGGTCCCCCTGAAGCTTTCTCTTCTCCAGGCTGAACAAGCCCAACTCTCTCAACCTGTCCTGATTTCTCCCCTTTCTCAGTCTTTGCTCAATAAGATATTGTTTGGACTATATGTGAGGAGGCTGCTTCTGGAATTAGTGAATTGGTGCATGTGCATTTTAATGCAATGCAGTTAGTCAGTGGTCTAGGCTCGTGGCGCCAATGCTTGTTTTGAAATCGCTCAGCACATACAGCAGTCAGTTGAGCAGGCTAGCGCATGACAGAGCAGTGTTTGGGACAGTATCTGAACATGGGAACTTTTGATGTTCTGAAACTCTGAATTGGTTCACCGTAAAGCTTATTTCAAAGCCTATAAAACTGACAGATTTAAAACTGTTGGTGGAATGAAGAGTATAGGTTTATGACTAGACACTTGCATGTTCACGTGCCAAAAGAGGCTGCTGTGCTTTAAGCATACTCAACCCAATTTCACAGTGACTGGCACTGGCCAAACAGCTACACCTTCACTCCCAAGGTCTAGCAGTCACCTTCTCTGAACAAAAATTCAGATTATTTATTTAGATATATATCAGTGCTGCGATTGGAGAGAATGCTGAATGCTGCAGGCAGAAGGCAGCTGTAGGCCACAAACCTCTACCCTATTTCTAACAGTGAGATTAACAAGTTTCTGGAGAGACTGATGATTTCCTGGAAAAACTAAAATTGGGTTCAGTCCCCTTTTAGTCCAATATTCCTATTGACTGAAAAATAACCTGACCTGTAGACCTTGAGAGCTGCAAACTTTCCTAAAGCTTATTCCCTAAATGCTACTGTTGCTTTTTTAGAGATTGATAGTAGACTCTTATCACTAATGAGGAGAGAGAGGAATTCAAACCAGTAACAGTATTTTATTGGAAGATATAAAAAACACACACCATGCAACAACACTCTGAAGGGGCTGAAAGTGTTTGATTATGAGTACGCCATTGGCTTGCTCTTTATGCAGGAAGATTTATCTGCTGTGCAGGTGTCATGGTTTAATCCCAGTTGGCAAGTAAGCACACCACAGCCACTCGCTTACCCCATCACCCTGTGGGATGAGGGAATAAAATCATACGAGTAAAGGGAGAAAACTCATGGGTTGAGATAAAGACATTTTAACTGGTAAAGCAAAAGCTGTGCAGGCAAGCAAAATAAAACAAGGAGTTTATTCCCTGCGTCCCATTGACAGGCAGGTGTTCAGCCATCCCCAGGAAAGCAGGGCTTCATCATGCATAGTGGCTGCTTGGGAAGACAAATAGCATCTATCCAAATGCACCCCCCTTACTCCTTTCTCCAACTTTATATGCTGAGTACGACATCATATGGCATGGAATATCCCTTTGGTCAGTTGGGATCGGCTCTCCTAACCACGTCCCCTCCCAGCTTCTTGTGCATCCCCAGCCTACTCACTGGTGGAGTGGTATGAGAAGGAGAAAAGGCCTTTACGCTGTGTAAGCCCTGCTTAGCAATAACTAAAAAATCCATGGATTATCAATGCTGTTTTCAGCACGAATCCAAAACATAGCCCTGTACTAGCTACTATGAGTAAAATTATCTTTATCCCAGCCAAAACCAGCTCAGCAACACATCTGTATTGAAAGGGTGAAGTAACTGAAATTCCTCTTGCAGGTCCCAAACCACAAGGTGTTACAAGATGAACCCCTGAAATGCACCACTGCTTTGGCAGTGTGTCAGTTATGATCACCTGTGGTACTACAGCAAGTTCAAATAATAAACTAGAAATGTTCTGTAAGAAAAAAACTCTTGCAGCAATGGTGTCTTTGTTTATACCGTGGTAGTCTAAGGAGGAGGGAAAAGAATTGCTTTCATTCAGTAGATACAGTTGAGAAAGTAACAGACAGGTATTCTGGCAGAGAAGCACAGATGGAGTCCACACTACCCTCCTTGCTTGTTCTGTCTTTGCTTAAAATGTGAAAAAGTTTTCTTGGTTGTCCTGCATTTTTTAAATGAAACAGACACTTTATCTTAGAGCCTCTATTTGATATAAAATTCTTGTCTGCTACTGTGCAGTTAGTATAACACCTGTTTTTCTGTTTACAATTTTAACATTAGAAAAAGAGGTGAAATGGAATATAATTAGTTTTATGAAATAGAAATTTTAACTCTTTTAATACCTGTCTGAGCTCAGAACAGGTTTCAGTTTAGCCTGATACTGTATGTAGTACTCTTCAAGACTGCTGAAGGGTTTTTTTTTTTTTAAGAATAATGGAGTATGTTCTTTTTCCAGACTAGATTGACCCCAGTGTAAACAGCAGGGTTCTGTTTTGCACTGCAGACAGGTCATTTGGTCGGATAATATTTGTGTGGGTCAGGAATTCTTCCACAGTCCAAAGTCTTCTGCCCGTCTTATCTCCTTGTTTTGGGCCAACTTTACTTCACAGAGATACTATTTCATCCACAGAGACTCCATTTATTAACTTGGTGAGTGGTTTGTGGTTTGTTTCTTTCTTTTTTTCTGTGTTTATGCAGCAGCTTAACTTAAAATGCTCTCTAGGAAGGGTGTTTACAACTGCTGTTGCCTACCAAGTAACTAACCATTATATGATGTACCTGTTCTTTCCCAGCATGAGGTGAAAAGGAATGGAACTCCCAGCACTGTGTACTTAGCACTGAAATCCTTTTTTTCTGGATAGAACTTGAGCTGAAGGATTAAGTCTTAGCATCTTTGTAAAGAGGGCTGGGATGGAATATTCACATAGATCTTTGGATCTTGAGCAGAGGAGATCCATGGTAAACTGTTTCTAAGAAGTTCAATTTCTTGTAAGGAATGTCCTTGTGAGTCATGTATACCTTATAAGTAATAGCTTTATAAATACAATGTATGATATTTCTAATGAAGTCTTGAAAAAGGTAATTCCCTGAATTACAATACTTTTTCCCTTGATTTTTTTGTGGTTATCAGCACAAGAAGTGTTATTAGCAAATAGAGGCCTGATTTCTTCATTCAATGGGATAGTGATAATTCAGCTTGGAGAGATGCGTTTTTTTCCCCTGATCTGGCAATTTGTGCCATAAAATTATTCTTTGTGTAGAGTCTGAACCTACAAATAAGTTGGAGGTGTATGGAAATCACTTGAATAAGTTCAAACAAGGACAGATGCACTATGTTGGAAAGAGGCACAAGAATGGGAAAGAAAATGCTGGGCTTTGCAACCTTGAGATTTTGCGTTTTCTCTCATCAACTAAGTTTTCCCCTTGATACCGTTTTTCTTTTTCTTCCTCAGAACTTAGCATTTTCAGACAGTGACATACAATGTCTTGTAAAGTTTCTTCAGTCTAAAATATTGCTGTTTGTTTGGAAAGTGGTACAGTTTCAAGAGCTAAGAAACAAGACAATGAAGAAGAGGTGACTGTCAAGCAGTTAGATGATTATGTGCAGGAGACAAAGTTGAACTCATAAAGTAAATCAAATTCATCTTCTACTCTTCCCTGTGTCCCAAAAAATCTAATGAGTCATGTCCTTACTTCTTCCAATAATTTGGGCTGACACCTCCCACTTCTACTATTCCTACTCTGCTTGCATATTGAACTTGCTAGTTTAATAATTATGACCATGCCTATTCTAATGGCATTGAGACTTGAAGGGCAGTGCAATTTCCTAGCAATTCAGAGAAAAAAATTCCCGAGTGATAAGAAGATGACAAGTTTACGTTATCCATTTTTCTGACATCTTAAAGTCCAGACATTTCATTTTCATTGTGAATGTATTAGATACAGAGGACTGCATTATCAGTGGAAATCGGGACGTATTTTTCATTGAGCAGGTTCAAGCAGAGTTAAACAGAGGTGCCAGTCTACTTCAAGGACATGTTTAGAGTCTAGCTTTGTGAAAAGATTGACAATGCTGAATGAGGCGAATATGCTTTTCTTCCTTGGCCTGCCATTGGTCTGCTGTTTGACCTTGGGCAGATGATTCGTCTGGTGTTTCTTGCTTTTATCTGCTGTTCTTAAAGCACGTGAGGAGGCAAATATTTTACACAGTGGGATTAGTTTTGATAAGAATTTTGTGTTTATATAACACAGCAGAGAGGGGAGCCATTTGAAGGCCAGGTCTTCTCCTATTGTAATGAAGTAACTTTTAAAATCTGATTTATCTTTGGTTTATTGGACACCGAGCACAACTTGATTACTTTAATTTTAAAGAATTATAAAGAAGGAAAATTCCTCTTGGGCTATAAAGCTCATTCTCCTTGCAATTGTAGACTTCTTAACCTCCTAGGTTTTTCTAGTGCTTTGTGGCTTAGCAATTTACTGGTTTCTGCTATTGCCAAATGTGGCTGGTTTCAGGGGCAGTGTTCTTCTGTTGGGTGTATAGAGGATGAAAGAGTCGTAAAATGTAATTTTACACATGTAGAATACTTATGGCATTCCACTGTAAACCCTGAACAAAATCTTGATTTGACAGTACTTTTAAGAGGCTTCGTCTTGCAACAAAAATGCTTAGGCTGAAAAGTCTTCTGCTGAAACATCTTGGAAGGTTAGAAGAACAGAATGAGCTGCTAAAAATATAGCTGATTGTTGTAGTGCTCAGCACAGGAGATGCATGATTTAACTCCCTTATTGTCCTGAGAGGAGTGGAATTGGCAAAAATAAATTTTCATTTGCAAAATCCTTGGGAATTTTGCATTCCTTCCTGACTGCTTATCTAGGCAGCTTTTCTCTCTAATGAGGGATTGGAAGAACTTTACTTATGCATTTTGCTTTAGACAATCTTGAATCCTGCTGTGTGCTGCTGTACAAAATAGTCACCCAAAGGCAAGTGTCAGGTCTCTTTCTTTAGGCAGAACTACAAATAGTGTTGTTAAGGATCTATCTCTTGCCAGTTAAACTGGAGCATGAACTGGTAAAATCCTGTGTAACCCAGCCTTCATACTCAGATGGGTTTACTGAGAAGCCAGCTTCCAAAATTCTTAAGGCTGGCTCCTTTCCATCAAGATAGGAATGGAGAATGGATGAGAGTCTTGCTATGATGACCTCATTAACTGACCATGTAAGACCATTTGAATTTATCAGTCATTTGCTGGATAGGTAAGATCTGGGGATCTAGCAAAGCAAGAAAGTTGTCTTAGTATCCAGCGTTTTCAGCAGGGCCAAATTGTTCAACAGATTTCTTACAGTGTTGCTTAAAAATTGTTACCGAGTTCTTACTAGCATGATTACACTCAGTGGAGTTTCAGCTGTTTTTTACTTTGCAAGTAAAGTTACTGCAGTGAAATTGAGGAGGGCTTTCTCTCTGCCATGATAGTGACAAATCTCCTTGCATTTCTGAACTTGTTATATTTTATATCTATGTGTACTGAGTCAATTGAATTGCCTTGCATTTAAGAAGAGTAAGTCTGAAAAAGAAGAGCTTTGATGCAGAGCTGTAAGGCACCTAATGAGACTAGATAAAAAGTGTCAGTGAACGGGCTTTTCTTTTTGATTGTCCTGTAGGTTTTAAGTTGTGTGTGAGAATATTAGGTTTCATAATCTGTTGCAACAATATCGTCTGTTGTAAGAAGCACTTCTACACTGCTGTATTAAAATTCCATAGAAAAGGATTACTTCGCCTTTTTTTGTGAAGACCCAGTATAGATCTTACATAATAACTTTGAATTTCTAAAAATATCTTGCATCACACCATATTTTCCTTGGATGTATTAATGAAACTTTGTTTTACATATACGCATTAGTGTGCTTCTGTTAAGACAGAAAAAGAAAAATGGGCAAAGGAGCATGCCTGTAATCTAATGATGTGCTAGTGTTGAGGGCATGAAGAGTCATTAAGGACGGGATCTGCAGCTTCCAGTTAACAGTGAACTTGCACATCTGAGCCCATTAACTTAGGGTGCCTTTATTGTTAGAGGAAACAGGTGAGCATTTTTAAGTTGCATGTATCTGATTTATTTTTTTCACATCTAGGGTGAGTTGAGTCACATTGTAGAAATGCATTTCTCTTCATTAATTATAACGACAGCCTAGACAAGACCTAAATGTGTCAAAATCTACAACAGAAATACCTACATATGAACAGATGATTCGTCTCCCAAAGGTTCTAAATGTAACTTCTCTGTGTCTTTTCACTACCCTGCATATCATCCCCAAAGAAATAAATTCCCCAGATTTGTATACTTTGTTATGACGATAACCCACATAGCTTAACTGAAAGCTTTAACTTTTGCCACGTTCTCAGCCGTGGTAGTGGCAGTGATGCTTGTTCCTGCTTGCGTACTGTATTTATTTGTGCTAGAGCCACCAGTGTTCTGCATTAGCAGAGCATTAGCCTGAGTGTACTGCTGCATCTGGATGCTCCAAAGGGCCAGAAAGCCTGCCAAGTTTTCATGCTCTGAAGACCATAGTGTAGTGACACTTTGAGATCTGGACTGGGCTGGTAACCACAAAACCAACACATTTTTGTTCTTCGGTATGGAGTGATGAAGCATCAGTGCTGGCTAGGTCAAGTGGCTTATGTGATGAGACTGTGCTCAATATGGAATTGTCTCCCTCACTGAAATTCTCCCTGTAAATCACACAGTCAAAACTTTTTTAGTTCTAAGGTCTTTCAGAATGTGGCCCATTTTAGGCAGTGTTAGTCCAGAGGCATAGCTACCTTACTCTCCCTTCTTCAGGTTTCCAACCCATTAAGCTACTGATAGACAACTTAGAGTTTCTGGAGCTGCTTATTTGATTTAATATGTATGATTTTTCATTATGCTATATAACCTGACATTTGGTCCAGAGGGAGGTGCTGAGTTATTATTTGTAATTATTAGATTTCCAAGGCAAGACCATTAGTTGCTCTTAATATGGGCTTCTGCTCAGCAATGCAGCAAAATAAGCTGATAGATGTTATATTATTGTGTTTTTTATATTGCCCTTGCATTTGTGAATTATGGGGTTTAATTATGTCCTTATCACTGTTTTTATATTGCTGCAGTAACACTATCAGTCACTAATATTAAACTCAGCACAGTCTGTACCGGTTTTAATGGTCAAAGCTAACAACTTAGTCTTGTTTTATCTGTTAAACTAAAGGAAGTAATGTACAATGGTCCAGTATATTTCATCTCATGTGAAAGCTATTTTTCTAACATGTCTAGGACTCTTAAATTCTAAGATTTATTTTCAAAAACACTTGAAGAGAAAACACACACAAAAAATCAGATCCACAACAAGTATATTTTTGCCCTAATCTTTCATGTTGAAAGTCCAAATCTTTGCTGGCCTTCCAGACTATAGTCTGTTATAATTTATGTTAGGTAGAAAGGAGAAAGAATTATCATTATCAGGCCTGTTTAGTACGATAAAGTAGCACATTGTAAGCGCATTTTCTGAAACATTAAATCTTCATGAAGAATTAGCTTTTAAAGCTTCATAGAATCATACAATCTTCTGGTTGGAAGAGACCTCTAAGATCATCGAGTACAACCGTACCCATTATCCACTAAACTATGTCCCTCAAAAACTCATCTATCCTTTTCTTAAAAACCTCCAGGGATGGTGATTCAACCACCTCCCTGGGCAGCTTGTTCCAGTGCCTGACCACCCTTTCAGTAAAGAAATTCTTCCTAATATCTAGTCTGAACTTCCCCTGGCGCAACTTATGGCCATTTCCCCTTGTCCTATCACCTGCCACTTAAGAGATCAACACTCGCTCTGCCATAGCCTCCTTTGAGGCAGCCGTAGACAGCAATGAGGTCTCCCCTCAGCCTCATCTTCTCCAAGTTAAACTACCCCAGTTCCCTCAGCCGCTCCTTGTAGGACTTGTTCTCCAGTCCCTTCACCAGCCTCATCGCCCTTCTCTGGACGCACTCCAACACCTCAATATCCTTTTTCTACTGACGGGCCCAGAACTGAACACAGTGCTCAAGGTGTGGTCTCACCAGTGCCCAGTACATGGGCACAATCACCTCCCTGGTCCTTCTGGTCACACTGTTTTTGATACAGGCCAAGATGCCATTGGCCTTCTTGGCCACCTGGGCACACTGCTGGCTCATATTCAGCCTGCTGTCGATCAGCACCTCTAGGTCCCTCTCCTCCAGGCAGCTCTCCAGCCATTCTTCCCCAAGCCTGTAATGCTGCATGGGGTTGTTGTGCCCCAAGTGCAGGACTTGGCATTTGGTCTTGTTAAACTTCATCCCATTGATCTCAGCCCATCAATCCAGCCTGTCCAGATCCCTCTGCAGAGCCTCCCTTCCTTCAAGCAGATCAACACTGCCACCCAGTTTGGTGTCATCTGCAAACTTGCTAAGGGTGCACTTGATCCCTTCATCCAGATCATTAATAAAAATATTGAACAGGACTGGACCCAGCAGTGAACCCTGGGAAACACCACTTATGACCAGCCTCCAACCGGATTGAACTCCATTTACCACCGCCCTCTGGGCCCGGCCATCCAGCCAATTTTTGACCCAGCAGAGGGTGTGCCTGTTCAGGCCAATGGCAGACAGTTTCTCAATCAGAGTACTGTGAGAAACGGTGTCAAAGGCTTTGCAAAAGTCCAGGTACAGGACATCCACAACCTTTCCCTTGTCCATTAACCGGGTAACCTTGTCATAGAAGGAGAGCAGGTTGGTCAGGCAGGATCTACCTTTCATAAACCCATGTTGTCTGGGTCTGATCACCCGGCTGTCTTGCATGTGCTGTGTGATAGCACTCAATATGATCTGCTCCATGACCTTCCCTGGTACTGAGGTCAACTGACAGGCCTGTAATTCCCCGGATTGTCCTTCCAACCCTTCTTGTAAATGGGAGTTACGTTTGCCAGTCTCTAGTCAAGTGGCACTTCCCCAGTCAGCAAAAACTGTTGATAGATGAGGGAAAGGGGTTTGGCAAGGACCTCTGCCATCCCCCTTAATATCCTTGGGTGGATCCCATCCGGCCCATAGACTTGTGGACATCTAATTGCCCAAGGAGATCTGTAACCAAGTCTTCTTGGAACATTGGGCATTCACTTTCACAGTCTTCTGGCTCAGGAGGCTTGGAGCCCAGAGAACATCTTTCGTCCCTATTAAAGTCTGAGGCAAAGAAGGCATTAAGTACCTCTGCCTTGTCCTCATCCTTGGTTACTACCATTCCCCTTGCGTCCAGTAAAGGAGGGAGAGTCTCCTTGGTCTTTCTCTTGTTGTTAATATATTTGAAGAAGTGTTTCCTATTGTCTTTCACTGAACTGGCCAGTTGAAGTTCCAGCTCAGCTTTAGCCCTTCTAATTTTATGCCTACATGATCTCACCTGCAGTCCTCCTGGGATGCCTGCCCCCTCTTCCAAAGCGCATATATTTTCCTCTTTTTCCTGAGACTAACAGAGAGCTCTCTGTTAAGCCAAGCTGGCCTTCTTCCCCACTGACTCCTTTTACGGCACACAGGGATGCTCTGGTCTTGCTCTGCCAGAACTTCCTTCTTGAGGAGCATCCAGCCCTCATGGGCTCCTTTGTCATTCAGAACAGTCAGTTATGAGGTTCTTAACATCTGTTTGCACCTCATGGCTGACAGGTAGGGTATTTTCAGAGGTGGTTTTCCTTTAACAAAAATAGTTAGAAGGGACTGTTATTATTTTTCTTCTACAGGGTTCTTGCTGTAGTTTTCCTCTGGAACTCATGTACTGCACTATTAGTGGACTATTATAGTGCACTGTAATATGTGATGAGGCTGTGCTCAGTATGCACTGTTATTTCAGACCTGTAAATGTGAGTGAATATGTAAGGATATGATAGCAGAGAAGGATTGATGCTTAGTCTGAAAAATGATGTGGAAACTGGATTTGAGATTTGAACCTCGATGGGAACATGTTTATTTTCAAAATTACTGCTGTTTTACTTTAGGGTGGTGTTAATTGATTGTAGGGCTAAATTTCTGTCTTTACCAGGATAGTTTTGTGCTGATCCGCTCTCCTTTTTACCTCCATCTTGAGGAAGAAAAGCATGCCTTAATTCTTAACTGTATTTAGACCAAGTATAGCTCAAATTAGAAGATTTTTATATTGAAAGTTTGTTCCTGAAGATCTTTCTGTGTGCAAGCTAGCGTTTCAATTCAAAGCAGGCAGTAGGATAACAGTAGGGGTAGTTATAGTTTTCAGGGATACTGAGACTTGAAACAGTGAGTTATCTCCTTATATTCCCTACAGATGTCGCCTTTCCTCAGTCCATTTCATTATACCTTCATGCAAATAAAAAGTAAACAAATTCACTTGTTTGGGTTGCTGTCTACACTGTTGGAATCTATTCCAGTGAAGTCTCATATTTTAATGCTCATGAGAACAGTAGTGCAGCAGTGCACCATCTGCACACTAGGTCAACTATATTCGTCTGATAATGTCTTTGAAACCAAAACATTATGTAGTCTTAAGCAGACAAGAAGCATAATGCTTGACATAATATTTTGTGGGTTTTTTTCAGTGAGGCTGTTCTGTAACATCTGCCTGATACTGGAATAAACCATGCAATTAATCTAACAGTTCCAATGACAAAGGCATGTGACAGATAGAAGTGAGGGTATAAGGTTACCCCTTACTCTTTGACAACCATATGCTGAAATCTCTTTTATGCAAGGCATGGCACAGGTATGGAGTATGCAGTTTCACAGTCTTTGCCACACAGGTGAAATATGAGTCATTATATCCAGAGACTGCTATCAGCAAGCAAAAGCTTTATGTGTCTGGCCTACCATAGATGACAGCTGTTCGGTGGAGTTTTGCAGGGTATTATGTCATTTGGCTTAAGGGGTGTTGGATAGATACCTGTGTATTAGAAATTAAGGGATACATTCTTCCCTCACCAGTGTGTCTCTTGAAAAACTGGAGGTTATGTCAAATATACAAGCTTTGAAGGAAATCTATAGAATGTGAAGGGAATCTGTTATATCTCTGTAAACCAGAACAGCTACATATTACATCTGTGTAAACTCTCTTTAGATGTAATCTGCTTCACTAAATTACACTGGACCTGGAATACTATAGTTTGCATTGGGGAGGTGAGGCACTAGAACAAGTTGTCCAGAGAAGTCACGGATGCCCCATCCTTGGAGCTGTTCAAGGCAGGCTGGATGAGGCTATGAGCAACCTGATATAATTAAAGGTGTCCCTTCATGTGGCAAAGGGGGTGGATCTTTTAACGTCTCTCCGACCCTAGCCATTCGGTGAAGCCTACAGAATTTCAGATGCACTCACGTTTTTATTATATTCTCAATATTTATCAATATATTGATAAAGTGAATAAAGTATCAATGAACTAGAACTCTGTTAAGGCCTTTGGAGAGCTCTGGCTGGGCTTCTGAAAGTTATCTGTTATTTTGTGTTGGAGTATGTCAGCACAACCATGTTACTGCTGGGAGCTTAATTTAGCTCCTTCTGTTCAATCCAGTGATTGAAGTATGTTTGAATCTGAATATATGCTTGCATTGCAAATTAGCTGTTTATTTTTCCATATTCAGAACATTTAGATTTTGACTTATTTTTGTTGTTTGTTTTTTTTTCCTGTTTGGTTAGTAATGGAAAATACCCTGCCAATGTTCATATTTGTTTTAGTATAAAGAAGGTAGAGCTGAAAGAAGAGAAGGGTGATGAGGCTTAGCAGAATTTGGAAAATCCTTATTTCCTGACAGTAGCAGGTATTCTATTGTAATTCTGACAGATGTAGTCAGTATTTGACATTTTCTTTTGTATTTATGATGTACCTTTGTAGTGATCATGTTCTCTAAATTTATATATTAACTTATACTACACTTTTCATGCCAGCTTAAGCAGGTGTATTAAAGAATGAATCACAGAGTAGTGGATTTTATCTTGAATTCCTAGGTGTGTCACCGTAGTCTGGTTCTGACCTAAATGGAGCTCATCTTAATTTATTTTAGAGCAAGCAGGTGAAGAAATGGATGATAGGCTCTGGCCTTACAGGCTGCATAGCTCATATGTTGTCCTGTTCTTGAAACAGGAAGCACACAAGAAGAATACTTCTGTAATTGTATGTACTCCCGCACACATACAATAATTTAATAATTGAACCCATCTGCACATAATGATATAAAAAGCAGCAAAAGTAGGTGGTTTACACTTTATTTTTATATTTGCCGGATTGTTTTCCATATTTTCTAGAGTTAGACACTCAACAGAGACAGAAAGGAATATAGTTAGCAGCCTTTGCTTTGGTGCCTGCTGTGAGTCTTCTATATTGCTGTTTAGCTGGCACTTGAACCAAAGCCTGTTGCAGTTCCTGGATGTGGCTGTGAGAAACACTATGTAGAAGAGAGAAGAAGGGGAGAAAGGAAAAGGAAGCACCAGGAAAATGAAGAGGATATTTTGGAATATAAAGAGGACTAAGAGCAATAGAAATTCCTTACAGAGAAAAAAACAATAAGGGAAAACATTTCTGAATATCTGATCTGCGTTTTCAGAAGTGTGTTTTTAACATGTGAAGTGTGGGAGAAGCTGTCTGTTAGCTACCACTCAATTTGCTGTAATAATGGCATTTGAAGATACACATCCAGTGATTTGTACCTTAGTACTCCTTGGGTATGATCAGTGATTCCTAAAGAAATATATGTAGTCTGATTTTTCAAGTCTCGTGCGAGCCAGAGTAGTGGCCTACAAGACAGTGGCTTCCTCAAAAAACTACTTGCTTAGAAACTCAGTTGTGTGATTTGCTATCATGGGTGCTTACTCGTTTTTAAAAACAAAACTTGAGACTTCTCTCTCTGCTCTGTTAGGACAGGGATTCAGTGTTCTCAGTTAGTCACCTGGTTGGCATGCTTTTCGGAGAGCAGGTATATTATTATTTGGGAGTAATCAGTGGTGATTGCTGCCTCGAAAATTATGATGGCATCTCCCTCTCTAATAGCAGTTATTGTGTGTGATACAGCTAGATTTACTCAACTGATTTGGGACAGGTTCAAAACCATAATGTATGGAATGCGTGGATGACAAAAGATGTGATTGAAATGGGATAAAGAATAGCAAGGTAGCAATGCCATTTCTTAACCATTCATTTATCCAACAACCAGAATGATGAAAGCATCCTAAAGGACAGTAAGTCTAACCCTGTTTTGACTTAATACCAATTTAGGAATAAATTAGTGCTAAAATTTGTGTGAACATAATCCATATTCTCAGTATTTATAAAGACTCAGTAAAATTCTAGTGGGTAAATTAAAATGTTGAAATGAATGTAATAAAGCCATGGAGCAGAAGTTCTAAATATATAGTGGAAAATGAAAAAACAAACCTCAACACCAGTGCTATCTTCTAGATTTTGCAGGATATGTGTTTCTGGTAGGAAGCAGAAGATGGAAAGAGATACAGAACGTAGGCATGGAGACCTTCAACAGTATAACAATTACTCTTGTTTTTATTATGGTGTGAGATGGGGTATGGAATGTAAGTCATGGTTTTGGTAAATGGATGAAAAGGCTGTGCAAAATGAGGGGAGGGCTCAGCAGGATGGAAACCTTGGGTGTTAATTGCCTTCTAAGACAAAACAATAAGTGATGTTTTAGAAGGCTATTCTTTGCTGTTGTTTTTCTTCAGGTGAATACAATTAATCTGAACATACAAATTATGATTTATATAAGGTTTTCAAAATTATCTGTAAAAATTATATCTTGCAGCCCTTCTGGGAATACTTTTAAGTCAGTTTTCCAGCAGCAGAATATTAGTAAATAATGAAGTGCCGTATATTCAGATTCTCAAACTGGCATTGAGCTGTTGAAAGAATAAGATAGAGGACTCAGAGTCTGAGTGCAGGCAGTGCAGAATTGTTTACCCCAGTGACTTCTCCACCCATTTTGGTGGCTTTCCTGCTTCTGAGCTCGCAAAGCCTTTTCTCTCTTCAGTGATGTTTGTTCACTCTGAATCAACCTCAGCTTCTGACGTCTTAAGGGTAATGTGAGTGTGTGAGTCTTACGAAATCTTATTTTGAAGAAATAAGAATATTACTGGTGTATGGGCTATACATGTGTTTAGTGTTAATACTGGAGGTGCTGTGAATACTTCCACTGCTGTAACCATTGTAACCAACTGCCTGTTGGTTTGGAAGTGACTTTGATAGGAGAGTTTCTCCTGCAACATGTTCCCCAGCATCTACAGTCTTTGAGTGACAAGTGACAGGACTTAAGTGGCTTTTAGCAGTTCACTCTAAGCTCTTCTGTCCAGCTGTGCTTTAAGAGATGTGAGGCCCTAGGATGAGGTATGGTGGAAAGTGGCCTTAAAGGTTTCAAGGGTTCATTAAGAAACATCGCCACAGATCCTCCCAACTTGTACAGCTTGTATAATGAATTGGAGAGGAGGCCTGAGAAGGAGGTAGTTACTATCCTCAGTGTTCTTTCCAATATTAAGTATCTCATGTCTCTTTATTTACTTGCTTTCATTGTATTTCAGGTATCACAGATGGCAAAGAAAACACTGTTTTTTTTCACCAAGTGAGTCCTGTATGACTGCTGATTTAGAACTCTGGAGTCTGGATGATTGCCTCACCCTAGGTATTCTGCTTCTAGCCTGATTTATGAGACAGTGCATATATTTAGCAGATTCTCGGGGGGGTGGTGGTTTCCTGTGCATAATAGTAGATCACTTTGACCAAATGATGAGGTTGAACATAAAGTTGCAGGGTGGTGATTAGAATGGTTCTCTGGTGAAAAATCTCTTAGCCATGAAGTCAGTTTAGTCTTGCAAGATAAGACCAGCACATAAATGAACAAGGTGGACAATTCATTTCTCTGTCACACAACTAGACACTTACGATCCCACCACCAACTGCAGAAGCTGTGCCTTGTGAATGCATGCTGCTGAAGGGCAGTATGACTTGCCAAGTTGCGGGCTACTGGTACACCAGACATTTGACTCATCATAGAAACATCCTCTTCTTCGAATTGTGAAATCTTTCGTATTCTTCAAAAGACACACTTACAAATACCTTGACTTTGTGTGTCTTTGGCATGAGTTTGAAAATGTCCATTATCAGTTGTAGTTGCTGCAACTCTCCCTGTCTGCCTTAATGAGCACTTTGATCCAAGCTATGTGAAACAAAGATTCCTTCTGTTATTTCATACACTTAGCTTTTCTGGTAATCGTGTGGAGTTGTGGTTTAAAGTCAGTGGGCTAGGTCCTACAGCTACTGGAGGTCCATTTCAGCACAAGATTTTAGATTTATGGTATAAACAATTGAAATATATTCACAGTTAACACCTTTGTTTTTCATGTTCTTCTATTTGTAAAGAACTATGCGTTTTGCCTTATCTTGATCAGCCCTGCTTTATAAAGACAAATAAATCTTATATCCTCTTTGTTAATACTGAAGATACCTTCAATGTCCTCCTACTGGAGTGTTTAGTGCCCTTAGCAATTATACTCAGTGTTCAGTTATTGACAGTCTATTTGAGAGGGTGCACAGGTCAGGCTTGACCTTAATTACTGACTCCTAAATGATTTTAGGCAAATTGTCTCTCAGCAACAAGGGGTTAAAGGTAATTTTTTGTAACTGAAAATGACAATGTCCATGTTGAGGATTATCAGTGTTTGTTAGCAAGAGTGCAGTACACCATCTGAAGATGCCATAGCCTCCTTGTGCATCTTTGCTTTGGAAAACATCTCTGAAATCCTGAGCTTCTTAGAACAGTTACTGAGGCACTGTGTCACAAACCTGCCCCTCCCCTGTCCACATTCTCCACATTTGCTTGAGCTTTGATGGGAGAAGCCAGACTAAGGCAAAAGGATCTGGAATGAATATCAACTGGCCTTCTTACCTCTAGTTTTCAGTATCTGTACAGAAAGTCATGTTTTCTCCATGGAGTGTTTATTATTTGTCTCTGCGAGCATAGTGTGCATAACATGACTTTTCCTTTGTATCTCTCTTTCTTTGCATGCTTTCCCTGAACAAGAAAACGAGTAGTTTTAATTGAAATGTCATTGAGATGGAACATACATTTTGAAGTTTTCTTAAAGTAGAACACATACAAGGTTTCCTAAATCTGAAATTTAGATTAAAAATAAAACTGACTTTCGCCACTGCATGCACCATAGGGTGCTTGAAGTTCTAGAATATAAGCTACTTGCCTCTAGCAGATGAGCCATTGTATTGCCTTGTTTGTACAGAAAAACCTGCCCTCTTGTTGATCTGTATACAAAGGAGAATAGTATGGCCCTGACATGAGATATGAGACCAGGTTTTTGTGTGTACCTGTTTTACTGTTCCCTGCCACTTACGTGAACTGACTGGCATTTTTTCAACAGATCTAGTGGTCTTAGTTTGGGGTATTTGGATGGTGATTTTGTGAATGTTCTGAGAGTGTAGGAATGAGCAGGAAAGTGTATTATAACTCTCTCACTGTCTAATCAGTTGTGCTGATGCTTTTAAAAGCCAGAATATGGATTCAGGATTGAATTAAGCTGAACATAAAAAAGAGATATGTGAAGTTCAGTCGTAGTTTAATAAGGAGTTCTTCTTGTCTTATTAAAGGAGAATGTTTTGAGTGTAAAAGTAAAATTTAAGTTTGTTGAAGTCAATGTGAGATCTCCCATTGACTGCAGCATAGTCAAAACTTCATCTTCAGGAACAGATTGGAGTCAGAAATGAAACAAGCTGGTTGAGACAAATGTGTATTATAACAGATAATCACCATATAATTTAATTTCTATCTCTTCTTCTTCTTCTTCAAGTCCATTAAAATTTTCTTATTCCTTTCACCTCTCCTCTGTATATTATTTTTAAAGAAATGAAGGATAACAGTTCATTGCTGCAGGAAATGCTGCAATAGACATGCCACATAAGTGGGACAGCCATACACTGTTGTAGTGAGGACTCCATACATGGAGACTGAAAGATTTCAACAGAAGCAGGGTTAGGGAGCTGGTTCTGTTGATACTCCTGCTGCAGCAAGTAAGCCAAATCACCCACTCTACCAGTATGGTAGCTGTTTACAAGAGTGATGGTTGTAACAGCAGCTGGTAAAATCAGACACATGCACTCACAAAGGCTTTGTTTTATTAGTGTTGGAAGGACGTAGCGTGTCACAAGGGCTTGATAGCTGAAGGCAGAGACTGTGTACTGTAGGTTTGTATTTTGTAAAGTGCTAAAAAGATGAAAGAGGAAGAACTTTAGTTTTTATTGCGACAGGAAATGTATAAAAATTCTTGTTTGTGCTAATTCAGTCTTCATGAGTTGAACAACAGCTTCATCTGGCTACGTAGTAGAGCAATCTTTCGGATTAGTCTTTGGGTTGAATTTGACTGTGGTGTATATGTGCTTCCACAGACATTTTCTATATGCGATTCCTGGTACACAGAAAATTTGAGGTAATGAGTTGTTTGCTGAGTGTTTTGGTTGATTTTTCTCTGCATTCATTTGTTTTATACAGACTTACTGAATGTAAGTAGTACATATTTAATATAATAAATTATGCTTGCATATTCAGTAGAAAATAGTTGATAAAATATGGTGTCTTCTTTTTTCTTGGAAAAGTTTCAATGGCAGTAGCTTCTGTGCTTCAAAATGTGTCTTTTGGAAATGAGTTTTACTTGGTGCTCAGCTTGTTTTTCTACATAAAAACTCCTTGCATGTTCTAGTGAATATTTACAGGTGAAGAAGGAAGTCAAAGAGCCAGCCACATAAGAGCACCAGGTATATTAAAGCGGGGAAAAAAGTAGTTACCTGACCTGTAAAGCTCTAAAGCTAACATCCTTATTATTGCAAACTGGGACATTGGCTCCATGCCATCTCAGAATGTTTCAATCACAAGCTTGGTCTTTGCAGCAGCACTCACCTATTCTTTGAAAGGCTTTTAAATGAACAGCTGACTCCCACAGGGTGCCAACAAATTGTAGGGCAAAGCTGTCGCTCTAAAGTGTCTTAATTTCCTGCCAGTGACTCTTAACTAAACTGTTCCAAGGCTAGTTTTGTTTGAAGTCTTCATTCTTCAACCTTTTCAGGTTTCAGGATCTTTGGATTTGAACAGTCATGATCCCCATTTTTGAATATTACTCCAAGGGGCAGTCAGGTACAACAGTAGTCTCCCTGGACTTCATCCCTGATCTTCTATTTTGCTGGCACAGAAAGAGTGATTGTTCATAAATCATGATTGGACTACCCCTCCACCATGCCATCAACAAAGGGAAAACAAGCACTTGTCTAGTGGTTTTGTTTAGCTGCTGTTTGCTGGAAACTGCCTGGATGCTAATCTTTTAGCTATTTGGGAGCGGATTTTTAATGGCACATGTTCTATTGTGTGGAACCAGGGTATAACACATCAGAATTTTCTTTACTTAAGTACATGTCGCTTTCTTGTGTTGCTTGTGAAAAAAGGACGACCTTTTTCTCTTCTTTTCTGCCCCTTAGTAAAGCTTTTGACAGCTATCTTCAGAAGAATGTAGTGCTTTCTGCACACAGAGTGGCTGGAGAGTAGTCAGGCAGAAAAGTACCTGGGAGTGCTGGTTGACAGGAAACTCAGCATGAGCCAGCAGTGTGCCCAGGTGGCCAAGAAGGCCAATGGCATCCTGGCCTGCATCAGGAATAGTGTAGTAAGCAGGACCAGAGACGTTATTGTCCCCCTGTACTCGGCACTGGGCATGCCTCATCTTGAATATTGTGTCCAGTTCTGGGCCCCCCAGTTTGGGAAAGATGTTAGGATACTGGAATGTGTTCAGAGGAGGGAAACGAAGATGGTGAGGGGGCTGGAGCACAAGCCCTATGAGGAGCGACTGAGGGAGTTGGGGCTGTTTAGTCTAGAGAAGAGGAGGCTCAGGGGAGATACAACTACCTAAAAGGAGGTGGTAGTGGGGCAGGGGTTGGTCTCTTCTCTCAGGTGGCCAGTGGCAGAACTAGAGGGCATGGACTTAAGCTTCGTCAGGGAAAGTTTATGCTTGATGTTAGGAAAAAGTTCTTCACTGAAAGGGTGATTGGTCATTGGAATGCACTGCCCAGGGAGGTGTTTAAGGGGAGACTGGATGAGGCACTGAGTGCCATGGTTTAGATGATGGGTTGGTGTCAGTGTTGGTGTTAGTGTAGGGTTATAGGTTGGACTTGATGATCTCAGAGGTCCTTTCCAACCTTGTAATACTGTGATACTGTGATACTAAAAGTTTCATGGACATGATTTCTTCTAAGGGGAATATTGCTGCGTACATAATCCCATGATGAGAAGTTGTCAGCCACTGATAGGGCAAGATTCTTGTAGTGCTCTGCAAATATAAAACATATTGTATTGTTTCATTTACATAATGCATAGCATGAAATGTTTACTCTCTGTCTTTAACCATAAAACCTTCAGTATTGAAACAGAAGTCTAATTGAGATGGTCCCCATCTACCCTATGATCTACTAAATGCCTACATTTACTGATGATAATACTGTTCTGCATATATATGTAAGAACAAACAAGGCTCTACTTCAGTAATTTATTTTTCAGTCAGACTGGCTGTTGAAACCATTCTTCGTTGCTCAAGTAGGTTAGATGGAACAACACAAAGTCTATGCTGCACCTTTTTTAAGAATAACAATGCTAAATATTGTCCTGTAGAAAAAATGAGTAGAGCTATAAAGAATGTGGCAGCTTTACTGTTGGTTTCTAATCATTCTACACAATCCAATGGAAGATTAAGACCACTACTGAATTTCTGAAGGTGGGTAAATAAAAATAACAAACTCTGTACGTTTCTGTGGGAAACCGGAATTATTTGTGGGCAATATGGCAGATTTAATTCTAACTGGCTTTTATGAAGTTTGCACAAAAAAATAGCTTATTAATTAAAAATAGAGAACAAATACGGAAAAATCTTGCTTGGGTTTTTTTTTTCCCTGCTGAGATGAGCGCAGAAGCTATGGAGAATGCTTAGAGGCAACTGCAGGAGCAGTTACATAAGACTTCTAAATTGACACATAGTATTTTGTCTACTAAATTTATATATACATTATATGTGGTATGCAGTCACTGTAAAATGCAGCAAAATGGAAAGGTTAGTTTAACAATAATCTCAAGATGGGAAGATTATACAAGATTTATTGATTTCTCATCTCTATGATAACTTAAGAGCCTCTATTTGGGTAGGTATTTGAAAAGGACAGAGAAGTGAATTCCTTAATACTTTAAAATGAGGCCTTGTTTTCTTTAAAATGGATAGGGGTTACTCAATCAATAACTTGTTACATATTTGCTTTTCATCTCGAAATTACTAGAAAAATATGGCCACACTTGCACTTGCCACTAATGCGTGTTTTTTCCTTAGCTGTAGGGACATGAAGCCTTTTGGAAAGGCTTTCAAGACGAAAAGCTAATAGAGTGCTCTGAAGTGGATTCAAGCTTCTCTGAGGAAAACAGAAGGGCCTGGAGGACCTGTGATAGGGAGTAACTTCTTTCAGACATTTGCATTAAATCTCAGCTGTGATTTTCTGCCAGCTACTACGGTGCAAAGCATTAACAGACATGTCCATCGCACTCAGGCAAGTCTTTAATAAAGATAAGACTTTTCGCCCAAAACGCAAGTTTGATCCAGGAACCCAGAGGTTTGAACTTCACAAGCGAGCACAGGCCTCTCTGAACTCAGGCGTGGACTTAAAAGCTGCTGTGCAGTTGCCCAGTGGAGAAGACCAAAATGATTGGGTGGCTGTTCATGTTGTTGACTTCTTCAATAGGATCAACCTCATTTATGGAACTATCTGCGAGTTCTGCACAGAGAGGACCTGCCCAGTGATGTCTGGAGGCCCTAAGTATGAGTACCGGTGGCAGGATGACATGAAGTACAAGAAGCCCACAGCATTGCCAGCACCCCAATATATGAATCTTCTTATGGACTGGATCGAGGTGCAGATCAACAATGAAGATATATTTCCCACAAGTGTAGGTAAGTGCAAGGAAGAAGTCCTAAAGCATAATCAGCCTTTCATTTGACGTACTAAGCCTGTTCTCTTCCCCTTATCACTTTTAGGAATTGTGAAATTCAACCCTTCCTTTTGTTGCAGATAGCATAGTGGCTACCTGCACGCGTTTCATTGTTTCACCAATGTGTGATATGAAACTGCTGGTCAGATTTCTTGGAAGGCCTTCGATCTTATGACTCAAAAACAGATACATCTGGATACATCTTCTCTCTGCAGGTCTCTTCTTATGTACCCAAAATGATCAAAGGGAAGTTTGGGTCTGTTCCTGAGCAAGTGACTTTTCTTTCATGGGAATCTTTCCAGTTTCTTTGTACATCAGTCCCCTGTCTGTAGGATGGAAGATCATACTGCTTGCCAGCCTGTCTGAGTACTGCTTATAAAGCTGAATGAAATGCAGTTGGTTAGCATGTACATGGTTACATATTTTGGTTTTTTCAGAATGGATCAGAGAGAGATGCTCTATTATTTTGTTGGGTACTATTTGTTCCTACCTGTTCTGCAGCAGCCTTTGGTTAGATGCTTTGCGTTAATGCAAACCTCTATTTTCATTCGGCAAAAATTAATGACAGTAAAAGTTATGATTGTTCATTCTTCAAAGCAGTTGAGATAGATCAGATAGAACAGAGACACTCAGATGTGAAAAAAAAACCCAGGCTCAGATATGTCCTTACCAATGATACAACAGTTTTAAAGCATTGACTGATGTAACTTAGTACAGTATTTGTATTTATTGTTATGAACCTTTGTAGCATATGGTCTGCAGAGCATTGTTCTGGAAAACCTGTTAAGTCCAGTGGTTGGATTTAGGGCTGACCTTTCCATTAGCAAGTGAGTTTGGTGAAGAGAACCAGAGCAGGATTCATAGGAGCTATTCACAGAAACTTGAACACATTTTTCTTAGCCTAACCCTGTTTCAACTGGTCCTCTTTCATTTCACGTATCTTATGCAAACTGTCTAAAAAAGGGTTTCAAGAACTACGATTAAGCACAACTTTCACTAAGGAGCTACTTTCAAGGAAAATAATTTCAGGATAGGGATAATCAGGCTTAGTAGGCTTTTCCTTTTGTGATGATGTTGTTCCTCGGTGGTTTAAAAAACTCACAAATGCAGTTGAGTTATAAATTGTTATAACAATTTATGTTATATGTTATATTTAACCCTCTCAATGTTTACATTGGCATGATGGCCTCTGGCTACTTGCCGGTCTCCATACTTCCTGTGTTCTGGTGCTATTTCCACTCTGCTTTCTCCTGTCATTCTGGTCTACTAATTTGCAGGTAAAGAGCCTCTTCCTCCAGCCACTCTCCTGTTAATACTAAACAAGCTGACAGAAATAAAGGGAGTTGCTATGGGAAGAGAAGGGCCATCAAGAATTATGTGTGGGTGATAAAACAGATGCTGTATGTTGCAACCACTTCTTTGTACAGCAAAGCTTTAAGGACTGTCTGTAAAATGGCCTCACAGCCTGTAGAGCATTTTAGGTGTGATTATATCCTTATTCTTATTTCCAGTATTCTCAATTTCATTTATGAACTTAAGACATGTATGAGACTAACAGCTCCTGACTTGTCTCAGCCCTCGCTGCTGGGATTGCAGGAACAGAATGGAGGAGAGTTTGCTCTGTGTGCTTGCTCAGGCTGCTCTGGTGAAGCTATCTGTGTTAGTCACCAACATCAATTCTTGTAATGTGCTGGAGTTTTACTTAGCTTTGCAGTAAACTCTTTTTCTTCGGTTAATACTACATGGTCTTTCAGGCACCTAGTAGTGTCGCTACTTAAACACCTTTCGAGGGATATGTTTCCCAGGCTTATATGGTCAACTTGCATATTTCATAGTAACTTCCCTGCCCCTTACTTTATTTTATCTCTGTTCTTTTTGTTAAACAGTTTGAAGAAATCATTTGGAGTGATAAACAGTAGGTTCTTGGGACAGCTGCAAGTTTTGGTGAACTGCAATTGTCAACTTTCACTATGTGTTTGGGCAGTGTAAAAAAAACGAGCTAAGAAATAAAGCTGCTCTCTACTGCTGTGCTTCCTTTGGGCCTTGATTCCCAAATGAGAAAAATTCAGCTGCCTTAGTTTTTTTCTCCTCGTTGCAGCCTTAAATTGGGAATTATTCTGTCTTGTTTGGATTTTCAGGGAATGGATTTTTTTTCTGTTGTAAGAGTCACTAGGAAAGATATCCAGATATTTAAGACCACAGGGGAATATTTCATTTATTCTAATCTGACTTCCAGTATAACACAGGCCAGAGAACATCACTGCATGATTTCTTCATCAAATCCATAGTTTAAAATGAGAAGACACTGAGGAGACAGAGAGTTCTGCTGAAATAAACAAGAGCATTTACTTCTTTACTGATTTGACGTAATGAAACAGTTTCCCCAGTTGAGAGGGAGGCCGGAGAGATAGTGCTGACTCCATCCTTTGGGGTTTTAAAGGCTAAGCAGATAAAGCCCTGAGCAATTTGATCTGATCTGATAGCTATATAATGCAGAAAGATGCAGACCTCTCAATTTGTACAAGATTGAATTGTCCTGTAATTCTTAATTCTAATTTCAGCACTGACAGGCTGCTTCAGGATCAAGAGCGAAATTGATTAGAAACTGATTAAGCTGCAATATGGCATTTAATGGTTGTACAATATTCACTTTCAAGCTATGAGAGATTTTGTAGACGAGGATTTCAAAGGTAATTAACCTACTGTAATCAAATAGTCTAGTTATGACTGATCAAAATGAAGGCATACTTTTAAAGTGTTTAAAACCTAGGACTTTGGCTGAAAAATTAATATATCTTTAGAAATACACTGCCTGGTCCATGCTTAACCAGTAAATTTTATAGCTGGCAGCTTCAGAATTTTTGCACAAAGCATGTGGGTGATGCTGCTTCCAAGAGAGGAGCTCACTATGTCCCTACAATGCATCTGGAAAAGCAGACCAAGACTCTGGAGGACTCTTGTGGATATGATTCAAAACAATCACTAAATCAAGAACTAAACTTTTCCGATTGGTTCTTAGTACTAATGTGGTAAACTTGTTCTAGTTCTTTAGCAAGTAGTAATAGTTCCCACTTGTGATAGGGGAGCAGCTGACTGGTGGATGAGAAAAGAGACTTCTAAACCCCTTTTATAGAGCAAAAGCCTGTTCATAATACAGCCCGTAGAAATGTGACAGAGTGTTTCTCATCACTGACATTGTCTTACAGCTGTCCCTGTCTTATTGATCTTGCGTATTATGATGTGGTGTCCATGGCATGGTCAAAGGGGGCATTTACTGTGTATTCTTTTTATTCATTCTTTGCACACTCACCCTGCAATAACAAATGTACAGTCTCTACAGCTGGTTTATTTCTTTTATTTTATGACAAGCTTTGTCAGAGTCTGAAGAGAGTGGTCAGGTTGCTGGCTGTTAACTGGCCATTTAGTCACCCGGTAGTGGATGCATATAGCTATGAGCTGAAGACTGTTGTAAATTCCAAACAATCCCTTCTGCTTGATGTTTATATCTGTCAGACCAATGCTGGATCTTGGATAAAGAAGAATTTTGTTTTGTAGCGCTTATCTGATTTTCATTGTTTGGTTCTTCCTTCAGCATATGTATGGATGTGCTTGCCAGCAGCTTTGAGTTAATCTCTCGTGCAAATGAAATAAAGAAAATTCTGCAAGACATAGGCTATTGTATGGCTCTAGCTTTCCCCTACTTCTCAAATATGAATTTTGTGCATATATTTATGTTGCAGCAAAGTTATAGTAGCAACATAACTGTCCTTTTAGACAGTCTGACTGTTGAAATACATGTGCCTGAGAAACATCAGGTAGGTATTTTACAACTAGATTACATGTCAGAGCTTCCGCCTTCTTTTTCCTGTTCCTGTGGTTCAGAATCTAACAAATGGTTCCACGTAAACTAGGCTGGCAGATGAATCAACCCACAAACCTAGTACATTTCAAGAGTGCCATCAAAGATTGATAAAAATTGTTTTGGCCCATCTGCATGGTGAATGATGCAGTTTTTCTAGATAGCTAGCTATCTGGCCTACGTTATTTTCTTGCTTACTGATTGTACTTTGGATAATAGGATTCCCTCCTTTTTTTTTGGCTGGTATCTAAATGACCTTGATTAATCCAGGCATTCTGCTTATATAAGAGCAGAGACTGAAGCTTAGACTATTCTGGACAAGTCTCAAGTCCAGTTACTGTTGACTGACAGGTGACTGCTCCCAAAGCTATCCTCCCACCCATCTTCCCCAGTGTACGCTCTTGATCTGATGCTAGATGTGCCATTTGAGGAAGACAGATCTGCTTCTAGCCCAGACATATAAATTAACCTATTCTGCAGTCTAGTTCTGATAATAATAGAAAATAAGTGCAGTGGAATGCTGCCTCACCTCAAGAATGCATATTAGAAGGCTGATGACTCATATGCCAAGTTTTCTGTATTGTGGCAATCATTAAAGGCTAAAAAGCACTTTCACTAACATGCAGGAAAGCAGGTCTCAGCAGATCTGTTCTTCCATTCCCTATGCTAAAGAGACATAAAATCAAAGCTCAAATGGCAGCACAAATGGTGCAGGGAGAGCTCATGGAAGAGGGATGTATTAGGTGGTTCTGCAATGGCTGAAAGGTTTCAGATTACCCACTATCTCTGATACTACTTCAGGAGGAAGAAGGAAGTATGGAAGTGTGTGTCCCACATGGGAACTGGAGTGCTCTGCCCTGTAGCTGCCAGGTCCCTTGTTCCTGAGGAATTTAGCTCTCCAACACACTGTGATTGCATACGCTATGGGATATTACTTAAATTAGTCTGCAACTCTACAACCCCAGCTTCTACTCTAACTGAACTTGCAACCTCTTCTCTTAAGCTACCTTCACAGCACAACTGATGCCTGCAGTCCACTAACTCTATGGCATACTGAGGCGAAGCTTGTTCCCAACTCAAAAGTGTAGGAAATTCAATACCTTGAACGTGCTTTGCCTTGGAAACTGTGTTTCTGTGGACTGAGTAGTCCACGTTCCACAGTCTTGTGTGCTTTCCTATCCCTGATGAACAATGAGAATAGCTCTTTATTTGAAACTTTATAAAAGACTGTCTGACATGCTGCAAAGCAGAATATGTGCAGAAGTAGGATTTGCAGATCACAATTACTTTGATGGTTCATTTTTTGAACTCAAATGAAATAAAATTCACCAATATCCAATTTCTTAGTGGGTACTTTTTGCCATGTTTATCTTTTTACGAATTTAAGTTGTTTTTTAAGCTTAGAAATATTGTAGAAAATTCATGGTACTTGTACTCCTGCAAAGGATTTTCATCCTTAAGTTCAAATTTGAAGGACAATGCTGGTTCTTCTGGGCCATGTTCTATGCAGAACCTGGCCAAGGGAAGAGACATATGTCAATAGCGTCTTCAGCTGCCCCAGATGTGTGGTGACAATCATCAGAATAAAGTGTGTTCACAGAGGTTTGAAAATAAAATAATTTAGTCCTGTTTAAAACACAGTCTCAGTTTAACTTTGCCATGGAAGAGCTGGAGTGCTACAGTAGTGTGGTTCTGAGAGAACTTCTGGAAAGCCTAAAGGAAGGACAAGATCTTAACTTCAGACAGAGTTATATGCACCAGTGCTACTTTTAAGTTTGGCCTCCTTCTTTCATATAGAGTTTTGGCTTTCTGGATTCACAGAGTATGTAAATAGATCAAAATTAGAAACCTAAGCAGGAGAGAACTTGTTAGTTTCTTTTCAATTAGGTCTTTTCTAGGCATTTTTTGCAGGAAAGCCAAATTTGTACTTTAAAAAAATACATCATTAGAACGATGTTGTGTTGATAAAAGCCCCGCGTAAGCCTTTGTTTCAAAATAGTTCGGCCAGCAGGACTAGGGAAGCGATTTTTTCCATGTACTTCGGCACTAGTAAGGTTGAACATCGAATACTGTGTTCATGTTTGGGCCACTCATTACAAGAAAGACATTGATGTACTGAAGCATGTCCAGAGAAGGGCAACGAAGGTTATGGTTCTGAAGGGAGTTTTATTTCAGAGTCTCACACTGGCTCTCCATTAGCTCTGTGGCTGTTGGGTGCATCATTTCTGTGGTATGTGGGCCATTGTTGTGTTTCACACAGGGGATTGTCAGTACTTGGTGCCTTAGGTATTAATTTCCTTGAAGAAGACAACTTGAAATCTTGATTCTGATGTGCTCTTTAAGAAAGTATCTGTATTTCTTCTACTATATCGATTCTTAAGAATGATGAGGCACCTGGTACCTTAACAGAAAACAGTAATAAAGTAGGAAGAACAAGAGGTCCTTGGTTTTTTTTTAATATGTAAGTTTATGCAACCCTGAACACAAACATATGTCGTTGCTTAGGAGGTAGAGAAGAAGAAGAAAGCAGAGGCCAGTCCATTAAGGGCAATGTTCATTTTGTTAGAACAACTTTCTGCAGTGCACTCAAACCTCCTGCCTATTCACTGTCCCTTTGTCCTCAGCGCAGGGGATAAAGGTTTATAGTTTCTGTACCACAAGACTATGTTAGAGTCAATTAGCCATTTTTTAAAATGGGAACATTTAAGCTTGGTTATGTTCTATGTTCAGAAGAAGCTGAATTGCTCTTTAAAGCAGGTTCTGTAATGGAGAAAAGTTTGTGAATATTTTTTGTCATGGTTACCAAGCTGTCATCACCACACAGGATTCACAGTTGGTGGTTTCTTTTTAGCTGAAGCAACCCTAGCATTGTACCACCAGAAAGAAATAGAGATTAATAAGGTTTGGAGTTGAACCTTAAATCATATGATCTTAACTTTTTTTTTTTAACACTGAAGAGTATCTGCAAAAGCTTTGGGTTTATGTGCAACTCACTATTTATTAGACATCATAATTCATCCAGTTCACATTCAGTAATGTTAAAATTAATGGATCAAACCCTCTTTTGTGAATTTGTATGTGAATTTAGTATGATATGAATCAGTATGAACAATAGTTGTCAGAATTCCTCCATATTCAAGCCAATAGTTATTTTACTTAGTAGTCATACTTAGTGGTAATACAAGTATCAATAAAAACAAAAATGCTTTGTATAATGAGAGTCATCATGTTCTTTGAACAGAATGTGTGTAACAAGAATGTGCCTTACTTTATTTTACCTTGTCTCACCATCATGTAATACACTTAATTGCTTTTTACTAGTTAAACCAGGCATGTTCTGCTGGTGCCGGTTAGCACTGGTAAAACAAGTACTCTATTGAATGCTTTGGAGTGTACATAAATATTAGTGATATCACTGTAAAACATGTTTCTTCATTTTATGCTTCTGTAATGAACAAGGTATTTTTAAATGGATAACTGTTTTCCTGATAAAAAGGTTTGTGTGTACAATTGTTCTTATTAGCCAGTTATGCTGTAATACTCCCAAAATATGTTTTCTGCAATATCCTTGCTAATGGAAACACCAAGAAGTTAGAATCACAGAAGTTTTTGAAGTGTATTTGTGTGTACAAGGGCCCACACTGAGTGTTGAAAACAAAGTGACTGAAAACACTTGAACAACAGAAAAAAATGGATACTTGCTAGCTGTTGCCCCATGCTTCAATGGAGTGTGTATGTGCTCTGTAACAGTGCCAGCTGTTGCATGCTGGGAGACCACACGACTTCAGGAAAACTAGAACAAAAGAAAAGCTTTGAGGTTGTTAATCTCTGTTCTTCTGTGGGTAAAATACCTTTATACACCTTTGTTAACATCCTGGAGAAATCCAAGTAGAAGTCATTAAGTACTGGCAGCTCACCTTCCACAACTGCAAGGCAAACACTTCTACAACTGTAACAGATACAAGGCATGTCTGTAGGTGCTGCAGCACTTGTTACCCTTGCAAAAATTTGCTTACTATTTGACTGTTGAAATTGCACAGATATACAACAGAAGCTGGGATTTTTGTTCATGTTTAGGGACATGGTTTAGTAAGGGGACAGGTACGGTTGGTCTTGATGATCTCTGAGGTCTTTTCCAACCAGATGATTCTATGATTCTATTTCGTTCTCCTCTTAACATATATAGTTGGTATAATTGTCTGTCTGTTTTTCGCTGTAAGCTGGGCAGTTTTGACTGGAACCCATCAGTCTAAGAACTGTTTGCAGTGAAAGATAAAAAAAAAGGTGCATCCTGCATATGCCTTTTGGCATTTGAAGGCAAAAGATGAAGGCCAATCTTATCAATATAGCTGTGACAGGACAAGCATTTTTCATGCAGAGAGATCTGGTGAGTCTTTGCTCTTACCTTTTATTAGTCATGCAGACAGAACTGCATAAGCTGTCTTAATTAAAGCAACAAATTTCCTTTCTCCATTGCTGGTTAATGCAGCTTCCATGTGCCTAAGCAGTGTGATGTGAGGTACTGGGCAACTGTTTAGGCTGTAACACACAGTAACAACAGGGTTGTCGCAGAAAGGCTCAGCAGCCTGATGTTCTTGGTCTGAGTTGTAACCTCTATGTTAAAGGGATGAACAAAATAAAAATTCTTCAGTTGTAATAGGCTGTGTTCTACAAAAGCTAAATGTGCGGCATAGTGGAAATACTGAACAATTTTCAATGTCTGGTTCTTTGTACAAGACCCAAAATCTTGTGGTTACACATTTAATCTAGAAGAATTGTTTTCAAGTAGAGAAAACCAACGTCTAAAATGTTCCAGACTGACACAGAAGCTCTCCAGCAGATGATGCACCACAGTTGGTGCTTCCACATGCAAATGAATATAGGAATTTCCTAAAACCACTGATCTGTGTAGTGTTTTGTGAGTCTACCTTTTCAAAAGTTTTGCTTTACTTGTAAAATCCTGAGTCATGCTTAGAATCCTTGGAATAGGGGTTAAATGCAGGCCGTGGAGAGTGAGTGTTTTGGATGACTGAGCAGAAAAACCTACTTGCAGCAAAGTCAAAGATTCGAAAAGTTCTGGCAAATGCTTAGAGCATCTCAGCAACGCAGTACAGACTGAAACAGGATTTACTGACAGTGCTGACACAGGATTTTTTTCTTCTTTCCATCTCAAAGTGAACCTCATGTCTGAGGAGCAGCAGGGAGGCTGTACCCTTTCATATACTTGAAAATATATAGTGGAAACTTCTATTCCCATCTCATAACATGAACCAGTGGCAGTTTAACTCATGAGAAAGAAAATGAAGGTTGCCAAAACATCTGGAATCAGAGATGATCAAGAAAGGATTAATCAAGGCCTATTAATAGTTGGAAGGGGAAAGGGAGGACAATGAACAACTTGTATTTGAAAGAAAAATCTCTCATCTGGATATGGAAAGAAGTTTCTTTTCTTTTAAGCAGTAGATGTTCAGTTGAACTGAGAAACATTATAGTTTAACAATAAATGCATACTGTCAACATCAACATGGCAAAATACTAGTAACTGTTGTTCGTACAGTGTCAGCTCTAATCAACCTTAGTAGGAAAAACTCAGCCCTCTAATAGACAAATCCCTAAAGCTTGAAGCTGTAATACTCAGCAGTGGAAACACTTCCAAATCACATACAAGACAATACCAGACTTTTTAGAAAAGTGCCAGGGAATATTTGGGCATTAAAACAATACATCCATTGAGAATTTGTGTTTTTTAATATGAGCTGCATACCACAGTTGCTTTTCTCTTGGAGTTTCAGAGCTTGGTTTTGGTATTTTTTTGAAAGATCTAATTATTGAGGAGCCCTATAAAGCAAGGTAAATGTTACTATTTAACTTTTCAAATAAGAAACCAAAGCTCAAGTAATCAAAGTAGTCTGCATAATATATCAATAACTATTCAGATAGGAAATGCTGCATAGAAATTATTTTTCTTGGATTATGCGGTAGTTCATTTGCAGAGAATTAGAAACAGTGTCAGTGATTCCAAGAGTACTCTTGATCTTTTCTTAAACCCTTAACCTTGTGTATGTCTTTGGAGTAAAAGAAATAAAAGCTTAAAGACTTTAGAAAGGCTTCAATCCCATGCATTCCTAGTGCTCCACAAGAATGTTTGGCAGAGTTTCTGGAGTAATTAAAATTGCAGACCAAACAGTGAAAGGTTTTTCTTAGGTGTTTATTTACTTAGGACCTACAAGATTACAGTCTTTTGACTGTTTACAGTTCTAGATTCATGTCTTTTGAGCACATGGTTTGCAGAAGAAAGGCTGTAAATTTCAAAGCAGGAGTCCATCCAGCCCGACAGAGGATGTCCATGGGAGAAGTGTAAGAAAAGGAGAAGGTGCTATTTCCCAGCTTCCGGCAACCCACATGGTAGAAATTATCTCAGAGGTGTTGGAACATCCTTTAATCTGGAGGATCCTAGCAAGAACTAAGATCTCACAAGTGGCAGTCCTACTGTTTTATTTTCATGGTGACTCCCTTTTCTGTTTGTGTCAATTTTCTGTTGGCTTGGGCTACACTGAGAACTTCTGCCTGTAAATTTTCATGGTGAAAGAAAGAGCAATTGGAAGGTTTGGGCCAAAGATACACCCTTCTGTTACCATTTGAAGTGAGAATGAGGGCTCTAAAATTTTATGCCTGTTTTTTCCTTCATTTACACTGGCAGTTCTTTTAAATACTTCATAAATTGTATTTTGACAGGCATATATCAAAAACTCCTTATGACATGGTAGCTGTTACATCCACACCCAAGATTTTTGAATAACAATCAATGCTCATTTTAGTATTGAGGTTTTGTTGTAACTTGAGATAGTTGATTAGCAGATAAATAAGAGTGTATATTTTTGATGCAGAGATCACAAACATTGCAAGGCACAGCAACAGATAGCAATAAACTCAAAAAAAGATAGTAATTTAATTGTCTCCTGAGAAAACAACAGCAGCAAAAGAGAGGAAGAAGACCCACAGCCAAAGCTTGTTGATACTAAAAAATCAGAGTTACTCCCTCATGTGGATGGTTACCACTGGGATTGTGATAAAGTCTTAGTTTTGCGTAGTCCATCCCTCCTGCTGACAATTGAGTTGCAGGACACTGAGGACTTCATTTTGAAGAATTTGCAGCTGCTTGTACATAAGCTGAGAAGCTTTACAGTAAAGAAGTGTTGGTGTAAATATTCAAGATTAGAAAATTGGCCCATGGAATGTAGCCTTCAGCTAAAATGAAGAATTTCCTTGTTATCTCTCCTGTCATCTGCCCAAGCTTATCTTAGCATGTCTCCTATTATGAGGGCTCAGCTGTTAACAAACAAAAGTTCTTTTTATTCCATTTAAAATATGCCTTAACAGCTCCTCTTTAAGTAAAATGTTAAATTCTTTCTATTTCAGGATAAATGCTGATGACGATACCTTTTTTCAACAGGCTTTTCTTTATGTGAGTTTTTATAGGACTGATTTACGAAAGTTATGTTTGTTTTATCAGGATCTTTTTTGTTGATAGTGCAATTTACCACCTGACTTTTTTTTTATCAGCAGATTGGGTTTTGTAAATATGGAAGTAACAGAATCAGGTTCTGATAAGTGACATTGACTTCCAGTGAGATTTCTGAATCTAAAATTGGAATCTTTTATACAATTTTGCTAAGGCAGACTAATTTTATATAGCCTAACTGGGAGCATTAAGCTAATGATTTCTATCACTGGAAGTACTTCAGAGTGTGCAGGTCAAAACAGAGAAATCAATAATAAAGCACAGTTCTTTCCACCTGCGAAAGTCTGTATTCACTGCTTAGCCAAATCTGGCCTAAAGGTCTGGGAAAATTTCTCCAGAAGGTGAGGATCTTCAGACATAGACCAGTGCCATTGTTACTGCACCAAACCCAGTTTAGGGGGAATGTAGCATGGGCCAAAAAACCTGGATTTCTTCTTTGACAGAATTCTGTTTCAGGCATCTGTAGAGAACTGCACAAAATTAGAAACACCTTTAAAAGCTATTTTATCCCTTGCTTTATCTTGCAAAGTCAAACCCACAAAAGCTCACGTGAAACAGCAGCAGCTAATGAATTGTAATTGCCTTTCAGTATTGTATGTATGTTTAGCTATGGAGGCCACCATATATGCAGTAAGACATCTCATAAAAGCACTGCACCTTCAGAGAATTCAGGAGTCCCCATTTTTTCCTAATAGTTTGGATTTTGGAGTCTTAGATTTTCAAATTGAGCAATTCCTTTTCAATCTTGTTACATGTTACTATCATGATAATGAGAACTATCAGTTGCTAGATTTCTGGGCTTGAACTACTAAATAGACATACACAAACTTTTTCAGTGATAACTTTCACTCTTCTTCCAGCTATGAGAGAGAAAACTGTCCAGTGTTGCTGTCATATTCTACCTTCAATGAGATACATAAAAGCTTTGCTGAGCATGTACCTAAGATATGTGCACCCCTGAATCTTTTTTCAGTCTGCAGGCTGTGTTTTTGGTCTGAAGTGGAAATGTACATGCATTCCTCTCCTGCTCTTGGGGATGGAATTACCCTCTGAATCCACCAAGAGGCCAGTATTTTGTATTGTTTGGTCTAGGACTGGTACCATAAGTTCCTCTGTCAAAGTACTTCTACAGCTGTTGGAGTATAACTCCAGATGCGAGTTGTACAGTACAACTCCAGTTATACTCCAGGTCTGCTGATGGGAACAGACCCCCGCGCCCTCTGATGTGGTCATGATTAAATAGTTCCCTAGCAACTGTAACAGTGTTCCTTAAAGGCCATGCAGCGTGGTAAGACAGTGTGTCAGGAGGCTACAGTGCCCTCAGAAAGACTTGTCAATTGCTTGAACCCTGCTGGACTGTTCTTCCAGCAGGTATCGGGGGGTTAATTTCCTGCTGAGAACCAGAGCCTGTGAATGTTAAAATTCTTCCAATTGGTAGCAGATGCCCTATCTGCTTCTTTTTTCCTGAGCAGTCAGTCTATAGTAGATACCACCACAACAGCACCCATGTTGGTCTGCCCGCTACTCTTGATGCAGAAGCTCCTGAATGACTGCTGACCTTGTCCCAAAGCAGAGCTCTTTGCATTCCCAGTACTCTCTCGCAACAGGTCACTCCCTTCCTCATCTTCCCTGTCCCTTGTTCCTTACAAGTAAGCATACCTCTGTTGCAGTTCTCCGCTTGTATCCATCAATATTTATAATGTGGTCACTTAAAGCAAATAGTACAATTTCTGATGTGCTTATAATTACCTTTTAAATGGAATTTTGTGGTGTAATCAGATGGCAAACCAGCCTGAACAGACCCTGGCAAAATGTTCCTTGCTGTAACTGGTGAATGGGAGCCCTCTTTCAAAATCCCTTGGGATGGTATACCTGACAGCGATTCAGAAGTGCTGGGAAAAGTGTGGGGAGACACAGGCAGGTGACTTTCTGGAGAAGGATAACAGAAAATGTGGCAAAAAATCAATTTCTATAAAACCTCCCAGAGAGTAGCTAATTACACAGTTAATTGTTCAGAAAAAAATTGTGATGGGAACATAGACTATGGATCAAATCACAGATAAAATTTGAAATATTTAAAAATAAATGAAAATTGCTTTTGCAGTAGAGTGGTTAATTACAGAAAATATAGTATATGGACCATCAGGGTTACTAGTTACAGATTATTTCATGTTTTTTTTTCCCCTTCAGTAATTATTGATTTTTATAGTATTTTCTTCTTGAATGAAATGGCAGTGAAAAACACTTTTTCCTTGTTTATATTTTGGGCCTGTTTGGCTGCTATATGTCCCCAGTATTTTCCTCTATACTATCTCTATACGTCTTGTCTAGAATTAGTCATCTAGATAGTAATTCAAAGTTGTGAACTTCTGCTGCCAGTCTTGTTACCCTGGGATTGAAGTTTTGACTTATTTGTCAATATGATCCCAAAAAATGCAAGTAGTTTGTCTTCCAGTGTGAATTTCCACTGCTTGCTTTCTATTGTTAATTCCTGGTGACTGATACAGACAAAGAAATAAGCATGAGGACTCTCAGCTGCAGACTCCAGCAACTAATTCAACCAACTGGCCTTTGCTGGCTTCACAGATGGTTCTTTCTTAGCACTATATGTTTAATGGCCCACTTCCTCCTGTTTGCCAGACTGAAGCTGTAAAATCATTTAATAGTGTTTAAAATACCTATTAAACTTGTCATCTGCGTACCACATTTGAACTCCACACACCACCTTGCTACTAGCATGGTTGTCCCAAGACAGACAGCCACAAAGCTTTCAATTTATAATTCTGTTGGGTCTTAACATCATCTGTGTTTTGAATTGTTTTTTACTTAAATATTTTTTTAAGGAGAAGTGCAAAAGTCTCCAAAATTTTATTTTTAGCTTTGATAGTCTCAAGGGAAAAAAAAAAAGCTTGGAGTAGCTTTTAATATCTCAGAAATTATTAATAATTTGAGCATGTCAGTATGTGGATGACAGAAATGAGATATTCTTTGAAAAAGCCTTACTATTTGGATGCCCAGAATTTATAAAGTGCAGCACAATGTTTCAGGGCAATGAATAGTCTCTGAATCTAAGACCATACTTAGCATTAGCTAACAGCAAGGTGGTGAAACTTTACTGCCTGAAAGAATAAGAAGCAGTAGGAAAGTGACAAGAGTTTTCTGTCATCTGAAAAGTGGGAGGAGCTGTTTACGAAAGTGGTACACAGAGGGCACCAGGTTGATTCTCAGTAATGCCATATAAGTCTGCACTAGGTTGAAATAGTAGAAAATGGTTAAGCTGCCATGGCTGACAGACTATGAATAACTGCCAAAGAAAGTCAAGCAAGCCAAGAGACTGTTAGTGGGTGAGGTAACAGAATATGGAGCATCAAGCCAGAGGCAGTAGAAGTAGATTGTACTCCAGCTTCAATGGTAACTGAAATTGATCTTTTTCTTCCTGGAAAGATCTAACTATTTCTGTTAATGAGGTGTAACTGCAGTGAATGGGGCAATTAATTTTCCTAGTGTCGGTATTCAGTGTTACCCTGTGTTCTGCCTAGCTGGTGTTTTGCTCTGTCTCTTGAATTCATCAACCCAAATGTTATTTTTATAATATTAGTGAAATCCATCTCCTTGGTTGCCTTTTGTTCTGTATTTGTCTCCCTCTCCTCACACCCTTTATTTTTTTCATGTAGGCCAGTCATATGACTGGATTTTGACAACGGTTTGGATAATTGTTCATGATAACATGGGTATGTCCGTAGCCAACAGAAAGAGTGTAAAAAAATTTTTCAGTTTTCAGTATATAGACTCATCATCATAGAGCCATTTTCTTGTGTAGATTAGTTTCTCTTTCTCTGGAAAATTTGTTTCAGGATGACTTGGTTTTCTTTGACTCACTTTTGGTGCCTTGTTACATAAATTGTCTCAGTTTACTTTCTAGTATGTTAGAGGGGCTTTCTGGGTATTTTTAAGAACGAACACAATTGAATAATGCTGTATAAGAAGCATTTTCTTGTCTAGTTCTTGTTTTTTATTAATTTTTTATTAATTCCTTGGAAAAAAGTGGTCTCTTGGTAGTGATACAAGTGTGATATTTGCATGCTGGAAGTTCATGTGCAATGTTGAGACTGCAGGAAATAAATGCATAAAGTATTGGTTAGAAAAGGAAGCAAAGGATGGGAGTAAGTAGTCAAATTTTTCCATTATGGAGCTGAAAAAGATCAACAGCAGAGTTCTGCAGCTTGACTTGCTAGGACTTTGATTATTTAGCATAGGTAAGCTGGAAAAAAAGAAGTAAGCGATGAGGTAGTACTTAATTTATCTTTGGCAGCACTGTCTGAAATGTAGGTGCTCTGCATCTTATATCATTCTTTGGTGCTTGGAGCCTAAAAACATAGACTCAAAGCCTGCAAGTGTAAAAGAGGTGACAATTAGCACCTGAGCTACTGTGTGCCTCTTCTTTAAGGATGCTTAAGGATAACTGCTGAGCCAAGGTCATACTCACCCATTGTCCTGCTTTATAGACAGGAATATCCAGATACATAAATTAGCTACCAAGGTTTTACACACTAGATGTATATGTCCTTCAGTATCTTATCCTTCAGGATATATTAGTTACAGTATGACCATGTACATGCCTGTAAACTTAAAAAGTGATTGACGGTGTACACTATATGAATAGTGGCAGAGATTGTAAGTTTAAGTTATACCTATAGATAAAAACTTACAGAAATTAAAATATTAAACATGAAGATAAATTAATGTTTGCGTCTAAAATTATTAATGTTAAAAATTGAGATAAAAGTGTATATTTACCACTGTTGCTGATGATCACCCGTGCTAGTGTAAGTGCACTTAGTCTTACTGTAGGTTTGTAAAGCTGTGCCAAAAACAACAACAGAAGGTCCCTGTGAACCCCACCTTCAGTGAACTTGTCCCTGCATGATAAAAGCACTGTGAGGAACTAACTAATTTTTCAATTTCAGATAAAAGGTTAAAGGAAAGGCAGAAGTGTAGGTACTGACTGTTCTGCATCTGAGGAGGGGAGTGGAGGTATATACTGGTTTCCTGGCAGACATTAAAAACCTATTTTATTAATTTGTATAGGAAAACGTACCCTAAAGAAGCATTTTAAAATTCTGTGTTTGTGTATCTTTAAGCTTTTAATGCATGAAAATTAAGGCTTAAAAAGAGTTTTCTTCTTTTGTAAACAAAATGAAAGTAATTCCTGGGGAACTAGGAAAAGAAATAAGGCTAAAATAATCTTTGCCTTATTTTCCTTTCAGTTCTATGATATTCAGTAGGCATAAAATGGAATAACAGAAAACGTTTGTAGGTAGTTTTCAAGACCCAAAGAAAAGTTCATGCAGCAGAATCTGTTGCAATGAAGAAATGTTCTTTATATAATAGTTTAAAGGTCTATTAATATAAGATAGTGTTTTCCATGACTAGTGGAACCTTAGATGTTTCTGCTAAAGATAGTGTTCAAGGCTGTCGGAAATCTTTGATAGTCCAGGCTTTGGTGAGTTGGAATTGAGTGATGGATGCTAAGTTAGAGAAGTGTTTAGAGTGTATTAACCCTGTAAAAGGTCTGTTACCAAAAAATTTTTGCTCCAGTGAAAATAAGGTGCCTCCCTTTCCCAGATGAATTGATAATAGAGCCTATCAACTTAATTTGACTAGTTACATTTTGACATATTCCTTTCATTTTTTTCTCTTGGAAAGCATTTGATATTTATTGACTTATTTTCATTAAGAGTTTTTATTAACACATGAGTCTCGCAAAAGTAATTAGTAAAGGTCAAGTTAATGCAGCTTTTGAAATTGTTTCTGTAATTGTACTTTTCTAGTGACAATAAAATAAAATACTTTTTAGCTTCATGATGCTTTAAAAGAAAGAAGATACTTTTTTTCATTGATTTTCCAATTGATTTTCAATTACATTATTGGTAAAGCTTTTTTTGGTTTCCAGATACCAAATGGAGCCCTAGACATCTGAAGAGATAAATCTTATCTATTTATGACATATTAGAAGAATCTGTTTAAATGATAGTGGCTCCTTTGCATGGACAACCATACGTTTTGAGTGCCTTGTTAATCCAGCCATCATTGGCCTATGCTTTAATAGTATAGATAGTCTTATAGGGACACACATAATCAAAGTATTGAAATCCTCTTTATATGATTTCAGTTCCTGTTTTGATATTGCACTGAGTGCAAAACCTGTCAGTCAATTATAGTTTTTATACAGGCTTTGCAGTGTGAGTGTGTGTGGATTTGTGAGGGTGTGCGTGTGCCTGCTGACATAACCTGAAGACCCTTGGAAAGTGCTCTCATCTGTGATCATGCAGTCCCATTTCCCATTCCAGAATGATTTGAATTGAGTTTCTTTTTTGAAAGCTGAATACATTTTATGAGCTGAATACATTACTGCAAAATGCAGGAGCACTTCCAGGAGCGGGACTTTGCCCTCTGGGCATGCTGTGTCTTCTGCTACCTTCTGATACTGCATGTCTTCTTCTCCTTTCAGCACAGTGGCTTCAAGATGGCACAAACAGTGCAGCTGACCAGATTCATACATTTTCTATCAATAAACATACTTCCCTGAAAAACAGTAGAAAGAGATTTGAGTGTCCTCATCTCTGGAAATACTGCCAAAAAAATGAGTGATTTATAAAAGACACTTAATTTATAAAAGACACTCAATGTATAAAAGACAGATGGAACTACCTTCTCTTGCTTTGCTCTGAAATGAAACAGTCACCACTGCCTTTGGTGACTGATGGAACCAGTGCCTACCAGACATATGCTGAGAGTTCCTCAGAGGAAATCTGGGTATCCTGTTTAATATTTCAACATCAGTTAGTGTTTGCAGGAGAGGCAGGGACTGACCTCATCCAGTAAGGCAGTTCTGAAAAATCAATGGAAGCAAAACTGCAGGTGCCTGCAGAGGTCCTTAGTTGAGCAAGGGCATGGACTGGCAGCAACTGGAGATGGAGTATCTCAGGTTGCAGTTACAGACTTCTGGAGAGTGAATCTGGCTTAGCTCTCTGATTTTTGAGAGTGCTTAAATGTGGGAGGGGGTTCTTGGCTCTTTTTTTCCTCAGCTGGTGGGTTCATTTCAATTTTACAACCCTTTAACAGTTGTAAAAACAGAGTAGTGAAAAGCATTTGTTGTATTAACCCCAGATCTGATATAAAAGCAAAATAGTTAAACATGTAAAAGCAGATTTAAAAACCTCGACTAGCTCTTGTCAGCCTGCAGAATTCTCTCCCAGAACACCAGACTTTATTCCAGGTGGCTCAGCTGTACACCAGGATTAACTCAGGCAAAGTCAGGGATCAGGATTCTGTTCTTGGGTTTTTTTGTTCTTTGTTTTCTGGGTCAGAACATCTTATCTTCCACTAAATTGCCCTTGCATGCTGTTATAGAACTGTCTTCCCCAGTCTCATGAAAGAGCTACATATTCTACTGGAGGAAAAAATAACTTCTTTAGAATTTCTAAATCACTTCTCTAAGGAACTATCAATATTCACTGGGGCTATTCTTATAGACATACAACATTAATAAGTCAGCACAAATATCAAAGGGCCAGAAGATGACTTGCATTAGGAGACACAAGGACTTTGATCTGAGGTGTTAGAACTGCCTGAAAGTTTCTTCTGAGTGGCCCACTGAAAAGGGATTTCAGCACAGTAATCATCTGAAGAACCAATATTTCTTTTGTAAAATTAACCTTTCAATGTCATGGCATGAGTTTTGGGAGATGTAAGGCCTCTGCATTTCAGTTAACTGCTGGAACATCTGTGTCTTGGGAACAGAAGGCTGTTTTATCTGTTTCAGTGTGCATCCTCAATACCAAGCTACTTGCTCTTCCCATAATATTTCTTATTGCTGCATCTTGCTGCATCAGTAAGCTCAAGAGGAGCCTGTAGAACAGCACATTTCTTCCAGTGTCCTTATGAAATTAATGGGGAAACAAAATGTTTGTTTCCTGAAGATGTCAGCAGTTAATAACAAAAATAAAAGCCATGCTGACCAGTGATGGACTCACCATGGAAAGCTGAAACAATGTAATTACTCAGAAATTATAAGGCTGTAGTAAGTATTGTAGGAACAAAGCTATTAACAAACCTCTGCCAGGTAGGGAGGAGAGTTTTTCCATTGATATCTTTGCTATGTCCAGCATTCATACATACTTGTTCCTTACGTTCACTGGTTGGGTTAATAAACTCTCTTTTCCCATCCTAACTGTTATACTGCCAAATCACTGCTATATTTCCTGTCCCAGAAGAGACTGCATTTTGTTCGCCTGTACTATAGTCTCTGCTAAGGCAAGGAGAGCTCTAAATTACTCTAATGATCTCCAGGCCTATTTTAACCTATGTATATATTAATGCTATATAAAGTTGTTCAAATGCAATGCTCCAGCAAATCTCATCTTGTTACTATGGGGAAGATGGATCTTCCAGGGCAGACAAATTTTTTTGATGATCTATACTGTCACAGAGCCATGACTTCGCATCATTTTATGTTTTCAGAGTACTCATTGCCTTGAAGACCTACAAATCTATTCTAATGGGTTTAGCAGAATGATTACTGCCTGAGACAAAATGCAGCAAGAGTGTTCTGCTCTCTGGCATTGCAGTGTTTCTCTTCTGTTTCTCTGCAGCAGAAGCAGCAGAAGTAGTAAGCAACAGGGAGGAGGTCAGGTTGTAGTCAGTAACAACTATCGTAAATTTGCTTAAAATCCAAGGGATCTGTCTAATGCAGTGCAAGGATTTAGGTCTCTCTGTCTTCTGATTTTAGGGAGAGTCAATTCAGGTGCTTTGCATACTTAGGTGTTTCACAGTATTTGTGTTATAAGACATCTCTTCTAGCGAAGTTGTAATTAAATGCCAGAATTTAGTGCCATCACCCATTTCTTGATATACAGCAGTAGAGAGAGCCGTTGTGGATGTTCAAGTAGTACAAAGTCTCAAACAATTTTCTAATCTGTATCATGTTTCATTTAGAGTTCTCTCCAGGACAGCACATAAATGCCTTTGTTTAAGATCTGACAGCGGGCCTGGCTCCTGTTATGTTCACTCAAGAGCAACACTGTTAGAGGCAGTCCCGCTTAAAAAGAGAAAAGGACACCATTCTGTTTAGAAACCCATATAATACCAAGAGTGTTCTTCTTTCTTCTGCTGTCTCTTATAGGAAAGCAGAAAGGAGGGCAATGTCAGGAGGAAGTAGGTACATGGTGGTCTAGTTTATCCCTACTATTTTGCAGCTGTCTGGTTATTTATGTGAGGAATGAATTCCAGAAAAACTGACATTGTTTTCATTTGCCCTTGAGACAGACTTGACTAACACACTGAGATAACATTGAACATCTGCTTGTATCAGGAAAGTGTTTTTGCAGTAAAGCTTCCAGCAATGGCTGAGGGCATCTTTAGCAATTATTTTGTACCTAAGGCAAGGAGAAGGAAAACGCAGAGGGATGAGGGGAGTAAGGGTGTGGTTAGGTTGCCTTCTCCAAATTGTTAGTTTCTGGTAAAGACTGTTTTTTGAATTATGAGCATGAATTATGGTTTGTAAAAGAGTTTTCAAACATGTAACATTTCTGTGCACAATTGCCAAAAGGCTTACCAGCTTCCTGTGAGTAAAGCAAGATTTCAAACCACGCAAATACAGAAGATGAAAAATGCTCATTCATCTGGCATTGCAGAAGATTTAATGGGCACTCGTTTTCATTGCATGTTACATGCAGCAGCATGAACTAGTCAAAACCAGCATGTAACATTACAGGCAAAAAGTCTGGGTTATTCTCTCTGGTTTTTCAGCATCAACTTTCTGGGACCATATTCCTTCTAGAGATACTTTCAAAGAGAAACTGTATCATGACTTTTCTTCCCTTTCCTCTCCAAACTGTGCAAATGGCCTAATTCAGGAGAGGTTTGATGTGTATTGAAGTAAGAACATTCAAGATTTATGTATCTCAAACGAGATAGACTATTTTCCTGTTGCATTCATCTCAGACCTTTAGTTACCCTCATTTACCCCCACCTAATTTAGTTTCTTTATCTAGTCTCTCCGTCTTATCCCACCTTTTTTTTTGACCCTATAAAGTATAATTTTTTTATCAGCAGGGTTTAAATGAGGACCTTCGGCATGACATTAAAACGCCTGTGTTTTAAAACAATAGACCATTAACTCACTGGTAATCGGTTAGCATATTTTCCATGATATTGTGACCAGACTTTTGAGCGGATAGGCATCATTATACTGTTTTTAGGAAGAGACTGTCATGCAAAAATGACCGTGACACTGTCTCCAGTTATCACGTGCGTGGAATACTCAAAGAAATAAGACAACAGATCAATGGCTTGGAGCTTGGGGTGGGGGTGAAGGAAGGGAAAGGCTGCTGTGTCAAAGCTGAAGGATGGAGAAAAGACTCCTTAACAAGTCAAATATCTAAATCTAAGCTAGTCCATTCCCAAGAGCCACTCAGAATTATTATGTTCTGTGGTTAATTTAGTTCTATCTATAGCAGTTGCAGTGGGAACAAACCATTAGGCCAAATTTAGACCTCAGAATGTAAATGTAGAATCATTTCAGTCTGATGTTTTAAATTTTGATGGCATTTCTTTGGATTCATTGTACTGTAACTGTGATGAGAATCTCTTCCATCGTATTAGGGTTTTTTTCTTCAAAACTACATTTCTACCATCCTTTTGTCTAATTCTGAACACAAAGAGCAGCAGAGTATATATTTAAACTAGTGCTGCAGCTACCTCCGTATACTCACCTGTACCTGACTTTGAACCTCCTCTGGTTTTCAGGGACAGATTTGATCTAGTGCAGGAGCATCCAACCTGCAGCCTGTGGGCTGAATCCAGCCCTCCACCTTGTTTTATCCATCCCAGCACCTTGTTTCTACCCAGCAGCAGCACTGAGCTCCTTGCACCTGCGCTCCTCCAGCACTGGACACGTGTGCAGCGTGGGACACGCGTTACGCTGTACGAGCAGAACAGCAGGAGCCATGGGTTTGACACCCTTGATCTTAGGCTTTCCAAGGCTGAGGAGTTTAACTCCCTGCACAGGTCCCCTTTGCTTTCACTGGTATAAGGAGGCACTTTTTAGCTATCATGTGTCAGCTCATGAAAGATGAAATTAATTATTCTCCATTTTGGGACATGCCTGTCTGGATCAGAAAATACAGTGCCTTCAAAAATTCATCTCTCATTTCAGTGAACCAATTTGCAATGACAAGTGACAGCTATTCCCCTTCTGCCTTTTTAAAGATTTAACATATTTTAGGTATATTGTTAAAATTCTGGTTTTGGTAGCTTTTACAAAAATGTAAAGCAGGCTGGTGCTGTAATCCTTTCTGTATTTAGCCATGCTCTGATGGCTGAAATGTGGTCCTCTTGGTTAATAAGCTACTAACTGCGGTTTCTGTTATGGTTTTTGATAGCCTGTATTTATTTTAGCCATGGAAATAACAGAAATTTTTGTTATACTTCAGGTCTTTGGCTAATTGCATGGAGTTTTGATTCTAATATTGCCAAGAAATCTGTTTATATTACCATTTCTGTGGCTTAGCAATGTCTAGTTCATGGCTTGAGCATTTGGGCCTCCTGCTCTGTGACCTGCAATCTTAGCATCGAGATAAATGGAAGTAACAACCAAAAGCATACATTTCTTCAGGAGATAAAGTAGTTGTGCTGTGATACCTGTAGCTATTTCTCTGGTTTCTGGTTTGTAAATCAGGAGTAAGAAGAGCCGCACAGCATCTCTAAAGCTGCTTGAAATTATATCAAAAGTATTTGTGTCTAATGAACACAGTACAGACCAAAAAAACCCAAGAGAATTCCCACATTATCGGTACCTCAGCAATGACAAATGTAGAGGTGGTTCAGGGGCACACTAAGCAGGGCAGTTCCTGACTTGTGCTAACAGATGCAATGGTGTTCTTATCCACAGTGGTTATACACTGGTACCTCATTGGCCAGGGAGTCCGAAACAAGGCACATGTTTCTGTTGATGGGACCCAGACTGGTTACAGCCACAGTTAATAGTTTATGTACTCTGTATTCAAAAATCTGTTTTCAGTTTGGAAATTGTCACTGTATGTCCTTGTGTCCTCCTCAGTGAAACCAGGCAATTTCTCCATTAATTCACCACTTCTGGGCTGAGCAGCATTTAACAGGAGACTAAAATTTGCATACTGGAAAGCTTGGAACAGTGTTAATGTAGTATCTCCATCTTCTTTTTGCAAATAAACATTTTTCTTGTTGAGAGGATTAGTTGGGCTTTTAGGGAGCCTCTGAGGCACAGCTATAGAAAGAGATTAATCATTCAGCTTCTTGGGGCAGACTCAGTGGCACACAGTGCCATGCAAGATCTGTGTTTAATGAGCAGCAGTTTAGAAGGAGTTACTGCTACTTCATTTTGGATGCCTGGCTGTTTACTTGCAAATGTTGCTTTCATTGCTGGTTTAGAGTTTCCACTGCAAAGTGGTGCAACTTCTAAAGGATCTCGGAAGAGCTGTTCCTATGTCTCTTCAAGAGTTTTTCTTTTAAAAGAACAATCAATTTGTTACATATAATGGCGAAGATGGTGAATGCAAAGGGTTCTATCTTTCAGTCAGTTATTTCAAATTTGTTACAAAATTGTATGCCATGAAATGCCACTGTTGAATAACATGAGCCAGGAGAGTGTCTGTCATCTCTAGTACTAGCTCTGTATGTATTAGTATTAGCCACCTCAGAATGTAAAGCTGTTAATGTTAACAGGACAGTACATACTGCAGTGAAAATCACATTTTTAAGCATTATATTACTGGATGTTCCTCCATTAAATTATTCAAGGAAAAAAGAACCATCACCTGTCAGTCTCGATCCATTACAGTTGCTTAATTATTTGGTTATCTTTAGTGCTAGTGGTCAGATAAATACGTGCATTAAGCAATCTTCTGGATTGGAAAAGAGGCCTAGGAAGTCGTAACCTAGTTTGCAGTTACAAACTCATACCTTACTCCAAAGCTGTCTTGGGAGGATGACAGGATGGTTATAATAACTCTGCCTTCTCTATTCACAGGTGTTCCCTTTCCAAAGAACTTCCTTCAGATCTGCAAGAAGATACTCTGCCGGCTTTTTCGGGTGTTTGTTCATGTCTACATCCATCACTTTGATCGTATCATCCTTATGGGGGCTGAGGCCCACATCAATACCTGTTACAAGCATTTTTATTACTTTGTGACAGAGCTCAACCTCATAGACCGCAAAGAACTAGAGCCTTTGGTAAGTGTGGGGCATGAGGGAAAGCTCTGAGAAATTTTCCTCCTCCCTTCACTGAGCCTTTTCCACACTTGTTGCAATGGTTTTCCTCTGGGAAGAAGGTCCATGGTTGAACACAGGCGATTTGAAGGGATGAACTCATGCCTCTATCCACAGACCCATTTCGTCTGCTGCAGTTTTGTGAGATGCTCAGTGGAAGGAAAAGTGCGATGCATTTTGTATGGAAAAATACAAAATGGAAAGCACTGCCATTTGAAACTAGATTTTCATTTGGCTTCTGCTTCTTCCTGTTCTATATATTTTATAGATAATTCTATTCTGTCTTTTTCGTTGGTCCCTAACAGCATAGTACCCATAGCATTCACTTGAATGCATCTGAAGGGAACAGTGGTTTATATAAAGGTGAATTGTTTTTTTTTTTTTTTAATCTTTAAGTATGTGCTTGTGAAGGTTTTGTGAGCACACTCTGGATCTAAGTGAGACTGATAAGCTGAGATATAGATTCAGACTATTAGCAGTGTAACAAAACCAGACACTCCCTTTTGGACTGAAACAGATAAAAATTAAATTCATTATTTCTGAAAGTAAGGCTCCAGAAATGAAAACAATTTTGCTGTTTCTTGCAAATGCAATTAAAATAAAAATATAAGAGAAGGAAAAGTGAGGCACAATTCAGAAAGCAGTTTATGTACAAAACCTCACTGTGGATATTTAGCCCACTTTAAAGGGATCAAGACAGCATTTATTCATGGGACAGAGTTTGGAAGATATTGTTTCATACAGCTTACTGATGAAGTGCTAGAAGCACTGGGATTCTTTTTTTTCCACAAAATCACTGAATGGCTGAGGTTGGCTGGCACCTATGGATATCATGTAGTCCCAATCCTTGCTCAAAGAAGTGTCACCTAGATAGAACTGCCCAGAACTGTGCCAGGTTTTCAGTGGTTCCACGTAAAAGGCCCATTGCAAGGATGTGTGTAGTATAGTTGGTATGAGACACTTCTGAAAGTGTGGCAAAGTGCATTTCTGGAGAAAATGGAGCAGTTGCAGGTGTGGTACATGTGTTTGCTTACATTGATTGAAGGAAGGCCTGTAAAGTGGGACAAAATGGTTGGTCTTGTTTTCAGCAGTTCACAAGGCCCACAGAAAGGCACTGTGTAAGGCATGTAAGGATATAATAACTTGCAATGTGTCTATGTTTTTTTCTAAACAGGAGAACTTAATATGTCATCTAAATGTGTCCTAAGCAGGCCGTGCAAAAGAGAACTTCCCTGCCAGACTAGTGATCCTAGGTTAGCTGTAACTGTTAAATGCTGACAAGCAAGATAGAAAGCAAAATATCTCAGAAGTAGGAAGAGAGGAGATCTTAAGGCCATTACAAAATCCTTGCTTGCTTTAGAACACAGAGAGTACAAAAACGATTTAATGCTGCAGTTGATGGTTACTAATATTCCAGCACTAAGCAGACAGATGAAGCAGGAGGTGTCCCAAGTCCCAAAACAAGATAGGAACATGCTCCAACTGATGTGCGCTTTCCTCTTTCGTTCCAGCATTCTCTCTCTTCACAAAATTATCACTATGATCATGATATGATGCAGTATTATTAACTTTCCTGGGATGTAGGGTCTCCCAGAAAAATGTTTCACCTGCATTGAGGAGGCACCATATCAGCAAACTGACAAAACTCCACCTGCTTCTTTCTTTCTATCCTTAACTTGGATGGATATTAGCAGTGTAGAAATGCAGAAAAAAATATGTATTTTTTTCTTCAGATGGGCAGAGAGAAGGGAAGGAGTTGCCAAACAAGAGCAGACATTACAAATAGTCTTGAATTTTAATGCGGTAGTTGAGGACAGTCTGTGCCCAGCTAGGTTCACCATGTCAGGAAATGAGCCCCCATTATCTCCCTTAATTAGAAAATGGGCTAAGGGCTGATGAAATAAACAGATTTCCACATGCTTTAATAAACAGGAAGGCAACTGATTTATCAACATAACTTCAAGAAGGGAGAATAATTGGGGAAGCAGGCAGTAGATAAATAGTAATATTAGCCTGCAGAACTTATGCTCTTTGTTTAAAATAGATTTTATCAGCCTTTTGCAACCAAGTGCATCAGTTATAAAATCAAATTAAGCAAACGAGTCAAATAGGGTTTCCCCTCCCATTCCAGAGTTGCATAACTTGTCCTTTCTGCAGTCCGGGAGATGAGTATAGTTTCAAATGCTGCATTATCTTTTTCCCACCCCCATCACTATGTTAGTTTGACAGATCCCGGACTCCTTCATAGAGCTGCTTTATTGGAGGACAAAAGAGAACACTGGCCTAGTCACTGACAATACAGGTGGTCCTGTGAAAAAAATCTCATGTCTAATTGGCTAATTTGAGGGAAAAAAAGAAGACTGAAAGCCTATCTGCCCTTTCCTGCAGCTAGCAGGCAGACAAGGCAGTCTGCACTGTGAGAGCTCTCAGAAGACCTTTAAAGCATGCCTCCATGGGGATGCTATCAGGAAATTAACTAAGGTTTGAATTTTAAGATGTGGCATCTTCTTTGTGCTGGCTTCCTGTGTGTCCGGCTTTATTTTTCACTGGAAGTAGTTCACCTTAATTCACTACTGAGCCTCTCCCCATGGCCAAAACTGTCTAGAAGAGTGGCACCTATGACCTCCATCCCACCTTCACCCTGTGTAGTTCACTGCTTGTATAGGGTGCTTTAACCACTTCATCTAAATGTGCTTTTTAGTGCAAATCTTAATGCGGCAGCCTCAGCACAATAACATACTGTTCAAATGGCAGCCAAGCTATGGCAAGTAATGCTGTATTTCCTAGTAAGTAGGACTTCAGAAATATGCCAGAGTACTTTATAAACACATCATAAGCAAAAGTCTTGGTTCAAGGAATATTACTTAATTTGTTGTCAGATAACAAACGTTTTGATTACAGATCAAGCTTCGTCAGGGAAAGTTTAGACTTGATGTTAGGAAAAAGTTCTTCAGTGAAAGGGTGATCGGCCATTGGAATGGGCTGCCCAGGGAGGTGGTGGGGTCGCCGACCCTGGAGGTGTTTAAGGGGAGACTGGATGAGGCATTGAGTGCCATGGTTTAGATGATAGGTTGGTGTTAGTGTTGGTGTTAGTGTTAGGTTATAGGTTGGACTCGATGATCTCAGAGGTCCTTTCCAACCTTATGATACAGTGATACTGTGATACTGTGATCTGGATATTGAGGAACAAAAAGGCAATTAAGCAAAGCACTTGGTGAAGAAACACCTTTCATCCCCAGGCTTTAATTTAGTAAAAAACTTCTCTTCCCTCTTTTGAGATCTCAATTCACCTTGGTTTTGCTACATGTTACACTCAACCATTCCTTTTCCCTTTGGTGAGGTGAGAGACAATGCAGGAGACTGGGGTTGTGTGTACTGCTTTTTGCTTCTTGCTTATTTTCCTTCACTCCAGCATGGGTGTACTGTGGAACACAGTCTCTCCGTGGTGTCCCTGCTCTGGTGTGGGCTGCCCATGACACAGTCCCTTCAGGAGTGTGCCTGCTCTGGCACAGCACACTTGCCTCCAGGAGTACATCTACAACCACATATGCAACAGTGCTATCAGCCACATGTCCTCTCCTTTTGGCAGCTGCAGTTTTCTTAAGTGTCTGTGAGCAGAGGCGCCATGTGCTTCTCTGACTGATTAAAGTTTTGGCACATGGTGACTTATTTGCAGTAGTTTCAGGGGCAGTTGAAAGTAGTTGTGACTGACACAGGGCAGTTCATGATAAAAGACAGCAGAATGTGACTGTGTGGTTTGCTCATTCTCCAAAATTCTTTTATAAAATCCCGTTAAAACTTTGTCCTTTTTCTCAGAAGTCACTTTTATAAATGTTTTGTTTATGAGAACGGAAAATAATGATTACACGTGAATGTGAAGACAAATAGAGAAGGATATTACTTATATGTGTTTTTCTGATTAATGTTAAAATCCTGATTTTGTTTAGATGCAGAGACAATTAGACCCATGGTAGCAAGTGGATAGTATTGAGGCTGGAAGTGGTGGCAGTCAGTGGAGCAGAGTGTATGAAAGCATTAAAGCTGTTAATTGCCTCCGTGAGGACAGAGTTCATCTGCAGAATAAGCAAAGGCATTAAGGATTTTTTTGCCTTATTCTTCATTATTCTCAGTGTAAATCTTCTACTTGCTTTATAGAGTAACTGGCTTCTGATAACATTTTCACCCAATATTTGGAGATGCTTAAAAGTAGCCATCAAATGGGCAGAATGTCCCGTCTCTACAGAAAACTGTCTTTCTGAATGGAATTTCTAGTTCTTGTCCAGCCAGTCTACTAAGTAAATATTGCCTAATACGTAAACCTAATCATTAAATTCTGTTCAGTCGTTGGGTTTTTTTCTTTTTCCCCCTCCTTTCTTTTCTCCCTCAAGGAAGTAGTGTTATAAATCATTTGCAAAAAACTATTGTGGCCTGAGTGACAGAAATTTCAAAGTTAAGTATGTTCAGGAAATTACACATTGAGGTTTGTGTAATGGCCATTACTTTACATTCCTATATTTTATGATTCAGAGCTGCATTCATGCCCTGATAACACTGACATGAATCTGAGGCAATTTCTTTTCAGTCAGTAGAGTTATTCTAGACCTTCCTATAAAATTCAGAGGAAAATCTAGCTCTACAGTCACAGATAGTATGTTTATGTGCTGTTTTTCCATCAATGCTAGCATTGCACAATATACTGCTTTGTGTGCACCCCATAGATGTATTAACTGACAAATTTGTATGTATATCTAGCAAAACAACAAAAAACTACAAAGGAAAAAGGAAGAGTTGGCTTTGTGCTTATAGCCAGGATGTCAGAAGTGCTGCTGTATCTGTGGTGTTTTTTGTGAAAAGGCAGTGCTTCCATCTCCAGACCTCTCTGCCAGTACCTTCCATAATCTCCTTCCTTGTGTCGGAGCTAGCCTTTGTGCAACCACAGTCTGATCAAGGCATGGATCAGCTGAGCACTGTTGGTTTTCATAGGATCATAGAATGGTTTGGGTTGGAAGGGACCTTTAAAGGTCATCTAGTCTAACCTCCATACACTGAGGAGGGACATCTTCAATTTGATCAGGTTGCTCAAAGCCACTTCCCACCTGATCTTGAATGTTTCCAGGGGTGGATCATCTAGTGCCTCTCCGGGCAACCTATTCCAGTGTTTTACCACTGTCATTGTAAAATAGTTCTTGCACTCTTTTAGTTTAAAACTACTATCCCTTGTCCTATTGCTACATGCCCTGCCAAAAAGTCTCACTCCATCTTTCTTACAATCCTCATTGAAAGGCTGCAATAAGGTCACCCTGGAGCCTTCTCTTCTTCCAGGCTAACCCACCCCAGCTCTCTCAGGCTGTCCTCATAGGAAAGGTATTCCATCCCTCTGATATTTTTTGTGGAACTCCTCTATACAAGTTCCAACAGGTACATGTTTGTCTTGTGCTGAGGACTCCAGAGCTGGATGCAGTACTCCAGGTGGAGTCTCCCAGAGTGGAGTGCTACAATCACCCCTCTCAACCTGCTGGCCATGCTTCTTGAGATGAAGCCCAGGATACGGTTGGCCTTCTGTGCTGTGAGTACCCATTCTGGCTTATGTCCAGCTTTTCATCCAACAGTACCCCCAAGTCCTCCATAGGGCCATTCTCAATACCTAAATCTACCAGTCTGCCTTGATACCAGGGCTTGCCCTGATGCAGGTGCGGGACCTTGCACTTGGCCTTGTTAAGCATCCTTCTCCAGCTTGTTCAGGTCCCTCTGGATAGTATCCTGTCCCTCAGGCATATCAGCTGCACCAGTCAGCTTGGAATCTTCTGCAGACTTGCTGACCATACACTTGATCCCTCTGTCTGTGCCATTGATGAAGATATTAAACAGTACTTGTACCAAAATGGACCACCTGAAGGGTAACACTTGTCACTAATCTCTGTCTAGACGTTGAACTGTTGACCACTACTCTCTGAAGGCAGCCATCCAGTCGATTCCTTCCTCACCAAATACTTCATACATCAAATTCATATCTCTACAATCTAGAGAGAAGGATGTTGTGGGGTACCACGTCATAGGCCATTACGGAAGTCCAGATAGGTGACATCCATAGATCTTCCCTTTTCTTTCACAGAAAGCCACTAGGTTGGTCAGACAGGACTTGCCCTTGGTGAAGCCATTCTGGCTGTCTCGAATCACCTCCCTGTCCTCCATGTGTCTTAGCATAGCTTCTAGGAGGATCTGTTCCATGATCTTGCCAGGCACAGAGGTAAGGCTGACAGATTGGTAGTTCCCAGGGTCATCCTTTCTACTCTTTTTTAAAAAGAAATGTGATGTTTCCTTTATTCCAGTCACTGAGAACTTCCCCTGACTGCCCTGACTTTTCAAATATAATGGAGAGTGGCTTGACAACTACATCAGACAATTCTCTCAGGACTCGTGGATGCATCTTATCTGGTCCCATAGACTTATATACGTTCACGTTCCTCAGGTGACCACAAACGTGATTTTCACTTCCAGTGGAAGGGACTTTGCTCCCTTGGTCCCTGTCTTACAGTCCACTTGAGATGATGTGCGAACAGAGGTTGCCAGTGAAGACTGAGGCAAAAGAGTTGTTGAATACCTAAGTGTTCTCCTTGTCTGTTGCTATGAGGTCACCATTTTTGCCCATCAGTGGGGATACGCTTTCTTTACCCTTCTTTTTCTGGTTGATGTACCTGCATAAGCCCTTCCCCTTCTTGTTATTCTTTACTTCTCTTGCCAAGTGCAGCTCCAGCTGTGCCTTGGCCTTCCTGACCCCATCCCTACACAACCAGACAGCATCACTGTATTCTTCCCAGGGTAGCTTCCCTGCCTCTTCTGCCTGTGCAATTCCAACTTACCCTTAGTTTGACCAGCAGGTTTTGACTCTTCCCTTCTCTGCCTGATTTCCTACATCTGGGGAGTGAGAACTCTTGTGCTGTATGGAAAGCATCCTTAAAGATCTGCCAGCTCTGTTCTGCTCCCTTATCCCTGAGGGCAGTTTCCCAGGGGGTCCTATTGACTCACTCCTTGAACAGCTGGAATTTTTGCCAGGATACTTTCCTAAGCAGTTACACACAGCCTAATATTGGCAGAAGACAAGCTGTGGAAACATGGAACTGGGGAAAATGTGATGCTGCTACTGTGGCTTTTGTGGCAGCCTGCACTTCTGATGGAACAAACACACCCTGTGTGCTGGAAAACTGAGTGTCTCTACCTTCAGGTGGGAGTCTGGGCTTGCAGCAGTTGCTAGTGCCGGTCCTGGCAGTCCCCTAAAGACTTGGCAAGTATTTAGGGGACTACTCAGAAGTCAGGATACCGAATCAAGAGGGCTCCGTTTTCATGTGAGTTTCTCCAAGCACCCTGTCTTATTCAGGATGAGCTAAATAAAAGTACAGTAGCTGGACAGTGCTAAGGTGACAACTTAGGAGTTTCAGCAAGGCATATATATCAGCCACCACCTCTGTCACTACTTGTGCATGAGGCCCAAGCAAGCTGCAGTTACACTTCCAACTTGCTACAAACAGTACATCACAAAATAATTCGCAACTTTGCTCCATCTTTGTCTATACCACAAAAAAGTTTACTCATCAGGCAATTCTTTGTTGTAATTGCCATAGCCCAACTGGCACTACCTCCATTAAGAACTCGCAGTGGAAAAATCAACAGTAGCAGTCTTTACAAAACATGGCAAAGTGTTGACATTTTGTCCAAGGTACACTCAGATGAAATGCAGTGGAATTAAACAAGATAATTAAATGAGATTTCTTCTGTAGACAAATTTTGCAAGCATAAATTTTAAAAGTATACCTTTATTAATTCACTTGATTTTTTTTCAAATTAGTGTTTTGTCTACATAACTGATTTTTTATGTTTATAGTGAAAATTAGTATTCGCGCTTTTCCAGTCTATTTTCTCCATTGTCCATTTACAATCTTAATGAAAGCAGTGATGGTACCCATAGATCAATAGACTGTTAAATATAAATTATTTGCCAGTCAGCAGAGGACAGTTTGAGCTCAAAACTAGAGAAGAACTGATTTCATTAAAATCACTAATTTTTTTATTGCCACGCTCCTTTGTAGCTACCCAATTCTATTTTTATTTTGTTGCACATTGCCATCAAAGTACAGGCTTTCAAATCCTTCTGAAGTGTCTTGTATCACAGCACTCACAAGAAGCAAGGCAACAAAAAACTTAGCACATTTTTTTAAAGGCATTCCTGGCTTTATATCCTTCTACCCTTCCCAGTGTGTTTTGTGTGCTGTGTGGATGGCTTCAGGTTTAGACAGGGAACACATAAGGTTTAATCTTTTTCAGAGTCATAGATACTGCTCATGCTCCAGAAGGATAACTGATCATTCCCTAAGTTAATCTATCATAAACAGATTCTGGCCCAAAAATTTATCAGTGAAGCTTCTGTATGAAAAACTTCTCTATCTGCTTTCCTCATGCATTAACATTGGGGCTTTCAGAGAGAGACCTGGCAAACAACCCCCTGCTACTCTGATAAGATCAGCCAAGCCCAACCTAGATAACTCTTTCTGGAGAAGCTGGCACCTAGCTTTCCCATCCCTTTTCTGATGTGTTTTTGTCTATCCTCCCATAAAACTGCACACCATGCCCTCTACTAGATGGAATTGACCAAATTCACTTGCTAAAGATTTAATATTTGCTTTGTGGAAAACCGTGCCTGACAATTGCATTGTGCCAGAAGATGCAGAACTAATACCCAATGTGTGTGTACATGCAGATAACTGAGTCAGAGCTCATTTACCTGCCTGTGTATGTGCATCCTCAGTGGCCCTCTTTAGGCATGTAATGTAGGCATACAGCTATTCTAACACTGTTCAAAGTTCAGGTACTTGTGTATTCACAAGTGCTATTCACCAGATGAAATTTTGTTTTCCTGCAAGGTTGTTGCTTATAGTTGCTTTAAATCCTTTTACTCACCACAGAGTGGTAGAGTGACTTAGTACTTGTTCAGGTATTATCCAAAATTAGATAAATACTCATTAAGCCAACTTTAAAGTAGGTATAACTTAACTTTTTGTTTCCCCACTCCCCCTGGTTCTTTGATTTGGTAAAAGAAACCCCATTCAGGCAATGCTTGTCACTGCTGCCAACTAGCCAGCAGTACTACTTTCTTCTGAAAAAAAAGAAGGGGAAAAAAAAGAAGAAACCAAGCATTCCCTGTCCCCAGTCTAGTTTTTCCACTTCAAGAAGATATGGTAATAATATCCAACAGGATTTCTTTTACATTGTGCAAATGATGAGCGTTTCCACACAAATGGTTGAGATCATTAACTGATTGCTAACTGAACAAGAAAGTAGTGGTAGCTAAATAAACGCAATCTTTTACCTCTCCTCCATTTCCTGCAAGAAATCAGAGGAAAATGAGAACTATAGGACTTCACATTGCTGAAAAATAGCATTCTCAACTCTGATGCTCAAAGAAAGCAGAGTCATAAGATGCATTGCAGTGCCAGCATTTCTGAGTCAATAGTTTCTGGCATGCGTGTTTTTAATGACTATTCTTATCACATCAGCTGCTTTGTTTGCACTGAACCCAAGTACACGCTCCTGAGAACAGGAGGACAGAAGTTCTTGCCTACTGATAATTTTTTTATATGTCTCATTGACTCATTAGAGGGTTTGGAGTGGTTCTTTTGGTGCTCTGGATTAAGCCCTCTCGTGCTTTGACACAGTTATCTCTCTTTTGTGGGTAGGTAAATCCAGGTGTCTGTTGCCATTAAGGAGTATACCACACAAGTCTTATTTTAAAGTTCAACTAATGAATGTAAATTATAGCCTGTTGAATAAAATGGGCTTCTTCAAATTAAACCACACTTCTCAGTTTGCAATAAACAACACCACATGTGTACTTCAAAGAGATTATTAATACAAGACAAAAAAGTTTCAGTTAACAATCCAGAATAAAGCAGCAACAGAAAACTTCTGAAGAAGCTTATTCTTCCAAATGTCTTCAGTATTGCAAAACATCAAAAGAGTAGAACATTAACTGCAAAATACCATCCGATACTTTTGCACCTTTTTTTTTTGCTATGATCTCCTATGAGATTGCTATAATACAAAAGACATGACACACATAAAAATTATTTTCCGTAATTTTTTAATTTATTTTGAGCTTCTGATGAGTTCCTGTGACTCTCACCTTGTCCGTAGGTTGTTGCTCTCTGCTAGCTCAGTATATGCAGGGAGTAGCTGGCTTGGTTACAGCAACAGGGATTAAAAACAGATACAGAAAGTTGATTGTGGTTGTGAAACCACAAAAAATGTCATGGGCATTCCAGGTCAGGTGTGGTATAAAAAAAAACCCAAATGGAATTCCAAACTATTTGCTTTATAGTAGATATGTAAGTATTTCTTCTTCTCTACTCAAGTGAGCTTCCTGCACATGGACTTAACCGGTGTATAAATACTGAGCCAAATTGGAGCCAAAATTGTTCCTTAGGGACTACGATGTGATACCTTACTCTGCCTGTCTAGTAACTTGTTGCCAGTATGAATCAGAGCTACGCTGTAGGTAGAATCAGAAAGTGGCAAAATTGTTTAGAAGCTTTTCCATCTATAATTTATATAAGTCCATTTACACTAATTCTTACACCAGTTAGCAAACAGAGTCCATGCTGATTGCGCTTTGAGTGGACGCACATGAAAAGCAAGTAGAGATTGGAAAAAACTTTTTCATCAACATTGCGAAAGTTTGATGGGAGCTCCTCCACCATCCTGTAATGCTTTTGGAAATGCTTTTATTCTAACTGCATTAGCATCTCATCTGTTCTTGTTATTATGGAGAGAACTACTGCTGTTCATCCTCTTTGACAGAATATCATCTTCTCATTGTAAATATATACTGTGCTTCCCTGAGTAACATAGATCAGCTGCCCTTATGTCATGGTTTAACCCCAGCTGGCAACTAAGCACCATGAAGCCACTTGCTCAGATACACACAAACACACCCACTCTCTGATAGGATAGTGAGGAGGTCCAGGTTAAAAATTAAAACTCCTGGGTTGAGATAAAGAGAGATGAAATCAGGCAGAAAAAGAAGAGAAAGTAGTAATAGTAGTAGACGACTAGTAATAGAATACACAAACTAAGTGATGCCCAGTGTAATTGCTCACCATCTGCTAAGTGATACCCATCCCATCCCCAAGAAGCTGTCACAGCATACCAGAAATCTGCCCCCAGTATATATAGCATGATGTCACATGGTCTAGAATATCCTTTTGCCCAGTTTGGGTCAACTGTCCTGGCTGTATCTTCTCACAGCTTCTTGTACACCTCGCCAGTGGCAGAGCACAGGAAGCTGAAAAGTCATTGACTTAGTATAAGCACTAAGTATTGACTTAGTATTAGCAATGACTAAAACATCAGTGTGTTATCAACATTATTTTCGTACTAAATCCAAAACACAGCACTATACCAGCTACTAGGAAGAAAATTAACTCTATCCCAGCAGAAACCAGGACACCTTACAAGGCTGAAACAAGGAGGCAATCCACTGATCAAGTGTTATCAATCTTCACAGATAAAAGACTGCTTAAAAAAAACCAACAGCGTCAAAACTTGAAATTTCCTGGAACTGAAAACAGCTTGAAATTTTTTAATTTCTATAATTATAGAATTATTAGAATTTCTAGAATTTCCTTTCTGTAACACTTAAAGGCTGTATTCAGTAGTCTAGCTGACATCAGAAGGCAATTGTGAAGACATTAATGACAAGTTTAATGAAAGCTATTCTACCTAACTAAAAATATGTATTTTTATAACATGAACAGTAATTGCTGAGGGATTCTATTATTTTTATGGAGTGTTGGGTTGGACTGTTATTATTCTTTCTAAACCCACATCAATCAGAAACTAGAAAGAGCAAGTCTAGTTTTTCTAATTGTCAGAAGAAAAAAATTAGTGCCACGTGAACTTGGCAGTTTTGTTACAATAAAGGGAAAGATGTATTTATTGTCCCATTTAAATGCAACTGTTAGTGTATAAAATTATTTATGTAAAATACCTACTATATGCAACAAAATTGTAGTTTATAGCAGAAAACTAACAAGTCTCCTGATAAATTTTCTGCAAACTTTTTTACTATAGTGCTACTGTTTTATTTATTCACCCTGCATGACCTTATTGCCAAAAGAAGCACATTTAAAGTGTATTTAGTAAGATAAGATACAATAAAACTTACCACAGAAGGACATTTATTTTACTGCTACAGAAGACAAAAATGCAGAAAGTGAAAGTGACTCTTTGCAATATGATGCCTTTAAGCAAGTCAGTTATCCAAATGCATGTTCTGTGTATCTGTCTGGATCTAACCCAGGTGCATTTTGCAGTGTAATTTCCTGATCCTGTTCCCACTTGCAGTCAGTTGATAAAATGCTTTGTTATCAGTGATGAGGGATTACGTTTGCTACTTTTGATACTATCTGTGTTCTCCAAACATCATCATACAAATTTAGGAGTAATCAACTATTATCAGGCCATCCTTAGCTTCAAAATAACTATCATGAGGCCAAACAAATTGTAGGAGAGAGTAATTTAGTTCTGTGCATCATTACAATTGAGACTCACTCGAGTGGAAGACATCCTAAAACCAAACAAAGACCCAAATCATCGATATGCCCATTGGTTGTCAGTTACCAGTCTGTCAGTCATTATACAGAGAGAGGGGCAAATAACAAGTAGAGGAAATTTTTTTAGTAACTTTGGAGAAAACAGTTTCCAAATGAAGATTCAAGACATGGCTATAACTCAAATGCCAGGAAAAAAGGAGTTTTGCAAATGACTTAATTGATACAAATCTGGTTTCAGCCTTCCTATTCTGGTCAGTTAGCTATCTGAATATAGATTAGTTGCACAGCACAGGATCTTACATCATGTAATTTGTGCTTTTCCATACTAAACAGCCTGGTTTGTGACCAGGATACAAAGAGCTTTGTCCACATTATGGTTATTTGTAAATTGTTGAAATCTTTGTGAAGAAAATTATTAAAATGTCACAGAAGTCATAGCCATTTGTGCTTTGAAGAACAGTATGTGAAATGTTCTTTTAAACCTTTTACTTCTTCATCTATTTATTCTGTGGTTCTCATTTGAGCAATGAAAAGACTATGAACTGGCTCCATGGATACATCACTGAGCATCTCTGCATATACGTGGGATTGCCCTTTGGTATGGCTTGCTTTTCTGTCTGTGATAGTAGAGAGGAGAAAGTTATGTCCCAGTGGTGTTTGTGTCTGCTCCACCAGAGCCTTCTAATCATGAGATATGTGTCAGAAGAGTTGTTTCTGTATTGCCTTCCTGCCCAGCATTGTGTATTTATTCACAAGATCATTGCATAGATGTTAAGTTCCTTAACCTTAAGAACATGTTTAAGGCTGGACAATGTATTTTATTTTTTTTTTCAGGTTGCAGTGCTTTGAGGCATGAATTCATGACAGGCTATGTGTGAAAGGTTATTTTCTCTAAGTCAATAAGTTGAGACTAGTGAATTGGGCACAGAGACCATTGCTGGCATCTCCTTGCTGTTGGCTACTTAGTCAGGTCTTCCAGGCTGCTGGGTACCTCTGAGCAGGGTATCCCTCTCCATCAGGAGGTGGTAGATTTCCTCTAACCACTTCTCTGTTTAGACACTTGTATCACCTTAAACTGTCACCATGTTTCAAACAGCTGTCAAAGAGCTAAAACAAGCTGCTGTCACATCATTCTTAGGCTTGCCAGCTGGGAGCCAGAGGAGGGAGAATGGCACATGCCACTCAGCTGCAGTTGGAGAACTGGAAGTGGATAGGACGCAGGCACTGAACAAGGATTCAAATCTTTAAAGCAACCCTGTTTTTAATGAAGCAGGTTATTGTGTTTTTTTTTTCAATGTTCTTATAGAATACTATTATTTATACTATTTGCTTAGTCATTTCAGCCACCTTGACTTCAGCTTTTGTACAAGGCCCCTTACTTCCATTAAATACTTCTACAAAGGTGATGTCTGGGGGTTTTATGCATCAAGTTTTGCCAAAAACGTGTTTGACTCATGCAAGCATAGAAACACCATTTTCTTAGAAGAACACGATTCTTTATTAGGGAACTCATTCTTCTTGTAACCCAGACAAATTTGATCAACATATCTTCCCACAGGCAGGTCCCATTAAAGATTTATTCAGCTTCTCATGCATGCTGTAAGGTGTCGTATTTTTTCCGTTTCTTTCTTGCTTTATTTAAAGGTGAACTGAGGAGCAGCAATTAAAATAGATAGGCATAGATTTATATGCTGAATGTTTTTGATGTGCATCTTAGGGCAGTAGAGAGTGGAGAGGACAAGACATCCATCAGAGATAAAGATTGAATTACCTTTTAGGACTATTTGTTGCTTTTTTCCTTTATTCTGAGAAATCATGACGGTACTCCTTGAAAAACAATGAAGAATACATCCTTCCATGAAATCACAAAATATTAACAGAGCAGGCAGATTTCTGGTCTAAAGTGGCTTGTTCTCTCCAGCGAGTGAGGAATTTCTTTGAGGACTTGCCAAAGAACAGCAAATGCATCTCTTTAAGCTACTTAGAAGTTAGTTCTGTGTTAAGTTCTCCTCAGTGGCTGGTCTGTGGGCATATTCAACACACAGGTAGGGTCCAGATTTTATTTTCTATTTTGTATTCTGGCTTCGAAACCAGCATTTATTTTTGCCTTTGTGTTTAGAGTTGTGTGATCCAAAATTGAGAGCAGGAACAAGTCTGAATGCAGCAATACAGAATAGTGCTCTGGAATTTCTTGTAATTCATTTTCAAGAGGAAGCACTTCTTATATCAAAAGCTCTGGTATGGAGCTCTAGTTAACAATGTTCTGGGTATTTAGTCAGCACAGTAAAACTTTGAAAGTTTTGAATACCTTTACGAATGTTTGTCTGTGCATGTCAGTGTCTCTGCGTCTGATTCTCTAAACTTGTCTAGTTGTATATTTCATATAATATCCATCTGGGACTGCGTACCATAGTACCTTAAGCCAAAGAGCATTTCCAGTTTTCTTGCCTTCTCAGAAGAGTCAGTCAACAGGTAGTTGTCATCTCCCAGGTTTGGAAAGTACCCTTATGTGCTTCTAACTGATAATTAGTAGTCAAGAACATACGTCTACACCTTTCCTAAATTAAAATGAACCATAAACTATCAGAGATGCACAAAACCAGGAAGACTCAGAAAACACTGAAGAAAACTCAGCTCTGAGCCTAGTGGCTGTCCACCACCAAAATATCAGAGGACCCAGATCTCTAATGAGGTTTTAGGGGAACTTCTCTGATAGCTTAGGTGAAGTGGGACTGTGTGCTGAGTTCCCTGGTGCCTATCAGAATCAGTAAGAGATTTTCCAGCAGGCTCTGCAAAGAGTGGGTGATTGGTTTTCTAGAGGTAAGTATCTCAGAGAGAGCGTTTGACAATTAGGATTGGTTTGCTCTATAAAAAGCTCAGTGGTATGCTCTGCAGCAGACAGAACGCCTTGTGTTTGCCACCTGGCCATGATTGGATGCTGTGGGTATGACCCTTCCTCTCATTCTCACCAGCATTTTGAGTGAAACTAACTTTTCTTTTGTCAGCTTCATAATTATATCATTATGTTTGAGAAACCATTTCCTGTTTATGTTTCTTCCCTATTGTAAATTCCTGTAAGAAAAAAACAACTGGAAGTAGGTCACTCTTATAAAGCATGTGCAAATTCACTGTTACAATGATATTTTGTTTAAGTAGCACATCTAATTCATTGCCATTGGCTGAAATTAGTAAAAGCTTCTGCACATATGTGCAGGACTGCAATGTGACCATAGGTCTATGATTTTGTGTCCATTGTTTACCCATAACAATATAGGTCAATGTAGGAAAAGTTTCTGTGCATTGGAGATGATGATATTTTGTAGATTTTAACATTTTTCTGGCTTTACAACTTTGGTGAGCATTTCCAAAACCAAAGCCAAGCAGGTGTTGGAACAGAAGGCCTGTTAAGTAGAAGCAAGGAGAAAACTCCAGTCATTTAAAGCAACATCCTCTTGACAGGATGGGGAGAATAGGGAGAAGACAGTGGATGTAAGAGACAATGAATATAACTATATAATCAAACAAAAATCCAGGAATGAAGGGAGAAGAATTTGTATTACTATAAAAAAAAGTTTAGCAGTGCTATAGTAGGTTCATACTAAAACATTTCAGTAACTCATATGGCAAAGTGGTTTAAAGCCCTCCAGTTTACATTTTACGCGTAGATTATCTAGGCTCCTACTCTTTCTTTTGCCTGGAGACATTTATCCATGTCTAAACCCCGGCCTCTGATGGTATTTTTGTCCTTTAAAGTAAGAATAGAAACGCATTTTTCATGTTGAATGTGTTGCTTGTTTCTTGTTATTCTATTTGAAGGCAGTTTGCCTCCCACTGCTCCTGAAGGAGGATGGCCAAGTTTAGAATGACTCTGATACTGTCCACATTGTCCTCTTTACTTCTTTTCTAACAGGATAAGATTCTATCCTAGAAGTAGCTGTTCAGCAGCAGATGCAGAAAGAAGTGATGGTGGTTTACCTCACAGCTGTGGGTTTTGGTAGTACAGTATGGATTTGCAGGCACTCAGTATGTGTAAATTTAGGGATTTTACAAAGATTAACATTGCCTTAAAAAGCATTAGCACCTAATTGATGTTCAGATAAGGATAATTTAAAATCTAGGGCAAAACCACAGACTATTACTCCCTTCTTGAGCGTGTTTAGCTCCTTTCTGCTTGGGGCAGATGTTGCTGAGGAAGGTGCTAAATAGTCTCTACAGTGGGTGTTCCTCCTCAGCCCACAGTAAAAGCCTGTCACCACGAGCCTGGCACTGCCCCACAGGGGCAGCTTGGAGTGCAGGGTAGCACCTGGCATCCTCAGCTGGGAAAACTAGCTCTGGAAACATTGTGAGGCCCTGTCAGTGAAACTTCTGCATGGTGTCAAACCACATCAGGGCAGGGCTTCCTGAGGGCTTCAGATCAAACCGAGTGCTGCTGGATTTTGCCAGCTTCTAAATGCCTACTTTGGTCAGAGCTAGTCATCATGGTGTTGATGCAGGAGTATATTATATGCTGCTCTTCAGTATTTCCTGGCATATTGCCTTTTCTAATGTCTTGAGGAAAGAAGAGAGAGAGGTGTTTTGTATCTGCTTAGGTGTAAAACAGTAGGAAGCTGTCCAATCCTATGCTGAATTATATTAATTTTGACGTTTGGTGTTTGTTGCACTGAAGGAAATAAGCCCAATTGCAACTGTTCAAAAGAAAAACAAAACAACCCCCTTAAAACCTCACAAAATATTTAATAAGAAAAAGGAACAGATTGTTCGATGAACATTCACCTTGCTCACCTTTAGCAGATTGGATGAGAAGCAACTACTTATTTGAGATTACTCTATGGATCATGTGGAGATCACACATTACTGTATAAGTTAACATGGTCTTTGTAACAACTGTGAATGGCAGTATTCCATTCTATGATGTGTGTGACAGCAAAATAACAAGTGATGCAAGATAGTTTATGAATCTACAAGAAAGAAAACTAATCAAAGCTCTGGAAGGGGAAAAAAGTCCTACAATTTTGCATAGAAATCTTGGAGGAGAAATAATCTGTTAAGCATAGGGTAAGATACAGTTACAAAACTATCAGGAAGCCCTTTGCATGAGTTATTAATAATCTTATGTATTATAATAAATTATTCAAAGCAGGCTGAGAAGATTTTCAGAAACTTCTAATAAGTAAATAGATTTTGTAAGAGAGATGCTGTATGGTCTGGAGGCATTATGAAAGATAACTAAAAGGACAACCTGCACAACTGTGATGACCCTTAGATGTGGCAGCCCTGCAGCCTTGACAGCAAACAACACAGATTTTTGCTGTGTATCTGCAAGGTGGTCGGACAGACCAGCTGATATATCTTTCCCAAAAATCTGTGGACAAGTATGAAGAATTTTACAGAATGGGGCAGCTGGTTACTAAAGGTTGTGGCAAAGTACCTGTAAGTCAGATGAAATAAAATCCTGCATGCATCCCAAAACTTCTTCCTAATGGAGTATGTGAATGCTAGAGACAAATGCTACCTCTCTAGTCAAGTCTTAAATATTTGTGTCCATATGTAGGCAGAAATAACTAGGCAAGTTTCCTGTTGGGTGCAGGTTCAGTGACAGTGATGGGAATCCTTTTTGTTACATGAAGCTAGAAGGTTTCCTGCTTCTTCACGTGATTTGTTTTTGAGGGGGCATGCAGTACCATTTACCTGACATGGCTAAGGAATTCACAGGATATTGAAGTTGTCAAAAATGACAAAATGCTGCATGCTAATGGCCAGTTATGTTCATTGTCCTTGAAAGTGACAGAGAGGAGCAGAACCATAGTGCCATACAAAACCACATGAATTTGCAGAGATGCAGAAATGTTAACTGGGAAGACGTGTGTGCACACTTTACTAGAAATGCCATTTGCTTTTTAATCTCCCCTTTTTGTTTTACAGAAAGAGATGACAACCAGAATGTGTCACTAAAAAGACACCCACTGAAGAAAAACGAAGTCCCATTTCCTTCTTACAGCAGAGTTCAAGAACGTGATAGCCCTCATGGACTGAGCCTGCATGAAAGCTGGGAAGCTGGGAACCGAAGTTACTTTCACAAATGCTTCCCACTACTGTCAGTGTTCTTAACCCTGAATATGCTGCTAGGAAGCTGATCTTGAGTGACATGGATTATTGAGAAAAAGAAGGATCAACTTCTTGTTAGTTCTAGCTTCTTCATTAGGGATAAGATCTTCTTCAGCCACTAACGGTGACAGACTGTGCTCCTGCTACTAAAGCTTTACTGAAATTCAGATCACTGGGCTGACCTCCAGATTAGTTGTTTTGAAATCAAACTGTATTGTTAGCTGCAATGTTGTTTTCTTTTTCTTTTGTTTCTTGATACGTGCTTTGTTTTCTAATTGTTGCAGAATATTAAGATGGTCTGGAATTACAGAATACTTTTAGCCTTTAATGCCCCCCATCTCTCACCAGGCCACCCAAGGCTTGGCCACTGTTCCCAAATGCCAGCAAGCCTTGTACTTCCAGGAATACAGCCATGTCCTTCAGCTGATCAGGGAGTTTTTGCTTCATTGTTACTCATAATTGGGTGACAATGGGACAGTTTCTGATCTCAATTACATGACTAGGAATCCAGATATAGCTCTGCAGTGGTGAAGTCTTTTCTTTGAATTTGTACTGTGACTGACAGCAAATCTGCTCAGTATTCCTCCATTACATAAAAAAAAGCAGCTATAGTCAGAATTTTCCCTATGTACCCTATGAAGTACACCAATCTGTCATGTAATTTTATAGTCTCCCATCCTTTTATCACCTTAAAATGTCATCTTTTCAGGGAAAAATCAACTCAATTTAGTAACTGTGAGGGAGATAACAGTGAAAATAAGTAGTATAAAGGTTAGAGCAGGAAGGACTAAGTGAAATTCTCTGTTGCATCTAAACAACTGTCTGGCAGCGTGGCTTGCTTTCCACCCTGAACTAACATGAAATTTTTTTCCACTACATAGTCCAGCTTAACTAACACGTGTGGACAGCCTTGAATGATCCATTGCATTAAATCAAGCCTTCTGTGCCAAATATGCCCTGATAAGAAGTTTTCTTAAAAAAAAATTAAAGCAATACTTAACAGAGAGATCACGAGTCATATAGCTGAATAAATGGGAATCAGGTGGAACATACCTATATATTCTGTGCCTTCTAATCAATTTTGCACATTTAAGTTATGGTGAAAAATAACTTCTTCCTGAGTAAGTGCTGAACCCTGCTGCTGCCTTCCCCTCAAGTGCATTAGGTACGTTTACGTCTTCTGAGACAGTGTCAGAAGCAAGTCCCTCAGAGTATCCAGTGATTGAAACATTTGAAACAGAGAGGTAGCAGACCCTAAAGAATAACAGCAAACCTTTTCTAGCTCATATTGTGGTACATTCCAATTTGCTTGCCTGCTTTCTTAAAATAGGGCTTGTGAATTTTAGTGATCACGTACCTGCTGGGACAAAGGGCTTTTGTCTGTGAACATTCAGTGTAGCTGTGGTCCAGGCTTTTCTGCTTCTTTAGAATTATACAAGCAGCATTAACCTTTGCTTTCAAGTGGATGGACTGAAGTGTTCCTACCTCCTTCGGTGGTCTTTACAATCAGATTGATTCTTTGGGGATAGAAAGGCATACACAGTTAATTTCCGGCCTGCTGGCACTTTTGCAGGATATAACTACCTTGTGGAATTCATTGCCAAAGCTACTGCTGAGCTTAGTTACCTCACTTAAAGAAGGTGAGAAATGTTGTATCTTTGGAAGAAGGTACATGGTACCTGTGGGTAACAAAAGCTTTGAATTACAACATCAATTGCATACAAAATGGTTTCTTATACTCACTCGTATTGTCTGGGCTGTTGCACTGTTGGAGATGGAGCTGTAGCAGATACGGTGCTCTTGAAATTCACTGTAGTCAGTTGCCATCTGATGTGCTTGTGGCTGGGCAGTACCACAGTGCTGTATTTTAAAGATTAACTTGAAGACACAAACGGGTGAAATTTTGTGGATGAAGATCAAAGTCATTACAGATACTTAAAAATATGGTATTTTATGCATAAAATCATTTATTCTTCATTTTATTACACTGCTTACCATGTACTGTTTCACGTTTATTCTCTGTAGGTCAGTCTGAGGATGAAGCAGAATTTATTCCCAGTTACTTTGAATTATTTTTTAATAACCTTTCTATGAAGGCATTAATTTTGTGAATGGGAAAGTTTTTTTCCTTTTTCTGGAACTGTTTTTCATGAACTCTTGTGTTTCCTTTTCTGGTACAGCACACTGTATGAGACAAAGGAGCGAAATGCAGAGTTAAACCCTAGAGGATTTGTATTTGACCTGGACAAAATTCCTGTAATGGGAAAAAACCACTTGCAATCCAGGAGCTGAACCAGTCACAGAGAAGTGCAAAATGTACTTGTTCACATTGCTTAATCTGCTGGGAGGAACATGGAGTTTGCTAAGTGATGAAATAAACTTCCTCCAAGTGGCAGGGAACATCTCCCAACAGGTACTCTTTCTTCCACTGCAGAAATAATCAGCCACAGCCTGTCCATCTCATGCCACCGGCCATTTCTCCTTTTCCTGTGCCTGGTATATGATACTCCAGTAAGAACAATGTCTGGAACGTGGCACCACTAACACAAAAGTGTATTACCCTTTCCCATAGAGGAGAGAGGGACAGGGCAGCATCCTGTTGGATCTCATGCTCAAGGATTCCAGCCTCATCAGTAATTTCTTCAGGGCCACATCTGGACACAATTGGGTTTTGGTTGTTAATTGCACGTTTATATACAGAGTTATGTGATTCCTCAGGATATGTAATAAGAATTGAGTTTAAATGTGAATGTATGCAGAGACACACATTCTACCTGAGAAGAACTTTCTACCTGATCTTAATTATGTATGTTTGTAACCATTCCAGCATTCCATATGGATTTGGGGTTGGTGGTGGGAAGGTGGAAGAGGTAGGGGTTGTTGTTTGTGTTTGTTGGGTTTAGGGTTTTTTTAATTGCGTTTCTAATCTTTCAATCAGGTTATAGTTTTCTTGCTTAAAAAAAAAAAGTTGTTTTACTCTGGTACTTAAGAGATGATCTTGGTGTTAAGCTTCAAGGCATTGTAAGAGGGATGACTGCAGCTGGCCGAGACTACAGTCAGCTTTACTTCAGAGTGGGAAATGTCCCTGTGATATCAAAATTGCCTTTATTGATTAAAAACTTACCAGCTTTCCTCAATTGTATCTGTAATAGAGGATTTTGCAATGAACTTCCGCTTTGTGTGAACGTAAGAGTAGTGTCACCATAGTGACAAATGTAATATGAAACAAATCTTAACATAACCTCCCTCAGGTTTTATGAAGGATGGAGGGTTTGGGGTTTTTTTTCTGATAACACAGTGAAGAAAATGATGATTTCCATCAGATTTGAGAGGAGTTGGGTACTTATGAAAACCTGAGGTTTCTCAAGAAGCTCAGCCTGTAGGCAGAAAAACTTTTACCAGACAAGGTGTTCAATTATCCTGACCAATGATTAATTAAGAATGAGGTTAGGAGAGTCAGTTTACTCATAGCTCTATGGGGACCTACAGACAACTTTCTCAAGACATACAGAAACCTAAAGGGTAAGCATTGTCCTAGTGATCATGTGCAAGAAAATTCCTGGGCCTTTGTGGAAAGGATTCAGGGAATCGTACTTTGGGTTAAATAAATAGCACATTCTGGAGCCCTCTCAAAAAAGCCCTTCCTTCCTTTCACTTTTTACCTTTTCTGCCTCTTCAGGTTTCTCACATTTTTCGTTAGTGCAATCTCAGAGCTGGCCTTCTGCCTTTCAGTCTTGTCTTTGCTTCCCCAAGGACAATATGGTTAGAAGAATCAGCTTTCTCTCCTTTCTCTGTGCCTACAGAAAGGTTACCTCTCACCTGCACCCTCTGAGGAGAGACCACCAAGGGTTGGATTTGCACTTACCTCTTCAGAAAAGCAGAAGCAGAGAGCAAGAGGTACCTGCAAACACTGCGAAACAGGATGCACTATGTATAAAATATGAACATGCTTGCTATTGTATAACATGCTTTAAGTGCTTTAGAAAGGGGATAACACTGGGGGACCCAGTATAGAGAAGTAGTCAGTGTTTAGTTATTTTTGCTACCTGTTGGAAGAAATTAAAGACATTTCTTAAAGAAATTAAGAAATTTTTAGTAATTATGGAGATGATTCCAAGGGCAAAACAAGCCAAATCAGTAATAAGAGCCTCATAGTGGTATTCATTAAAATCTAAAGTGATTAAACTGATTTTTCATGTATTTCATGCTAAATGCAGTGGCAAAGTTTTTCAACTTTTAGTCAAATGTACCATTAAGGTAGTTGAATTTTTTTCTGTTTTAATAAATTTTCATGTTTTAAAGACAGATATAATATAATAAAGTGCTTTAATAATATTCTTCCGGGGGGGGGGGGGGGGATAATTACTTATCTAGTCTAATACAGGCACGTGTGTGTATGTATGTGCACATGTATGTGTATATGTGTGTGTCTGTGTTTGGGTGGGGATATAGATGTGGAAGTATTGATGCATTCATATGCACACTGCCTGCTCTGCCCTACAGAATACATTTTTTAATTTTGGTAATTATTGTGGGAGATTCATCTTTCTAAGAAATAGGTGGTAGACTTCATTTCCTCCTTCCTGTTTGGTATGTTATTTTTTTTAATGATGTCAGATGTGTCTTAGGCTCTTTGAGTTCCGTTTTTTATTAAATGGTTGTTCAACTTATGCAGAGAGAGACCTTCACTAACTGTTGTAGTCATCAAAAGAAAAGGAAAGATTGATTTTCAAATCAGTCCTAGTGGATGAAGAGATGAAATCCAAATGTTAATAAAAGAAAGATAACCTTGCAGAGGTGTTGTGGAGTTTTTTGGGAGCTAACTCTTCAGCAAGAAAAATGCACGTGGTTTTCATACCGTGGGCAGAATTTTCTGGCATGCTTACAGGACTTAGAAGTGAGTGAGATCCATCACTGCCAATACACCAGCTTCCTCTCAGTCCTCCTGGCACTGACACAACACCAACAAAACCAACGAAATGTCATGCTAATGAAAACTGGCCAGCCTCTCACCAACAGCATTACACTGCATTACAATACAGTGCATTACACTGGCCACACAAGTAGCCTTTCTTCATCTAACCTGGCCTGCTCGTTCTGCCTGTCCGTTCTTCGAGCTTGAGCAATTGATGGGTTCTATCAGGTATTTCAGCTGGTTCCTGATAGTATCCTCCAAGAAAGGACGGACATGTAAGCAGCACCAAGCCAGTTTAAAGCAAAGCTTAATCTCCTAAAAATAGAACTAAAGAGCCTTGGTTAGAATTTGGCTGTCACAGAAGGAAATGGAGCTCTAAAATGATGACAGGAAATATCATCTCCAGCATATGGACTTACAGCAGAACTGGGATTGTTATTAAACAGGTTTTGCTGTTAGAACATCCTTCATTAAGTGTTTCTGTGGTAGGGTTTCCTAGCAGGAAAAAAATATCAATATAAGAAAAGAAAAATACACAAACACTGTATTGTTTTGGGTTTGCGCTCATGTTTAAAACCCATCAATCAGCAATCAGCAGCCTGTTGCTGATGTACTTCTAAGCTGATCATCCATGGCAGTGTAATCAGACTTGCCTAGCCTATGTTTCTAACTCTGAGTTACTTGGACATGACAAACAGTCATAAAAATGGGAGGAAAGTTAGGCTAAAGGAAGAGGCTGAGCTGGCTCAAAAGACTCAGATTATAAGTGGCACTTACATGTCACTGATGCCTGATAATGAGCTTTGTGATGTGTGGCCAGCCCTCAAAATGTCTGTTCTAAATAACACATGGAAAATTGAATTTTACGGACAGGTGAGTGCCCCAGTGCCTGTCATGGTTCCCATCACAAACAACATGAACACTCCTGCACATGAACTGCAACTCCTTTAAGGTAAAGCCTTAGTGTAATGCAGCATTTTTTTGCTATTAGCTAACATTTCACAAGCTGTTTTCATTGGATGGACTTCCATGAATCATTCTTTATGCCAGGCCATTGGAAAAAACAATTCCAAAATACAAAGTACAGCAGAGAAGAAACATATCTTACCAAAGAGAGGAAAATAATAAAAAAACCCAAACTAACAAAACATCCTGACACATTTACTCTGCAGGTCTGGAGAGCAATATTACGGGTCAGCCTGTTCTGCTCTTTTTGACAAGAATACTTCAGGTGCCGTGAAACACTGTCTTCAGTTTGTGTGGGTTCTCGCATTTCCACAAGTTGTCGTGATGCAAACTGATCTTTGAAAACTGATCAGACTACTGGAACGTGACAAACCTCAAAACTTGCACATGAATTCAAACAGAAGTCTGAAAGTTCAACCTCTATAAAACAAGTGGTATAAAAGCCTCACTGCAACTGCTCACTCATTAAAAAAATGGAACAATAAATGGGACAAAACTTTATTGCCCTTCCATGTTCTTAGCTTGGAGGCTGTTTTGCAAAGTGGACCCAATGCATCCATTCAAAACACTTAATAGCAGATTGGCTGTTTCCTGAGGATTTGTGGTCCAACTAGAGGTTGGCCATTATATCCAACTAGGATATGCATTATACCCAGCTAGGAACTGCTGGGTGCCGCCTTGAGAAGGATGAATAAAGTTTCTGCTTTGCTTAAAGGGAAGGAGAAGTACAAAGCAGAGCAACAGGTCACATGAGTGAGTAAAGAAGAAAGATTTTTATTTGAACAAATGGATTGTTCAAATAATGTCCTCCTGCAAAATGTCCTCCTGCAATCCATGAGGAGGAGGTTAGAGACCTGCTGAGCCGCTTGGACCCTCATAAGTCTATGGGGCCGGATGGGATCCATCCTAGGGTGCTGAGAGAGCTGGTGGATGAGCTTGCTAAGCCGCTCTCCATCATCTTTCAGCGGTCCTGGCTCTCTGGAGAGGTCCCGGAAGACTGGAAGTTGGCCAATGTGACACCCATCCACAAGAAGGGCCGTAAGGATGATCCAGGTAATTACAGACCTGTCAGCCTGACCTCGGTCCCAGGTAAAATCATGGAGAAGATAATCCTGGGTGAAATCATGCACCACCTGCAGAACGGTCAAGAAATCAGGCCCAGCCAGCATGGATTTAGGAGGGGTAGGTCCTGCCTGACCAACCTGATCTCCTTTTACGATCATGTGACTCGCCTGGTGGATGAGAGGAAGGCTGTGGATGTGGTATACTTGGATTTCAGTAAGGCCTTTGACACGGTCCCCCACAGTAGACTCCTAGGGAAGCTGGCAGCTCGTGGACTAGATGGGAGCACTTTGTGCTGGGTTAGGAATTGGCTGGATGGCCGAGCCCAAAGAGTGATGGTAAATGGTGTTTCATCCAGTTGGCGGCCGGTCACCAGTGGTGTCCCCCAGGGATCGGTATTGGGTCCCGTCCTGTTTAATATCTTTATTGACGATTTGGATGAGGGGATTGAGTCCATCATCAGCAAATTTGCAGATGATACCAAGCTGGGAGGAAGAGTTGATCTGCTAGAGGGTAGGATGGCCCTACAGAGGGACCTGGACAGATTGGAGAGCTGGGCCGATTCTAATGGGATGATGTTTAATAAGTCCAAATGTCGGGTACTTCATTTTGGACACAACAATCCCATGCAGAGCTACAGACTGGGGACAGAGTGGCTAGAGAGTAGTCAGGTAGAAAAGGACCTGGGAGTGCTGGTGGACAGGAAGCTCAACATGAGCCAGCAGTGTGCCCAGGTGGCCAAGAAGGCTAATGGAATCCTGGCCTGCATCAGGAATAGTGTAGTAAGCAGGACCAGAGAAGTTATTGTCCCCCTGTACTTGGCACTGGTCAGGCCTCACCTTGAATATTGTGTCCAGTTCTGGGCCCCTCAGTATGGGAAAGATGTTAGGATACTGGAATGTGTTCAGAGGAGGGCAACGAAGATGGTGAGGGGGCTGGAGCACAAGCCCTATGAGGAGCGACTGAGGGAATTGGGGCTGTTTAGCCTGGAGAAGAGGAGGCTCAGGGGAGACCTCATTGCTCTCTACAACTACCTAAAAGGAGGTTGTAGTCAGGCAGGGGTTGGTCTCTTCTCTCAGGTGACCAGTGGTAGAACCAGAGGGCGTGGACTTAAGCTTCGTCAGGGAAAGTTTAGACTTGATGTGAGGAAAAAATTCTTCACTGAAAGGGTGATTGGCCATTGGAATGGGCTGCCCAGGGAGGTGGTGGAGTCACCTACCCTGGAGGTGTTTAAAGGGAGACTGGATGAGGCACTGAATGCCATGGTCTAGATGATGGTTGGTGTTAGTGTTAGGTTATAGGTTGGACTTGATGATCTCAGAGGTCCTTTCCAACCTTATGATACTGTGATACTGTGATACTGTGAAATAAAAGAATATAAGACCATAAAGAGAGCTAAGTATGGTATTTAACTTTTCCCAGTGAAACAGCTGGAAACTGTTAGGGATTACATTTTTCCAAGTGGAAAATCTGAAATACTGGGTTTTTAATTTTTCTAATTCCTGTGTGAATGTACAAATTTCAGGTGTTGCTCATATTATTTTACATTTACATTTTTACATTTAAAAATCAGAATGTCTCTTCTGTAGCTCTGTTGACTGTCCAGACATCAAGCACTTCTGGTTGTGGTTTCTCGGGGTTTGTTTTTTTCCTTTGATTGTGTTTTAAGTGTCAGTGCTGCACTGCCTCTGGCCCTCTTCTCTGAGCCTAGGGTAATGTGAAAAAAAAGAGGAAATGTCCAAATCCTTTTACCTCGTTCTTTCCATAGGCTAAAGTCACCAAGCCTTTTTTCTTGGTTGTCAAACCCAGGTTCATATAAGTAAATTCCTAAAATCCTACTTGGAGTAAAGCTATGGCAAGGAATCAGGATGCCAGAAATGGCACTGGAGGTACCAGAGCATAAGGGTGGTGACTAATTACTATATAGCTTTTTAGTTTTGAGACAGAAAAAAATGTATTTTCTTTCAAAGTAAAATTTCTCATACAGTATTTGCAGATTTTAACTAAAAATCAAATTCAGTCATTGATGGGCAGCATGAAATAGACCTAAGAATTTTCTGAGCAGAAATTAGTTCATAGGTTAATATGAAGTTCCTCTCATTATATTGTGTTCTACATCCTCAAAAGGCACAGGGTACTATTAGCTCCAGCGAACTGGAGCACTCAACAAGGGCAAAGAGAGGAGAGACAGTCTTAAATAGAGTAGATATTTCTGTGTGGAAAGTAATGCATTTTCAAAGGCCATGACAGGAAATGAACAAGACATATCTCATTAATTTCGATCCTGTAGCAATGCTTATTTATTAAAATGGCAGGCAGTATAATGATTTCTTGAAAAATGAAAATGGAGGAGAATCTGTGATCTTTGGTAAAAGGAGGAAAGCATGTAATAAGACAATTAGGTTGTTATAGATCAATTGCAAGACAGCTAGGAACTAGTAGCCTGAAATTAAACCTGTTATAGATTATTGGTATAACACAAATTTACACATATCTCTTAATTTTATCCGTATGGAAGCCAAATACCTACATAACTCATTTGGATAATTTTAGTGTCCTGTTGTTAAACCTGGAAGGTAAGCTAGGCCATGTAAATAAACAAATGTCAGTTTTGAATTTTGCACATCTGTAATTAAGAGACAATTTAAAGCTGTTGCTGTGTTACCTCAAGCAGAGAACTAAATCACATCTGCTACTTTCGATACCAGTACCTTCTTCAAGAAAATAAAAGGTTCCTCAGAGTTCACTTTGTGACTGCCCCTAAAAGGGTAGATTTAGATCAGGGATAAGAAAGACATTTTTTATGATGAGAGTGGTGAAACATTGAGACAGGTTGCCCAGAGAGATGGTAGATGTCCCATCCCTGGAAACATTTAAGGTCAGCTTGGTGGGGCTCTGAGCAACCTGATCTAACTGAAGAGGTCCCTGCTCATAGCAGGGGAGGTTGCATTAGGTGACCTTTAAATATCCCTTCCAACCCAAACCATTCTATTATTCTGTTCCTCCAGCTTGGTGATACAATGTCATTGGACCCTGGGATAAAAGACTGTTGATGATGACACAGAGTTCCTTGTTACTTCTTCACCTCAGTCTCCTCCCTTCAGTATCTTCCAAGATGCTGTTTTAGAGGTTTAGGTTTTTTCCATAGCCTCAATTTACCATGTGTCCAGTTCTGCTAACTCAGCCTCTCAAAATTCATTGTGTCTTACAGCACAAATTTCCTCGTAGCTCTTAATATTGCTTGATGTCCCTGTTTGATAAATAATCAGTCAATCAATCACTTCCAGGTTGTTTTGAATATGAATCCTGTGTCACCATGCTATGCTTAAGGATATGGCTCCCATTCTGTTTAACCTTGTGTACAGATCTGTGCACTATCTGCAATGACTACCGAATTATCACATGCAAGCCTCTGTGTTATTCCTCTCACATGTGCTGAGGGATTTATCAGTTGAATAGAGTCTCCCTCAGACAGAGATTGAAGCTTTCTTTGTCTCCAGAGACAGATGCACTTATACCTGATGTTAAAAAGGATGTGTCATGTTTCACATCATAAAGGTTTCAAATAGTCATGCCTGAATGTAAGGTTTAACAAGTAATAAGTTAGAAGTGAAAGCCTCTCAGAAGAGTGGTGGCTGTAAGTTCACAGTTCATTTTACTGAGCCAAAAGCCATTTTACTGAACCTCCAGAACCCACAGACTGGATCTCTATGCGACACACCAGAAATGCTCTTCCTTCTTTTTTTTTTTAAATTATTTTATCAACTTTAAAATTCTTGCTTATCTCAGTAATGTGGGCCAACAGTAAGTCAGTTTATGTCAATGTACATTAAATAATTATTTACAAACTATGGACTTCTGTTATCCAAGCATAATTATATTGTTCTCAGAGGTCGGTTTTTCTTAATGTTTTATTTCTGCAACACTTTCCTCTCAGCACACATTTTTTCATTTGCCTTCTAAAACCTGACTTTTCTTTCTGCAGCCAGCAGAGGGAGGATGCCACTTTCTGATATAAGTTCTTAGCGGTTTGTGCTTTCGATCCCTTGCTCTGCCGTTTTTTTTTCAGTTCACATATGTTAGAATGATTCTCATGCTTTAAAATTTCTTTAAAAAGCTGTGGCACAGTGGCAATCACATAGGTAGTCTGACAAACCGTTACAGATCAGGAACAGAATACTTTTCCTTGGTTTTTAATTTAAAATGAACCACGGCAAATATTATAAATGACTGCAATAGAAGATATAATTGGAGATGCACAGCTGTCTGATATCTGTACCAGGTTTTTCCTTCTGGGTCTTACTAGTACTTAAGCATATGTACATATTTTCACTCTGCTTAAATGGTATCTTCTGTTACTTATATTTCTTTAAAGAGTATGCAGAATTTGAAGAAGAATATGTTACATTCGTTACCAGTACTACTGTGCTAAGAACAAGACAAATTAATGAGAGGTTAGGTGAAGCAATCCACAATTAGTCCCTAACTACTAAACAAAATTACAGAATGACAAATGAGAGAGGAGAATGAATGTCTTGGTGCCCTCTCACCTTTTAACAAAATACATTTATAAGACATGATTTGACTTGTGAGAAAGCAGATCCCATGGGTTCCCACTTCATTTCAGTACGTTTCAAGAATTGTCTTATCCTATCTATTGCTCGCTAGTGACCTCTGTGATCAGCAAAACAGCTTATATTTCATGTTTAAAGAGGGCCTACATCTGAATTAATTGCAGAAAATAAGTAAAACCACAGAGTCTGTCAACACACACGGCACTGCGTACAGACTGACAGTCTCTTTCCAGTTCTGCCTGAGTAATTTCTTTATGATATTTCTGTAACTATTTATACTTAACTATTGAGGATTATCAAAATGGATTATAATAGTAATGCATTGTTTTGCTGCGTGACCACCTGCATACAGCAAGTGACATGCTGATGCGGGCTTTTGTGCTCACCAACTCTGCCAAGAACTCTCATGTAAAAGATGTTAACCCATCCAGAACACCATAGGCAAATGCCACATGGCCTTCCATTACATGGCCATCAAAAATCAAGTATGATTCTGGAAAATGCTTCTGCAAAAACAGATCTGCATTTAAATTTATATGTAGGTTGGGATTTTTGTAAGTAGTTATTTTCTGCTCTCAAGAGAGTCACCTTGTGTCACTTCAGCTTTTTCTTATTACTGCTTGTAGCACGATTCATCTCCACCAAAGGTGCAGAAGAGGAGAGTTCTTTGGAAAGGGATGCACTAGCTAACAGCTAATTGGTGTTCTAGTTTCTAGTATTATACTATTACACTAAAAAAGTGTCTTTTGTCATGCTGATCTGGCAAGATTTTCCCAGTTTCACCGAGCTCAAGACCAGGAATTCCTTCATTATTTCTAAGTTTATAACACATGCATTTCAGGTTCTAATTTTTTCAATCACTGCAGAATTGCAAACTGCTGGAGAACAAAACATACAGTTATTTTTTTTCCTAAAGAATGCAGTTTCCAAAACCACTTTTCCAAACATGTTTGTTAGTCAACTACAGTAATTTCTGGTTTTTTTTCTAGCATTTAGGCTTCTGACAGAAATGAAACAGGTTTCCTAAGCATGCTTCTTCTCCTTCTCTTTCACCTCAGATGTTGAATTTTCTGATTTTTCTTTCTCTGCTTTATCTGAGGAATAATGTTTGAGCTGTTCCTTTATGTTTCCAGAATCCAGATTTGGACACTGTTACCTCACCACTTTCACACAGAGCTACAGTAAAGAACGACCCTTCGATGACAAGGTAGAAGACCGAGCAAAAGATTAAACATAAGTTCAGTTCCTCTAACTAGACAGTATAAGAACAACACCAATTCTACATTTTGTGAGCAAAATGTAACAAAAAAGAAAGTTGAAATCAAGAGACCTGGGACATCTTCACGTGAGAATGATAGAAGAAGTAAAAACCATTGTGTCTTTGAGACACACACTTATTAACAGGTAAACAAATTGAATCCCAAGACAATGAAACTTAGCATGGGCCATATAAGCAAGCTATAAAAACTAACATGCTTTGAATGTGAGAACATGCTTCTATCCCAAAACCTGGAAGAATGCTTTAAAAGCTTTGTGTATCTCATTTTCCTACCTCCAGTTACAATTTATTGTAACTGAGGGAAAACAATAAATTTATTCACAAATATGTAGATCGAGTTAAGTTTCAACTTACCTGAAAAGGAAACCTGCATATGCATGCAAAGTTTGTGTGCAAAATTTGGTTCATGAGTGGAAGAGCAGTATATATTTTCTCTATCTCTGGCAACACAAATTAGCTTGTTTGTATTTCTGAATAGCAAGAAAAAAATATACCAACTTTCTTTCTAACAAAGGGCTAATAAGCAAAAGCAGTTCTATAAACCAAATTGCTAAAAATCCTAAAAAGTTGATCTGTTTATTGTGAGTTCATACATAGGATCATAAAAGGTGTAATAGAAAAGTATTGCTTAAACATGAGTTTTTCTTTGTGAAATACTAGAGTATTACTGTATCTTAAATTTCTCAGATCCAAGAGCAAAAGCTATGAATGTTTATGAGGATGTGTCTGAAAGTAATAGAATAGCACAAACAAGGAGTTTCACCTCGATAGATAAAAGCAGCTTTATGACTGATTTGGAAGTCTGTTTTTTGACTGAGAATTAGAAACTATACACTCCACACAAAATCAGAAACATTACCTATCATAAACTCTGTATTTGTTATACCACAGACTTCTCATGCATTTAGACTCAGCAGTACTCCTTCACATGAAGAGCTACATTCAGACCACATCTAAATAGAATCTCATTGACAGTAACTGTCATGCTCTCTAACTTAGATGCTGGTATATGTTTATTTAAATAGTATTTGTGACTCAACTAAATTTGTAACTTGAAATTTCATGATAGGACAGAATAAACTTTACATTCTAGTAAGACAGTGATGAGTGATAAAAATTTGATCACAAACGTTTGCAGGTAAACGTCAATTGCTTCGGAATCAAGTGCCAAGAGTTACAACTCTGGCCAGATGACAGTTCTATATTATTCCTCAAGTTAAAAAGGAACAGCTGAAACACAATGACTTCTTGAAATTAATTCAAGCAATCCAACACCAGCAGCACTGAATAGGAGGGTGGCGATGGATCTCTGAAAAAAAATTACTCTTAAAATAGGACCTATTTTTTTTGGTGAAATAATTAACTAACAGTTTCTTAAAAAAAACAGCCTTTGTTTGGGAAAGTTATGTGAGTGTACGTGCATTTTGGGATGTTTGTGTACATAACAGCCCTGTATGCTGTTTATAAGTACACAATAACATGCAACCCCAAACAAAAACAAGGCTGGGATTTTTAACAGAATAAAATGACCTCTTGGTAGATTGTTTAAGAGAACACAATTTTTCTATTTCATCTGCTTTTTACAGATTGCCTCAACACAGAATATCATACTTGCTTTTGCCACTCCCAGAAAGTAGCCACAATTCTTTAGTTGACACTACTCTAACTGGGGAAGGGAAGTTCAGGAAGACCCACGGAATCAGAAGCAGAGATTGGTCTAAACAGAAATTTTAAGTAGTAAGGCACAAACCCCCAGAATTTCCAGATTACACCCTAAAATGTATTGCCTTCAAGGCAAAGCAACTGATTTAGAAAAATTGCCTACCTATGGTCTTCTGAAGCCACATCAAAATCCAGGAATCCTTTCATTAACTTTCATGATCCTGCACACAGAAGTAGCTAAAATGACTTAAGTTCTGAAAATAATTTGTTCCATAAGGCAAAAACACGAGATAGTAATGCCAGATTTTTTGTTCATAACACTGATCAGCTATTATCTTCTTTGGAACTCAAGAGACTAGATTTCCTTTTTCCAGACACATTACTGGCCACCAGGGGACAGTCAAATCAGCAGACTATTTTCTGTTATTTTTTTCATTCTTTTTCTTGTTATTATTTTGATATTTTCCATGTTTTGAATTGTCCTTGACAATTGTCCTGAAACTAAAGTTTTGCTTTAGGGGTGGTACTAAATCTTGACCTCCACATATGAGTTGACTGAACCTACTAGAATTAATCTGCTTCAGCTCCTGACAGTAGCCTGGATACTCAGCTCACAAACACCCACCCACATCTAGGGCACCCCTTGGAGGACAAAATGTGACTTCCCCTCAGTACCACTGATGCAAGAAGTAGTTACAACTGCAAAAGCGGAATATTCTGGTTTAAGCTAAAGTAGAATCAATTTTGTAGCTTCAGTTAATTCTCACGTAAGTAACTGTATTTTTTTAAAGTTACAGACTGACCCTCTGAGAGCATGTTTTTATTCAAACAGTGTTTTCTCCAGACACTGTTCTCTCAAGAAAGGATAACACCTTGTGTTAAGTATGATATGTGCTGAACAGAGGTGTCATCTTCTGTAATAATTTCTGTGTGTTTATAGTTTCTCTATATTTAAAGAATGTAAGGTCAAACAGAAAACTGGTACTGTCCCAATTAGTGGAGATTTGGCTGTTGTGACATTCATAATAACATTAAAATTAGTCCTTGGGAAGTAACAAAATATTCATGAGATTGCTGGGAAAGTGTATACATATGCATCTAGGTGGGAAATACATTCTGTAACCAGCTCTTATCTCATTATACTGAACAGGTTGGATAAATGGGTTAAGATCATGAGGTTCAACAAGGCCAAGTGCCAAGTCTTGCACCTGGGACACAACCCCACACAGCATTACAGGCTTGGGGAAGACTGGCCGGAGAGCTGCCTGGAGGAGAAGGACCTCGGGGTGTTGGTTGACAGCCAGCTGAACATGAGCCAGCAGTGAGTGTGCCCAGGTGGCCAAGAAGGCCAATGACATCTTGGCCTGTATCAGAAACAGTGTGGCCAGCAGGACAAGGGAGGTGATTGTGCCCCTGTACTCGGCACTGGTGAGGCCACACCTCGAGTACTGTGTTCAGTTCTGGGCCCCTCAGTACTAGAAGGACATTGAGGTGTTGGAGCACATCCAGAGAAGGGTGACGAGGCTGGTGAAGGGGCTGGAGAACAAGTCCTGTGAGGAGCGGCTGAGGGAACTGGGGTTGTTTAGCCTAGAGAAGAGTAGGCTGAGGGGAGATATCATCACTGTGTTCAACTGCCTGAAAGAAGGTTGTAGCAAGGTGAGTGTTGGTTTCTTCTCCCAAGTGGCAGGTGACAGGACGAAAGGTAACAGCCAGAGGACGTTCAGATTAGGCAGCAGAAAAAAATTATTTACCAGAAGGCACTGGCACTGCTCCCGAAGGAGGTAGGTGGTTGAGTCACCATCCCTGGAGGTGTTTAAAAGACAGTAGATCAAGCACTCAGGAATGTGGTTTAGCAGTGGACAGGTACAGGTGATCTCAAAGGTCTTTTCCAATCAAGTGAATCTGATTCTGTGATTCTATGATACACTTGATTGGTGGAATTATCCCTCACATGTCCAGTGCTGCAATAGCAGACGTTTCCTTTCTAAAATTGCAACAAGGAGTCTTAGAACAGTTTATTTGCCGGCATTTTCGGTAGCATCACAAACCTCCTTTCCTTCAGACGCGCCCCTCGCAGGGGGCGACATCCGCTCCTTGCGCCACCACCTCCTCCGTCCCCGCCAGACGGGATCACAGCGCACACCTCCAACCCCTCCTCCTTCCCTTTTTCTCCATTTCCCCCACCCCTCCCTCACAGCACGTGGTGGTGGCGGTGCTCCGCCCGCAGCACCGCCCCCTGCGCGCAGCCCCTCGGCTCCCATTGGTCAGTGGAAGCCGCCCCCGCACACCGGCCCTCGGCTCCCATTGGTCGGCCGGGACTCCCGGCGCGGTAAAGCGCGCGGGCGCGGGGTATCGGCGTGTGCAGTTGGGCGGTTGTTCCATCCCCCCGTTCCTCGCATAGCGCCGAGTGCGGGCGCTGCCCGGGAGGACGATGCGTCCCACCAGCTGCTTCGGAGCTTCCCTCTGCCCCTACGAGGAGGGCGGTGGGTGCCGGCGGCCTCGCCGCCGGTACTGGCACAAGGCGCCGCGCCGCGAAGAGCGCCCTGCTGCCTCCAGCCGCTCCCGGGGTGAGGACGGTGGGAAGAGTCGGGGACGGCGCTCGAAGACGCTGAGCCGTGGGCACGGCTCCGTGCCTGCTGTTTGAGAGTGGAGGTTAAATAAAGAGCTGGTGTGCTGTGCGGGAGAGCTGGAGAATGAAGACTGTAGGAGTCTTTAGGGTCTTGCTTTGCTTTTAGGAGAGAAAAAAAACCCAAACACTATTGAAACATCCCCACCTTGGCAAACAGTAGGGATTGCACGAGGGTAAGAATATGAAGTGATATTTGTGCTTGCAGTTGGGCTTTAGGAAGCTGGGCTTGCTTGAGCTGTTGTGTGACCATAGCAAAGCTGATGACTTTTGGGTTTCTGAGCACGAGGGTATCACCATTCCTTCGTCGTGTGTCATCCTCAGCCCTTTGCAATGAAGAACAGAAGTTGTAATGTGAATTATTATGTAAGAATTTTGAATTATGAATTAGTATGTAGTGTGAATAACCTTTATGAAGCACTTGCTTTTCTTCTAGTGTTAGCAGTCTGCGGCGAGCCTGCTTGCACATCCATGAATAACCAGCATTTTCTACTGAAACTTTAGTGTGGCTTTCCACTTTTTTCTGAAGTGTGAAGAGTAATAAGACTTATAACTAGAGTTTTTGGTGTTTTTTGTGTTCCTCTTATGACTGTTTTCAGGCAACTGTAAGCTAGATCTCAGCAGAAATGGTGGTGTGTTCAAATTGTTGGCAATAAAGCCAAATGGGCACAAGAGGTGAGGGGCAGAGTGCTAAAGTGACTTTAAAATGGGAACCACAAAATTTAATAATACTATCAGCCTATGTTAATGAAAATAGTAATTTGCTTATGAACTGGACCTGAGAAGCTTATAATTAAAAATAAGTAGCTGCTTTCTGACTGCCTTCAGCTTGGGTTGGTCTTCTTTGTATTGTTTGTTGTGGGTTTCTGTGATAGTTTTAATTGTTTCTTTGGAGGTATATAGTTAAAGTGTCTTTTACTCGGTCACACCTGTCTTTTTTAAGCAGAAGCTGCTGATTTTCTGCCTTCACAGCTCAGGAGTGGTATAACTTCAGTCCTAGCACAGGCTCTCACTCTCCATGTAGAGTCTCTCTGTGCAGCAGGAGTTTTTACTTCCATGATAAGTAACTGAGTTTTCAGTTACCTGTATGGGGAATGTTTTATTTCTTTCTGAAAGACTTCTGTAGTTCAACTTGAAGAACTGCAGTCTGGAAAAAATACTGGGATATTTTGATGGTTGCTAAGATCTGTGGCAGTCAAGGGGGAAAAAAAGACAAGACAAAACCAACAGTGTGGGATCATTCCCTTCCTGAATTCCACTTGCTGATTTTGAAAGTAGCTAGCTGTGCAGCATGAAGTGACTTGTGGAAGGCTGAGTCTGTAGATATTTCCCTGCAACTGACCAACATCCATCATTAAATGGCTTCCGCAGTTTCTAGCAAGCATGAAGCTTGAACCCTGAGTGTTCATTCAGACTTTATTTCTGATAAGATTTCTGATAAGATCAGTCACTAGGTCATAGTGGTTCAGAGTATTTGAGGTAAAGTGGTATACTGGCTTTGACTGGGTTAGAATAAATCTTTTTTATAGCTCTGTGTGGTCCTAAGTTTTGGATTTTCAACAAAACAGTGTTGCGAACACATTCATGTTTCAGTTATTGTTGAAGAAGAGCGTTTTTCAACCTAAAGGCCTCTGTGTTTCTCAGGCTGCCCTGTCAGTGAGTAGGCCGAGAGTGGACAATGAGCTGGAAGGGGACACAGCTGGGAAAACTGACCTAGACTAACCAAAGGGTTATTTCAAACTGTGTGATGCTGTGCTTGGGAATAAAAGCTGAGGAAAGAAGGAAGAGGGAAACGTTGGAAGTAATAGTTAGGCATGATGAAACCTTGGTTTCCTGGAAGTGGCTAAACATCTGCCTGCCAGTGGGAAGTAGTGCGTTAATTCCTTATAATGCCTTGCTTGTGTGCACAGCTTTGCTTTACCTGTTAAACTGCCTTTATCTCAACCTACAGGTTTTCTTGCTTTTACCCTTCTGGTTCTCTGCCGCTTCCCACTAGGGAAGGGAGATAGCGGCTGCATGTGGCTCAGCTTCCAGGCAGGGTTAACCCACAACAGTGTGGTGAGGCTTTGTGGAACCACCCTAGTTTAGTGCATTGTTATTGTGTTAGTGTTAAAATTGCTTTTTTAGTAACCTGGAAAGGATCTCGTTTACTAATAAAATGTGATTTTCTGTTACTTCTCTGAAATGTTTCATAATTACTGATACAATCACTTTTGACTTCAGGTGATAGCGTGTTTTTAAATGACGGCATAAATAGCGTTGTTATTAAAATATACAACAGATACTAATGGTGACAGGGTCTGTATAAAGTTAATTTTGGGAGGGAAATGACCACTACACTCTGTGATTTGCCAAAACATCCATGTGAGGATGGAGACAGTCCCTTGAGAATGCATTGTACTGAGTTCTGGTAAGTAGTCTACAGCCTATAAAAGCTAAAAGATACTGGTTAGTCTCTTAACGTATGCAGTTGGAAAATTTTACTTCCAAGGCTCCCTAAAGTTTGCTATAAATATACCTGGCTTGAAGTGTTATTGGATGTTTGGGACAATGAGACTTGTAATCTCATACATAATTCATAAAATAGGTCATTTCTTTTTTCCTCAGCTGAAATCTATAAATTGCAATTTAGGCTTAGTTTAAGGTCATAGCTGTCTTTGCTCAAAGAAAGGCAAGTGATTTAAAAAAAAACAAACAAAGGATTAAAGTAGTAGTAGATTCAGACAAGAATGAAATCAAAGAATGGAACAAAACCTCACAGCATAGTCTTCCTGATTAAATGATTATAAACACTTAAACCCTTGAAAATGGTCTTAAAGTAAGGTATTTTCTCCTAAGAAAACTATTGTAGTGGATCTTTTACCACTTGCATGTCGTAGTGTCATTTTTCTGGGATACAAATAATGGCTGTTTTCTAATTAGAAAAGTACATTATAGTTGTCCAGTAACTGTTCTTGCATAAAATCTTCTACAAAATTATTTTACAGGTGTCTATATCTGCTGTAGCAAATGAGAATGAAAATACTAAGGAGCAGTGTAAGTCAACAGAAGGATTTCCATGTGAAAATCAGGATGAGAATTCAAGTATGTCTCCATTTAAGGGAAGCACACTTAAAAAGAGAATGAGAAAATCTTCCTCAATCAAACTTGAAATAAAACTTCAAAAATCTGATGATGAAGGGGATCTTGTAACTGATGTGCCGCAACAAGCTGTTAATAAAAAGCCAAGAATAAGTAGGAACTTCACAAATGGGAAAAGGGACAAAGTGCTGGCTGATGTCATATGTGCAGAAAAGTCACCTGATTGTGCGATAGCAGATAATCTTGAGTGTGCAGAAGAAAAATCAGAGGAGATCATAGCTTTGCAGAAGAACAGTAAAGCTTTTAAATAAGTCTGAGAAACTAGGCATAGTTTCCCTGAAAGCAAATGATATTTATTTGCCTGATGGAAACAGTGATATATTGAAGGTTTTTGATGAAATAGATGCCTTTGCTAATGCTGAGGAGAAACATGTATCTTCAGCTGCTTCTATTGAGAAAAGAATTTTGAAGCAAGGGAATGCAGAAACCAGTGTATTAGTTGAAGCGTTTGTTCAGGACTGTATTGCTGAAGAAGAATGTGTGAGCGGCAGAAGAGTAGCACAGTCTCCCTTGTGTACCGGTCACTTTTTGGAAGACAAAATGACAATTGAAAGGCTTATAAGGAAATAATAAATACAGAGTAAAGCCAGAGCTTAGGAGAAAATGAGGGTAATGATAGCCCAGATACATATCCATATCCAACTTATTACCTTAAAAAGAAAGGAAGTGAAATAACTCTTGAGTTCATCCCTTGAGGCAGCGAAACCCAGTGTGGAGGACACAGAGCTCTCTGGATCAGGTGGTCCTTTAGAGAAGTGTCAGAGAATCTTTAAGTTTGGAAGAGAAGCACAAGAGAAAGATGGTGATAAGAAGGTATTTTGTTTCCCTTTCAGGGCTTGGGGATTTTTTTTTCTGAGTATATGAGGATGGGACCTGATATGTAGTCAAGTTCAAATACTCTTTTTAAAATTTTTGAATAAAGGTTAAATATTTGAGCCTTCAATACTAGTAGACAAAGTCACAAGGGACACTTGCGACTCTGATCTAGTTTGACAATGGGTAATCTGTATATTTCCTGAAGCAGGAAATTGATCTTGATAGCCCCTGCTTTGGGGCAGCCACTTTTGCTGTAGTAGGCAAAGTTTTAGGGGCAGTTATGTATTCAATAGTCTCCTGTTCTTCTTAGAAATTGTGTAGGAACTGCGAGTACCACTACCTCAGCTTCAAAGCACTGTGGCTTAACTGTACTGAATGTAAAATAAGTGTCTAATAGTGATGGAATTGTAACTTTCCTGGTGATTTTTTTTAACTGAGTATTCTGAAACTTTGGAATGAATGGATCATAAGGATATAACTGAAGTGTAAAGCTTCATAATAGGTGCTCTGAGCAGTCTGTTCTTGTTTTCAGTAGACCCAGTGAGGAAAAATATATCTCAATTTATTAGAAAACAAAGTAAATGTTCCTGGAAAAAAGAGAATTGCACACAGAGCAAAACTTGATGTGAGTTATAATAAATTTTATAATTTAATATATTTGTAATAAACTGAAGGAAAACATAGCTTTTCTTAGTATCTAGACTCATTCAAGTTGGCTGAGGCTTGTAATCCAATTGTAAAAATATTTTGAAATTAATTAGAATATTTCCAACTCTTCTGTTAAAAGGTGTAGCAAATATTGTAGTACTTACTTCATCTGTATTAGGAGCAAATGGTAAGCTGCTACCCAGAGCAGCTGAGGCTAATGACTGTTGAAAAGTCAATTTTAAGTGGAGTCTTGCATCATGAGATTGTAGATACAGCACATTCAGAGCTTCTGAAACAATTTGTTAAAACTTGTGATTTGAAAACCTGTGTTCTTCTCCTTTTAAGTTATCTTCCACTTATGAAAAATCTGTAGTAGAAGTTATGTTCATCATTTGATACTAAACAGTGTTTCCCCTCCAGTTTTCCTACTGTCACTTTAAATATATGCTTACAAAGTGTATTACCTACCAACTGCATGAATAAAATACTAGTTTATAATTTCATGTCTTTATTACACATGCTATATAGCATCTTCCAATAAAATTGAGTTATTCTGCCAGTGTTGTGTTCTTTCAGAATAATAGTGAAATGGATTATTTTATCTCATGGTGTAGAAATGTGTCTTGCTGTGTAATAGATGCTGGTGCAAGGAGAATTGAGCAGGATGACTACAAGTCAAATGCTGATAACCTTGGCTCCATAATGTCAGGACAAGTATTTGTTTCTGAGATCTGTAGCTTTCCCAAACTTAAGAAGGGAAAGAGATGCTTCAAGGCACTTAATAATTACATTGGAAGATGAAATTAGAATGGTGAACTTTCTGAACTTTGTTTTTTGCAGGGGAGGGCAAAGGGACAGGGAAGGCAGGCAAGCAGGTGTTTAAAAATCGCAATCATTACAACTTGAAACTAGCTTTTAACTTGACTTGTGTGGCTGGTTTATTCTAATGTCTTCAAACTGATATGTGATCTCAGAAATACTGGAGAAGATGTTTCATGAAATCTGTTGGCAAAAGTGAAATGGCAGAATGAACATGTTACATGAAATCTGTTGGTGAGATTTTCATGTGTTTCCTTTTGTGAATTAATTCACTCTTCAACTGATTTAACAGAGAAGCTGTGAAATACCTGTCCCCCCATAGATTTACCTTAAATAATAAAGCTTACCCTCAGAGTTCAGGTTCAGTCTATATCTACTGTGTGTTTCAGCCTCAGATTTGCTCAAAGTTCATCCCATTGAAACCAGAAGCAGTCAACTGCATATGCTACTGGAACAAAATGTTGCAGCAGCAGCACCCTGCATACTTTCTACTAGTTCGTTCAAAAGAACTACTCTTCTGCCATGCAATGTACTGTAGAATTACTGCTGCAGAACTTGAATATATGAATGGGAACAGAAGTGGAAAAATTGCAATTAATTTCATATAGTATTTTGTATTGTAGACCCAGTAATGCACTATGTCTGCACAGCTTTTTTAAAAAAACTATTTCCTGTGTGCTTACTTTAAGTTACTAGGCAAAGTGTGTTTTCATTTTCCTTGGTTGTACTAGGCAGCACTGCACAAATATAAGCACTTAAATATATAATGATATTCCAAGTGGTCGTGATGGAAGAATTATCTTTTTAGTCGTCATGCTTACATGTTGATCATTTTCCCTTAAAACTTCCTCATGATAACTGATGAAAGGCTTTATTCTGGTTTGAGGTAGGCTTATAAATTAAAGGAATTTCAAGAGACTTTTCAAAAAGTTAATGCAGGCATATCTTGATTTGATAGTGCCAACTCTTCTTTGAATTTTTGAGTGGCAGAGTTTTGTAGAGTTCTTATGAGCAAAATTGCTCTAATCTTGCTTTATTTTGGAAAGCAAAGGTCACTGAAGATTGCTGGGGTGAGATAAATTGAGATCGGAGTTTTGCTTTCTGTTAAATATTATGGCTCTAGTCAGTTTGATTATTGACATTTTTCTAGGATATTAAGTACAGATTGCTTTGTGTTTCATAACTCCAGTATGTACCACCTTGTTTCCTAAGTAGATTACTGCATGCCCAGTGATGGTGAGACTAGGTTGTGGCAATGGTAAACCTTGCCTTTGTTCCCTTTATGCAAAATTTACCATCCTCTTAGTAGTGGCACACACATTTAAATGCTGTTTTAAAGGATCTTCCTTGGCAAATAAATGTGGTATGCATGTATTACTCCTTGTCTGAGACACACAATTCATCTCTGTAACTGGATATTTTGGGGTGTGACAGTACTGTGATTAACCTAACTTACTGCCATTTTTTTTTAATGTGATGGTTTTAACTTCTGTGTGTTATGTTAAAATATGCATATTATGATAAGCAGAAACTTTGAATTGTCTGGAAAAGACTATAGGACAAGAAAAATCTCTGTAGCTACCGTTTCTTATAGTTGTTTCTGGTTCCCTATGAGGTGCAGCTCTGGTTTCCTGAATAGCTATTCAGCAGTATTTTGATTTTTTTAACTTTTATTCCTTGAGGGTGGGCAAAACAATGTTTGAACTGGTTTTAATTCTTTGGGCTATTTGTTAGATATCAAACATGTTAGTATTCTTGTATTTTAAGATTTCAACTCAGAAAAGGCCTTCAAATCCAGAATCGGGATCCAAAGTACCACTTGAGATCACACAGCGATATGTCAGTTGTTTTTTTTCAGAATGCTTCAAAATTTGTAGCACTGAGTGAAGCTATGGGCAAGGTTTGTAATATTTTACAGATCTTTACAATTCTTACAATTAAGTCAGTAGATCATATCTTGTATCATGTGTTGTTGGGATTTTTTATTTGATTTTTTTTCAGGTAAACATTTCAGACTTTTCAGTAAGCAGAGTTAAAATGCTCTCGATCTTATACTCCCCAGTGTTATCAGTTTCATTTTTTTCCAACATTTGTCTTTTGCACTAGTAACTAGCTTCCAAGATTATTTTAGTATTAAAGAAGAAAAGATTTTCTTTTACAAATGCAAATTAAAATTTTATTGTGAAAACTGGTGGCTTCATGGAATGTTATAATGACTTTGAGATCTACTCAGGACAGGAAGAAAGCATTGTCTGGAGAACACCCACAAATCTCTTAATCATTTTGGGCTTTTGATCTTATATTTACCATTTATACCACACCAAAGACTACTCAAGTTTGTAGACAACAGATACTGTCTGACAGGCACAAAATGATTGAGAGATTTGTGGGTGAGTCCTGATAGGACTGGATGTGTTGTGATGAGATTCTACCTGTGTATTTCGTTATACACTGAATGAAAGCTGTTACTTTTCTGCCATTTACAATCTGTTCTCCATATTATGCATGCCTTGGTATGCCTGATTTTTTTTCTTGCTAAGTAATGTTTCTTTTACCTTCCTTTTAATTTCCTGTTTTATTCTCAACCTTGTCAATTTTCCACTTTGTCTTTTCTTCTGCTTAGAGGTTGTAATGTGAATAGTTTGTTGTAGTGATTGTTAGAAGGCAGATGTGTGCCTGAAATAAGCTGCTCTTTTGTCGACTATGCAGATAGTGTAAATGGTGAGATAAATCAATGGAAGAAGCACTTTTCTTCTTCCGGAAGATTAATTAACACTCCCTACTTCATGTGCTTCTTCATAGCTAAAAAATTCTGGACCTTCCTTTCACCTCAGTTTCTTACCACTTTACATAAAGACAATCAAGGAAACATTTCTTGACCTAAGAAGTAAGAATTCTTTCTTTGAAGCAGAATCGGAAAAACCTCTCTGTAGCCACAGGAATAATTATTGTAAGAATGTCCAAATTCCTACAAGGATTAGATTTAAATTCTGAGTTGAAGCAATGATTTCCCTCACAGGTCTTTTCTTCATTAGTACTGAATTTGTCTTTATATGTCTGTTATCTGTCTGACTTCGTGTCCTCTAGATTTAGGACACTACTTGCCTCTAGACTCAGATTCTAAATGGCAGTGCTTTTTGTAGAACATACAGTACTCCACTGACACTCAGTCTCTTTTTTTTTTTTTTAAATATAGACCTTGCAGAAAGAGCAATCTGTTTATGTTCGTTCTGGCATTAAAGAAACGTACCAGAATTTTGCTGTGAAGCCTCCCAAAAAGCTGAGAGATCATGGTAGTTTTGCTTTCTATTAAGATTTTCTTAACTGGGTTTTAAGTGTAGAAATTGGAACAGCTAAGAAATGTCTTAAGGGCTATTTATTTTAACTTTACAAAAGAAAGTTCTGTGTATTTAAATGCTTTTATAGAAATATATCACTGAGATAAATCGGCATTTTGAAAAGTATTTGTTTAGGATATTAACAGGAAATCTAAAATTGAGAAGAAATGCTAAAGATATGTTTTCTTGCATTTAGAGCAGCTTAGTAACAACGTATCTACCAGTGGCACAGGATCTGTAAAGTCAGAGGATGAGAAAAGTAAAGGGGAAGGGAGATACAAATTCTCAACTTCAGCCTATAAAAGAGCTTATTTCAGCATGAAAATTGTTTAACGTGTTTTTTTGAGAAATGCTTAGATTAAAAGTGTCTAATCACTTCTGTTTGCTCTGAGGTGCAAGCATGTGTTTTTTTGCATGTAATTTTACTTTTATTTAGGAAGTATGAAGATATTTAATAGTTAATATTTGTTCTGTTGTTGCTTAAGCTTTGGGTTTGTTTACTTTTAGGGCTTTTTTTGTTTTTTTTTTTTTAGCATTTACAGGTAGTGGTCTGTATGAATGTCTAAAAGCTTTTCTTACTGAGGAACAACTGAATGAAAACAACTTCCCTTGACCAGATCCTGAAAAAATGGGAGTGTTATATTTACTGGAGTTGTAAAAAATGCTGTAAATGATGGTAAGTGCCTACTGGATGGCAATAAATTTGAATTTCAGTCAGTGGTTCATAATGACGGTAAAACACACGGGTATAAAATTATACATTACAGCAGTGTTCTGTATTTAGGTCTGGACTGCAAGTGAATTCATAAAGTTTCATGACAAAATCATGACGCTTCATAGGTTGTCTTTAATTTTTTTCAATGTAGTAACTGAAGAATTTTTAAGGTAAACAATTTCTTATTTTTTATACATAGCTAATCTCAGGAGGCTACCTATGTATTGATGCTATGATCTTGCAATTACTGTTAATGTAACTTTTTTTTTTATGCTTCAGTTCAGTGTTTTTTAACTTTATGGCAAGCAAGCCAGGAAACATGCTCTATGATTTTTTTTTATTTTGGCTTTCAAAAGAGCATGCTGTAGATGTGGTGTTACTTCCTCAGGAGAATATAAACATGAAGAGGAATGCACCTATCATTCTGGTAAAGTATTGGAAATAAAAGGTGGGTATCATTGGCATTCAGTCTTTTTGGAAGCTGTTAGAAATTATATCATCTCATGTCAAAACTGAACAAGATCAGAGTATGAAACTTTCTGCGCAAGGTTCAGCTGAAGTACATTGTATTGCGCTTTTGGGAATGTGGCAAGTTAGTGAAGCCTGTTTTCTTGCAATATGCTGTAATTTTAGGAAAGCTGATGTTAACAGAAGCATGTGGGAGGAGGCAGAAAACGTTCATTGTGTGGTCTTGCACTAAGTGAACTTGTCATCTTTTCTGAGGCACCATAGATACCCACAAGCTACTTAAAATATTTCCTTCCGGAAGAAATTTCTTAGAGCATACTGTCACTTCTTTCTCACCCGTTCTTTGTTATTTTTTTTTTGTGTGATGTAAGCTTGTGTCAGGAGGGATTCACCTTGGTATAGGTGGGACCTGTAGGTTGGACTTGCTTCTTTCCATGGTACAGTCTCAGGAGAGACGGGAAAAGAAATTTGAGGAGTGAGAGTACTGATTTGTCTTTGCTATTGCTATTTGTTGCAAAAACAGCTCAATTCTCAAATTTTGTTTTTGGCTGTTCCTGGTGGCATGGAAAAGCGCTACACCTGTTGTGATGGAATAGCTGGGTCTGCTGGATGTCAGATTGCAAAGGTAAGAATACTATTCTCAGCAGACTTATATAATGCAGTGTCTCATCTGTGTCCTTTTGACTTAAAGCCTGGTGGTAGCTTTCTGTGAACAGTTTGGTATAAGCCTTTTAGGTTTATTTACTAACATTTAGTGAATTGTGGCAGATATTGACAGGAAGTACTATATATAAGCTCCTGAGTCTGTTAGAGAAATGAATTGTCATTTTGGTTAAGATATACCTAGCAAACTAGCACTTAAATACTAATGGAAACTTTGTAGCTTCATGTTCATGATGGAAGAAGGCAGAAATTGGAAGGCTTCGTGAATACATTAACTAAGTCACCGCCCTTTGGAAACTACGGTGTATATGCCCTTGACTGTGAGATGGTAGGAGCAACCTAAAAATCTTGGTTCAGTTAATAGAAAACTATTGCTGTTTATGAAGCAATTTCCTACCTATAGTAGATTGGAAATCGTGTCTGGGAGTTATGCTGAACTCTGACTAGTTAGCTTAAATGACTAGACCTTCAGTCTGACTGGTCACTGTACGTGACTAGACCTTTGGTGTTGATTATGCAGTGAGTGAGGTCATTTGAATCTGAGTTGGTAGCCAGTTCTGCTTTCTGTGCAATTTGCATAATGTAAAAAAAAAAAAATCAGTACTGTGTAAATGCTTGTTAAATTTACTTTTTTTCTTCAGTGTTACACAACCAATGGCTTGGAACTAACTAGTGACAGTGGTTGATGCTAAGCTACAGGTTGTCTATGATACGTTTGTTAAACCAGATGGTAAAGTTGTAGACTGCGATATAAAGTATGCTAATTAGTCTATAGTACTTCAGTTTTAGACTTAATATTAATTGGCACATGACTATATGAGAAGAAATGTGCCTCTTGAATGTCTATTTCTAGTAACATAAATCAAAAACCTTCAATGAGAAAAGAGCCTTTTGCTCTTACAGGCTCAGTTAAAGAGGATTTCTAGGCAACCATATCTAGTTGGCCCTCCTTGAACAGGTAGTTTGAATAAGAGGACTTCCAGAGGCTGCTGCCAACCTCAACCATCCTGTAATTATTCATAATGAAGAAACTGAATTCAGTCTTGATAGATTTCCCTGCTAGCAATATCTAAAGACCGAAGCAAATTATACTTTGCTGTTTGGTATTGGCTATCTAAAATCTGAATTGATCATGTTTACTGCATATATAAAACTAGTGAATAAACATCAATCCAGTGTCCAGACACCACTACGAAGCTGATTTTTTTTCTGATTTTTCTGATTTTTTTTGTGTCTTGCCCCAGTTTGCTATTCTATAATGAACAGAGGAGCACAGGACAGATGACATAATATTTGGGGCTCAAGTATTGGCTCGGAAATACTGCGAAAGGAAATAGCTTAGATGCTAGACAAGGTTTTCTTAATAAATAAAGGAGGTGCAAGACTGTAATTAGATGTATAATCTATACCGTATCCTCTGCTTTTTTCCAGCTTATTCATGACACAGTAGTGGACACATCAATAGTGTTTCCTCATTGGCTACGTTTGCCTTACAAAAGAGCACTTAGAAGTCTGATGGTTGACTACCTCAGGAAGAGTCGTCAAGCTGATGGTAAGCTTGCAGGTTGTTATTAAACAGTTGGTATATTGCATCATGAAATGGGAGATGGGAATAACCAGAAGACTGAAAAGGTGGTAATACACTTACTGTTATTTAAAGCTTTGTCTTGGATACCTTTACTTCAGTCGTATAGTAAATGCAGAGGATATACCTGAAGGGTAAGATGGTTGGTGTTGTGATTTAACCCATGATGGCAACTAGGCACCGTGCAACTGCTCACTCATTCCTCCCTAGTACAGTTGGCTTGTCAAAGTGTTCACCAAAAGTGTTCTGGGTTTCTTGTAGAAGGGTTGTTCTTAGAATTCTGAGGTAGTGTTATGAGGCTAAGACCTACTTCAAGTTTCACTTGCTTATCCTGACTGATACAGGAGCTCTTCAGCTGGGGTTTTCAGTAGTAAAATTAGAGTAAATTTCTTGGCTAGCTGTCAAAGACAAATCAATAAATCTGTTCTACAGTGTGCTTATAGTGCTTACTAAATGCTACATTTGACTGATATACTTGTATTTTCCATTGACCATGCTCTTCTAAATAATTGTTGAATCTGATTTTAGAACAAATTAAACTCACTATCTAAGAAACTGGCAAAAGATATTTGCTTTTATCAGTGAAGCCTTCTGGAAAACAATGTTTTGCTAACGTATTCATTGCTCAGGAAATACGTAAATGGTCACACTGAGCAGAGCTTGATGGCCTCTGATACCCAGTGAAGTAGCTGGATGCTGCATTCCAAAGCTTATAGTATCATCTGACTTCGTTTGCTCTAGCAATCTGATGCACAGTGCTGTAGTGGGGGTAGGGAGAATACAAAAAATATTTCTACAGCTTTAAGATGGCTATCACAAATAGCCAAAACTTTTCCTTTAGACTCTTCTGCTTAAATTTTGATTTAATCATTCTTCATCACCACTGAGATAACATGCAGGCTTAAACTGTAAAGCTAGGTAGCTGCCATTTCTAGAAAAAATGGAAGATGCCTGATATGTGACTTCCCCTCCATGTGTTTATATCTGCCTGTGCTGCTGTTTTTGTGCTAGTTTGTAATTTTTTTGCTAGTACAAGAGAAAGGCAATAAATTTCAAGTCTGTATTTGGGGTTATTTGTAAACCTAGAACTTGGTAGAATGGTACACCCTTTGCTCTCAAAGAGCAGTAGGTCTGCTGTGATTTAACTTTCTCGGAACTTGACACTCTACCTCTTTTTATTAAGACTATCTCAAACTAGAGTTTGACTAAAAGGATGTTTTAAAGGGTCTCAGCTCTAGTGTTTTTGATCTCCAGGGTACCAAAGCTACACTGATGATGCATCTTTACTTACATTATATCATGTACTTGATTTGACTGAAAAATTGAAGAATATGTAAGAGAGCCAAAAGTCTATGGTTTCAGCAATTGAGCCTTTTTGGACTACTTGAAAAACAGGTCTCATACAGGTTGTATCATCTTGTGCAGTTAGAAGTACCATCAACCAGAGGGTGGAATGGCAATGCAGAGCACTATTTCACAGATTTGAAAGCAACTGAGAACTGGAATTTCCTCTGACAAAAGATGGTAAGGCAGAGGGAAGTCTTGCAGGATCACCTCTTGTTTTCTTATCCAAATGAAAAAATAGTTTCTATTTGATTATGGGCGATTGTTCTGTTTTGTTTCTTAAAGTATGTTTATGAGGCAAGAAAACTACAAACTGCAAGGTTATTTCTAGCTGTCTTCTGATTCTGTGAATAGTAGAGGCTACTAAGTGGTACAAACTTCTTTGCTACTGATAAAACTGTGGCTCTTCTCTGTTAGCTTCCACAGCTCTCTGTCTGATCTAAATAGATGTTGCAGGGTTAGTTCTTACATGCTGGTGGAAGCATACATGTAACACTAATGCTGTTGTCGATGACTACCATGACTATGTAAATTATGTATTCAATATGTAAATTATGTGGAAGTTTAAACTTCCACACTCAAGGAGATACTGCACTGTTTTAAGCCAGTAGATATCTCAATTGCAGCTATTGTCTGTAAATGTCTGAAGGTCTTTGCTTCTGAGTCTGTGCCGCTACATATGAAAAACTCTCAGATCACTGACATTTAAGCTTTACAAGAGAAATCTAGAAGCTTGTAGTTTTACTATTGAGTTATCTTTTTTTCTGATAGCACTTATGTCCTCTGCGTCTTTGGGAAATGGCACATCTCAATTAAATCTAAAAGTTTTTCTCTGTAGTATCAACTTACTATACTGTGGTGTCCCAAAGCCCATGTGGAATTTGTAAATGTGGAATCTGTGCAAATTGTACCTTTTTCTTCTTGAACCTTAGCTCGGGAGCATACAATGGGGAGGGTATTTTGCCACCTTGAAAAGAAATGCTGTCAAATTTTTCTTCCATGACTTTTTAGTTTCTGAATAACCAGCCCTGTCCCAAACTTGTTTTTTTGAGATCCTCTTTATCTTTATTAAAACTTGTATACTCAAAATTATATTTTTGTTTAAGATAACTTAAGCCATACAGGGTTTAGATTCCCTGGATCAGCTCATATAGGATTTACTGAGGGGCACATAATCAAATTAGTCAATGTGACAGTTTGACACTGTGTAAAACTTCTTGTGAAGATGATGGCTGGATATCTCCACCTATCCTAGAGACGATAGGAGAGCCCTGACATGCAGCTTTAGCTTTCAGTGAGGAACACTTAGAACTTCCAGTAGTTAAATACCATTATCCTGGCAGCCAGCATTTTCTTCTGTTAACTTAAGTGCCAACTAACGAGAGGATTTTATACATTTCTTGTTTGGATAATTACCAGTATTTTCCAATGCATCAAAACCTTTCTACTGTCTTATAGTTAGGGTAATTGTATAATACATTTAAACTTGTAATCTGTTGACCATGTTTTGACAAAACATGTTAAAGAATGTTATATGATTTAAATACTTGAGCTCCATTCAGATTTTGTAGAATATCTTGGTAAATTAAGGACAATCTACTTGTCCTGATCAACCAAGACAGGTATTTACAATCTAGTTTTAAAATCAACTTGTCATCCGTTATTCACTTAAATTTGGATTTTAAAATATATGACTTGGAGAGGCCAGTTTGCCAAAGACAGTTATGGTGGACGCTCTGGGTTACTAAACCAGACTCTATTGGGTATTGAAGCTGGTAAATGCAGTGGAAAATGGAATATTGCCAGACAATACTGGATTGCTAGAAGTACGTTGCTAATAGTTTGAATCCTTGTAGCAAAAAATTGCACCATAAAATGTCTGAATGCCAAGTGCAGTCTTAAGCTTTAATAAACAAAGCTACTTTTCTTTTATAAAGTAATGCAAAATCTAACACCTGGGGTTTTTTTCTGTTCTCTAGTTGGTGGTCATAATTCCAGGGAAGATGCAACATGGAACTTATCCTTTGGAGGGTCAAGGAGGACAATAAAAGGAGTAAATAATAATTATTACGAATGAGATGAAGGGTTGAATCAACCTCATTTTGGCTCACTGTTCTGTAATTCTTCTATACCAATTTTTTTTTAATGTGAAAAACAGAATGGTGGGAAAATGTGATGGAAAACTTGACTGTATCTACTTCTGAAGGTTAAGATGTAAGGGAAGAACAGAGCACGAATGCATGAAATACACACATTAGTAAAAGGCAGAGTGAATTCTTGTGTTAAATGGCAAGGTTGTGTTTTCTGTTCTGTTAAAAGTATATTATTTCTGTGATTATCCTTACTGCTCAGCGTAGCTGAAACTTATTAGCAGTAAGTGAAAGTACAAATTGTTTAAAATTCTGGGTATAATTTTGAGTTCACCTTGCTTTAGCCTCTGTGAAATAACAAATTGTGCAATGGAAACTTAAGATTGTTTGTTTTTTCACTTTCCTTTTCTGCTTCTCTCTACCTCTCCATGTGCTTTCAGAGAGACAGAAAACAAACTTAGTCTTTAATGTACTGCAGAAATGTGACTTTTTCTGGTCTCAGGAGCAGTTGGTCCTTTAACCTAAGTTGAGCCTGTAGGAAGCTTTTCAACTGTAAAAGCAATAGGCTTTGGCTTATAAGGGTTCCAAATTAGTAGAGTATTTCAAGAAGTAAATATGTTCTCTGCTTCAGCTAAAATTGGACTACACTACAACATGAAATTACCTGTCTCCCACTTTAGACAGGATTCAGCATCTACTGCCTTCAGATACAAGGATTTTGAAGTCTGTTGCCACCTATTTTTGTGTGAAAGTAACAAGGAAATTTTAAAAATCTAAGAATGGCCCAATATTTTTTGTACAACACCAATTCTGAGCTGAAGTTATGCTTTGCACTCATCAAAAAAGCTGAAGGTGGTGAAGAAAAATGTTCTTGACTGAGGAATCTATAACAGAATATCAGTAGTGTAGAGAAGATCTGACTTCTCACAGATACACCATGAAGAACAAGTACACTGCATGACTAAATCCGTGTTACGGTTAAAAATCACTCTATCTGCTTCTTATGCATTGAAGTACTTGGATGCGTGCTGTTCTGTGGTAAGAAGGAGCATTACGTTTTTATTGGCTTGTATCTGCTGCTCAGAATGTCATAAACTTCATTTACCTTCACCTAAGAGTAAGTAGTACTTCTTTCTGTATTAACTACAATAGTCCTGTATAGAGGCCTTTAGAGAAAGGGCTTTGACATGCTTTCTACAAAGGGGATAGACTTGCTCATGGATCATCCCAGCTTTAAGAGGTCTTTTTAGTGGAGACAAATTGTCTTTATTTGTCTTTGAGTAAATGTAAGGAAAGAGATGAATGTCTACTCTGTATAACCTGTTCCACTTAGCAAAGAAACACAAATTAGTCACCCAAAAAAGCAGTGATCAAACTGGTAATTCTGAAGTTCGAAGGCCATCTAAGGGACTTCCAGTCGTCTCGCTTATATCTTCTGGATTTTCTTCAGGACTTCAATAGTTAACTATTGAAAGGTAAAAACCAAATTGATAAATATTGTGCACAAAAAGTAAAATTTTAGATATTATGTTTTTTGTAGAAATTGCAAAATAAAAGTCTTCATATGGTGGAAGTAAAAATATGTTGCCAAAACTGAAAATTGGTGTGAATCTAAGTGCCGTTAATCCTTGGAACAGTGGCTTAATTCTGATTCCTATCTCTGTCATCTCTCACTGCCTATGGTAAGCATAGTTTTATCTTTCCTGCATATGTTTTTGACACAGATTTATCTACTGCAAATCCTGACCCAGCATCTTCAGAAGCTGGAAGCTTATTTCAGGTTTTGGGGGAATGAGAGACTGATGGGATCTGATTGGACCTCCATGGTTTACAGAGGGACTTGCTGAAACTGAGTTCCTGCTGTGGGAATATCGCTGCCTGTGGTATTAAGTGAATGTGTGAAAGAGCTCTGAAGTGTTATAAGGAAGCATTACACTAGATTTACTTGATTTGAGGATTTTCACCTACAACTTAGAACAGTTTGGCTTGCTCTGTTCCAGCTGTTAATTAACATTCGCCTCTGTGCAACCAGTTCTTTCCAAGTAGGAATAGCCAATAAGTACGTGGCCTGGGGAAAGGCATAACTGGTGTGTTGAGAGCAGGGAGTGTTGTGAACCAGCACAAGGAGGGGCTTAGCAGCAAGAAGGAAAACTTGTGTTTGACCGTAGCTGAACTATCTCCTTATAATTTATTTGCTTATACTCTTTAGCTGTGCCTTCACTTTTCTGCACTTCCCTTCCCTCATCTTGCAGTGTTCTCAGAATAGCAGTATAGCTGTGATTGGAAGATGTCTGGGGAGATCGTCTTATCTAGCCGTCTGCGGTGTACTGTCAGGTTTTGAATATTTCTAATGCTGGAGGCTCTGCAACACCTTCCATGGCTTTATCATCTTGAATGGAATTTCCCAGACTTCCATTTATGTCCACTGCTTCTCATCCTGTCACTTAATACTGCTGAAAAGAGGCTACTTCATCAGCTTTTCTTCCTTCTATCAGGTATTTATATGTTTTGAGATATATGTAATAGTCAACATCTTACATTTCATGACTGACCATTATGTTTTGGGTAGTGGAGAGGGGCTGTGTTTGACTTCAAAATTGTATTAGGCATAGTCTATACACAGACAAGTAGAATTAAATATCCACATCATTGAAAACCAGATATATGTTTCCTTTTAGGTTCCTGAGGCAAGAGAGAAGTGCAGCCATTGAGTGAATGAACTGAATTCAGATATCCCCAAACGTGGTAATAACTCAGTGTTCAGCTAGTCTAATGAGAATAAATGTGAGTTTGTTCCTCGTCCCCTCATGATTGTATCTAGTGAACCCTGCACTACACTAGCCAGGAGTGTCTGTTCTCAGATTGCTTCTTAGCTTTACTGCCACCCACAGTGGGTTCTGTAGCTCTTAAGTTTTGCTTGGGCTTATTAAGGACTTTTTGTCTGCACTCTGAACAATTATAGCTGTTGCAATTGTAGATGTTGAAGGTGGAGGCTTGGAGCAAATGTTGTGTGGAGGCTTTACTTTTTCCTTTTTGTTCTTAAAGGCTCCACTTTCTCTGATCAGGTGTCTGGCAGTTTCTTTTTAAACTGTAAATAACACTTGACTGTAAGTAGTTCCCTGCTGTTCTGTATCATCTCCTCCTCAAAGGATGGCCAGCTCCACTTGTCTGAAATATTTTTCTCCCAACCAAAAACTTGCACTGAATGTGAGCTTGATGACTGTATGTGAGGGAATATGGGAAGACTAGTGCTGTGATATGACAACAGCATGGGGAATTGCTGATGATACTCATAAGCTTGTGTATAGATGCTAGCAGGTGTAGATAAGTGGAGATGTATTAATGATGTTAGGACATGGAGTATTTGGAATAGTGGAAAACTGTTGGCACTGGTGATGTTATGCTCTTGATAGTGAAGAAATAGATAGTTGGGAAGGAGTGGACATGGGATCTGATGTATTGTGCTGTGGAAGGCAAAATATACAACCTGCTAATTGTTAAGCTGAAAACCTTTATAAGCCACCTACTGCCATATTTCAGGCTTTCTGGTGCTGGAAACAGACAGTAAAATCTAACTGTTGGACCTGGGACACCCTGTGCATGTTGCAAGTATAGAAGAAATTAGTCTATCTGAGACCGACAGAACTAGTGGATGTTTTTAATAGCTGTAGTTCTGTGGTCTGTAGGCAGAATAGAGACATCTCAAGCTGTGTATTGGAATTAGTGTTTTCTCCTGTGTATTTTTTAAAATGACAATTAAAAAAATAATTTTATTACAGCAGATTAGAAAGTTAATGTATGCCACAATGTTAAATGAAGATATAAAGAACATTTATAATAACACGTAAATCCCCATCAGCTAAATCTACAATGAGATTTGAGCTTTTAAAATGCAGACAGTATTAAGACCTGTTGGCTTGCTGAACTCTTTCCAGTTCTTTCCTTTTGTGACATGTTGGTCCAAGTAAAGGTTTGCTGCAGAAGTAGTTCACATCAAGTTGCTGAATAGTCAGTTGTATCTGCTTGTTAGAGATATGTGAGACAATGAGCTGATCTGGAACTGTGAGAAAATCTGCGCAGAAAGTGGAACAGTTCCTGCAGTTGTTGTTAGCGGTCTTTGCCGGGCGACTTAGATGACACCTGTGGAGGTTCATTCCTGTTTTCCTTGCTGACCTGTAAGAATTTGGTTGAAGTACAGAATGCAATGCCCATGCTTCAAGAGTGCCCAGCCAAGTAGTCTTTTATGAAAAAATATAGTGGAATTTTTCTTTTCCATTTTGGAGCTGTTCTGTAGTCCAGTGAATCTGTGCACTTTTTGTAAACTCAGATTGTAGCACTTGTAGTTACAATGCCTGTAACTGTTGACTTATTCCTTTTTAAGGGTGTTGTTGCCTCTGCTTTTTGAGTTGACTTGGTGTTGTGTGCCAGTGATGTTTCTCTAGGCTGCTGTGGTATCCCTGCCTTGTAACCAAATACCCACCCACAAAGTATGAGAAGGGGAAACCTTTTTCTTTCTCTCAAGTGTCATCTTCTAGATCTTGAAGGGTGACTTGAATCATCCAGCTAGAAGGTCACTGTGGTCTGAGGGTCAGTTGTGAACTAGTGTGTCACAGGGGGATAAGGGGAACATGTGCAAAGCATAAGGTTAGCTGAGATGTGAAGTTTGAATAAGGTAAGTTCATGGGATCCCACATGCTTGACTTAATACCAGAAGCTCAGGCCAATCCTGCCTGTATTTGCCTGATATAAGAACTAGAAGATCTTTCTGGCAGGGCAAATAGCATTGTTTTGAAGCATTTCAGTACAGTATTTTTAAGAGGTCATGCCACACTGCAGCCTGCATAATGGATAAAATAAGTGAAAGTAAGCCCTACTTGTATATAATAGGTAGTCATTTACAATTATGCAGTGAAATTATTAAATTAAATACAAATTGAATAAGCCTAATGTATATTCAGGTAATTGTAAAAATGTGTTTTACAGTACATATTATGTTCCTCAGTCTTGTGCTTCTTAATAATTGCTATACTGCTGCCTTCAATAGTATGAAACACTTCAAAATATATGCATATTTTGCATATAGGCAAACACTAACTGTTAAGTGGCAATGAAATAGCAATAGCATGCCTTATATTTTGCAAATGTCAATAGAAATTTTAAAAGGATTATTTCTACTAGCTCACTTTTGCATTCAAATAGGACTCTTCTTAATAATTAATTGTCTTTTATGAACATACTGGGTTGACATCTGATCGCAACTCCCGCTGCTGCATTGAGGTTAGCATTTTCATTTGAATCACAATGAAATATCTATGAAATACTGCTATAAGATACTGACTTTGCTATCAGTAGCTCCTGGAAAGTATATTAAAAAAATCTAAAATGGCAATACCTAGTGCATTACAGTAGCTGTATGTATACACTATACCTACATGACTAGGAAAAAGAACACCCTGCATATGAAATGGCAGATTTCATGACTTCTGTTCGGAGTAGGAATGGACAGTATATACAATTCTACAGCCTGTGGAGGAAGAGGTTACTGTGTGATATACACATACATATCTGTGGTAAAACAGTATTACTGTATTATATACAATTACAGCTATACACAGTTCTACACAGTATATCACATTTTGGGCTCCAGCAGACTGAGTTTGGATTTTCTTCAATACATCATTGAAGGGTGAAGATTTCTCCTGTCTTAAGCAGCTTCTTCAGCGGAGCAATCAATGCCTGCATAAGTAAACTTCTCATATAGGGTAGTGTTCACGTAGGTCTGGGAAGGAAATAAACAGTGTGATGCAAGGTGCATTACCTCAAGAATCCTAAACAATAATGGCATTATTCTTAACCTAATTATTTTCTAGGGATTTATTTTTACCTTCCTTTCTTCTAACATCCTGTTCAGTGACACCAGTATCTGAGCAAATGATGGTCTTTCATATGGTTTTTCTCTCCAGCACTGTCTCATTAAGTCATACCTTTAAAAATCAAACACCAGCATTTGATAGTTTACATACATAGGTTGAAGCTTCAAATTCATGTTTACTGGAAGATACTGCACATTCCTTTTTTCAAAGGAAAATGGATTTATATGTAGCGGAAGTTACATTTTCTACAGCTGGTTGCTGTCTGAAAATTTTCTTTTTCTCTGGAATAATTAAAAAGCTCTCTTTGAGCTAAAGCCCAGCCATGTTGTGTAAAGAACTGAGTATCTGGCAGGAGCAGAGAGCCTGGGAAAGGGTTCATGGCAAATAGCAGTGTGTGTTGGGTACAAAAGGACTTAACTTTTTTTCAAAAGGTGCACAAGTAGAAATAACTTATCTTAAGTGTGAGGTTTGTTTTACTGAACAAATTTTGTTTATTTCTTGTAGACATCATATATTTCCTATAGGAGATGTTCTGTAGTTCTGTTTCATTTTGTTTGCTAAGGCAGTGACTTACACTTCATCATCACAGTTGAGAGGCTTTTCCAGTCTGTACCCTTGAGGCAGTTTTTCGTACAGTTCTGCACATGTCATTCCACAATATGGTGTTCCACCTAAAGCAAAGTTTATCCGTTGTCATGAACCCAAGGCATCTTTAATAAAAATGTAATTTCATAGCAAAAATGAAAAAGAACGGCTGACTTAATAGCAGGTAAATTACTCTGGCATTAGGGAATATTTTGCAGCTACATTTTTGTTGTTAATGTTTACATACAAAATTGAAGAGAAAAATAAAAGCAAGGATAAACTTTTTATCTGTGGAGCTGGCCTGAATTCCTCTACAACTCTGAGGGCCTGCCTGTGACTGCAAAACTGGTTGAAATACAATGCCTGTGATGGTAATAAGCAAGTTGTTCCTTCATTAGCATGGTATTGATAGGATTGGGTATGGACTCAAAGAGCTATAACTGTCAAGCTGATTTTGCCCCTTTTACAGGTGTTCAGTTGGGTGGACTCTTGATTTTTCCACACTGCAATGTATTAATTTCCATATCTGGCACAAACCCGTTTAGAGAGGAACACAGGGAACAAATTAGAAAGGAGTTTGTGATTAGTCCTGTACACAATGTGCACTTCAGTGAGTATGCATCTCCTGGCTAGTGAGCTGAGGCACACTCCAATGCAAATCAAAAAGGCTATGTAACAGTAATTTCAAATGGTTTGAAGCATATTGCATACAGTATGAACAGAGGTGTGTGCAGAAATGAGCTCTCAATTTTATTTGAGAGTTCAAAAATTTTCTTTGAGGATACTGGGAGTAGCTGATTTCCCCCCTCCTCCCCTAAGTCATTAAAATGTGCCTTGATTTAAAACTCAGGCTGAGGAAAAGGCACTCATCAAACTCAAAACATACTGGATAATCAGGTCATATGCTGGATTTTATATTTATATATGGCCTAGGTTTTGTAGTGCAATAAAAATATGGTCATTATGTTTTTCTCATTCAGAGTGTTACCTCAACTGATATTGTGGCAATTGCATTTCCAAGTGTACTGAAACTAAATAAAATTTAGTAGAATGAAATGGCAAGAATTGAATTTTTTTGCAAAGCAATACATTTTTAAAAGACTGAGTAAGTGGAGCTGGTTTGGCTTAGAGTGCTTTATTTGTGCAGTACAAAATAGATACTCACCTAAACTAACAATTTCCCATAATAGGACACCATACGACCATCTGCAACAGAGGCACATTATGGAGTGCAAGAAGAATGCAACAAGGTTTCATATTTTAAAATGGTAGTTTCGCTAGTATTCAGAGAACAGAGAAGTGCAATTCATTCTTTAATAAAGAAATAATTTTTTTGTAAAATGATAGGATTCATAACATCAGAAAGCTGGCATGAAATCTTTTAGCAAAATTAATTCACTGCAAGTCCATCAGCCAGAGTCCTTTATTAGACTGTGAGCAGTCAGCTAAGAGTGCCGTTACAGAATTGCTTTGCCAGATATCACATCCTGTTTCCTGTCTACAACACTGAGTTTATCTGGGTCTCCCAAGGATTAACCAGTTTCTGCTTTCAAATGAGAAATATAGCTAAAGTAGTGGCCCAGTTCCAATTATTTTGTGAACACAGATTGTTCAGACACCGATTATGAAATAATAGTAACTTTTTTATTTTTATTTTTAATTCCTTTACTTTCTTGTGTTGACACAGCTACTGAGTTTTTTAGTTGAGTGGCTAACAAACTTTTCCTGGTATTGAAAGCATTTATTTATTAAAAGTAGACACTTAAACATACTTACACATCACTGTTTGTGGTGTAAACACTGTAATTCAAAGATTCAATTGCCATCCATCGCACTGGAAGCCGTCCCTGAAAATTATTTTGTGAAAGTTTTTTTGTTGGTGGTTGGAATAGTAATGTTTCAATTTATACACCAACAATTGTTCTGAGTATTAACTTAATGAAAATTTAATGAAAAAAAAAGTTTTATCAGGTAAATTTACTTAATTTGTGCATTTACTTCTCAAAGGGACAGTTTGCCATAAAGCTAGTAGAAAATTTGTTCAACCAGCATTAAGAGGAAATGGAAGTAATTCCTTAGTGATGATTTATGATGCCTCTAACCAATTCTGTTTCCTTGACCACCTGGTGTTATTCTTGGTCTATGACTGCATAATGCTTTCAGATATTCCGAAGCATTAGCTCCAGATTATTGGTTTTTTCAGCTCACAGATCCTGATGTGTTTCTGGTTACTATCTTGCTAACTGTGGCCTTGCTTAGTAGAGTTATACCAGCTTGCCTCAGCTGAACTAATTCTGGTACAAAAATATTATTTTTCTTAGCTGGAGAGATCTCCCACATGCATGTATCCTCTTCATATGTCAAATGTATATTATATGGGTTTTATAATACCTTTTTACTGAATCTCATAACTGGCTGCAAAATTGGTTATTTTACTGCCTTTCTTATTCATGTAAATGATTTTCAATTCCATTGTAAATTATAAACAGTTTATAGGACTGACTGACATATGAATAAACACAATACAAATATTTTTACATATTAATATATAACATTTAAATAATCAGTTCTGTAGTACCCATGAGTTTGCATTTTTGTTCAGATGAAAACACAAAGGAATGAAAAAACCAAAAAAATGAGGAAAACAGACTTTATCATTTTGTTTTGATCCTTACCATGGTCTTCTTCACATAAACTTCTTGACCTCTTGATAAGCCGAAGTCAGCTATTTTTGCAACATAATTTTCTCCAACCAAGATGTTTCTTGCTGCCAAATCTCGATGAATAAACTAAATTTGAAAAAGAAAGGAAATCACCTAGTATCTATGAGTTTTCCTTGTATTTTATTGTTATACTGAAAATTGCAAACAGTGAGATTAAGAACAAAAAAACAACAAACCACTTGGTATGCCACTACTAAGAACATTTTAAACTTCATCTGAAAATGAAAGCAATTAGTTACCATGTGTTTTGTGTTAATGCCTCTTCCTTGATTCCCTGTGCAGTCATATTTGATAGAGCTAAACAAGCATGGAAAAATAGGTAGGTACTATAGGAGCTAAAATTAAAACTGTATTTTGATTTTATTAGAAGGCATAGTCCCTGAAAAATTAATTGCTGTGCTCCCAGGGGGTAGAGAATTGAAGACTGACCTGTTTCTGGCTCAAGTAGTCCATCCCTCTAGCAACGTCTGCTGCAAAATGCAGAAGTTGCTGAGAGGAAAGCGTAGATGCAGTACTGTTGGCGATAGCAAATGCTGGGTCTGTCTCTAGCACTCTGCTTTTTCGAAGGAAGTCCAGTAAATTTCCATGGGGGGCGTATTCAATAGCAAGATAAAGATATCCTAATGAAACATGAGATAGTGAGCATGTTACAAATTAAAAGATATCAGTAATAGTATTTCGACACACTGCTTTGAGTGAAAAAGAAAGTAACATAAAACAGGCTCATATTCCCCCTCCAAAGTCTAATGCCTTGGTGCAGAGGAGAATGTAGGCCTATTGTTTGACATCAGCTACAAAGAACTTAATGGGGGCTTGTAGATCTAAAACTTGAATCTATTTAGCTTTGTACCCAATGTTGCAGAAAGACTTGCATATGAACCAGAGTTTCTATGGACTGTATGGGCTGTATTGTGAGGAATTTTTTAAATAAATTTTTGTTAAAATGCATGCATTCAAGAGTTATCTTACCCCGATGTTCACATGCTCCCAGAAGATTTATGATGTTGGGATGATGACCAAGTTTACAAAGAACTTCCAGTTCTCCGGCAAAGTCTCTGTGATCATCTTTTGAGGCATATTCTGAAAATCAAAGAAGAATGTTTATGCTTTCCTTTGAAGTGAATTTATGACCAAGTTGTTAACTGTGAGGACTCTGGGCTGCCTGAGGCACTACCGCTTCAGCCCCGATGGAAAGACAAAAAGTCTAAGATACATTAGTATTTACTGAAAATGTAGGATTTTTCAATCAAAGGAAAAGAGAGAACAGTGTCTGTAGCAGTCATCTGCAGAGAAAGAAAGGATCTTGATATATAATGTCACTTATTATTTGAGAACGTAAAATATAGCAGATCATACAAAAAAATAGCTGCCAAAAAAATCTTCGCATGTGTGCTGTTGATTGTTTCTACCTGCATGCAGATATTGACTCCTTTTTAAATTATTATCATACTTAAGAATTTCTCCTAATTTGCCTAGATAATGATCTGGTGATTTGCCGGAAAATATGTATGTATGTTCATGCATTGTTATATGTATTGTAGCTGTCTCTGGAACATGGCAGTCCAGGAGAAAATGAGTGATCCTTATAGTATGTGTGTATACAGATGCATAGATACAATCGGCTCTGAATGACTAAAGTAAAGAAAAATGAGCCAATGCTGTGCTCCAAGGCTTGATCTGTGCTCCTCTGTCAAATCTTTTGACAGCTCCCACTTTGCAGATGGATTCAAATATGAAGTCCGCATTGACCTATGAGTTGAAAAATATGTAAGTTAATGATATTAACAATTAAAGATAAATACAAACTACCTTGATCATGCAGAAATAGTCTGGCAGAGCACAAATCTTGGCCTAATGACCGCTGATAGAATTTCACTTGCAACTGAATATTAAGCATATTAAGCATTTCTTAATGACAGAGAAACGCTTGGAACAAACAACCAAGAAGAGTCTTTAGTCTCAGAATTTCATATCTTTACTACCTTTCATCCTTTTAATTGCAGCATCCATGCGTAAGCCATCTTTCTTAATGCGTGCTTTGAGGACTTGCCCAAAGTTACCTTCCCCAATCACATCTTGAAATTTTATGTCGTTCCACTCAAGAACTGGATAAATAGTGGGATCTGGGCTGTTTTTGGCTTTCCTGCTTAGGGTGAGAGTACCTGAGTTAAACTGTACAGCTGGTTCTTCCCTCTGTAAGAAAGTTAGGCAAATGACATTAACCATGATTTCTACTTTACGGAGCAATGTTACAGTACACTGAGTACACTCCCTGAATACATGTGTGCAAATGCACACGGAGCCTAATCCATCTCTTGCTTATGCAAGAGTACAGTAGATAATTACACCTACTTCAGACACTAACTGCATCAAGCACTTCTGCCCAGATATGCAAAATTAATCAGGCTCCTCCTAGGACTTGTAGACCTAGACCTCCCGAACAGTTTTATAATTAACTTGAAGGTGAAGGAGATTGACAAATATGATTTGGTAAAACTGATCTCAAACTTGTTTTAAGTCTCAGATTTAAAATTTATTTTGTATTTGGCTCGACTAAATCCTTTGCTGATCAGGCTCAGTAGGAAGACCAAGGAAAGAAGGAGCAAGAAAACAAAAGAGAAAAGGAATTAGTGTTCTTTGTACTCAAGGAGACACCTGTAATTCAGTTACACATTCCTGTGAAGTACTGCTGTGGGAATAGTTTCAGGACAAGGAGCAGGAGCTATTCTGTGTGGTCTAAGGCCAGATCATAGAATGGTTGGGTTGGCAGGAACATTTACAGGTCATCTAATCCAACCCCCTGCAGTAAACAGGGACATCTTCAGCTAGATGAGGTTGCTCGAAACACCACCCAGCCTGACCTGGAATGTTTCCAGGCATAGGACATCTACCGTCTCTCAGGGCAACCTGTTCCAGTGTTTTAATGCCCTCAGCATGAAAAAATTTCTCCCCAATATTTAAACTTTACCTCCTTCTTTTAATTGAAAACCATTATTCCTTGCTGCAGGCCCTGCTAAAAAGTTTTTTCCCCATCTTTCTTGTAAGCCCCCTTTATGTATTGAAATGCTGCAATAATATCTCCTTGGAGTCTTCTCTTCTCCAAGCTGAACAACCCCAACTCTTTCAGCCTCTCTTCATAGGGGAGATGTTCCAGGGCTTTGATCATTTTTGTGGCCCTCCTCAGGACCTGCTCCAACAGGTCCATGCCCTCCTGTGCTGAGGGCTCCGGAGCTGGGATCATCTTTTTGGATGAGTCTCCCACCCCCCGATAACAAAACAGCATATGAAGGAGCTCTTTGGCCAGCTTTTTTTATGCTTCACATGTTCCTTTCTGAAGTGAGAGAACCACACTGGAAAGCAGAGTGATAGAGACTACATCAAGATACAACTATATAGAGAGTTCCTGTGTGGTGTTATTACCTTAAGCAATTTCGTCACAGCCAGAACTATGATGTTGCCTGATGCCTGGTGTGCTACCCCCAAGCTGAAAAGCCGTAATGGAGCACTTGCTGATGCTCAAAAGCAATGTTAAAAAATATGGCCGTTTTCAAAATCAGGCAAAAATTGATAGAGGGAGAACAAGCTCCTCCATTCTGTCTGGCTCAATACTTGTCATACACAGGTGTGAGAAAGCAGAGAAGGCAGAAGGATCAATGGTGTGCATCATTTTTCAAGTTAGGCTTTCTACAACGCAGCCTGTAACTGTGATTGCTTTAGCTCCAGAGTCACTAGAAGAGAAGCTTTGCAATGACAGCACTAATTGCATACATGGAGAGAAGAAAGTATGTGGAAGGCCAAAGAAAGGAATTGGAAAACACAGGAAAAGATGGGTCCAAAATTAATAGCCACACTGACACAGGAAAGCTGGAAACCCACCACCACGTTTTGGAAAGCCTGAGCCATTCGGCGTTGGAAGTTGGCTCGCTTTAATTGCAGCATGATGAGAAAGGCCAGGAGAATTGTTACACAGGTCATCCCTGCAGAGCCAAGGATAGCAATAAGCAGCATTTTTCCTCCTTTTGATTCATATGGAGCTGTTGAGGAAGCATATAAAGAGTTCACCATTATTTCCAACCAATTTTGAAAAATCTTGAACAATGTATAACTTAATACTCCTGTCTTTTTACTGTATAAAGAGAGACACACATCCCTTTGTTGTCCAAAAACTTCACCAATATTGGATGCTCTGATTTACAGATATATAAGCACTTGCAGGTCCTGCTAAATTCAGGCAGAGCAGAGCTGAGTTCACATTCAGCGACCTAGTAGTCCTATTATATGCAGCTTCTTTATGAGCTGTTGGGCACGTTCTAGTGGACAAACAAAACTGTTGTATATTGTCACTTCATCAATGCCATGCACTGAACTAAGAAACAACTTTAGCTGATGCTGTGTTGTGTATCAGTATTAAGAGCAAAAGAAAACTAATATAAAAAAAAATATTATGACTTTGCCTTAGCTAACCAGGTTATATCATGGGCCCTGGCTTATTCTAATGGAATAACCAACCTTTAGTTTCTGGAAGAGTCTTCAGTTCAAAAGATGTGTTTGGGTTGCTCAAACCAATGTTGTTCTGAGCGTTAATATGAACCTGGTACACAGTGTTTGGTTCAAGGCCCTTGAGATGGTATTGAGTAACGCTGGCATTCTTTATGACAATATCGATGTGATTGTACTCAGTTTTGCCATAGATTTTGTAGCTGATGATGATGGAGGAAATAGAATGACCCTCAGCAGTTGTCCAAGAGATGACTGAGGATGTGTCTGTGGTGTTAGAAAACCTGATGTTGTATGGTGCAGGAGGGATTCCTGAGAACAAACACAAACACGCATAAAGTGTTGGACTGTACATCCACTTCTTTCTCATTCCCCCAGTAACTCACTTTCATCAGTGCTTTTGCTGTGCTAAACAGAAGCAGAATTTTGTTCATGAGCTATGACAACTGAATGCAATAGTTCTAAGAATTTGATATGCTGTTGCAGTACTCCATACTTCCAGCAGATGTTGGAGTGGCATTGAGTATACTCCTGTCCTTGGATGAAGAAAAAAAATGCTCTGAGCTGTAGGCAAGGACAACATGATTGCTTTCAAATTAATGCAGAAAGGGTTAATTTCCTTCTATACAAAATTATCATCCCTGTGTGACTCCCAGGTCTCGTACTTTCACTGCTCCAGGGAGCAATTCCCTGTTGGGATAGAGGTTGGAAAGAAGGTAAATCAATACCAAAGGTTCGACAAATTTCATCAGGAAACCACTCAGAGATGAGTGCAAGACTTGTGGACACACCCATGACTACTAAATGCCTTCTCCTGGAAAGCAGTATCCTTATATTTTTCGCAGTGCAGTTTGGCATTAGAGCTCGGGAAACTGGAGTGTTCCATGACAGCCATAACTTCTGCTAACACATACAGGATCTCAGTGAGGGCCTCCTCACAGGACCTATAAGGAACAAGATGCCCACCTTTCCAGTATGTGGTATGGGTAATGGCACCAGTCAGCTATTCATCTGTTCAGATGGCACTTCATTCAGGTAGGCCACTTACTGTGGCATTATGAAAGGACACCATCCACATTCAGGGATTTCAAGCACCGTGACTGGTCTTCAGTGTAGCACACGTAACTACTCTTTGCTCACAGGGGATTTACTTTGCATCATATCTTCATTCTTTAACTGCTGACTGTTTCTGCGTTGACTTAGCTAAATTGTGAGATCTGAGTGCTTTTTAGGAATTTGACCTCGAGAGATCTGTGGGTCAATTATTATGAAAAAAAAAATACTATGTCTGTCATAAGCATAAATTGCACTGAAATGAAGGTGTGGATTCCCAAGCTTTTAATCTCTTTTTTCCATTTTTTAGAAAAACTCATTATTAGTTCCTGATATTTTCCAGCATAAGAATTTCTTCGGACACTGAGCTATTGTCATAACAAGAGTAATAACAACCACAAATAATCACCTGGAATTGAATGTTAATAGAACAAAGGATTACACTTAATGCAGTCATTATGTGACAAGCAGTCTGATCGCTGGGGGAAAGAAGAAGGGTTAAACGGAAAGATGTGAATTAGCTACTTACTGTCACTGAAAGTCCAGGCATACACATAGTTGCTCCATTCTCCTTGGGACCTGGTGTTCACCCGTACCCTGCACATATATTGCTGTCTAGGCTCAAGATCTGTAATGATCAGGGTGGACATATTTCCGGGCACTTGCGTAATAACACTGCTCTCTTCACTGTTGTCATTCACGCTCTTCCTTTCTACTTCAACACGAATGTCATCCTCTGACCTCAATGTTAAAGGATGCCACGACAAATTCAGCGATGTCATACTTTTTGGAAATAAAGTGAGACCTTCGGGTGGAGGAAGACCTTGGAAAAGCCACAGTGAGACAGGGAACAGCATTTGATGTCTGGTATGCAAAGTAAAATAGGGGTACCAGTTGTTCCCAACCACATGTCCTAGTTCAGAGTGGCAAGGGGTAATTCTTCCCACCACCCCACCCAATTTGTCAGAAATTACATCGAAGAGGTGCTGGTAGTCCCAAAATATCTTGTCAGCAGCTGTTGTGTCAGAAAAAAAGGTCTCTTCGCTGAGCTGGTGCTGGTGTTGCAGATGCACTCTTTAGATGTGAGAAGCTATTTCTTTTGCTCTCTTGTTCCTGGTGCAATCCTCATTTATTTTGTATGTATTCGGTTTAGGCTGTATCCTCAGTGGCCTAAAAGCTTTTCTGCTTGTTTAGACATTTTCATTTTTAAAGCAAACTTTGCTAGTACGAAGAGGAAGGACTGACCTGGTATTAGGAGGAATGCCTGGCTTGCGAAAGAAGGGATTTTTATCTCCAACTCCGCTGCATGGCCAGACAAAAATTGTAAATTTTCCTTTCCCATATCTCCTGTCTCTAAATCAGGGAGAATAATAACTTTACCTTTTTCTAGTTTTCTTCACCTCTGGGTCTCAGGTGTTTGCCTGAGATTATTTTTAAAGACTCAATGTAGTTTTCAGATCCAGCCTTCTTTGTTTACATAAAAGTGCTCTGGCAGAGATCAGGAATAGACCATAGAGGAAAACAGCTGAAACAGCCCTTTTGTGAAAAAACAAAATGATAACTTACCAAGTGCAGCTGTTGTGAAACTAGCCTGTGGTCCAGGATGGCCTTCCCCACCTTCTCCTTGCCGACTTAGCTGAACACAGAACTGATACTCTGTTTTCGGTTCCAGATTGTCCAGTCTTTTCGTTGTGCCTTTTACTGACAACAAAAGGAGAAAGTAAAGCTGTAGTCTATACTGAAAAGTGTTAAGGAAGAAAATGGTTGGAAAATATTCCCGAAGCACTAACCGTAGAAGGTTCAGGCTCTTCTTTTTTTCATGATTTGGTAAGATAAACTATTTAGAATAATGAAATACTTATTTTTAGGTTAAGCTCCAGCCCAGCCCAAAAGATGTTTCCATCTCCCCTTCCTTCAGGACAGAACAAGACTTGTCACTTAGACACTGTGCATTGTGTATGCAGATCTTGGGTTATCTTGAATTAGTAGCAACAGCTGTTTGTTATTTTTTCCTGCAGTGTTTCCAATAGTATTTTAGGCCTTGCATAAAGTGTTAAAACAGGACTGGAAGAGGTCATCTAAATGACAAGCAGGCTTTATTTTGCCCATACCTTTCCCATTAAATATGTAGACATGCTATTTGCCTCAACAGAGGACACAATGAACCCAAAGAAAGTTTCTAGATGCTCCAGCACGTCTCCATACTGCTCACTGCTTTTGAAAATCTGATATTTGCATGGATGTTTTCAACAGCTGAGCGTGTTACTGAGTACTGTTTATCTTAAGGAAGGAGGGGGGGAATTGTTTCATTGCTGAAAACTGAATATACACTTTGGACTACTGTTGGTGTGCCACATCCACATTAACATTACACGTAGTGATATACAAAGATTCATGAGTCTGATCATAAAAGATTTAACTTCATGTGTTGTCAAGTCTTGAGTCTAGTTAAGAGTAGATGCCACATTATGTTTCAGCATGCAACTGAAGTTTGTGTTTAAGGTAATTAAAGAATGTCCTTTTACCTTCCACAGACATCCAGGACTGATAACGCTTTGCTGGCTTGTACAGGAGTTTTGTTGACACAACAGGTCCATCTCCAAGATGTAACTTAGCATTGATATCAATTATGAGAAAATTATGTCCACTGTCTGTCAGCCTTGGGGCATACTGCGGCACAGGAGGAACTGAACAAGAATGCAAGTATTAAACCAGACTTTCAATTACCTGTATCAGTAAAATACGGTGTCTTCCTAGATCTACAGGAAAATGGGAAATGTTCTACAAAACACTTAGAAAATAGACAGAGGTTTACACCCTAAAGATGACAGTTTACATCTTCCAAATAAACACTAATCCTTACCACGCTTTTTAAAAATGCTTACAAGGGGTTTCTTTTCATATTCTGACTGTAGATATTTATTCAGACATTTTCCTGCAGTACAAAGAATAAAAAGCTCAGCCATGTTAGAGTATTAAACTCTTAAAAGGAGAGAGGCAGAGATTTGAAGAGATTCATGCTTTTACCTTTGACTGTAACTTGAAATGGTTTCTCTGCCATTCCCGCTACTGTTTGCACACTGCAGACCCAGGTTCCTGTATCACGGGGCTGGATTCGATTAATTGTAAACATGGCTTCAGAGCGATTACTGGTAACAGTTAGGGCAGGCTGAAATGACAGAAGACATACAGGGGCCCAAAAATGTGGGCATTTAGAAATATTTGATTTCTCACAGTTTAGGAACTCATCTAGAGTTTAGTGATACCAATAAAGAGAGTCCAGAATGGTTGACTGCATAGTTTCATATGTACTCATGAGTTCATGAGGTATCTTAGAATATCAGAATATTACATTATGCTTGAAAACCATACTGTGCATTAACTACTTATAAAGTCTGTATAAACATCAGAAATAATAGGAAGCAATTAATCAGGAGCTTACCCTTAGGACAGTCCCATCTTGCTTCAAAAGTTTAAATTCTTCAGATTTAGGAAGTGGAATTCCAGTTGCTATACAAAAAGGCTTGAACTCGACACCAGAATTGAGTTCTACAGGATCTAGTAGATTTTCTATCTGAGGTGAAAGGTCTGCTGAGCCTACAGAAGATATATAGTATTTTAATGTCAACCTTCAAACAGAGCCTTAAAAAGGCAGCACCAAAATGGTTTTAGGTGTAAAATGAGCATAAGCAGCTTAAGTGTCTGCTTCTCCTTTCATTTGAGTGGGCATATGCAAGGATCACACTTACCAAGGTCAGCACTGTTACATCAGTGTAAATATCACATGAGAAGTAACAAGCCTCGTGTCCACTCCTTTCTTTTCCCCTCTCCTCTCTTTCTCACTGGCATTCTAAGCACAGACAGTCCAGCTACGCCAAAATCACACACATTTTGCTCTGAATGTGCAATATTTACTATCTCTCCATTTTATCTGTTTCTAAGAGTAGCCATATCATAAAAGTAGAGTGTGTCTATTTGGATCATTGTTTTATTTCTCTGCTTGATTTTGCACTTGTCAAGCTTTCAAGCTTTTACAAGTTAACACTTGATTTGTCACTTTATTTATCAAGCAGAAATAATAGATGCTGAGTGCATCTTATAAAAAACACTGCGTGCAAACCTTGCCTGAATTCAAAGAGATTCTGAATGAGATATGTTCAGCTTTGCAAGCTTAACTCTCTCTCAGCTTAACTCTGGGGTTTTCAGCTCATAAGACACAAGGTATAGGAGCGTATGCAGGTGAATAAGAGGTAGGTAAAGTACTATGAACCCATCAGAAAGCTTATCATGCAGGTAGGATATGCAGACTTCTCTCAGTAATTGATGTTAATGTCAGTAACAAATCCTGTGCAGTAACTTTTAAAAATCTACCTCTAACAAAAGCAAAAGCAGATGACATGGTAGCATACCAGCCTGCTAAATGCAGCATGTGGTGCAGAGGCTTAAAAATGCTGTATTGCAATAAAGATGTACAGAAAAGTTTGGGCCCCTGGAATGTAGTTAACAGAGCAAGAGTACCAGCCTGGAGTGATAATGCTGTACAAGCATGAAGATCTGTTTCAGTTACACTGGGAAAAGCCATTTACTACCGTGTTACCTTGCTTTACCTTCTTTTTCACATTGCAGACCATGCCATCCAAGGGGGCAGATGCAGCCCTTAAATCTGTCACATGTCCCTCGATTGTGACAATTACATTTGAGTTTGCAATCCGACCCATAAAAACCAGGTTTGCATTCTGCAAGTACATAAGTTTCCAGTTACTGTAGCGGTACTAGAAAATATCTTCCATTAGTTTTCAATCTCATGCATCAATTCTCCAGTAGGATTTATTTCTTTCAGTTGAATTGAGTTTGAAACTATATGTGTTAGCACTGAAACATCCATAGAGCATCCTGAGAACACACTAACATGAAAAAGGTAGACTACATTTGTATCCATGCTTCTCATTTATAGACTAGATACCAATGTGGAAGCTTAATCAATCTCTACTGTTTTTTCGCTTACACTGTGGTAGTGTCCAAAGACTTCATCAGAGCTAAGACACCATTGAACAAGATGGAACATATTCACAGAGGAAGGTGAGATTCATGTCCCAGAGAAATAGCAGTCTAATTGAAATGAACAGGGCTAATTATACTTAGTGTTACTCACCGATATATACTGGGCACCAAATTGTTTAGTTTACCTTGTAAAAATAACAGGACTGTAGCTGTTAGAGTATTTTTAACATCTCAGTAGAACGTCAATTCATTTTGCAGAATAATTTGAATAGTTTTCAGGTTTACTATGTCCTGAGAATCTGTTACGGTCCTCTGAGATGAGAAAATATTACTATTCCTCTTTTACAGAACGTAAAAAATTCTGTCTTTTACTCTCATCTGTTAGTTCCCCTCTATATTTCCTATGTGCAGCTCGTTAAGGACTCTTCCTCATATGTTTTACTGTACCTTTATCACATTCCAGTCCCATCCATCCTGTGGCGCAAGAACAACCATATGGATCTGGTAGACAGAACATATAGTTTCTACAGCCATAGTTTTCTTTACAGCTCTCTTCACATGTTTTGCCAAATGTATTGGCTCCACAAGCTATTAAAGGGAGGGAAAGAACAGCCCAAGGGCATTAAATCCACAAAAGAGCTAATTCTTCTAATGATACAGCTTTAGAAAACAGAAAACGTGAACTAAAAGAAAAATTAGCATTTTTACCATTCAGGTATCAGGTATATTAACATCCATAACAACTTAAGCCATGACTGCACTAATAGTTAACTTCAGGCAGCAGAAGCAAACAACTTTCTCCCATATAAGGATCCATCACCAAAGCACTTATTACTTTGGATATGTAGGGACAGATCTTCAGCAATATACCCTATAAGCCTTTTTAATACAAAATGAACAAATAGTGCCATGAAAACTGAGTCTTCTTAGAGGTCGGTGCATGTGAAACAGCTAAATTCAAGGTTTTCTTTTTCTGATATCATCGATGCTGCATTAGAGTGGTTCAGATGTCAACAATTCCAATAGCTTAGCTCTAGAATGTGGAGCACTGTGATTCAGTCAAAATATTGGTATACATATTTAGCATTGGACCCAAAAGTTGCTTGGAGAGGTCAGAGCAGAGTGATGCCTACTGTGATTATTCCAGAATCCAAATTAATTTTTACAGACGTGGATGTGCACAAACAGACATAGGCTCTTGATGTGCTCCTACAGAAACAGAATCACCCTGAGCGTGCATTCGCATCTTGTTCAGAAGTAGCCAGGTAATCTCTAGCACAAGGCTTTACTTCCCAGTGACAGTATCCATAAGAGCTGATATTCTGTTGTGCACTTAACAGTCAGAGATTTGAGCATACTGAATTTTAGGTTAATTCTAAAACAGCCCATGTTGGAAGGTACCTTGAAAGATCACCCAGTCCAGCCTCATGTGGGAAAAGGATCCCAGATGAGATTATCTAGCACACTATCCAAGTGATTTTGTCCAACTCTTTCTATAAATATGCATCTTCCCTGGCAATCTAATCTCTATTATGAGAAGAGAAGGAGCCTTACTAATTCAGGGTTTATGTCACCCAACACTGTCCTGTCTCCAGCACCAGCTGTAAATGCCATAGGTATAAAGACTAAAATGAGGCTTCTGTATTTGCTGCTTCCCTCAATAATCAGCCAAATTCTTCTACTGAGAACAAATTAATAAGCAATCTGTGAAAATAATATTTGCTTACCTTTCTCACATGTTTTTCCCATAAAACCCGGAGGACAGATGCATTCCCCAGTATCTTCATGACAAATGCCATTGTTTGTGCAGGAAGGGCAGTGGGAGCTACAGGAAGGGCCCCATTTCTGAGCTTCACATCCTTTTATGCAAAAATATTACATATATTTTACCTTCTTATTCATTAACCAATCAAGTAGTAAAGTTCTGTGAAGTTCTTTTTAATTAAAAGAAACAGTAAAATACATAAAAGCATGATTTATATGGGCACCCCAAATTGCTAGCCAAATTACCTAATGTGAGGAATCACTTTTTCATTATGGAAGTGTCCATATTTCTGGAATAAAACTGTTGCATTAGGATGCAGTAATACTACATAGCATCATCAGAGAAGGAACTAAAGAGATCTTTTTTGAAACTAGAGGTAGATTTTTTTTTTTTATTTGGAAGGGTAAGTTTGGAAGTTGACAAAGATCTTACATTTAAAATTTCTATTCATGTAGCAGGGATCTGAAACCTACAAAAGGTCCAGGCTTCACCTGGAGCTGGATGTACTGGTAGCAGAACTAAGCTTGGCGTCACTGGCATTGTATCAGCATTTGACAAGTCGTGACTTTTTTTCTATAGCAATATTTTTGTTAAAAGTTTTTTTAGACCAGGTTCGCATCTGTTCTGCCCTTATTGTATTCACTAAGTCTTCCTAACAAGGGTTTATCAACTGGTGATTTGTTTCTGAAATAGATGGTCTAAAAGCAGTCCATTGATTCGATGGTTTTAATACCTATTATGATTTTCCTTCCTACTTCATAATTTAAAAAGATACTACTACTATTAATCCTGCCAGTGAGAGTTTTGAAGCTGAGATCAAGCTCTAAATAAGTGTATCTGACTTCATCATGCAAATTCTTAATCTATTCCTACAACATGCAAAATTCTCTGAGCTGATTTTAAAATCAGCGGGAGCTGAGACAAAAATAATTTTCAGTATTTGATTTGTAATAATATTTCTTACATCACAGAAACTGACCATCACAACTTCCTCTAGTGTAAAGCTAGGACTAAGAGGATAATAAACTGGAAAGTCCTCAGGCAGGTTCATTCAAAGTGGGTAATCCAGACTTGGGTCAGCTTTTTCAGATTTCTGATTCATTTAATGAAATGTGGAGTTCTACCTCCTCCCAAGATAATATTCTTACATGTAAAAAAAAAAAAAAGTTTTGCTAAAAATGATCACTCTATATCTGTAATGCTAATTCAAAGAAAGGCAGGACCTGTGTTTGAGCAGTGGCTTGTAATCATATATTCTTCTTACTGTTAGTGTTCTCTCTACTGGACTATACCCCAGTTTTCCCAATAGGCAGGATGGGGAAGACAAACGCCTGTGACAAGGTAGGGGCCAGAATTTATGGATAAGTATTCTGCTTTGCAGCTTGGCACTAGAGCAGAGAACAGATCCTGGACCATGTTACTTAATAAGGTGGCAGTAACTTCAAAATCCAGATTTGGGGCATTATATTGATTCATGTGCTACTCCCAGGAGCATCCTGTGAATATTGTTGACTAAAATATGTTTTACCCTCAGAGACATATTCTCCATAATGTAAGACATTTGAATAGCTATTTATTTTTACATACCAGTTTTATATTTCTGTGCAAGTTAATAGAATGTGATGTTCTTTATATCTGAGGAAACTGGACATAGCAGCATGAGCTACAAGATTTATAGAACACTTAACAGAAAATATCCACCTGCATTGAAAACTGGTCCTATCATCCACTGGGAGGTAAATTTTAAGGGCTAACTAAGGCTGGGGTAGTTTCTGAACCCACATCTCATGGGATGACCGAGTGCTACCTTCTTTGTTCATACTTGGTGTTTGAAAAGGTGAGATGCTGAGAAAACCGCTAGCTGTCCTGGCAATAGCTAAGATGAATTGAGCCTGAATCTGCATTTATTTTCTTTCTCAGCTGTTTAAATCAGTATCAGCTTGTACCAAAGATCCTTGGGAAAGATTTTCTTCTGACATCAACTTGTGGCAGCTTATGCCAAGAAAGACTTTGACCCTTATTTGGGCACAGTGTAAGTTCCATTTCAGATTCATTATGACTTTAAACAATTAATCTTTAGCACACATTAATGGAACTTACGTCTTACAATAAGCCTTGTGTAAGCAGAAGTAAAGAGGTTTCCTCCTATATATCTGGCAGAGTAAACCCCTGCATCCTGTGGTTGAACTTGAAGATAGGAGACTTCCAGTTCACCTGGCACTTCGTGCCTGGGCACAGAGTGGATGAAGGAACCTGGGGAAGGAGCACACAAATAAAACAGACAGAAGTCGTTCACCCTGTACAGACAGAAGTGAGTTTGCATTAGTTACTAAGGACAGCTGAGATGAACTAAGCAGTAGAATCTAATATTTCTAAATTTTCTGACAGTTTTTAGCTATCATTTTTGTTAATTGGAGAAATGCAAGTGAAAATTAAGCTAGATCTTGAGGAGATTTTCTAGATGAGTGGGACAAACAGCTTCACATTCAGCATTGCTTAACAGGAATGTTGCTAAGAGTCTAGCAGTTAAAAGTGTTTGTTTCTTGCCTTTTCCTGAAGTGAGGGGTAATGATCTGTAAGGAGTCTAGTGTAGCTGGAAGGAGTCAAATAGCAAATGCCCTCCAGGTCCTATTTAATCTTAGTAGCATAAGTATTTACTTAGCAGATCAAAGCAGGAAGAACCCAGCACAGCTTTTTCTTTTTTTTCCCATACTTAACATGTGTCTGTGTTGTTTTAAGTTTGCTATAATTGGTCATTCATGCTTGCTAAGTAAGGCATAGCATTTGGTCTTCTCCCATCCCTCTGGATCGCCAAGTAACAACATTTGAACACTGGTTGCTGTTGAAGAGAAGCTTCATCCAGTGGACTGCAGGACTCCTCGGAGTCCTTCCACCCCAATCTGTTAGAGCAAGGCTGCTGTAGTTGGCTAATGCCAGGTCCAGCCCACTATTACCAAAACATGGCTGCACATGCTCACACACAGTGTACCAACAAAGCCAGCCATCATATAGCAGAACTATGCCTTCACAGCTACTGCATGTACACAAGGGACTCGCGTGCACATCAACAACCCAGGCAGCCTGGTCCAGATAGACTTACTGGCAGGTCTTGATACACTCACATACCCAAAACCGTGTCTTAGCTGGTTTGGACCTACAGTCTATCTAATAGCTGGCTCTCAGACCTCTCATGCTTCTTACTGGTTAGCCTGGCCTGAAGTTCACTAGTGTCACACACACATGCACATGAAAATGAGTCCCTGCCATAACCGGCCTTAAACACTTAGTCTCTCCTGTTGCTGGCCCCAGACATGCAAGCTGCTTTGACCCCTGGCATGTGTTTCCAGTTGCCTTTTCCAGTCAAACCTGTTGTGCTTTCTAGTCTGTCCTAAAGGTCACTAGCAGATTATAACTATGCGTACCAGGTAGAGAGCACATTTAATGTTGAAGAGTAATTAAGAATAGAGTTTGATAAGATCAGACCAACTGTAGTGCAGAGCTTGGCCAGAGCAGTGGCACCTTTTACTTGCCTCCTGCCCCATTTTCTCATGCTTGTTCTTCTCCTGATTGCTTTGAGTCCTCCCTTTCTCCTGTTTGGCTCTTTCTCTAAATATCCTATTTTTTCAGACATGCTCACAATCCTCCTCAATCATGACAAAGTAAGTTTGCTCTTTCCCCCTGAGGCCACTGATAGTCAGGCTACCCAATTCTCATACCTATAGAGCTCTGACTGAAGATACTCAGGGCTTTGTGTTGTTCCCTCAGTGGCCTTCAGAGGCTGGAGACTCTGCCTTTGATGTTTTCTCTGTCATCTGCTGCTCCTTAGGGCGTGTGTGTCTGTTTATTTATTACTTTTCTGTTTTTTTCACTTAGACTTTCATGCTGAATGGCCGTTAACCAGATGATACTCCCACAAATCAAATGCCCTTCCTTTCTGTGTCCCCTTAGAGTTTCAGTGATAAAGAAACAACTTTTTTCACTTAGCTGAAATAAGGTAAACAGAGTTAAGCAGGGCCTTTACTGTCTGTGATCATTTTTACTATACTAGCAAGTTAACTATAGTCAGATTTCAGGCAACCTAAAGATACAAAACTGCTGAGGATCATAATCAAAGCAACAAAAATATCTTAGTTCAGATATGGGACACAAAAGTATGACAACACCTAACAGTTCTTTAGCAACACAGAGACAAAGAAAAGGAACAAAGAATGGAAGAGATTAGTTCTGAAACTGTGGATCTGGTTTTTGCATATCCTTTAAGTTACAATTTACAAAGAAACCTGGCAGCAAAATGTTAAGAAAGACTTATGCTTGCAGTCTGTTAGCAAGGTTCAGGATTTGTGGCTTGTTTTCCAAGCTGGCACATGTTATGTCTTAAAACAATCTTGTTTAGCAGAGTGTTTATTCTCTAGACAGCCTTTGTGAGTGTCTGCAGGAGGTAAATAGTACTTTAAGTAACCAAAAAACTGCAACAGTTAATTAGAGCAGGACAAGTATTTTCTCTGCAAGCTGCTGTATCAGGAATACTCAGGGATACTATTTCAGCTGCAGTCTGAGGTGGAGAACTTGACCTGATGTCCAGAGTCATAGTTAGTTTTAAGCTTTTTTGCCAGATTTCCGATTGGAATCCCAGCAAAGCAGCACGATTATGTAAGCACTCCTTCTCTCTAAGCTGGTTCTTTTATGAGAAAATGCTGACAGGAATATGAAAGTTTCCCTGGGGACCCTGAAAGGACAAGCGATGGCAAACTTTCTCTGCTTTGCACTACCATAGCTGAATCTCTGACAGCAAAGAAACAGGTCTTTAAGAAACTCTGCTTTGCATATTGCCTTTTTTAAAGACACTTTTTGGTGATTTTTCTTTTCTGGCCTGTGGAGAAGTGCTCCAAGTATTCAGTAACTGGTGCTGAGGCTGAGCAACTGCATGCATGCTTTTGGGGTGTGCTGACACTCCCTTAGGTCATCCCGCTCTGTTTAGTGATTCCTGGTAACTGAACGTCAGTTAGGCTATCAGCAGACAAAGATGGACCATTACATCCTGTGTGCTTTCTGCAGCTATGATTTGTTGGGATCTAACATTCTAGTTAAGTGTAAAGGCACTGTGAGTTGTATTGACCAGTATTTTACTATATTTCTACAGGAGGTAGATAGCAAACTGCAAGTATTTCCAAGTGGCAAGCAGTAGCCACCCACAGCTAAACAATGAGTTAGGTGAGATTTAGGTGGCATCTTAAATAGAAAAGTTGGTTTCATAAATGTCACAATCTGACTAATTTTTGTAATTGAATGAAATAAGAATTAGATTCTGTCAACGGTTTTGCCTTTCTAATGGCAGACTACTAGTACTTTATTTCATAGCCTGAAGAGCATCATAGAAGCTAATTGGCCTCTAAAATTCATTTGAAGAAGGGAAGGTTTACACTTGAAAAGCAGCGGGAAATCCAAAAAAGGTACAGTAACTAGCCCTTCACAGTGGCACAGCAACATAAAAATAAATAATTTATAAAATCTGAAATCAGCCAGGCAAATATATGAGGTGTTACAGAAGGCAATTAAAACCGGAAAAGAGCAAAGGTATAAACAGAGAATTTGGCATCCTGGTAGATGAGAAACAGATCAGCTCGGAATGTTGGATATGGCAAATAGCTCCTTTAGGGAACATTAAATGCATGAGGAATTATGTCGGCTCTGGTTGCACGGCATGGGCTTCATTAGCAATGAGTTTAAAACAGTTACATGGCACTTGGCTAAGACAGCGATAGCAGGAAGAGAAAAGGCAAGAGAGGAAGGTTAATTACCATTTTTGTAGATCACTGCATCTTCCTCTTTTGCTGCCATTCTGATGAAGGAAATATTGACGTGCTCTCCTTTATTTGCTGTAACAGTTAATGCCAGTGGGTAGAATGAGGCTGAAAACAGATGAGGAAAGAAGTATAGGATAAATAGCAGCACTTATTATCTCCATGTGGTCTCTAGGCCAAAAGCTGAGAATGGTTTCCAGCACAATTCTGACTCAGATTTTGGCATTTAGATTTCTTCAGCGCACACACTGACTCTCCAGCAACCTCAAATCTATGCTTTGGCAAAGACAGAGGTCTTGCCTATACCCTGAAACAACAGATTGCCACTACAACCTGGAGCATGAAATTTAAAAACAAATCTGAATTTGGCTGAGGAACTGGAAATGCTTCCTAAACAGGAGCTTTAACTGTCTGTAAAACACTTTCCCATATTTCTTCATCCCTTCAGACATTCTTAGAGCTGACTGAATAAATTACAGGAAAATGTAGGGGAAAAGCAGTCACTGGCAGACAAATAAGCTGAGTGATGCTGTTCTTTACTATTTAAGCTTTATGAGGCAGAACAGTCAAGGCAGTTCAGGATATCAGAGTCACAGAGGGTCTGAAGGAGATGTACATAGAGTAGGTCCATGCTTGCGTTGATTTACCATGCTCTCTATGAATACTGAGAGTGTTGGCTTGCACTAAGAACAAAAGAAAAAAAACATATTCATAGCCAGTGCTACTTCAAATAAAATATTAAAATCTGAAATTTTGACTTAGTTAAAATGAAAATTAAGTGGGAGAAACTGTCTAGATCAATGATATTTTTTAATTTTCTAGTTGGGAGATTGAAATTCATTTCCCTGCTTCAACAGAAAAGTACTTTTATATTTGCTTATCATTCTTGATTTAAGAGAAAGAAGAAAGTAGAAGATAGAAGGATTTTCACAAAATGTAACAAATGTACACAAATTACAAAGTTACACAAATGTAACTCCTATTTACAATAAAAGTTGGAGGGAGGATCCCGGGGAATTATAGGGCTGTCAGCTTGACCTAGATACTGGGGAAGGCCATGGAGCAGATCATATTGAGTGCTATCACACAGCACATGCAGGACAGCCGGGTGATCAGACCCAGTCAACATGGGTTTATGAAAGGCAGATCCTGCCTGACCAAACTGATCTCCTATGACAAGGTTACCCAGTTAATGGACGAGGGAAGGGCTGTGGATGTGGTGTACCTGGACTTTTGCAAAGACTTTGACACCATTTCTTACAGCATTCTGCTTGAGAAACTGGCTGCCATTGGCCTGGACAGGCACACCGTCTGATGGTGAAAAACTGGCTGGATGGCCGAGAACAGAGAGTGGTGGTAAATGGAGTTCAATCCAGTTGGAGGCTGGTCATAAGTGGTGTTCCCCAGGGTTCACTGCTGGGTCCAGTCTTGTTCAATACCTTTATTAAAGACCTGGATGAAGGGATCGAGTGCACCCTTAGCAAGTTTGCAGATGACACCAAGCTGGGTGGCAGTGTTGATCTGCTTGAAGGAAAGGAGGCTCTGCAGAGGGATCTGGACAGGCTGGATCAATGGGCTGAGACCAATAGAATGAGGTTTAACAAGGCGAAGTGCTGAGTCCTGCACCTGGGACAAAAACCCCACACAGTGTTACGGGCTCAGGGAAGAGCCTGGAGAGATGCCTGGAGGAGAAGGACCTGGGGGTGTTAGTTGAAAACCAGGTAAGTATGAGCCAGTAGTGGCCCAGGTGGCCAAGAAGGCCAATGGCATCTTGGCCTGTATCAGAAACAGCGTGGCCAGCAGGACCAGGGAGGTGATTGTACCCCTGTACTCGGCACTGTTAAGGCCACACCTCGAGCACTCTGTTCAATTCTGGGCCCCTCAGTACAAGAAGGACATTGAGGTGTTGGAGCGCGTCCAGAGAAGGGCGACGAGGCTGGTGAAGGGGCTGGAGAACAAGTCCTGTGAGGAGTGGCTGAGGGAACCGAGGTTGTTTAGCCTGGAGAAGAAGAGGCTGAGGGGAGACCTCATCGCTGCTTACGGCTGCCTGAAAGGATCTCTTCTCACAAGTGACATGTGATAGGACGAGAGGAAATGGCCATAAGTTGCGCCAGGGGAGGTTCAGACTAGACGTTAGGAAGAATTTCTTTACTGAAAGGGTGGTCGGGCACTGGAACAGCTGCCCAGGAAGGTGGTTGAGTCACCATCCCTGGAGATGTTTAAAAAACACGTAGATGAGTTTTTGAGGGACACGGCTCAACAGATAATGGGTATGGCTGTACTCGATGATCTCAAAGGTCTTTTCCAACAGGAAGATTCTATGATTCTATGAAAATTTTTGGTTTTTCCTTATCAATACTACCATAAAATAAATATCAGAAGATACTTGGGGTAGGGACAGAAAAATCTCCATTAGTAATACTTTTTGAAATCTGTGAAAAGATAATTTTAATTCTAACATTACTTTGAAAGAAGTTAGAAGTTAAGGATGCTTCCTTTTATTTAGTTGGAAAATTGCAAGGGAAATTTATGAGGTTTTTTTGAGGACAAATTCAGGGTTTCGGACCTTTTTTAGCTCTTGAGTTGTTATGCTACATTGTCATTGATCTGTGGTATGGCTGAAACTCTTCTAAAATTAGACAAAGTTAACTTCCAAACTATTCAGCTCTTTATCTGAATGAGAATATTACACCATTTTGCTTTCCCTTTTAAAACACCAAGTGGTGTAAGACATTGATTTTTACCAGCCCCTTTTCTCTTTCTGCTTTTTCAGGCTGTTTAGCCTTAGAGCTTCTCCTGTGCAGTTTCCTCTTGGATAAGTCTGTCCTATATCTTGATTTAGTTCAGCTCCTGAAGCCCCATTCTGCTACTACCTGCCTCCCCAGCAAGGTGAGTAGGACCTTTTCGACAGGAAGACCTGCCTGACCCTCCGCTGGAAGGAATCCTTGAAGAGCTATTCATGCTTCTAGTTGGCTCTGCATTTGCACAGTCCCATTTCTATTAAAGTCACATTACTTTCACAGAGAATATTTTGTTGAACGAACACATACACAATTTTCTATGAAATGTTAGGCAATTTATTAATAAAAAATTGCTGTTTGGTTAATTTTTATAGAGCTGTCAAAAAAGTATACTTTGGTTCATACAGATGTTGCAGTAAACAAATTTGGAGTCTGTGGCTGAAATTTGTTGGTAAAGAAATACACAGAGACAGGATAACAAAGCAGAGAAAAAAAAATTGAACTAACTTTCTGTTATAGTATAGATGTAATAAAGCTGTAAAAAATGAGCAGGTAGATGCCACGTGGAAGTTTATATGAGGCTGAAACTGCGTTAGCACTTTCACAATATTATTTTGTAAAATTTGAGGAGAAAAAAAGGAGTAACATTCTTGCAAAATTTGAGGAATAAACATTTTAATATTTCCATTTCATAAAGATATTTTAAGTAAAACTGAAAATGTTTGTGTTATGTGATGTAGAACTAAAGAAAAATAATTTGAATAAATGAAGACATATTAGAGAAACAAAGAATTCTAATACAGAATAGTGAAATGAGATCTCAGTTGAAACATCTGAACAAAAATTGAGAGCTGTCCCTGCTCACTGTCAGTTCCCAAGTTAGAAGTTATTTATGAATAACAAATGCCTGGTGAAAATCACGATCTATTTAGGAAAAGAAAATTTCACGGCTTTCCCAAGAATGACTTGCTAGTTACAAATGATCCCAAGTATTTTACTTGCTGTGTTTTTTTGGACCAAATTTAGCGAGGCATTACTAATTGTTTTAAGAAGATATTAAATTTTTGTATTCCCCTTTTCTTTTCTTTTCTTTTCCTTTCTTTTCTTTTCTTTTCTTTTCTTTTCTTTTCTTTTCTTTTCTTTTCTTTTCTTTTCTTTTCTTTTCTTTTCTTTTCTTTTCTTTTCTTTTCTTTTCTTTTCTTTTCTTTTCTTTTCTTTTCTTTTCTTTTCTTTTCTTTTCTTTTCTTTTCTTTTCTTTTCTTTTCTTTTCTTTTCTTTTCTTTTCTTTTCTTTTCTTTTCTTTTCTTTTCTTCTTTTCTTTTCTTTTCTTTTCTTTTCTTTTCTTTTCTTTTCTTCTTTTCTTTTCTTTTCTTTTCTTTTCTTTTCTTTTCTTTTCTTTTCTTTTCTTTTCTTTTCTTTTCTTTTCTTTTCTTTTCTTTTCTTTTCTTTTCTTTTCTTTTCTTTTCTTTTCTTTTCTTTTCTTTTCTTTTCTTTTCTTTTCTTTTCTTTTCTTTTCTTTTCTTTTCTTTTCTTTCTTTTCCTTTCCTTTCCTTTCCTTTCCTTTCCTTTCCTTTCCTTTCCTTTCCTTTCCTTTCCTTTCCTTTCCTTTCCTTTCCTTTCCTTTCCTTTCCTTTCCTTTCCTTTCCTTTCCTTTCCTTTCCTTTCCTTTCCTTTCCTTTCCTTTCCTTTCCTTTCCTTTCCTTTCCTTTCCTTTCCTTTCCTTTCCTTTCCTTTCCTTTCCTTTCCTTTCCTTTCCTTTCCTTTCCTTTCCTTTCCTTTCCTTTCCTTTCCTTTCCTTTCCTTTCCTTTCCTTTCCTTTCCTTTCCTTTCCTTTCCTTTCCTTTCCTTTCCTTTCCTTTCCTTTCCTTTCCTTTCCTTTCCTTTGTATGTTGTTTAGCTTAACCACAAGACTTTTTCTTCAGAGCATTGTTGCAATGGAAAGGAACCCACACTCCATGGTGGGCTCAGTTCCAATGTATTTTTAGATTTTGACTTGGATTTCATGATTTCACATCTCAAGTGTGCCAACTCCTTATAGAGACATAATGAACTGAGTTGCAGGGCAACTGCCATAAAGCTCTGTTGCTAGCATTTCCATTATTGTCCCTTTGCCTGCTCTATGGGGAAAACTCAATTGTATATGTGAAAATACAGATTCATTGTGCAGAGAAATTCCATGAGCCTTACTCCCTATATGTACATAAAGCATAATCTGTTCTCTGTCATTGCATATTCAAAAGATATTGACCCTCTACCAGCCTGAGTACAGCATTGCCCATCAGTAACTGGTCCAGCACTCTAGCAGAACCTGTTAACAGCTGCTCCTTGGTGGTCTTGTGATGAGGTATGTGGCATTCTGCAAGTTTAAATGGAGCGAAGAAGATCCTTCTTCTCCATGGATGTGGAGTCAAAGTCTCTGGGCCTTCTGCTCTTATAGCAGTTCTGGGCAGTAGAAGAGTAATTGCTTTCTTCAGTTGTGACCTTAGGAACACCATCTTATTTCCGTAGGTACTAACCTGTCCAGCCAGCCCTCTGTGGATCAGAGGAGGTTTTGTGCCAGAGGCAGGATAGATGAGGTGTTGTGCCGCCCTTTCATGCTGTGCCTGCCCAGGCACTGCTTTGCACTGCAGCCTGGGTCCCAAAGGCAAAAGCATTGACGGGAATCAGCTGGGGAGAAGTGGCAAGGCTCCTTTACCAGCAACCAGTCTTTGGATTAAACAGGAAGCCGCTACAAAGGGTTTGGTCACCCTGCTTCCTCCCACAAAGCACTAGGTGGGAATTTAAGGCCAGGAAAGGGCAGCCCTGCTCTGGTGTGCCACCTTGTGACAGTGACAGAGGTGCTCTCCTCCTCCCTTAGTGAGGTACCCCACCCTCTGTGTGGGCAGAGGGCACCACACCTGCAGTGCTGTCTGCAGCATCCAAAGGGTCCCAGATGTTAACCTCTCCTTGAGTTTTTCGGGCATATTTTTTTCCAGTAAGGTAAGGAACAAGCAGGGGAAAACCTCAGGTTTGTATAGGGAAGTGCCTGTTAGTCTTTTCTGTAGACAGGCTCTGTGTCTCTGAAGTCTGAATTTCTTCCATCAAGGCACTAGTAGGTTAGGGAGTTTTGTCTGGGTTTTGACCATAGCAGGAGGAGGAGCAGGCACTGATCTCTTTTTTCCGGTGACCAATGATGGGAATGGTCAACCATGGGAATGGCAGGAAGATGTGCCAGGGGAGGTTTAGGTTGGATGTTAGGAACAGGCTCTTCACCCAGAGGGTGATGGAGCACTGGAACAGCTCCCAGGGACATAGTAAAAGTGCCAAGCCTGACTATACTCAAAAAGCACTTGGACAATGCCCTCAGACACACAGTGTGAGTGTTGGGGTTGTCCTGTGCATGGATAGGAGTTGGACCCGATGATCCTTGTGGGTCCCTTCCAACTCAGGTCATTCTATGATTGATTCTATGACTGTATGTATGAATATTACATGTGTGGCCATAATGCTACAAGATAAAGAATTCAGGAGAACAAACTTTACTTCCAGAATGGCACGTGTCAAGTAAAACAGGAAGACGAACATCTTATCTTTGTATATTACATAGCAAAATTCTTCACGGTATCTGCGCATCTGATAATAGGTACACAATCAGGCAGATGACAGTTCCCACTAAAGTGAGTGGGGCTTCCAAAAGGATTAATCCTTAGTTAGTGTCTCAGCAGCTCCTTGCCCTGAGGCTGCAAAACAGCGGCTGGATTTTCAGAAGTGCTGCTTCTTCCCCTGCCTTTTCTGTCCTTCATGGGAAACTGCACATTTCAGCTCTTTCTCAATTTTTAGTATGAAAAACATGCTCTGCCTTTAAGAATTATTCAGACAATAACAGTAGATAGGAAAAAGGCCTGTTTCCCAAATGCAGGTGCTTTGCCAAACCCCACAGTCCTTCACTGACCTCTTCTTCCTCTTTCTCTACACTTTAATAGTTTTGAGAATTTCTATCGCACCTTATTCTCACCCACCAAGCCTGATTAGATTTTACGAGTTTACCCGCAAGTCGCTGACTCAAATATTGTCAGTGAAAGCTTTTGTAGAGCATATAAGAGAAATGGATTCAAACCCAGAAATTATTCAAAGAAACCTGCCTCCCACTGATGTGAATACTGCATGATTTCTGCTTAGAACAACTTCTGTCACATAGGGGGCTTTCAAGGTTTGATTACTTTAAATTATCTACTTCCATAGATACCAAGTGCAAAATCCTGACTGATTCAGAAGACAAGCTTCCACCCATGGACGTTGCTCACAGACATTTTGCCACAAGCAGGGTCACGTTGACTTTCCACATACTGTTATTTTATCTCCTCCTTCTCATCACAGCCTCCTTTGAAAAATGGAATTGTCAACCTGCAACTGCACAGGATTTTTGGTGACCATTCCAAACCTTCAAAGGCCATGTTTGGTCAAAGAAAACATAAGCCAAGTGAAAATGCCCTTGTCCTACCCACCTTGCTACGATACTGAAAAAAATAAATGGACACTAGCTGTAGTTTGGACAAGTTAAAAACTTCTTTTTCAAAATTTGCTGTATAATTCCAGGTGAAACCAACAACAATAATTCCTCTTATTAAACCCTTATAAAAAAAGACTAAAAGTTTCAGGTCTCCTCAAAGACCAGCTGCCATGGCACAAAACATTAGCAATACAGTGAAGTCTACTAAAAATTAGCTGAAGTTTTGGAAACTTCATTTGATGCAGAGAATCAATCAAAATTTCTACAATTTTCTGTAGTTTATGGTGATTTCTTTGGTTTGGAAGTTGTCCCAGAAGTCTAATGAGGTCCAGAGATTATGTGCAAAATTTTGCAAATAAGAAAATGCATTTTAATGACCAGAGTGCTGGACCTTGGAGATCCCACTTTCTTATCCCACCTCCCTATCATCTTTGTTTTCACTTTTTCCACTGTGCATAGTCTTAAAACAAAAACCAAGGCTATAGTGAAAGCGATAGTGGACATTTGTGAATAACCTTAGATTTTGGGAAACTTCTCTGTATTTTCTTTCCAGTGTTGAGTTGGATTGGTTTTTTTTCATACTGACACAGACTGTGCAGATCCAATATTGCTGATCTATGCTTTTACTGAGCCTTAGGCAAGGCAGTTATTGTCTAAGCTCAAGCTGCCCATTTATTAAAAAAAAACCCGTAATGATGTTTATCTGTCTACATCTCAGACCTGTCAAGACGTTAAAATGGAAAAGACCCAGTGCATGAGTTATCATATGTGTTATTTCATGAGGTCAGTGAGGCCAGTACTTACCTTTTTTTGCCACCTGATTTTGTATTCCTGGCGGTAGCCAGCAGAATACCTATAGATGTCTGACTAACTTCCACAAGGAAATGACTAGCAGCTAACATCAACCAGCTGTCTCTGCACTTTAGAAAAAAATCATGAGCTTGAGCCAAGTCTATTTTTGTTGACTCCAAACTGCCTTGCCTGATCTGGAGCCACATTTGTGTCCACTTGTATCAATCAGGGTCAACTGCCAGTCTGCAAGCAGTGACAAGCAAAATTCAGATCTGACCACCATACAGTACCTCGCAGTGGCATCTTCATCGTGTGTATCCTTGTCACCTCATCCTTGAGTTTCCCTTCACAGTAATATGCTCCAATAGTTTCTCTGGCCTGTTCTCTCTTCCACACCACTGTTTTGGCTGTTGGTCTCTTTGAATCTTCATTAACTTCCAGTGGTTCCCGGTGCTGGTTTGTCACATCCTCCTGGTCTCGGTCTATTGTGATAGACTCACGAGAACGCCATTTGGAAGTGATACAGATAAGTGATGTCTCAGAATTGCCCACCAGAGGAAAGGAATTGATCAGTATGAGGTCCAATGCCGCTTCCACTTTACCTAAGGGAAAAAAAAAAAAGGAGCAAGTGGAAAGATTTTACTGTAGAGTTTAAGTATGTGGCCAAGCAAATTACTCACCAGGTATTTCACCCAGTACTCGGGGATTCTCTGTCTTGTATCTTGCACAACTTTTGTGCAAAATAGGAAGACTGTAGATGAGCAATTCTGCTACACTGATTTTAGGATTTACTTGTTATATGTCATGAACAGATGGAGTTTATTCTCCTCAGAGAGGGAATAAGCCTCACAGATTTGTGGAATTTCTTTTAAGAAATGTTACAGTAGCTCAAGGAAAACTACGGGTTGCAGAAGCAGATAGATCCTTGGGTAGTTAGACAGGTACATAAATGCCTCAAGTATGGTGCTTCACTGGTAACAGGGTCAGCAGATCATAAGGCTGTCAGTTTGATAGTGTTCCTTTTATGTTCTTTACATGGATTGAATACATGTGAATTGATATTAAGCAGATACATCTTTCAGATATAGAGATTGGTGGTACTTTGAACTCTTGGCGTATTTTTTTCAGCTCATCTATGAATTAGAATTAATGATGTCATAATCATCCACATGTTAACTGTTCAAAGCCAAAACAGGCAGTGGTGAGAGCCATGGCACAAAGAAACTTTCTCGTAAACAAGAGCAAGTCAGCAACGCTAGTTAAGTTGTTTTTTTTATGAGATTAGGCTTAAAGCAACCAAAATGGCTCCCTTTGATCAATAGAACTGCCAGAAATACTTGGAGATGAAAGTTCTTTAAAAATTATAGATACAAGCCTAACTAAAGCACTCTTTAGCAGAATCCTACCGATTTAGTTATTCAAATGCACATAGCAGGAGGGAAATACAACTCTCCTATAATTAACAATTTGCAAATAACAGGCATTTCCCTCTACTTTTGAAATTCAGGTAAGGAGAAGGGAAACAGTAACATTTTTTTCCAGCTGAAACAGGAAGAATAATTGATTTCTCTTATTCGTGACATCTATTTTCCTGCTTTAGATACAAGTATATTTTATATTTACACAGAGAGGCACAGTATTTAGTGCCACTCAGCTTCCAGAAGTTTCTCTGACTGGAAGGAAGTGATATAGCCTTAGATAAGGGAGGTCAAAAGGTCTTAGTGCTGAATGCAGCATTTGCGTGTGTCTCTGTAGTGCTCAGAGCCAAGGGAGGAGCTCCTCCTGTGCATTCAATGCCAGCAAGGACTCTGGGGACCTGCTGAGTATCTTGATAGCACACTGACACTCACCCCACCCAGCCACTCTGCCCCAGTTACCACCCTTTAATGTGCCAGCCCAGATAACTTGTGGTTACATAATGGAGAAACGAAAACTTCTGGAAAGGATAAAACAGACATTAAAGTAAATATTGCATAAAGGTGTGCGTTCTTGAAGGCAGTTAATCCTGCTGAGTGTTACAAAAATAAATCCTTTGAACAAAGTTCAAGAAGTATGTGACAGAAATTAATCCAGACTTGTGTGTTTGTTTTGTAGGGCATTTATTGCAACATTTTTACTTATGTGAGGAACATTTGTGCTCTTACTATGGATCTGAGCCATCAACTGAAGGCAGATGTAATGTCATCCACATTAGAGCAGAGTGCTTCAGTTTATATCCTTGAAATCATAAACTGCAAGATCCTGATTTCTGCAAACTTTTTTGAAACTCAGAATAAAATCTGAATCCAAACCCTGTAACTTGATCGGATTATTTGTGTTGAGGTCAGGCAGGGTGCTGCCCATCAGAACTCACATATTTTGACTTTTCTGCTTGGCATCCACAAGGCACAGAGCCCCAGCTGTCTTTCCAATACAGAGTTATGGGCCCAAGTTGCTGGGGACTTCCAGAGGACGACTACTCAACCAGAGCTCCAGTTCCATTTCTTTAGCATTTCTCTCTTCCTCTGACTTCCAACACAGATTTAAAGATGAAAATAACAACCTTTTCCTTTATGCGTCTCAACTTTTAAAATGCTGAGAAAAAATAGCAGGAGCATTCTGAATTTTGAAGACTAGATTTCATGTTGCCTTTGATTCTTGTGCAAGATGTAGTGAAGCAATATAATTTCAGATTCAGGGCATTTACTGCTTACTTTTCTGTTTCTTTGTAGAAATACAAATCATGTAACCAAGGTGTAGGACAACCATAGCTCAGGTTTAATGCCTATTTGCAGCTGTGATAGTTCCTGATGAATCAAAACCTAGCTAGTTGTGAATGGATGGTATTCTGACTGATTGTCTAAATATGGGGAAGGGGTACATGTGTTTGTAATTAAACATTGCAAAGTAACCTAGACACCTGTGTGAGGCAGATGGAACACAGATGGACTTTCGTGACTTCCTGCAGAAACACTGGAAGACCTTTCTGTGTCTATAAGGGAATATTATCTATGCATAAGTATGGAATCATATGCTGAGTGTGATTTGGCAGCTAAGGTTTCACAGCTGCAGTATACTACAAGCAGAATTTAAAATATATCCAAGTGAAAGTTTTGCACTAAGAAAAGCTATGCTTTAGGTATATTTTGGAAAAAAAAAAAAAAAAAGCACCTTAGCAGTACATTGGCTTGAAAGCAACTCTTGTTCAACTCAAAATCTAGCAGGACTGGCATTTTAAAGTCAGCCTGAGGGCCCTGAGGTGATGGCTAGGCTTCCTTTCATTCTACTTGGAGTTGCTGCCCTCAGACCATGGAAAAAAGAAACAGAAAAGTGTAAAATGTGCATATCCTTTGTGCTTAGGGTTTCCTACAGCATCTCTTTCTGGTAATGCAACTTAAATTAACCCAACTGTCCTTGCTTCAAAGCAGTTTACCTAGCATGGAAAAATTTAGGCAAATCCTACCCTTGATGTTAATGAAGACTTTGAATATGTAAGGACCAAATAAGGACAACAGGATTTAGTTCTCTGAGAAAAGCACAAAAAATACAGACAGGAAACAGCCTGTCTCTGTACCAGTGACAATCTCTGAGCTTCCTTGAAACAGTCTCTCTAACCCTGGTCCTTGAAGAACTGACCTTATCAGGAAGGCAATTTGCTGTGTGTGCAAATAGATTTTGAGAAGCAAGCACTTGCAGAAAATTAATGCTGGAAACAGGAGATACCATCCATGAGAGGGTTCATTGCTTGGTGTTTATGAAACACACTCATGGTACCGTGCCTTGAGCCCTCCCAGCGCCGGGAAAATTATAAAATAGACAGCAAAATGCATATATGGAGACCTTTGCTGTTTCTTGGCCCACTCTTAGCTAAGGACTGTGTTCTCTCTTGCTAGGTAACACTTGGCTGTATCTTTCATTCCCTACCAAAATGCTTTCAATCACATTTTCTGTGCTGTGATGCACGAGCTCAACTCAGCCAGAACCATCTGGCTCTCAGAAATTCCCTGGAACACACCCCAGACACAGGTCTGCTCAAAGAATGAGAAAGTCTCTGATAAAGTGTAAAACATCACTTCCCTAGATTGGATTTGGTGCTAGACACTAGTCTGGGAATAAAACAATGCAGAAATCATGATCTGATACTGTTCAATGCTATGGATGAGTACAAGTCATAAGAATAGAAAAGTGTGATGGTTTATCCTTTCATCTCAGGAAGTCTCTTACCAAATACTTCCAGATTTATACTCTTAACCCTGGTCTGGTCCTAGCAAAGCACATACATTTTCAAGACAGTTTCTACCTAATGTGAGAATTTTGCAGAGAACTGGAAAATTGTTCAATACTCCAGAGTTTCTAACACTCCTATACCACAGCAAGGAGCCAGAGAGGTCAGCACCACTGACCCCTGGTATCCACTAGTAAAGGATAACGACACCCCACTGCTCCTAATCACATACTTAACCTCCTGTCAATATGTGTAAGGTGTATTGAGAATGTAAAGTTCCAAGTAAATGTTTTAGCTAGTAATTAATATTGAGCAGTAGTAGAAAGAAAGAAATTGTTTAGACATTACAAAGCCCCCTAAGTAAATACATCTAATGATGTATTTACTTTCCTTATATTTTTAAATAGTTGTTAATAACTGCTTGAACTGACTGTAAGTTTGAAATCTTTTGCTTGGCATTTGGAGCATAACAGGAAAAAGAAGAGTTTTGGTAACATATAAGTGGAATGATGAATGTTTTTAAAGTGTTAATTATTTAAGAGAAGAGGGGAAAGAAGGGGACATAAGCCACATCATGTTCAAAGGTGTTGTTAAGTCGTGTAGGAGGAAAATCGGGGAAGCAAAAGCCCAGCTGGAGCTCAAATTGGCCACTTTTGTTAAGGATAATAAGAAGAGTTTTTATAAATATATCAATGGTAGAAAGAAGGGCGGCAGCGACCTCCACTCCTTGTTGGATGTGGAGGGAAATATAGTAACCAAAGATGCAGAGAAGGCTGAGGTACTTAATGCCTTCTTTGCCTCAGTTTTCAACAGCAAGGATGTCAGCTCACTTGACAGTTGGCCCTCTGAAGTGGTTGATGGGGACAGGGTGAAATATGGCCCTCCTGCAATTCATGAGGAGGAAGTTAGAGACCTGCTGAGCCACTTGGACCCTCATAAGTCTATGGGGCCGGATGGGATCCATCCTAGGGTGCTGAGAGAGCTGGCGGATGAGCTTGCTAAGCCGCTCTCCATCATCTTTCAGCAGTCCTGGCTCACTGGAGAGGTCCCAGAAGACTGGAAGTTGGCCAATGTGATGCCCATTGACAAGAAGTGCCGTAAGGATGATCCAGGTAATTACAGACCTGTCAGCCTGACCTCGGTCCCAGGTAAAATCATGGAGCAGATAATACTGGGAGAAATAATGCGGCACCTGCAGAACGGCCAAGAGATCAGGCCCAGCCAGCATGGGTTTAGGAGGGGTAGGTCCTGCCTGACGAACCTGATCTCCTTTTATGACCATGTGACTCGCCTGGTGGATGAGAGGAAGGCTGTGGATGTGGTATACCTGGACTTCAGCAAGGCCTTTGACACTGTCTCCCACAGTAGGCTCCTAGGGAAGTTGGCAGCCCATGGCTTAGATGGGAGCACTCTGTGCTGGGTTAGGAATTGGCTGGATGGCCGAGCCCAGAGAGTGATGGTGAATGGTGTTTCATCCAGTTGGCGGCCGGTCACCAGTGGTGTCCCCCAGGGATCAGTATTGGTTCCCGTCCTGTTTAATATCTTTATTGATGATCTGGATGAGGGGATTGAGTCCATCATCAGCAAGTTTGCAGATGATACCAAGCTGGGAGGAAGGGTTGATCTGTTAGAGGGTAGGATGGCCCTACAGAGGGACGTGGACAGATTGGAGAGATGGGCTGATTCTAATGGGATGATGTTTAATAAGTCCAAATGTCGGGTGCTTCATTTTGGACACAACAATCCCATGCAGAGTTACAGACTGGGGACAGAGTGGCTGGAGAGTAGTCAGGCAGAAAGGGACCTGGGAGTGCTGGTGGACAGGAAGCTCAACATGAGCCAGCAGCGTGCCGAAGTGGCCAAGAAGGCCAATGGCATTCTGGCCTGCATCAGGAATAGTGTAGTGAGCAGGACCAGAGACGTTATTGTCCCCCTGTACTCGGCACTGGTCAGGCCTCATCTTGAATATTGTGTCCAGTTCTGGGCCCCCCAGTTTGGGAAAGATGTTAGGATACTGGAATGTGTTCACAGGAGGGCAACGAAGATGGTGAAGGGGCTGGAGTACAAGCCCTATGAGGAGCGACTGAGGGAGTTGGGGCTGTTTAGTCTAAAGAAGAGGAGGCTCAGGGGAGACCTCATTGCTCTCTGCAACTACCTAAAAGGAGGTTGTAGTCGGGCAGGGGTTGGTCTCTTCTCTCGGGTGACCAATGACTGAACTAGAGGGCGTGGACTCAAGCTTCGTCAGGGAAAGTTTAGGCTTGATGTTGGGAAAAAGTTCTTCACTGAAAGGGTGATTGGTCATTGGAATGTGCTGCCCAGGGAGGTGGTGGAGTCGCCGACCCTGGAGGTGTTTAAGGGGAGACTGGATGAGGAACTCAGTGCCATGGTTTAGAAGATGGTTGGTGTTAGTGTTGGTGTTAGTGTTAGTGTTGGGTTATATATTGGACTTGATGATCTCAGAGGTCCTTTCCAACCTTATGATACTGTGATACTGTGATACTGTAAAGGCAGAAAATGCTAGTAAATTCCAACACTTTTTTCATCAGTTGAAGCAAGGGGAATAAAAGATGATGTGATTTGAAGTGCTTAGGCAGGTCTTTATTTTTTTACTCTTATTGGTTGGAAAACAAATTATTTCTACTGTTAACTCTCTGAGAGTATAAATGTAAAACATATATACACTATATTAGCTCAGAAAAAGTAGAATTAATGCTTGGTTTAGATTTGGTGGCATGCTGGAAGTAAAACTGTCATTTGCATTAGACACTGCAGGACCTAAAAATCATTTTGAGACTGATGGAAGCATACTCTGCAGACTGTCAAGTCATCAACTCCTCCACCTTCAGATCTCTTAAAAAGCAACATGAAGCACTCCCTTTGCTAGAAAAAGGTTTTGATTTAGAACAAACCTAACTTGCTAAATAGCTTCACCTCAGTATTTCTCGTTGTGTCTTGTTTTGTAGTTACAGATTCAGCTGTACCTTCCTTGACTGTATTTTTCTGTGTAGAGTCACATGACAGATTAAAAGATTTTAACTAATCTATTTAGATTTAGAAAAACAAATGGCAATCATGTAAGAAGTTTTGCTGAAAAAATGCAGCGTTTGATTAATTCTCAGTGAAGTACTGAATAAATTACATTGTTGTTTTTTTTTAAATTAACTAATTAACCGGTTTGAAAGATAGTCATGGTGGAAATATTGGAACTGAAATATGAAGAAGTTGTTAGCAAAACAGAGACTGAATCCCCATGTCTCCTCTCCCCTAAGGAAAAAAAAAAAGAAAAAGAAAAAGAGTACTCCTTACTTAATATTAAAGCCAGTCAGATACTAATCCAACACATTAGCTGTTTGGGGATATTTTTCATATGGAGAGTGTAACTGTACCGCGCCAGAACTTCGCAATCTTTATTTCCTCTTGTTCTCTGCACTCAACCTTTCTTTTATCAATCTTAGTAATGTTTTTTCTCTAAAGAAAATAAATAATTTAGGGGGCTTTGAAATCATGTATTGATTTTATGGGCTCGGTAGTCTCTTAGTGTCCCGGAAACTTCATCAGGAATGTAAAGATAGCAGCAGCTCAGGTAGTTTCTCCCAGTGAGTCAAGTTCTCCTCTGACAGATCAGTCCTCCACAGGAAAACAAGGCTGAAGTTATTATTACCCAAGCAGACTAATTTCTCTACCACAGGGCAGCAGTGGCAGGGCAAAAGAAGAGTGAGACAAAAATGCTGCTGAAAAACAGCTCAAAAACTGAGCAAAAAATCAGGTTTTCAAACAAAACCTTTCTCGTTGTCCCTGGAAAGCATCTTGCCGCTTTTATCTTCTGTGATGCTACTAGGCAGCTGTGGGATGGCTCACAGCTCAATCCCTCTCACATGTGGAGGGAAGGTATTGTGGAACTAGTGAGACAAAAATCCCTGAGTACATCTGGTGCAACTGAAGGAAATGCAACTGTCTTCTTGTAAAATAGAGTGTAATTGTTTTCTCTGTGTTTCAGTTGTTTCACAACCCATCAAAGCAATCTTAAGATGAAAAAGCTAGAAAAGAAACACTGGTGCAGCTTGGGTGCACGTTTCCCAGTGAGGATACCTAAATGCATGTGTGAAAGTAAACAAAACTTCTTAGGCCTGGTTTACCATAAGGGAGTAAAGCAGAAAACAGCATATCAACAGATATTGCTTATTGAACAACCATCTGACAATGTGCTGGGTAATGCTGAAAAAGGATAAGGAACGTGGAAAAGCTTAAGTAGGACAGGTTTGTAGTTCAGCTACATCTGGATGGATATGGAGCTGGCCAAATAGGGATACTCCTGTCAAGAAAGTACTTGTTGATAACCAGGTTTGTCCTTCTAAGCTACTAGGTACACTATGAATTTAATAGGTACACGATATATGTATACAGTATGTTGTTTGTGAACATATGCCAAGCTGAAGTATGGATAGGTAATCAATTAGTCTTTGTAGGATGTATCAGTACATACAACATCCATAAGGCTGACTGTCTGGAAGTGTCTATGAGCACTGGCTATTGGACAGTCATACTCTAGTACGTTCTTTCCTGTACAGTAGTGTACTCTCATTTTGCCACTTGCTGATTTTTCTGATTAGAGTAGTGGGAGATATTTCTGGTGCTAAGCACACTTTGTGAGGAATGAGGCTAAAGTCCCAGACCAATGGCAGGTCTTGGATAAACAGCCAGAAAATAATACAAGGGAAAATCATCAGCACAATCAGAAGTGCAAATGGAACTGCATTGTCAAGAGAGACTTGTTACACTCCAAAGGGGAAATTGACCAAGCCACTTCTTTAGAAAGGCTGACACAGTGCAAAAAGTAAATAAATACCAGGCATGCAAAATACTTACCTTGAAGCAAAAAGTTTACATGTATTACCCTTGAAAACATATATGTCATTTGTGGAACTATCTTTTAAAAAATTTTTCAGAACTTAGTAAATCCCTAGTTATCTTCACACTCTGAAAGTCCTTTCATTTCCTAGTGATGAATTACAAAACTAATTTTGATGGGATGTTTTACTTCTTTATGATATAACTTGTTTAACATTTCTAGTGCATGTTCTTTGTTTGGGTATTAGTTGGAGAACAGTTATCACATTTGTGCCCTAAATAACATACAGCATTTTAAACTCCTTACAGCAAAGTCTCTAGTTCAGACACGGGCTGCTACTTCGCTATGCATCTCCACCAAAACTTCAGTGGAACAGCATCTTAAATCCAGTCTTGTCACCAGCACAGGGTAGATACTGGCTTTGGAGGAGAGTTCTTCGTTCCAATTTCTCTAAGACTTCCATCCCTCCAGTCCCAGACAGATCTTGTGTCACACCGGAAGCTTCTCAGTCTTCCATGGAAAGCTGAATAGTTTTTTTCTGTGTTTAAGTGACAGGTCTGGGCGAAGCAGGCTCAAGTGAATGTGACTGATAACAGAGCAGGTTTCCAGCTCAGGCATGAATAATTCTCATTGTGGGAACATGAAGCACCAATTCCACATCTCCCTGATGTAAAACCAGCTGCTCAGCTGCAGTCAGTCTATCTGATGGATCTAGGACAACTCTCTGAGGATAGTGCTCCATGAGACCTCTCTACATGGCTGACTGCAGGGACAGCTCTCCAAGGGGAGCCCAAATTGCTTGGCAGTAAACTGTGCAGCAGATGCCACTCTTCCAACTACTCTCTGCCGGGCACTCGGGGCTCCTCTTGTAGACTTGTTCCTGCAGAGAGTAGGTTGTGTAGAGATGTCCTGGGAAGAGTTGTCGCATGGAAATCTGACTGTAATGAAGAGTTGGCCACCATGGAGAGCTGGCCATGGAGATTTGTGCACAGAGAATTGTCCCTTTCCCCTCTTTAACTTCTATGCCCTCTCTTGTTCACCTTTCCAGATTAAATTCTTGTGGGTATCAGACCATCTCTGCAAATTGTTAGAACTTTGTTTTTTCCCTGAAATGATATTTCAGCAAAAAAGTAAATCCAACCAATCAGCTTAATTGTGACTAAATACCCAATCAATCTAATATATGGGTGTGTATATAAATTTATATGAACTCTGTATCTAAAACAATAGCATATGTTAACAATTGTGAATGTGCTGTGATTTTATTCCACCCTTTTAGATTCGATTCCTCTGGGTCTGATGCAATGCCTTTTCACTCCTGACTATTCCCAACTGCTGAAACGGACTTCAGGAACACAGGCTTCCTTAGAGCTACTCTGCCTCTCACTAGATCAGAACAAGTCACACACTAAAACCAAACTCTAAAGCTAAAAAATGAAAGACCTAGAGCTAATCAGCTCAATTCCACAGTTCCACTTAAGGCAGGTGCACAGAGATGAATGCGTGACCTGAAGGTGTTGATTTTGATTTCCAGTTGCAGAATCAGGGAGCAATGAATTAGGTCACAGATGGACCTTTTTTCCTTGCAAACATATAGCTGTCAAAGTAACTAAAACAGAACAGCTATCTTTCTCCCATAAATCAGATCTATCAATTTTGTAGTCATGATCATCCTAACAGAACCACGCAGAAATATTAACATTCAGCAGATCAGAGATTCAATCAGTGATTCTTGTGGAGGCTTGTTATTTCTGGATTAGATGAATGCTATGTCTCAAGAAAGGTCTACATTTCATGCGATCTTCAGACTCATGAGAAAGGCACCAGAATACACTTCTCTGTGGTTAAATACACCTAAGAATGGGAGGCAGATGCAATTGCTGGGTCTCACAAATAAAATACACTTCAGGAACAAGGAATGAAATCTGTATTTAAATTTCTCTTGCAATTCACATTGATAATCTATATGTCTGAAAGGCTGTGTGTCAGTGTAATATCTAGTCAGTGTAGTTCTCAAATACTGGGATTAAAAGCTTGAACATAGTTTGCGTCCATTGGCTATGGAAAGCTCAAAACCCCAGCACTGCAGCCATAGGACAGACTATTTGAAGTTCAGGTGCCATTTTAGTCTGATAAAGTACTCACAGGCCTAGTCCCTTTAAATATGATAAGAATAACATTCATGTTCACTGTTACAGAGATTTATTGACCTGTTTTTCTGTAGGTTAAGCTAATCTTCACAAAAGAAAAATAAGTCTTCAAGCAAAATTATTAGAACTTTCCAATCTAACTAAAACTTATGATTTCCTATAATTTTGAAAATCTTATAGCATCATAGTGGTGCTTGAGTATCTGATAATGTGTGTTAAAAGCTGCTTAATTTTCTAAATATGTAAATTACTCACATAATAATGACAATATATACAATTTATGAGATTTTTACAGCAGCTACTGATCCTTAAGAAAATGCAGCCATTAACAGAGATGACAGAAAGCTACCACTGAATACTACCACATTGTTATCTCCACTGCTTTTAAAAAGGTAGTACAACCTTTTGAGTCCTTTACCATATATGGGTCCAACAGCTAAATCACACACACACACGCACCAGTATCTTTAGAAACCTGCTGAATCAAGGATGATTGGTAGAGCAAAGCTGTAGCACAGAAGATTCTGTCTGTCTTAGAGAATGGAGACATTGTCAATGTATATGTTTCCTGCCAGAAACAATCAAAGAAATGTGATTGAAACTGGTTTTAATTACTGCAGTTTTCTACAAATCTCTTAATGACAGTGACCATCTTGCTACAATAAAATTCACACATGAACATTTCTGAGAGCTATCCCACTGTGATAAGCTGCATGCAAATTTCCAGACCGTCCGATGATATTATTAAGAGAGCAAAAGGCAAGTTCTGATACTCATTCCTTTCTTTGTCCTTAGCATTTCAAGGGACTAGGTGAGCTGGCAGCTCCTATTTGGTCAGGAACTAATGGATTGTACCTGGCCTTGTGCTTTGAGTCCATACTTCAGGATGGACACCATGATCAAATGTCTACTAGAGTGGAACCAACCAGAAGAAGATCATGTAGTGATACTCAGTCTGGTTTCAAGAATCCCAACAGGATTATATTCAGCTTCTTGTCAGTTTAATGGAGTATTTGCTATGGCAAGCAGCAACAGTATATACAGTGCAAAAGCGAACATTTGTGTACCTTTTGAACTTTACCTTCCAAATCAGATCTCTATCTCTAGCTGTGAATTGAGTACTGTTATTAAAAAAGTCCCAACTGTGACGCAAAGGCCATTTCTCATAATGGGAGCCAAGCTGAAGGTCTTCACCATGGAAAAAGGGTGGAGTGGATTTTGTGCGTACACAGCAACACTCCCAGAGGAGCCCATGACCATCGGGTACGAGATTAAGCCAGTTCACTGTCTGCGCTGAGAGTAAAGCCTCCCCTGCTCAGGGAATGTCAGTCCTGCTTTCCTGAACTCCGCCTGCAGTATTTAGAGGAAAGCAGGCTCACATTGTCTTCCACTGCCAGCCCCAGGAAGCATGATATCATTCTCAAACAAAAGCGGGAAAGCTGACAGATCTATTGAGATGGGTGTGACTACAGCACACACCTCGCTGCTCAGCCCCTGTGGAAAAGGCAGTGACTGGCAGCTCTTCAGTACTGAGCTGTCTGTGATGATGTTTATAGCTCATCCCTGAAGCTGGCTTTTGTTTCTCCCATTCTTTCGGCTTAAATAAAGTTGCTTGCATTCTGTCTCAATTAGGTATGTGTTACTACACAGAGAAACAGGAGAGTCAAGGCAAGAGACTTGGACCAATTTTTTTTTTTCCTTCTCCATCCATAATGCTTACAGCACCAGATAGCTCCTTAAATTGAAAAGATGGAAATGATCTGAGAACTAAACAGGTTGAATCAATGAGCAGCTAAGCAATGAGACTTAAGCTGTTATAAAGGAATTGGTAAATAATATGTAGCCTATTACAGCAATGTCTAGATAAGAATATTGCCAAACACACATTCAACAGATTTTAAACAAAGTTTTTTAGACAAATTTTTTATTAATCTCTAACTTTTTATAGATGCCAAAAGTAATACCTCAAACTCACTTCATCATAATTTCACCTAGATTTTAACATGCTGCTCATCAAGAGGCCTCGAAATTGTAAAGCAATTTAAATGCCAATGAGAGCTTCTGGCTTTTCTTGCTGCATTCTTGTTTTCATTGCAGTACTATCTGCAGTTTTACAGCTTGTTAGCTTTTTACTGTGACATGGACTGGAACAACCTACACATATCTTAATGAAATGGCTAGGAGTGAGTCTAAGATTATCATAGATTTGTATTTCTCTCTTACAGATTTTGCTTGGTATGTTAGCCAGAAGAAACCGTCTGAAAATCAAAATATGTATGGTAAAGCAATATTCAAATGCTGAGCATCCAAGAATCCAGTGGGAAGAGCACAGGCTTCCTCAGGGCTCTGCTTGCAATAGCTTCAGCAAAGCATCTCTAACATTACTAACTGAACACTATAGACTAAATTTGCAGTAGTATAATCTTACGGTATACCATTCCACAGCTGTCTCTTATAACTAACTTCTGACTTGCTGGACTAATGACATTTGCTGATAATACTGAATCATTCATTAGCTGTATTTGAAGTGTTATTAATTGATTTTTATAATGTGCATTTCTCTGCCCTTTTGTCCACTGGCTTTCATCTAGATTCCAGTTGTGGAGTCTTGTCTAAAAAGCTTATCTAAAATCAGATACTAGAATACCTAGAAACATCAACATTTCTGACCACATAAACAGTTCATAAAGTCAGTCACAGAAAAAGTCAACATTTAATCTGTATTTAGAGCAGATATTCCTAGGGAAATACACCAATATTTTCAAAGTAATAGGCTTTATGAAAAAGTTAATACCTTTAGACAGAAGAGACAGCCCATTGTGATGTGTGTATTTGTCAAAAATTACTTCAACAATTAAAAAGAGGTAGCAGTGGATTCTACATGTAGCTAAATCCTCCCCAACAGCCTGGGAAGAGTCCTGCCCTCACTCACTGTAAGAGCACTGCACAAAGACATGGGGGCAGACTGAAACAAACACAGAAGTGCTTAAATCGATAAAAATAAGTGCTGGAGTAAAGAGTAGGGAGACCTGTTTTGTCTACGCGTTGCATGAGAAACAAGAGAGATGTGGGAGCTCCATTACAGATATTAAAGGAAAGGCTTACCTGAAATCATCAGGCTGAATCCATAGAGAACTATATGTGCTAAAGGGTCCATGCTTTCCAAAATATATCCATCCAGTTCTTACAGTCGCTCATGGAGTTTTCTTTTCTCAGGGTAGACGTTTACCTGTTACTCTTCTCCTGCATGGTACACTGTTTACAAGACACAGGCAAGAACTTGCAGCCCTGGCACTGGAGCAGTCTCATTGCTGTCTGAGTACAGGGAGTTTAAGTTCCTTTTTCCTGTTTCCTTTGTAGATTAGGATGGGAAAGGCAGGATCTTAAAGGCATTTGTGTATCAGCAGCACTGCAGGGCAGTGCAAATCTCATCCATCCAGCAATATACCAAAACAGTTATCCGGAGCTGCTGGAGGGGCAGGGGATTGCTGTTGGTCACAGTCAGCAAAATAGGAACAATGATGGCATCCTCTAGTAGGCAGAAGAGTGCAAGTAAAAAGTCCTCCACCTAAGTGCTGTAGGTGGAAAATGTCATCCCTTTCTCGAAGTGCGGATCTCCTAATTTCTCAGGGTGCTGTAATTTTTTCCCCTATTTATTTAATCCACATGTAATCTGCTGGCTGTAATGCATTTCAGCACACAGTAATGAAAGTATGAAGTAAACAGTAACAAAACAACCAGCTGAATCCAGTACAGAGCAAAGCCAGCCACAATCCATCAAACTACACTATTAGTTTTTGTCCTTTACTGGAAACAATTTTTCTCTACATTTAACAATTGGAAACAGACCAAAAACTTGTTGCAATAATAAATCACACCCAGAGTTGTTATGGCTTCAGTGGGATCTCAAAACTCAGGAGCTGGACAAAAAACATACACGGAAAAACATGTGGAAAACATGGAAAAATACAAAGAAAGCCACAAAAATTTAATGCAATTAATGGAAAGAGAGCATTCAGCTATATAAACAGAATTGCAGATAAAGAGCAATCTTATTTACCACTTATCTAAATATAACCCGTGACAACGTAGCATTGGAAAGTCTTGTAGTTCTGCCAAGATGCTAACACCCAGAATGACTTTTACTGAAGTATGGAAAAGCTAATGTTCAGCATCATTTTGGAAACGGGGAATAGGTTTTTTTCTGCTTTGGTTTAATTTTATTAGGAAGATCTTTTAGCTGTTGATTGCTGTTGATTTCAGAGGAAGTCATTTACACACAAAATCTATTGCCATGTGAATGGAAGGGTGTCACCTAAAAGAGATTTCAGTGGGTTAGCCCACAGCTATTCCTTGCATGCCTCTGTTTCCCTGAAAAAAATATAACTAAAAGCCAGATCAAGCAGGAAATCAAACAGAAAATACTCTCTGGGTACAAAAATACGGTGTGAGATTCCAACACTACTAAAATTCCATTTCGAGGCTTAAAGGAGGCAGAATATGAGGTATTTCCCGAAATACACACATGTATTTTGTGTATCTTTTATTTTTGAGAATATTCTCTTCTACTCTTAAACATGAAGAAACAGTGATTATCCGCATTCTAATTTCACATTAGCCTTTCTAAACCTACTGGTGTAGGCCTCTCCATATTTTCAGATACTAAGTTACTATCATAATTCCTGTCTAGGGGATATCTCTGTTCTGTTGCTCATTTAACTTATTTCTAACATGGCTTATCCTTAATTTTTCTTTTTTTCAATGGCTTTTAATTTGCTGACAAGTGGGCAGGTTAAAAAATTTTAGTCAAGACTGTGGTTCTCCAGATGATTGTTACTGGGAGCTTTCAGGGGTTTTTAAACTTTTCCCTTAGATCTCACTCCCTAGGGCACTAGGTCACTGAAGAGAAAGGCATCATGTCTCCATTTCTAATGTACCTAAATGGAAAGCAATGCATTTGGACTGCTGCTGATACTGATTTTGCAGTATGCATAATCTGCTTGTTCCTACTGATCATTTCATCTGCCATGACAAGATAGCGATCTCCAGGAGGAGTGGACAGCCTAAGTACGCAATACTCCATAGATACAGGAAGGCTGCAAAAACTTACTGAAGCCAGAAGACACTAAATACATACCTACCCAAGCCAGAATGTGGTTGGGATACCAGCCTCATCAGGCTTATGTTTTTGTTTTGTGTTTCTTTGTATAATTTCCTTTTTGAATAAATAAAGAATAACATCTATGATTCGGCAAACTTTTTACTATTTGTTTATCTGTAATGTGTGTTTAAGTTTAGATCTGTTTGTGTTTGGAAGGCTTTTAAGTGCCACAGTTTGATAATTGCTCCCATTGATAACAAAATTAATCACAAGATAAGTTTCTGTGAGACTGCCAAATTTAAAGATTTTCACTATTCTGTCTTATTCTTACTTATATTTAAGTGTCTTCCAGCCCTACCTCCCATATTTTTTTCCTTGTATTTAAAGTTATTAAAATACAAGTCTTCCTAGAAGTAGGTCATATTAATTTTCTGTGCTGTGAACTAAAACTTGTGTGATCTGGTCATCCCTCTAACTATTGAACAACACAGAAGTACAGTAGGATTGTCTGTCCCCTCCACCAAGAAGCAACAGTATCATAACAGGATCCTATGCACAAACCCATGTCTTGCTATCTAATCCTCAGCCAATGAAATAAAAGGATCCTAAATCTTAGCCTATATTCACTGTTAAAAAGCAGAAGAACTGGAAATAGCCTTCTGGCAAAACCAGATTGCCAGTGAAGGAAGCTGAGGATGGCAGGAAGAGTAAAACATGTTACCAAGTAACTCTAGCTTTCCTTGCATCTGGGGCTAATAGAGGCTGTTGGCTAGTGGGCTGGCCAACGAGCATGTCCATGTCACATCCTCATGTGATTACATGGTAGTGTTTGGGCCCTATAGACTACAGCCTTTGTCTTTTCTAAAGGTATGAGGAAAGACTCAGAAAGGCTGTCCAACCCCATATGATTTCTACAGTGTTCTCCTCAGGAACAAAATTTTTGCTGGTGTTTAACTCCAGATTAATACAAATCAGCATTTAGCTCTAACTTAACACCTGTCAAAATGGCATGCATGAATTTTTAAATTAGTTATACCAGGGAAACAAATTATGTTTCAACATGCAAATATAACCCTAGCATTAAACATGGCTTTTCATAATTGTTTGCTGAAGACTAATTTTATGATATGTCAAGTGCCCTGAACTCCTGACATCAGGCTTTCCTCTTTAGATAAGCAGCACGTTTGTCTCAAGGACAAACCATTCATACATGCTATACTGCGTGGAAATATGTGGAGAGGAAAAAGAAACAATGCCACTCTGCACTTCTTTTAATCAGGTAGATGTGTTAGCAGAAAGCACATATCCTCTTGCAGTGTCTGCCTGCATTATGCTTTTTGGACACAAGCTATTACTTTGGCCTTGACATGATGTTAATATGTTAGTAGGAGGCAGCAAAGGAACTTTAGGAATTATTACTCACCACAGTCAGCTAATGTGAAGCAGAGGCTCATAAATGATGAAGTTTAAACTTCTTTTCTTAAACAGATCCTGTTCTCCCCTACAGAACAGCCTCTGCCACTGAAGTTAGCCACAGCCCCTTAGCCATGTGTTCTGGATCACCTGGAACTGACAGGCAGCAGGCTGCTGGCAAGTCACAGGACAAGTGCTGTAGCTGCTCTAAGCAGCCGGGATGAGGACTAGTTCCATGTAATGTGGCAGTAGTGTAGAAACTGGAGGGAGATAAAGGTTTCTGTGGCACATAGTTAAAAGTAAATCATATGTGGAAGGGACAGTTTGGAGGTGATATTGCAATAGGTGGTTGTGAGAAACTTTAAGGTGGGGTAGAAAAGGTACAGATTCTATTTTTTGTTGCAGCTTATTCTCTTGGCTTGGCAGCCCATGCTGAAGGAGTGCAGTTACTTCTTTCTTTTTCTACTGCCTCTCTTGCCTATGAACACTTAAAAAGCAACTCAGGATTGCAAACATAGCTATTGATCAGGTTTTTGCTCAGTGTTTTCAGTTTAATTCTCAAAAAAAGAGCTTCTTTTGGATTTTTTGGAGAACGTAGTCTGGAAAATGGCCAAATATTGAGCACTCTACAAAGCAGCTATTGATTTCCTGTCTTCTTTGCTGATGAAATGAAAGGGAATTTACTGCAACAAAATTAAGCACAGGATCTCACGGGAATCTCAAGGTTATCTCAGTGGGAAAGTTCAGCTGATGAAACAACAGAGGAATACTTCAAGGCCCCTGTATCAGTAAAGTCATTGTGAAAGATATCAGACTGGTCGCTTGACTAAGATCTATTCTCTGAAAATTTTGTGAGCCACTTGTATTTTACTGAAATAGGTTTTATGTAGGTTTTACAATGGCCTGTTGTCAGCAGAAGGACAGAAAAACATTTTTTGTTTCCTAATTTTTTGTTGACAAAAGGAACCAAGACTATTTTTAAAAATGCTTGGAGAAAGAAAGTGTGAAAATTGAAAAAAAATGTTTAGAGCCAGCAATGGTGATGGCCACTGATGATGTCAAACACGTGTATGATGTCACATGACTGAGAAGTAAGCAAGCTAGTTATATTCCATTTAGTTTGTACAAAAAGGACAAAACTGCATCCATGTTGCCCTTGATTTTTGAGGTGTTATTTTCCTGCTTCAAGAATGTCTGTTCTGATTTTTTTTAAAATGAGTGATTCTGAACATGTGCTAAATTCACCCCAAATCAAGTTTTCTTTTTTTTCCTCTGCCCAGATTGTATCAGGTTCTGGGAGCACAAACCTAAGTGACATTAGTACTCCTGCTGCTCCAAAGTCAAATGAAATCTGGAGATGAATAAGATTCTCAAGCCTCAAAGAGGCACCCTCCAACAGCAGGTAGGTAGAGTTTGTACAGTGGCTATAGAGTTCACCATGTTTTCTCCTCTCTTCTGTTACTGCTTTTCTACTTTTTTTTTTTCTACAATATTTTTTGAAGGACAAAAGAGCCTGTATATTTATGTTTAATAGTAACAACTGTGTATCCGATGTCTAAGATATTAAGATTGAATAACCAGAAATAATACAGAGCAATAAAAATATGGTTTCCTGAAGCAGCCTAGCATTACAAATGCAAATTTCATGCCTGTGCATTTTGGAGAGATGAACACTAATTGCATAAGCTGCTTAAGGCATGCGAAGTTTGCATATCCGACTACTGCTTCCAAGCACCAGGAAACGAGTCCTGTTAATGATATCTCAGGGTTAGTGTGTTCCACCATTAAGGTTATAAATATTTATTCTTAAAATACTATTTGCAGGGCCCACTATCTTCTACTTAATTAATCTAACATCATTAATGTGACTCTAAGGTAATTTTTATTTGATGGCTGCATCATTTAACTATTTAACTTTAGTGAGCATTCAACAAGTGCAACTTAGGGGTAAATTTGTTATCTACCTGTCTGTTCATCTAGATCTGGTGACACTCAGATTGGCTAAACTCTTAGATTTAGGAGAAGCATGCACACACTTAGTGACCTGCGGTGCAGAGGTTCCTTCTCTTGAATACTCTAGCTTTAACTTCAGTCTTCTCTCTGTGTGAAAGACTTCTAAATGGCAAATCTTTTTGAGAGTTTGAAAAATATGAATTCAGTAATTCTTGAAATTCCTAACTAAATATTAAATACAGTAAACTTTACACATTTCCAAACCATTAATCACCCTCTTCTCACAATTTGGAAGAAAAAGAAGGAACAGAAAGTATACTGAAAATCTGAAGGCTTTACATGGAATATTGTCTGTCACCCATAATAGTTGGTGTGACTAATACTATTGATAATTTCAGCTATAATAACCCATGTTGTATGTTGGAGACAGAGATCCTGCACCTTACCCATCCTTTGCTGCATAGCAGAAATCTTGGGCCTGATCCAAAGATGCCAATACTCAGTGAATTGAGCTCATTCTCTTTAAATGAACATAGCTTTCAAGGAATTAGCTTTACAAAAGGAAACAAGCAGATCATTTTTTTTTTTCAAATGTGGGAGGCTTCCTCCATTTCACAGTTTTGGCATATTGTCCAGTTCTTCCTGAAACGAGAACCTGTAAGTGTAGATCACAAGTCAGGGCAAGGAACATTTCTTCCTCTCTCCAAACTTCTGCCAGTCCCAACAAATGATTGATCGAAACTGGGATTTGAATTGAGATCATCTTTGCAGTTATGAAACGTTTAAAGGGCTTCCTCTGTTTTTACTGAAGAAGAAAAATATTACAACTATTTTGTCTGTGAGTAATTCATTTCTTCGTTTTGATTAACCTGCATTTTGCAGCATTCCTGTCTAGAGTTGTCTCTGCAATACACATAGCACTCAGCATTCAGCTAGTATTCACCTTGGTACATGTGTTCAAATGAACTCCAATTTTCTGATCTCTTTCGGAATCAGAGGCTTTTTAACTCCAGACAATTGCCACACCGAACCACCCCCCCATGCCTTATCACTATGAGACACGTTTCCAAGGAGTTCACATGAACAGATACTTTGCAGAACAATTATAAAATATTTTAATATCTTTCTTCTCAAACTAAGACATTCTTATGGCTAGTGCCTCAACATAACAGCTGCATTATGCCTTATATGTTTGTTTTACACTTGCAGCATAAAAACAGAAGTGTACTGAAAATCTTTACAACTTCACTTTGGAAATATATACCTCTGACTGTAAAATAGGCACATACCAGCAATAAGAAGCATTAACATTAATGAATGTCATCAGGCAGAAAGAAATAGAAACAAATTTCAGAGTTCTGCCTGTCAGGAATTTTGCACAGGAATGCTGTATGCTGTCTTCTAAGCTCGCAAATGCAAGGAAAAAAATTATCTGATTTAGAAAGAAAAATAAATTTTCTGATCACAATGAAAAACAGTGAAGGTAAAATGAAGCAGGAAGACCAACAAGAGGTTTAATTCTTGCCTGCAGCAAAAATACAGCTTTCCTGGAGATATGGCAATACCTTTGAATATAAGAACAAGGTTAGTGTGGTGTCATGCTATCATAAGCAAGGAAGAATGACAGTCGTTTCTATACTTACCCTCATGCAAAGCAAAACACAACATGGAAATAACTGATTGAAGATTTTGAAACTGAAATGCTTATTTCCATCCAGTGTGCCAGTGAAGAGTCATTTACAGTAACAGACACTTCTCAAAATGGATATCCTAATGCCTTAGTGGCAATCTTCTGGGAGGAGGATCAGATTAGGGAATTTATAAACAAACTGGACATAGGTTAAGTCCACCAGGCTTGTTGGGATGCACTGACATATGCAGAAGGAGCTTGCTGATGGCATTGCAATGCCATTCTCAATTCTGTCTCATGTTTTTCATGGCATTAGGGAGAGGCTTCTGAAGACTGCAAGAAAGCCAAAGTCACTTCTATCAGCCTCACCTTGATCCCTGAGAAAGTGATGGAGCAACTTACGGTGGAAACCATCTGCAGATACATGAAGGATGGAAAGATGGTCATAAGTAGATAGCATGGATTTATGGATTGGAAATTACGCTTAAGTCTTCCGCAATGATGTAACTAACTCAGTAAGGAGAGAAGCGTGGATGTTGTTTACCTCAACATTAGCAAGGTGTTTGACACAGTTTCCCACAAAATCCTCATAGATTAAGTATGTGTAAGGTAAATGGACTGGACTGAAAACTGCCTTGCAGCTCACTGTGTGGTCAGTGGCCAGAAGTCCAGCTAGAGGTCAGTCAGTAGTGGTGTACCCTGGCATGGACAATCATGCCAATCCTGTTTAAACTTTTTACTAATAACCTGGATGATGGGTCAATGTGCACCCTCAAGAAATTTGCAGATGATACAAAGCTGTGAGGAGCAGCTGATGCACCAAATGGGTGTCTCACTGTTCAGAAGGACATCTGCAGGCTGAAGAATCAGGCAATCAGAAATCTGATGAAGTTCCACAAAGCTAAATGTGCAGTCCTGCCCCTGGGAGGAACAATCCAGGCACCCATATACATGGGGGGCTGAGTGGCTACAAAGCATTTTGCTGAGAAGGACCTTGAGATCTTTCCTGGTGGACGCCAAGATGACCATGAGCCAACAATATATGGCAAAAATGGCCAGCAGTATGCTGGGGTGTTTTAGGAATAACATTGCCAGCAGGCTGAGGGAGGTGATCCTTACCTCTACTCAGTCCTGCTGAAACAAGCGAGCAGAAAAGGTTTTAAATTTCTCCAATCCATAGATGCTGCCACGTAATTAATGTCCTCTCAAGTCTGAGAGGCATAAAATGGATAAATAATTGCCTGGGTAGAGACACCTGTGTAACTGAATTGGTGTCTTGATATACACACTTCAGTGAAAAAATGCCATGTGTCTGGTACTTAAACTTTTATTAAAAAAGAAAGATGAAAAGCCTTAAGAAAAGTTACTTTCACTGAGACTTTGGGTGCAAGATATGGATTCAATTTACTCAGCTTGCTACTGCAAATGAGTTATTAAGCTCCTAACGGATGATTAAACACCTGCTGTGTAGCTCACAGTTTAGAAACTACGCAGTTCTTTTCAGCCACGGGAAGCATGACCATGATCCAGGACCATAAGGATGAGCTGATAAAATAAGGAATGATTGATGAGATTTTCAGACAAACAGGTAACCTGGAGAACAGTACAAGGAAAAGACCAGCATGCTGGTGAGGGGGAACACAACAAAAACCTATGAGCGTCACCATTCTACCGTACAGAATCACTACCGAGGAATAAAACTACCCCCTGCTCTCAGTGAAAGAGAGTTTAAAGCAGCCTGTTTTATTCAGTCTGCAGCCTTTTCCATTGTTCATTAAAATATGTTATTGTAGCACAAGTGGAATTCAGGAGGCGATCTGTCCGGCTGATGGTTCGATAAGTGAGAATATTAGACTTCAACTTTATCTCAGTAAATAATGGGCTCTCTCTGGAATAGCTGAAACTTTGACAGGAAGGAAGGGACATTAGTGGGAATTTCCCCTAGATAACGGTCCTTGGTTTATAGAAATCCTGTTCCATTATCTCTAAATATTACACCAACATAAATATACAGAGCAACAGCATTTACTGTGCTGAATGTGAAAACACAGTTCTCCCTGCAAGAATCTTCATTATTTTTGTTTTCCATACCACTTCATACTCAAAATGACAATCCTAGATTTGGAGAAATTTAAAGACAAAAATAAAGAACTTCTGTTTCAAAGGGCATAGCGCATCTTCTAGTTCTTTGTGCACTCCAGTTCTATAAAATGAAGCACATAGTCTACTTATTTTCCAGTTTTTTTTCTATAAGAGTAGATCTATAAATCCAGACCCCACTGTTTTTTATTACTTTCTGTCAAAGGCTAGGTTCCTGTCTGGCTAAGAATCCTATATAGAGTCAACTGTCCTTTTTTCTCGTTGATTAAGACTAGCTTACAACATCACAGGGTGGAGGAAATTGTCAATAAGTAGTCCATACATACACATACAATGCGAGGGAAATATATACATGGAATTTTATTTTATATAAACATTTTCTGAAATTTCTGTATCATAAAGAACATTGTTATTTCTGTTTAAGTCTTGTCGTTGTTCTGTGTTAAATCATATTTTTGTCAAAACAGAGGTTGCAATGATGCTGCAGCTTGACACCTGAAGAAAACAACATTGCAGAAAACGCAAATAAATCTCTCTCTTATTTCCTTTACTGGTGAAAATTGCAAAAGTAAAATGCCTTGCAGAAGGTCAGTATTAGCTATGTTTTGCTAGTTTTTATCACAGTTATCCTCATAGTTACATTAAAAATATAAAATAAGGAAGTTCATCGGTTCTCTACTGGGAAAAAAAAATTGCTGACACATCCAAAGTACATTTGCTTTTATTGAAAAACTTTACACTACGAAGAAATTTTGACTTAAAAGGATGCTTGTCAACCTTAGATGTTTTCTTAACTTGATATTAATTGCCATTTAAATAGGGATGGAATGCTGCTATTACCATTTATCTTATTAGACTCTTTACTTAAGATAATGCTTGTGAGAGCCTGCTGGGCAGACCTTACACAGGGAAAATGCCTATCCTGTTTGGCAGCGATAGGTCTACAAGACAATTAGAGATCCATTTTGTAAGGCAGACTGAAGTTTCACATTTGAGATGCAATCCAGTAATGTACCTCAGTAAAATACCGTTAGGATTTTACACACATTATGCAGTATTTCTACAAGTTTCTAAAACTCAGAAGTTTATTTCTAAAATTGTAAAATGTTGCAAAAGGAGGGATACTATTAAAACGTGTGGCTTCTAAAAACCTGGAAAAATAATTTTAAGAATATCTGTGGCTGTAGTGGTGAGCAAATGAGCTCAGTAGTCCAGCTTTCCATGCTGCCTGTGCACATCTCTCATTGTTGGTTCACTGGGGCAGGAAGGAAGTGCCTGGGTTTAGCTCTTGGTGTTCTGTAAAGCTTCTATGAGAGCTTTGTTGTACTCTGTGACCAGCTTTCTCACATTCTTCATTATTGGCTGGTAGTCACTCTCCTGACTTTTAGTTGCTATGACTGATCAAAAGAATTAAGGAAAGAAACTGCCAGTGTAAATATGAACATAGTTAGAGATCATAAGGGAACCACAATACAATAAGTCTCCTTCTGTGAAAACTGTCAGCAGTTGCAGATAACGGAAAAATTTAAATTGGGTCTAAAAGATTTATATGGATTTACTAGCTGCCATCTCATGACAACTATGGTAAAAAAAAAAAATAAATTACATGCCCGAGACAGTTTTGTTTTCTTATATATAAGAAATAGTTCCATTGTGGAAGACTCTGTCCATTGTTACACTGCACACAAAACTATTTCAAGGCACTCAGCTATTTACAGCCATACAGTTTGGCTTCAGAACTCCATCTAGAAAATTCTCAGTTGAAGAAAGCAGAATCCTTCTTCCCACTGCACCAAGCAGACCTAAAACTCTGTATAAGGGTCTGCACTTGTATAGGTATTCTAATATATTGTAGCAAGTTAGGAGGTGCTTTTAATGTCCGGATCAATTTTTTCTCTTTGCTTTAGAGTTTTTTCTGTTAGAAAAAATAGGATCCAAAATTTTTGCCTTAATAAAATATTCCTGTAGAGCCTTCTTCCTAGAGGAGGTGGCGGCAATTACACTACATTGTCTAAGAGTTTTTCAGATTTCTTCCAAGAATTAGAGCACTTATCAGATATGAGAAATGGGATATTTGGTATATGAAAAAGATAACGCTATAGGCAGATCCTGTATTGTTTTTTTTCCCTTGATGGCTAGACTATTACAGAATTGCATGAAACATATTCTTGTGCCATTTTCTGAGAGATATATCAATGTCCATTGTCCCATACACAGCACTAAATAACAGGGTCTAGGTTTTGCTATTACTTTTATCAATTACATTTGTACTGTATTGTGTAAAAGTGATGCTACGCATCTTTGAGATTTCATATTCTTTGTTTCTTAAATAATTTTAAAGATGTTAACTTATTCAGTGACTTCAAAGACCCTAGAATATAAAATAAAAGTGCAATTATGCCCTACTCAAACCTCTACAGGAACTATGGAGAATAGTACAAGGTAAGAAGAATCATCAATTCTAATTAAAAAAACTTCAGTGCTTTTGCTAATTTCAAAGGCTACCTTAGGAAAGTTACTTGCAGCAAGTAAGATCTTGGTGAAGTTTTGGAAGGTCTTATACGATTAGTCCAATGAAACTCTTTAATTAGCACACCACAACAAGAAAGCTACGATTCTGTTCCCCCATCCCAGCCCATTTTGCATGTAAATCCTCTCCTCACATCTTATCACATTTATCCAATTTTTTAATCTGCAAATCCTCTTTTATTTGATAAGAAATACATTAAATGCACACAATTTGTTGTTTACTTTTTCATCACTGATATTTATGGTGTTTTAAAACTGAAACATACCATGCAAAGCCACCATGCTATACAGAGTTAGCAAACAATGCTACACTTGCTGCATGATTTCAGGTAGGACTGGGCAGACGGACAGAAGTGAAGATAATCTTCATGTGAAACCTAATGGCAAAACTGAACCAACAGGAAAAACTCCAGATTGCAAGACAAACCTTACTCTTTAGGACCCCATAAAATTGTTTCAGACAGCACATGCAAGTTTTGCTATGTAGTTATCTATCAGCTAACCAGACATTTGCAAAGCATTGCCTCTCCCCTACTCCCCTGCCTCCTGCTCCCCATTCTGTCCTGTCTTATTCTGCTGGAGGAAACAGACTTCTTCCTCAATTAAAACGGTGTGTGAATTTTACTGTATTTCTTAAAGAAAAGGATACATTCCTTCATCATAAAGTTATTTTGCTCATGGTGCTGCCACTTCCTCTCCAAATTTGTAAGCTGAAAAGACAAAAAGAGCAAAAAACGAAAACTACACATGTAATTTATATAAAGACTCTCCCAAAAATGTTGTATCAATACCTTCCACTCTATCATCTGAAAAGTTCAAAGTTATTTCACAAAAAAAACACAAAAATGAGGAGCAATGGTAACATGATTTTCAAGGCTAAAATTTTAACCTGTATATAATTTAGCACTTCGTATATCTATTTATATAAAAGCACTGCATTCAACTGCAGTGGTAGATGGAAAAAATCAGATGAGAATTCAAGACTTGTCATATAGGAAAATGTGTAAGCAAGCCACAAGTAAAAGGTGAACATTGCAGGGAGATACTTATTCTCATTATATGCCATATCATTTATATAATCTCTTTTAAAATTAGTAAGATCTAAAATCACCAAAGATACAATATTTCCTGACACTGTCTTGGTCTTTGAGCTATACAGAAGAAACTTCCTTACTTCCATAGTTAAGTTTCCTGTCTGATGCCAGAAGCTGTGATAAGAACAGAGCTGCAGCAAGAAGATTGTAGAAGTGTGGGCTAAGTGCTGGCACTTCTTCAATACTTTCAGCATCAACAGGAAACTAATGTGGACATTATATCGATGGCTGCTTCCTTACATTAAAATTTTATAATATTTGTTTTTCTGATGCTACTGTTCAAGGTTCTGCATTTCAAGATACGCAGATGTTATTTTGAAATGCAAAAACTGAAAATTAGTCTGAGACTAAACTTCCAGTGGAAACTAAGGCAATAAAGTAGGAAAACACTGCAAGATTTTACTTAAAAGCTTACTCTTAAGCTAGAAGATGTGAAAGTAGTTGCTATATTACTAAAAATAAATCTTACAGTGAAGAATCAGTTATTTAGTGTACTGGTTCATGGCAAACATGACAATCATTTATTTGCAAGATAGGATATTTCTGACCAATTATCATTTTATTGTCCCCTTGTAGACTTTGCTATATGAAACACAGTTGGTAATTATTCAGCGCATTTCTGTAGTAACTTCCTGAATGCCACAACTGATTCAGTCAACTGTTTGCAAAATTGCCCGAATCCTCAAGATACGTAAACATACTTCAAAATGCTTGTTTCCTGTCAACAAATCAGCTATTTATGTGTCATCATGACATTTACACTCATGACATAAAAAAGAAACAAATCCTTTTTGCACACACTTAAATGAAACTGCCACAGCTTAATGAACTGAAGAATTGCTGTGCAACTACTATTATATAAAAACTTTTTAGCATCAACATGCAAGCATCTTAACACTGCCTGGGTATTCATTTCTGATTTACATAATCTCTGGCAATGAGAATCTGATCTTGGCATAAAAAATATATATAAGACCTGCAGACTTTGGCATGCATCTTTTAGGACTTTTATCATCACCCGAGAGTTAGCTCACAACAAATATATGCATGAGCGCACCTACGTCTGCTCAGAGCTTTCCCTCTCATCAGCTCCACAGAGTTCACTCCAGAAAAAAGTTAAACGTGTACAAATATCAGTTTCAACTTTTAACTGAATTAGAAAAAAGTAACTATTCTAAAGGACAAATATCTCAACAACCTGAAACAATAAAAAAAATCAGTGATATGCAGAAATTTCTATTTTTCAGCTTATTTTCAATTTCCTTCTGCGCATTCAAACCCAAATGCCAGTAAAGTTCTGCTGCCAAAAGACAACAATTTATAGGTGTTTATAATGGAAGAAACAAAGCTGCTCAAGAGTTTGTAAACATCTCCTTTCTTGACTCACTTTTGAAATGTAAATGTAAATATACTCAAACACAAAAGCTCCTTGGACTTAATGAAGTTTGAACAAACCCTAAAATTTCGGTGGCCTGCAAGGAGCAAAAGGATTGGGAAAAGGGAAATTGAATTAGTAGTACAGGTTGCAAGAAAAAACTTGCCACCATAACTTTAAAAGCAAAAGGGATCTTATCTAATTAGTACTTTTTTTTTTTTATTTCCTTTCTTTCTAATCTGGTCTTCAAAACACCTCAAGCAAAGGAAGGGCAAAAGAGAGAGAATTCTCAGTAAGATTAGTACAAATATTTAAACAAAGGATTTGCATAAATTTTAAGCTCAGAAAGATTTCTGCCTAATAATTTCGAAATCCAAAGCATACAAGAAATTTTATTGGCTTGATATTAAATTTTGTTTGAAAACATAAAATATGGGTACACTTTACCACACATAACTTTTAAAACTCCTTGAGAAGGAATAAACTGATTCCATCCATACAACGCTTCACGTGTATGAGGAAAACGAAACTTCAACAGCCACAACTGAAGACATAGTATGTAGCTTGAACTATACCTGAGAATGTGTCTCATTCTCTTGCAGCTCTCTCTTAAGTGTCTCATACTCTGCATTCAAGTGTTCCATTATTTTCTTGAAAGCATGACTACATTTTGTTAACTTTTCTTTGTCATTCTGGAGTCTCTATTGGGGAAAAAAAAAATGGGGTGCATTCATTCGCTACAGACAGATTAATTCATCTTTCAATATGCTACTTTTTCTTTCAGAAAAAGATCATATGCATGAAGAACTCAAAATGCTTTTCTCTAGCAAGGCATGCTCTATACTAAAGATAATATTCAATGGTTATGACCAAGTTGTGGGCTTAGACAACACTATCTCAGGATAAGTGGGATTGCTGATCTTAAGAACTTCTAGAAAATTTACCACAAGTGAAACAGGAAGTGCTAGATGGAGTTTGTCTTAGAACAAATACAAGCAGGCTAGACTTTTTTTAATGGGTTTCTGTGTCCGGATTCTTAAATTCAAACTTACAGACAGTCACAAGTTACCGCAGAAAAATTCAGATGAATAACTATAATAAATGGGAAACTTTGTAGAAGGAAGTTATCAAAAGGTATCCAGCCACATGTACCAACTTAATAAGTCACATATATAAGCAGAGAATCATTTTGATTCATTTGCTCTGGTGCACAAGCCCAGTTTTCAGCTATCAATCAGGATTATCAGTCATAGACCTGGATTCCCCTCCAGCAGGTTGTCAAAACCATACAAATTCTTTATGAGCCAAGGTTTCACTCCTTAAGTTACCTTTTTCTTCAATTCACCTGATGCTTTCAGAGCTGGCAAATTATTATAGACCTCCAACTCCATTTTTGTTTGTTCAATTTTGTCTTTAAGAGAAGCCAGTTCATCAGACATCTTGCCTTCCAAGAGATCCATCTTCTGTAGGTCCATCTGCAGTTTTTGAGTCTCTAGATCAAGATACACGATCTCTAATTAACAGAACTTTTTATTTCCTAATACATCACTCACCACAAAAAAGTTTATCCTGTACTTAAGTAATACAAGCAGTTCCTACATATCTTTTTCATTTTGATGTTCATGGGAATGTTAATGTGAAGGAAAGAAAAAAATATGATGTTAACAATCATCCCATAAATCACACTACTATAGCACAATGAACAGTAATGAAAAAGTAATGATTTTCTACATCACAGTGTGGCAGTTCTATTGTTAAAGTTATTTACAGTATTAATCAATTTCAAGTCTTGAAGCAGTGGTGATATCTCACAAAAATTATTTTTAGTAAATTTTTAGCATCATGTTGTTTTCATTCATCTTGTTTCTATATGATAAAACATAGTTTTTATGAGACAAATAGCCAAATTTGCTTTAAACATTAACTCTGTACAGGAATGCTCTCTACAGGAAAATCCACAGAATAAGAGCTGTCATAGCTCAAAAATGAGCATGTTCTACAATATACAGCATTTACTTCTGGCAATCCATTAAAAAGAAACAACAGGGATACAGGTAGTTAAAGGAGTTAGAAGTATGCATGGATTCTTGTACAAAGAGAGATGTAAAGACTGAAACTGTTTGACCTGATACATAAAGGGAAGACACAACAAAGATACGCAAAATAAAAACTATACTTTAATCTAGTTTAGGAATATGTTTACCCACTCTGAGTATGGAAGGACTAGATGAAGCTAGACTTATTTTAGATGGCTTTCTGACCTAAAGCCTTGTAATTGTATTTTGTTGATATTCCTGAACATTTAAACACATGGCTAATTCATCATATGTTTCAGGGCTGTGTCAAAGTCAGAAGAACCATACAAATAATGCAGGAGGGTTTTATACATTCTAAAACAGAAGACAAAGTGGGCTACTGTGAGGGATGAGACAGCAAGAAGAAACTCCTCTCAGTGTAGACTTTATACTTTGCTCACAGACTCAGATTTGTGCTGGAAGGGGGATACGAGTTTCCCTTCTCCCACTTAACAAAGGCAGTAGAGATCTTTATGGCAGAAGAGAGTGGATGTGCACATGCAACAGAGGGAGAGTTCACCTTTCCAAAAACTGTAGGTATGGTCTCCTTAGTGGAATTATTTGGGAAAAACCTGATCAAAACCTGTCATAGCAAGACTTTGGTAGCTATTTTTCCTCTAGTGCATTTATGTCATATACTCATTTTATAGAATGAAATATTGAATTTGATGAACATTTCTGGCTTATTGAAGAGTGATTTGGTGATTTCTTTCAGAAATGTAAAGTAAAAAAAAAAAAAAGACAAGCCAAGATTTTTAGATTTTTGTGTACAATATGCAATTATCCTGAGGAATACACTTCCTTAAGATTGAAAGGGTCCTCTATGTGCAAAGAGCACTTATACAAACACGAAAGATTTCCATATAGGTAAAAAGAAGAGTTTAAAACCAAAAGGTCTGGAACTGCATTGCAGGTCTGTGACTCAATGTTTATGCTGCCTTCCACTTAAAAAAACGCCTTCCCTGTGTCCACAACATTTCATAACTGCCCAGAGTTTCACTTTGAAGTTCCTGGTATTGGTCAGTGTCAGACACTAAAACATGATTCAACATACCACTGCTCTACTTCTCCTGTTCCTACATCACTGTGATCTAAAGACAGACAAATGCTTAAGGACTTCAATAAATCAGGGCTTTAGCACTAAAACCAGCAAAAAAAATAGAATTATAAAATAAAAATAATTTAAATTTGAGAGAAATAGCAGAAAACAACTTTAGATTTCCTTACGGATTTATTTAGGCTTAATCATAGCTTTTTTTCTCTTTATACAGTTGTGGGGGTTTTTTTTGTTATTTTAAAATAATACATAGTTAACTAACTAGGATTTATTTTACATATAAGGAGCAATAACAACATAAAATCTCAAAGCCCCAGAAAATTCTTAGATTGTTCTATCTATACACAGATAAAAACTATGGTGAGACAGCAATGGGCTATTCCTATCCACACTTTCTGAAGAAAAAGGAAGAAACTGGAAGGGGTGATTTTTATCCTTATCCAGCAACAGCCTCAATGAAAAAAAAAAAACTCAAAACTAAAAACCCTCAAATCTTCTCTAAGCGAAGAGACAGGAAGAGGATGCAGCCCAGTTCCTTCTGATATGCCATGAGGTTGCAGCATCTAGCAGGCAGTGTGTACACAGAAGCAAACTCTCAGACCAAACTACCGTGACCCAGGGAAATGTTTTTGGGAAACTATGCCATCACCACTTTTGTTTACTCTTCATGCTTTCCTTTTTTTTTTTTTTTAAAGTTTATGCTAGTGGATTTTTTATATCATCTTTGTTAACAGCAAGAAAATTCAGAAATTTAGATTTCAAGCACAACAAGAGAATCATGAAGATGACTGTGCTATAATTCAAGGTTTCGGAAGAACTTCAACTGTGTAAACTACACATTCACTGTATTTTTTTAAAGAATATTAAGCTGTTTACTACAGCATTCGTGACTCCTTGCTTTCAGAAGTTTACTTATGAATCATTTAAATGATCTGCTGAAAATTATGTACTTTAACTTCCTTCTCTACCCTTGTGTGAAAAGAAATATATATTTCAGTAATGTCTCTGTAGGTCTATATGGTTCCAGAACATCCTTAAATTGTAAAGTTTTAAGAATTATTTTTAGCCAAAAGAACAAAAAGTTATATTTGAACTTATTACATATGGCCTAACTTTTTACACTATGCTAGAACTGCAAAATGAGTATTTGCAGACAAGCGAACACTAAATTTTCAAACACACAACAAAAAAATTTCTGTAACATTCTGTGCTCAACAACTTCTTGCTTGCACATAACTACTTTGAAGTTCCAACAACAAGCTTCTATTTTGAAAATTACTACCAAGTACAGCACATAATAACCTTCTAACAAAATGATTTATGGTTCTTATTTCCTGCCTCTTCCTTTCAGCCAAACAAACAAGGAAAGGCTGCTGAACTAATAATGATATTGGCAAAGGCTTAGACTTAAGAGAACAATTCCACTATAAACAGCGCAAATAAAGAACTAAATAGATACTTGTTATGGAAATGACAGAAAAATAGTTTGCTTTTTGAAATTACAGGCAAGACCCTGCAGATTCTTATACTTAATTTTAAGTATTTGAGTATTTCCAAAAGGAAGTTGAAGTGAATATTCACTTTGCAGAATCAAAGCCTTAGAAATTGAGAGCTGTTTGAGCACTGTTCACTGTTGTTGCCATTTATTGTTCCATTGTACATTACCCCTTCAGAAAAGTATAAACCATAAGTAAGTGATAAGTAGAACTACCCTTTACAAATAATAAAAGGTTGGATAACCATGAAAGTCTATACTTCAATTTATTAAACACTATTTTAAGACTGCAAATATTAGTAAAGTCAGACTTCTAGCTCGAAGAACTTTGTACATCTTCAATAAAATATGTCTGTTTTAACATTAAGTTGTGCAAGGAAGCTAATCATTTGCTGATGATAGGAAGTGAAATAATCTTGAATAATATAAATAACTTGTTACTGACAAGATTTTCAGTTTGTCAACTTGCCACTGTATTCGTATTTTAATATTTGGAGATCACTGACCTTGTACTTGATATTAGTGTTTCAACTCAGGTAATTTTAATTTTTTAAACATGGAATTTGAAAATTCACTGCTGATCTCACCTGTAAGCAGATTCTTAGCAGTGCTCTTTGATTTCTGCATTTCATTGGATTTGAAAGTGAGGTCCTCCTGCATAATCTTCAGCTCTTGATTGGTAACAGATGAAATTTGTTTCATACGATTCACATTCTGTGTGTTACCAATAACAATAATGAGAACATGCTGTATCTTCGAAACAACAAATATTAAGTGGACAAGTAAAAAACTTTCCCAGTCCATTGTCTATTGTTTGGCTTTTCTACTCTAAAGACTGAAAATATTGGAAATAGTCTGAAGTGATTTTAATATGAACGATTTTCATTCTGTCAGCTTCAGACAAAAGATGTGCTGACTGGCTAGTGAAGATGAAACAAATATACAAGTATAAACTGTATAACCTTATCGATCCCTTCTAAAGTAAATGTCCCTGCCTAAAATACATCTTATGGTATACCATACTATATGAGTTAGAAGACAACTGAAGTGATGACATAATCAAAGTATTACTCAGCTCAAAGATTTCTATAAGCAAAAAATTCACAGGAACCAAAAAAAGTTAAAAGAACAGATGTTTTGAAAGTGTAAAAAATGTCAGACTGCAAATGGGAATAATTCCTAAGGTGTTTACATTCCACATTACACAGCAGAGTATTTCAGATATAATTTTAGTAGGTCACAGAGACAACTGGAATATTGTCAGTTACTTAATAGTAGTGACAGAATACCCATGAACTAAGATTTGCAGAGTTTAGGTAAACAAAATATTCCAGTAGTTTTATTTGCAGTATTCTGAAGTGTTTACCATCAGTGGAATAACATTCATGACAGCAATGATTATGAGTTACAGCAATTATGCAAACATTTATTTTATTCTCTTGACAAGCATCATCTAATATTCAGAACTCTTTCCCCAAAATTAAAAAGAAATTAAACTACAGCTGTACATGGTTTAATGTTTAATCCTCTTTAGAGATTACTATGTAGACAGTGACTAGATAATATATAAACCCCACCATCTTTATTTAACCATTCATTCCCCTGTTCTGTGCTTCTGAATCTGAGCTTGACATGGATGGAGGGAAATGCACTTACCCTGCTTGAGTGCTCCAGGAGTGCAACGATGTTGGCTTCTATTTGGGCCTTTCGTTCCAATTCCTGATTCTTCACCTCTTCAAAAGTCTCAAGAAAATCTAGATATCAACAAATGTGATAAAGAAGGCTGCAGTTTGCACACCCTTGTTATTTCCAGTCGAAATTTGTAACAAATTGATAAGCTGTGCAATTTCAGATAGGTTACTTTAAGATTAATACTGTATTTAACAGACAGGTGGTCATCTCCTTGAAACTTGTCAAATTATGGATTGTAATTCAAAAGAGGAAAATTTCTCTAGAGATACATATTTGACCTATTATTGACATGAGGTCACCACCTTCTTGGATATTGTTTAAGTGAGGGTTGTCACCCAATAGCATCAGAGACATTTTTTTCTAAATAAATAGTCTGCCTTAAACAATTTGTTTTGAGGCTGTTTAGACTGCAGTGAAGAGGCAGTGTCAGTACTTTATCTCATTCACAAGCAGCCTGGCTGTTAGCTGCCAGAATGCTCATGCTGCAGTCCTGCCAGTGGGGGAAGCAAGGGCAGAACAAGCTTGCCCTGAACAAGGGCAAGGTACCTGAGACTTGCCAGAGGCTCCCCTGGCCCCCCAAACTCGGTTCCAAAAACTTCAAGTGGGAGAACTGCTGAAGTCCACCGGGAATCTCTTGCAACTTCCATCTATAAATAACACTGGTATGATAGGTTTGGCGGGTGCTCTGCTATCCTGGGAGAAGAGCAGCACTGAAGTCCAGGTGGTGTCCTTGAACTTGGTTTCTCTCTTCCTCTCTCTCTCTTTCTTTCTTTGCCTTACTACAGATTTAGCAAGCCAATGCCTATCTTATTTCTAAGACTGCCTGTACAAATAAATCTCTTTTTAGATCAATCTTTTACCCTTCATTTTAGCCCAGTGGGCACTGAACCCATGAATTTTATGAAGAAGCTCTGAGTCTTAAGCCAGCAACCCCTGACTGTCCAGGCTAGGTGACAACAAATAGGAAAGTTTTATTGCCATCATTTCTGCCACCTTTTTGAATGCTTGTCCCAGCAGCTGTTGGTCATCATTCTTCTGAAAGCTATTCAAAACTGGCTACTGAATAAAAGAAACAGGTGACTTCACTATCTCTAATTGCCTGGAGTAAATGCCAAACACTGCTAAGCACCTGAGACCAATATTGACCTGGTATCACCTCTTTCTTTCTTTCTGTCTGATGTCCCTTTGCTACATCCCTAATTTATGTTCATTCTAACAAGTGTACAAATGAATCTGGCAAGAAAGTTGTAATGGTGTTACGCACACTGTATCTGTGTCCTAGGCATACTATATCGTATTCCTGGTGACACACATATTGAAAAACAGATTCTGGATTCATCAGAGAAAAGGCAGAGGTCTATTGAAATATCACCCAAGGCTATATAAGTTATGATCGATCCTCTCCTGCTTGTTCTTCTTCTGAAACATGTCTTATACACACAGGACAGCTCAGGAAATTTTAAGAGTCTGCAAACTTTCTCACTGGATGAAAAACAGGAGAAGTGCTAGAGCAAGAAGGATTAGACAATAATAAATCCAAGATTGATTATTTGGAATCAGAGAAAAAAGACTGGAGAGACTACTTAATGGAAATACTGACACATCCTGAAGGGATGAAGACTAGCTAGATAATTGTGGGTCCCAGAGCATTCAGAATTTTTTAAAAATACCTAATTTTAAATTCTTTAATAAAGCATTTATGAAGAAGCAAATTATTGTAATATCTGAAATCATCTGCAACTGTCCGTGCAAGAGTTAATAAACATGCTTCAAAGAGTACAGCTTCCTTCTAGAGGAGAAAATGTGCATTACTGGAGCCAGGGGACAATCCTAAGATACTACAAAGTCTATCTCTGGGGCAGATATTTCAGGTTGAAAGACACTTGGAATTCTTAGAGGTAATGAATGGCATTAGACAACACATGTGTAATGTTTACAACTAATTGCTAAAAAACCCCGACTACTTTGGGTGCAGATGTAGTTGGCTCAGAAAGCTGAAACAAAGTTTCAGTCCACCTGACACTAGTATCTGTAGAGAGGAGTACTTGGTGAGAGCGAAAGAAGAGTTACCTTTTGCCAACAGTGCAATGTTTCTCACAGATTCATGAAAGCTGAATGGAAGAGACTGTAAGGGGTCATCTAATCAACTCATTTGCTCCAGCACAAAAAACATTAAAGGTCGTAGCACACAGCCTTATTTTATGAAAGTAAGGCTGAAATTAATTTTAAAATTAATTTAAATAAAATATAAAATCAGCTGATCACGTCTGATTAAAAGAAGAATTTCAAAATGGTGAAGCACAGACATCAAATAATTCTTTAAAATTAAGGCTTCTTGTACCTATTTGTCACGTATCAAAAGGTTCTAATGTTGTAGAGAACTCAGCGGAAACTAGCAGAGGATGAAAACAGAGTCGTTTTTAAAATATACCCTATTGCTATTATACTGTAGTAAGCAGCTTACAAAATAAGTTGGTTGATTGCTCAGTAGAAGGGAAAATTATCAATAAATACACCATGTTTAATGAAAAGCCTTCAAAGATGCCCCAAATATTTGGGAATGTCATATAAGCCCTAAGAGACCAACTATCTTGTTCTGAGGTAGATCATAAAAACTTTATGCAAGGTCAGAACACCAGTTGTTTTCAGCTCTAAATTAACTGAGTGTCAACAATACTAGAAACTCAGTATTTTAACAGAATCAGGCCTAGTTAAAGTATATTAAACAACTTACTGTCCATGCTTTCTTCCCTCTTCTTCAGCTCCTTGTATTTCCAATTGTCCTCTCCTGCAAGAGATCATAGAATCTTCTGGTTGGAGGAGACCTCTGAGATCATCAAGTCAAACCGCACCCATTATCCGCTAAACCATTTCCCTCAAAAACTCATCTATCCTTTTTTTAATAAAATTTCAGGGATGGTGATTCAACCACCTCTCTGGGCAGCTGGTTCCAGTGCCTAACCACCCTTTCAGTAAAGAAATTCTTCCTAATATCCAGTCTGAACCACTCCTGGGGCAACTTATGGCCATTTCCCCTTGTCCTATCACCTGTCACTTAAGAGATCAACACTCGCTCTGCCATAGCCTCCTTTGAGGCAGCCGTAGACAGCAATGAGGTCTCCCCTCAGCCTCCTCTTCTCCAAGTTAAACCACCCCAGTTCCCTCAGCTGCTCCTTGTAGGACTTGTTCTCCAGTCCCTTCACCAGCCTCATCGCCCTTCTCTGGATGCGCTCCAACACCTCAATATCCTTTTTCTACTGACGGGCCCAGAACTGAACACAGTGCTCAAGGTGTGGTCTCACCAGTGCCGAGTACAGGGGCACAATCACCTCCCTTGTCCTGCTGGCCACACTGTTTTTGATACAGGCCAAGATGCCATTGGCCTTCTTGGCCACCTGGGCACACTGCTGGCTCATATTCAGCCTGCTGTCGATCAGCACCTCTAGGTCCCTCTCCTCCAGGCAGCTCTCCAGCCATTCTTCCCCAAGCCTGTAACGCTGCATGGGATTGTTGTGCCCCAAGTACAGGACTCAGCATTTGGTCTTGTTAAACCTCATCCCATTGGTCTCAGCCCATCAATCCAGCCTGTCTAGATCTCTTTGCAGAGCCTCCTTTCCTTCAAGCAGATCAACACTGCCACCCAGCTTGGTGTCATCTGAAAACTTGCTAAGGGTGCACTCGAACCCTTCGTCCAGATCATTAATAAAGATATTGGACAGGACTGGACCCAGCAGTGAACCCTGGGGAACACCACTTATGACCAGCCTCCAACTGGATTGAACTCCATTTACCACCGCCCTCTGGGCCCGGCCTTTCAGCCAATTTTTGACCCAGCAGAGGCTGTGCCTGTCCAGGCCAATGGCAGTCAGATTCTCAATCAGAGTACTGTGAGAAATGGTGTCAAAAGCTTTACAAAAGTCCAGGTACACCACATCCACAGCCTTTCCCTCATCCATTAACCGGGTAACATTGATTTCACTGCATATTGTCTCAGTCCTGGATTCCTTTAGGTAGGCAAAAGGTCAGTTTTAGAAATAAAAATTCTACATGCTTAAAAACCACAGGACACATCCTACGTCATTTAATGTAGTCATGCCAACTGACTATTTCATACACACTTTTATATTAAAAAAGAAAATGATTAGGTTAACAAATCAGACTCAATGCAATGCGTCGAACATTTTAGTGGTTAGAATTTTTGATAAGAGCAGAATAAATACTTGGCTGAAGAAAGGAAGTTCATAGGACTTTTCTGAAGTCAGCTGAATCTCAATAATAGAGAACAATGCTTTTGTGTATTTGGGCACCATGGTTGGAGAAAACTTTCCGCAGCTCAGTTTAACATATGGACCACTTCAGTGGCACTTTCACGTGTTAGACTGGACTTCCATAAGCATATGCAGCTTGAAGGCAACAGTGTGACAATCTCAGGGAAACAAACACGAAAACTGTACAAGCAATTGTATAGTAAAATAAAATGCACAGAAATCTTTCTGTGATTCTGTTTAAAAGAACATTCCATATGCATTCTTTATAGTGGTATTAAGAGTAATGAATGAAACACTTCATAATTCACTCCATCTTTAACTCCAACTGCTGAATATAAATAGCTCTTAATTTAAATGTAGTAGTGCATTAAAAGACCTGTTATATTTGTCGTTAAGTTTCAAAAAGATGAGCAATTCAGCCCCTAAGAATAATTTTAAGTTTCAAATATCTAAATTTTGAATTGTTTGATTGGTCATTGATTAATTTTCACCATAATCTTGTAACTTTAAAGAATACAAAGAAAAAAATAGACACAGATATAACTGAGTAAGCAAACTTCTCCAGGTCTTTTTACATGTACACCCCAATGCTTTTATTTTTATCTAGTATATACAAACAATAATAATATCCGTGGCCCCCTAAATGACTGTGATTCTGCTTCAGTTTCCTTGCAGCTGTGACTTTGTTCCTTGCTGGACTTGCTCTTACATTTTGCAAGGAAAGTCTACAAGACTTAGTAACTGAGTCTGTTCTACTATTAAAAAGTCTGGTTACAGTAAGCCCTGAAACAGAGAGTTAGTAGTTGATGGGGGCAGGGTGAAATATGGCCCTCCTGCAATCCATGAGGAGGAAGTTAGAGACCTGCTGAGCCGCTTGGACCCTCATAAGTCTATGGGGCTGGATGGGATCCATCCTAGGGTGATGAGAGAGCTGGCGGATGAGCTTGCTAAGGCGCTCTCCATCATCTTTCAGCAGTCCTGGCTCACTGGAGAGGTCCCGGAAGACTGGAAGTTGGCCAATGTGACGCCCATCCACAAGATGTGCCGTAAGGATGATCCAGGTAATTACAGACCTGTCAGCCTGACCTCGGTCCCAGGTAAAATCATGGAGCAGATAATACTGGGTGAAATCATGTGCCACCTGCAGAACGGCCAAGAGATCAGGCCCAGCCAGCATGGGTTTAGGAGGGGTAGGTCCTGCGTGACCAACCTGATCTCCTTTTATGACCATGTGACTCGCCTGGTGGATGAGAGGAAGGCTGTGGGTGTCGCATACCTGGACTTTAGCAAGGCCTTTGACACTGTCTCCCACAGTAGACTCCTAGGGAAGTTGGCAGCCCGTGGCTTAGATGGGAGCACTCTGTGCTGGGTTAGGAATTGGCTGGATGGCCGAGCCCAAAGAGTGGTGGTGAATGGTGTTTCATCCAGTTGGCGGCCGGTCACCAGTGGTGTCCCCCATGGATCGGTGTTGGGTCCAGTCCTGTTTAATATCTTTATTGATGATCTGGATGAGGGGATTGAGTCCATCATCAGCAAGTTTGCAGATGATACCAAGCTGGGAGGAAGGGTTGATCTGTTAGAGGGTAGGATGGCCCTACAGAAGGACCTGGACAGATTTGAGAGATGGGCTGATTCTAATGGGATGATGTTTAATAAGTCCACATGGCGGGTACTTCATTTTGGACACAACAATTCCATGCAGAGCTATAGACTGGGGACAGAGTGGCTGGAGAGTAGTCAGGCAGAAAGGGACCTGGGAGTGCTGGTGGACAGGAAGCTCAACATGAGCCAGCAGCGTGCCGAAGTGGCCAAGAAGGCCAATGGCATTCTGGCCTGCATCAGGAATAGTGTAGTGAGAAGGACCAGATACGTTATTGTCCCCCCATACTTGGCACTGGTCAGGTCTCATCTTGAATATTGTGTCCAGTTCTGGGCCCCCCAGTTTGGTGAAGATGTTAGGATACTGGAATGTGATCAGAGGAGGGCAACGAAGATGGTGAAGGGGCTGGAGCACAAGCCCTACGAGGAGTGACTGAGGGAGTTGGGGCTGTTTAGTCTAAAGAAGAGGAGGCTCAGGGGAGACCTCATTGCTCTCTACAACTACCTAAAAGGAGGTTGTAGTCGGGCAGGGGCTGGTCTCTTCTCTCAGGTGACCAGTGACAGAACTAGAGGGCATGGACTCAAGCTTTGTCAGCGAAAGTTTAGGTTTGATGTTGGGAAAAAGTTCTTCACTGAAAGAGTGATTGGTCATTGGAATGCGCTGCCCAGGGAGGTGGTGGAGTTGCTGACCCTGGAGGTGTTTAGGGGGAGACTGGATGAGGCACTGAGTGCCATGGTTTAGAAGATGGTTGGTGTTAGTGTTGGTGTTGGTGTTAGAGTTGGGTTATAGGTTGGACTTGATGATCTCAGAGGTCCTTTCCAACCTTATGACACTGTGATACTGTGATACATATTTAAAGGAACCTTTAAAATGTGTTATGGCATTATTAAATCAGTATCTTAGCCTCTCATTCAATTCAGGAAGTGTTAATTCTATTCCATTATGAGCTAATGTTGATTTTGAGGAATTGGATAAAGGTAACTGCTAATACATGGAACATAAATTAAGTAGGTTACATTTTTTTACTTACTCATATTTTCCTTAGTGAAAAATAAAAGTTTTTTCTGTTCATTTTTTGTTCCAAATCAAAAATGTTCATAGCACTGAAATATTTATCCTGAAACATCAAAAATTTGTAATTTTTTTTTTCTAACTGGCTATTTTACCTTAAGTGTAACTAAAAAAACTTTAGGAGTTGAAGTTTCATGAATGCTTTGTAATAAACAGTTTAAATACTGAGCCAGAAGTAAGCTTACTTGGGACTGGACACAGGAATCTCAACGACAAACCAAGAAGCTGAATTAGAGCATAAGTATGAGTTGCCCTCTGAGATTCTTTCTCCATTCACTAGAGAAAAGGGCATTAGGAGAGCAGAATTCTGTGTCTTAAAGCTATTCCTTATGAATATCTTTATTCCTTCTGAGTTATAACCAGTGACAGAACTAGAGGGCATGGACTCAAGCTTCATCAGGGAAAGTTCAGACTTGATGTTAGGAAAAAGTTCTTCGCTGAAAGGGTGATCGGCCATTGGAATGGGCTGCCCAGGGACGTGGTGGAGTCGCAGACCCTGGAGGTGTTTAAGGGGAGATTGGATGAGGCACTGAGTGCCATGGTTTAGATGATGGTGTTAGTGTTGGTGTTAGTGTTGGGTTATAGGTTGGACTTGATGATCTCGGAGGTCCCTTCCAACCTTATGATACTGTGATACTGATACTGTGATAACCACAGGTATAATTCCCACTATTATTACACCACAAGGAAACTTTATTCTGAATATCCTGACTGTTTCTACTATGTTGACAAAGAGCATGTACTTTCTCCTACGCATGCTATAAAGCCTCAAGTAGAGGTCTTTTTCTGAAGTGGTGAAAGGCATACAGTCCAGTAATGAATGACTGTGTGTGTAAATATAACTATAAGACGTGAAAAGCAACTCACTTGTTACCTTCTGCATTTCTCCAAAGATATAAAAAGAGTTGCAAGCCAAACAAAAAAGAAAAATTAAAGCAGAATAGTAAAGTCAGCAATGATATTATCTGGAAGCAAGAAAAACTAAAGAGTCTTAATAAATTATTTGCACAAAAATAATTAAATATCAGGAAAAATATGAACTATTTTGTAACACAAAAGATGAGAATCTGATGTGTCAACCATTTGTTTAGGGTCAGTTTTTGTTCACCTTGAAGAAATTTACAACTAAATTTTACACCGATTGCCTGTAAAACGTTATAAAGCAAAAAAGGATACAAACGCGTCAATTCATCAGTCTTACAGAATTTAAATAACTTGTTACAAATTTTTCCAGAATGTGTGCACATGTTTAGATAGGAGTTATATGAATAAGATTACTCATAGTTAGAAGAAGGTTTTCAGTGGGATGAATTTCCATTTTAAGGAGAATCTTCCACAGCTTTTGAGGGCCTACGCTCAAACTAAGTTACCTCCTCCAGAACCATAACTTCCAATACTAGGACAAATCCCAACTTAACATAGCCTAATGTACTATAGCAGGTGTTTGCTGGAGGTAAGTTTCTAAGTTAATGCCTTTTCTAGGCAGGTCCCAAACTCTTCTTGCCAAAATCAACCCAAGAAGTTTCAAAGATAAAAACAGTACTGAATTCTGTCTGCTTTACACATTATTATTATTAAACACTCTTAAAAAGCTGATACATGAGTATCAGCTCATGTAAAAGGTACAACAAAAAAAAGCTTTTCTAAAGCTGAGCTCGTTTTGCAATGTTGCCAGTAAGAGAAACTTCTACTCCTCCAGCAGTTCTAAATATAAAATTGGGATGCAAAACCAGATAGTTGTGTAATTATTTTATATGGCAATTTTACTAATCAATATGAAATCGATGAACATGGCCACTAAGGGTGGGTACTGCCCATTTCTCACATCTGAGAAGAGAAGCTTGTACCCTTAGACACAAAACCTTCTTCTGATGGTGAATAATGGATTTTTGCATAAGCTTAAAATCTCAAGCAATGAATGTCCATATAGTATGTGTTACAATATGCACAGATGCAGCTCTGCACTGTCTGCTACAACTCTAGTTATATTACCTTGATGATTCTCCATATCCATGTCAAGTCGTTGAATGACCTTTTTAAAATGGTTTGTTTTTTCTTTTAGTTCTGTCAGCCTGAGAAATAGATAAAAAAATCCAAGGTTAAAAATCTATCATAAAATACCTGGTTTTTAAGAAAAAATAGAGACAAAAATAAAACACAGGAAACCCAAGTTTATCAAAACCAAAAGAATATCATGTATAAAAGGTATACGTAAAGCACCTGTCACTTTAGTGTTTTATCTATCAAGTATAAGTGCTGCTGCTCTTTTTTATTAAAACCATTTTTGTTGAGTAATCAGTAGTTCTTAACTTACCCAACTGGTCCCTCTGCTGTTTGCTATACAGCTTTGCAGAGGTACAGCGTAAATGGTAAACTGCAACAAGGAATTGCATTCCTTAAAAATTATCTTCGTGTTCATTAAAACCCATTACAAAATTGCTAAGTAAAACACTCCATTATATAATCAAATGAAGTGAGAAATGAAATTACCTTAAAAACATTTCTACGTAAATTCTCAAATACAGTTGTCTATCATTGTTTCTTTACTAGATTCTGTTAATCAACTTATCATTCAATCAGAAGTGTCAATACATTACAAATTTACCAATGATTACAGTTGGGAACACAGCTTAAAAAAAACTTTCTGTAAAGAGAGAGAAATCAAAAGGCTCAAAATCACAAAAATACTGTACTGTTTTACGTCCCCCTCAATACATTACTACTAATTATGACATTTGCCAGAATTTCTTGCAAATCCTCAGAAAGGTCCAGTACCCAAGAATCAAGAAGCAATGCCCTGCTACTCTTTAGAATTGAACTTCCTCTAAGCAACTTTGTAATTCCTAGGTTTTAAGAACACATAACAAACAAACTTTTGAAAATATGACTGTAGACTACTGTAGGCTCAACTTCATGGTTGTCCTAGGTGAGTAGCTTTTACAGACGAATGTCTTCCTCAGCTTTAAAGATTATGGCAGTGCTACTACCAATTTATGTTCTCATGGCATGTTCATAAGGATAGGAAATATCTTATTTTGCAGATCTGACCTACCACTATAAAAGTTGTTTAGCTGAAACAGAAGGATATCTTCTGCTCTCTGTGGAATTTTAACACTAGTGGAGTCTTGAAAATGTGGCGATGTCCTAAAAGTCCATAGAAATATGTGATAGAATTCAACTATCTGTCTTTAGGATCTAAATGTAATTTGTAGCAACAGTATAACAGGATTACTCACTGTCTTTCCATGCTTGCTATTTCTTGACTATCATCCTTAACCTATAAAAAAGTATAATAACTTTACCATATGAAACAAAATGTAGAAATGAAAAAAGGAAAATCAAAGACTTCTTAATTCAGTATATGGGGAAAAGAAACTCAGCATATGAAATCACAAGCTTGCTGTCACATTGTCCAACAACAGCTCTTCGAACATTCTCCTGCTTCCTCAATACACACTTAAAAATCAGACACACCAGTGCCATTCAGTCCTATAACATAGACAGTATATATGGATAGTTACATAACACAGCACAGACCCTCATAAGCTAAACTGATCTTGGGTTGAAACATCTGCTCAGCACCACAAGGATACTGTCTGGAGTCATATTATAGAACTGTTCAATACAATCAGTTTTCCAATACCAGCATGACAGATAAATTGGAACAAATCAACCAGCTGAAAAGCTGACTGTGCCGATTTTATTTTGGCTGAATCTGAAATATTCCATCCAGCCCATCAATTAACTGTACTTAATTTCAGATGACTTACTCTGCTTAAAGAGCCATTAAAAGCAAGATTCAAACCCAAGTATTTTTAAATACTATCATTCCTTAAAATACTGACTCAGAGAATCTTATACATGACAACATTTTATGTTCTTGCCTGCTTTAGTAATCTTTCTCTTTCCTCCTGTGGAGATTCCATGCTCTTATCCTCGGCAATCATTTGATCTCGATGTTCCTCAAGCTTGTGGAGCTTTTCATGCAGCTGCACAGCCTCCTGTTTCATCTGGGAGTGTGCTATTTCCTGTGGGAAATAGCTATCTTCAGAAACAATGTTTTAGTTAAGCAAGACTTAGCTATACATTGAAAGTGAAACTTATTTATTACAAAGGTACAGTGATAGTATAAACAGTAAAATTTATAACACGCATTCTCAAATATTGCATTTTCTGGAATGGAGTATTCCAGCCAGCTAATTGTCACTTTATGAGTTCAGGTCAGTTTTCTGAGTAGATGTACTACTTCATAATATCTAGGGGACCACAAACCATATACAGTATTCAAAAAGACTGGAAAATTGTCTAATAGGCATTTGAAAATTACACTTTCTGAATATATATACAACTGCATGTTTCCACTTTTAGATCCCTTTATCAATGAAAGACCCAATATAAGAAAATTGTTGTCAATCTAGCAATATGACAGTGTATTAGAAGCGTCTATTTATATATGTATGAGGCATAAAAAATATCTTAGCAGATACCACTTTGTGTTCCAAATGCCAGTTGCTTTTGAAATAGAATGGAACAAGAAAACCATTCTCACACATCCTGAAAGTTGAAAATATATTGAAAAACTATGTCTTACAAAGACTTAAGAAGAATGTGAACGATAATTTCACGTTTATTTTCAGAGCGTAATTCCAAATCAATCAAATGTCACACAAACTATTTGAAACCACATGAGTAATAAAGCTGGGAAAACTCACTAATGCTATCAAAATTTTGTATTTAGTATCTAACAAAACCAATTTTTACCCAAAACTGATTAGAAATTTTTGGTGTAAAACAGAGGCAGCTTTGCCTTTGCACTCTAGAACACAATTCTACAGTATCTGAAAATTTAAGGAGAAAGATTACAGCTATTTTTCTACTGTACTATTGTTTACACTAGAGTTCAGTGAATAGTACAGAGATCACTTGTTATCATACATACAGCTCTTAGAGCCTCCGCCTTTACATTTAATGTGTCCAGCTCCTGCTGTTGAACAAGCAATTCCTAAAGAGGAAAAAAATGCAAACTTCAGATAAAAACTATTTGATGAGATTACTTTACTTGTTCTGCAACTTAGTACTACAAAATGCTGTAAAATGTCTCATTGCTGCTCTTAAAAATTTAGAAGGCATGACTGCCCAACTTCTCCAAGTAACTCAGATATAATACTCACTTTCAGCATCCAAATTTTTCAATAAACTCTTATCACTGCTATTCGCAGTAGGACTATAACCAAAAATTGTTTGCTTCTTTTCCACCATTTTTCTTAAAATCAGTACTGAGTGTCGAATTCATAATTTCTACTCCATACATTAAAAGTCAGATTTAAAAACCTGAACTAGCCACCAGTTTCTTCATAGTCCAGAAAGAGACAGGTAGGCTTTCACTATTGATTCAGCTTATCAAAAGACGAACTCTCTCTACAGACTACACAGAGAAACTTTTTAAGACTGTATGCCTGAAGCTAGATTACCCCAGACAATCCATAAATTTTATTGCTTTTGTTAACATCAGGATTAGTGAAGTAACAGAAATTTTACAAAGCCCCAGTTCATTTTTTTGATACATTCAGATGTATGAACATAAAAAGGCCTAGTCAGATTCAGTTTTGCACATAGGATGAAAACTACTCAAGTGAAATAAAAAAATTTTATTTATTTTTCAGGCACTTCTACAATTGACTCATGCACTAGCAAGCTTTTTTTATTGTATTACTCTGCTCTCAAGCTCTTTAATATTTAAATCGTATCTGGAATCAGTGGAGCCAGACTGAGAAACATTTTAGGAAAGCACAATGAAACAAACTAACCTGGGAGAGTTTTTCATTTGCAGTCTTCATCTCCATATATTTAGCCTGATTTTCCTGTGACATATCTTTTATTATGTCATCCGCTACAACCTTTTCATGTTCAATATCTTCCTCTACACCTTGAATTAGCTTTTCTGTGCTGTAAAAATAGAATGTTTTTGTAATTTTTACTAGATGATGTTTATTTTAAGTACTCATTTAAAATTCTAGTATTCCTTCATTTCCTTCAGTGGAAATGATCTTCTAACACAAAAACTCCATAGACTCTAAAAAATAGGAGTCACCTATTCATAAGTAATCCTGGAGTTTGATTAGCTATATAAAAATTCACACCATAGAATGGAGGAGATGAATAATTATTTGCCCTTACAGTACACACAGAGTACTTTCCAACAGTCCCATTCTGTCTACCTGCATAATCCTTAACACTGGCAAAAGCAACTCCTTCTCAGTTGCTCTCAATCACTGAATTCCTGGAATAAGAACAGGCAGTTTGAAATAAAGAAGTTGGTATGTAATTTGTGATGGCACATAAAGAAAACACGTTATACAGACAGCAGCACTTGACAGTAGTGGATAACAATGCTAACATGAGCTTCCTTTAGCAATGAATTGTTGGATCCCATAAGAATGGATAGTGGCTTCAGAGCCTTAGGCAGTGTGGAGCTTCTTAACCATGCAAGAACTAAAACATTCTTGTTTCATTACTTTGGTTACATTAGGAAATCAATGGGCTGCAACCATAAACACTTCTCTACTACTGCAGCTAGAGTGAGCTACAAGCAAATGTATTAGTAGACTCAAGGAAGGCATAAAGAGTTGTTGTCTAGTAATTTTTATGAAATTCCTGAAAGTTAGAGAGTCAATTTAAGAACATAGCTAAAGGTACAGGAAATTAAAACAAAAACTCCTGAGACCCTGAAGAACACACCTTCCTTTCCTTTGCAGTTCATGAAAGGTTGTTTGAACTCTTTGCTTGTTTCCAAGGTGACTTCGGCTATTAAGAAAGATAAAATCAGCTGATTACCTTCCTTCAGGATTTATTTTTCTTCTGTTTTCATCAACAACTCCTGAGTTAAAAGATGCCAAAAATTTTAAATTGTGTGACACTATGAAATCAATGACTGCAGCCAAGATTGTTCCAGGCTTGAAAGATGATGCAAAATAGGGGAATTGCACAAGGATAAACTTAGTGTAAAGCAATAAGGAAGATTTCACAGCAGCAGAGAAGAGCTGATGTTGGAATGAACTTCTGAATGTCACCTAGTCCAGACCCACTACTCAAAGCACAGTCACCTACAGCAGGTTGTCAGTGTCTTGTTCAGGCAGTTTTTGACTATCTTGAAGGATGGCGACCCCACAACCTCTCTGTGCAATGTTTTGCTGTTTGGTCACTGCTACTGTAAAAGGAGCATTTTCTTAAATTTGAATGGAAGCTCCTGTTCTCCAGTTTGTTGCCTTTGTCTCTTGTCCTGCCCTTGTGCATCACTAATAGACTATTGCCATTTACTTTATTCCTGCCCATCAGTTATTTACTCTGAAAAGACACCCACTAAGCCATCTCTTCTAGTGACTAAACAATTACAGCTCCCTCAGCCTTTCCTCATAAGTTTTCACCACTTCCAAGGAATTGTCAAAAGAGATTCCAAAGTGTAACCAGTCTTCCAGCTGGCTCCAAGAACGATTTATAACCTCCAGAAATCTGAGGATGTTAAGCAGAAATTCTATCAGGTTAACAATCCATGCAGCAAAGATGCTTTGGAGCCTGATGATGAAGAATCAAATTGAAGTGATGATGTCCCACTTTCTGTGGCAAATTTGGAGCGCTCTGGGACTGCCCAAGAAATACTGGATGATTGTAAAGCGACATCAAATGGAACACCCTCTTGCGACTAAAAACAGTTTGTTCAGACCCATTCCAAGAAATGAGGCCTACACCCTAAGTACAGCAGTTTATGAATGGATAATTGTGTTACGCTTGGTAGTGGAAAAGGAGTAATTTTTTTTAAGCGAAGCATGTTCTAAACCTACAAGAGCAATATGATTTGAGATCCTCTAAAAGACACAGAACCTGGAGATGACAGGGAGCTTTTCAAAGCCTTCTTTATTGGAGGCTCCTCATGCCCCGGGGTGTGGGCCCATGAAAAGCTGTTGCAAGGTCTCAGCAGCGACAGCTTCTCTGAAATCAAGCCCAGCTGAAGACATTACAGAATGAAACCAGAGAAATTGCAATGAAGAATTCAAGAAAATGTTAATGTTGCTGATTTCCAAAATAAGTCTCCACACCAGATGTAATTCACCTGGAGCCATCATATTACTGATTGAAGTGAGCTTTTCTTTACAGGCAGGGTGCCTTTTCCTAGAGATCACTCAAGCGTTTAGGGAGGGAGAGAATAATTCTGCTTGCCACATTCTCCTGTATTCCAAAATACCATGTGGAAACAGCTGCCACGATTGAGGGCAGTGGTGTCTCTAAGCTCTACTAGATTGTTCTCATCTGTCCCTGGGACTGCAAGAATGCACAGCATTGTAAGGTAAGAAAGCCTTTTCCAAACCTCCTGCTATTAAGTGCATATGGACACATTACAGAGCAGCCTCTTTACCTGAGGTAAGTCTGTCTTATGTGATATGGACTCCTGGCTAAACACTTCAAGGTGATCCAGTATGTCCTTGAGACTAGAAAAGTCTGTCTTAGCTGTGATTCATTTTCTCTGGTAGAAAACTTCAGACAGAAGTTAAAACTCAAGAATTTTCTAAGAGGCAATAAAAACATGAGCGACAGCCGTCACAGAAAGTCAATTCATTACCTCAAGTAATCTGAAGACTACTGATAACGTTGAAACAGATGAGGTTTGGAAAAGTTGCAGAATGTTCTGAGATATTAAGGAAAAAAATCAAAGTGGCAATAACATCAAAGAGGGATAGTGAAGTAAAATGGTTTCTACAACACATATTTGCAAGGAAAGAAGAATGAGAGGAGACTGAACAGTTCTTGTAGCTTAACTCTGTGCATTGGATAGAATGAGACCAAGGCAAGAAAAATACTACTGGACATAGCATTAGTCCATCAATATAATCCCTTTTTCAACCTGCACAGACGTTCTTGTCAATTAGATCAAGTATCATTTGTGTTCAGAACTTCATCCTGAAATATAGCCCATATAACAGATATCTGTAAGTAATTGCAATTCTTTGTCAATAAGCTTTATATATCATCCTGCAGCTCCTTTAATGGTAGTGCTTCCAAAACATGAGATTTTAACACAGATTTAACTAACTACTAGAGATCTTTATTATAGTATGCAAATATCTTGATTTTATTTTTATTTGATGACGGAGCACATAAAAAATTTAAGTCTTTCAGTCTCCAGCATTTCTGTAATTGATTATAACTCAACTTGCTTGTAAATTCCCGGTGGCATTTTAACTCAGTTCTTTCTATGTGATCTGGAACTTGACACTTGAGTATACTAGACTTGCCTATTGACTGCAGATCCAATTAAATCCAAGGCAACTATAAGATGTTGCTCAACCTAGTCAATCTTTTGCTAAGGATTTTCTAGCTTTATTATTTTTTACACTGCCTGCTTATTCATCAGGTACAAAGGTTGAACAAGACCAAAGTGCTGTTGCACCGTATTATTTCTTGTCAGTGCACTGAAAAATCTACACATGTGTATACTTGCTGCCTCTAAGAAGCAACAGAAAGGTAAGATGCTTGGCACATCTTTTTCAAAATGTAGGCAAAGATTTATTAGTGTAACTTTATTGCTAAACTAGAAATACATACATCTTGAGATACATTAAAAGTTCAGTAACCTTGGACAGGCCACGTTGTAAATTAAATTATACTTCAGTAGAAAGACAGGGAACAGTCTGTTTCTTCTCTGAAAAGCTGACTATTTGATCATATATATAAACTCCATTACCTCCCCAAATCTTCCTTTTTCTTTACAAATGTAAGAAAAACAATAGGAATTACATTACTATTAAATAATAAAATCCTCAAAAGTTCTCCAAGGAAAACTTTTCAACAAAACATTTCTAATTACAAGGGAATGTCAAGGTATTACCAATGCATTTCCAGGCTCAGCTTCCTTCCACCGTCACTCATTTCCTTCCAGCATGTACTTTAAACAGCAATTCTTAAGTTCTGGTGCTAGTAAAAAGCTAAACTACAATTAAAATTACAGATGTTTTCCTGTTCTTCCACTGATTACATGGGTTCACACACACACAAAAATTCTAACTACTTAGTAGAAGCTAAAGCAAAAAATAGAAACTACGTTTTTTGACTTAGACACATGTAGTCATTTTTCAGAAGGGAATTAATTTTTCAAGTTAATAGCATTCCCTTCATCCAGACATGTTAACTTTTTGCTTGAAGTTTTGAAAAACTGTTAAATTAACTTTCAATTTCAACTCAATTGTGATTAACTTACAGACTAACTTTTAAAATAACATTTTAATATAATTACCTCACTCTGCTAGAGACAGTATTTTTCCTGGAAATCTGCAAACTATAATACTACTATTAATCTGCGTTTCTAGATTGCCTGTTTCCAAACATCTTGGAAGTGCTATCTTTAAAGTCCAAGTATGCCATGAATCCAACTGTCAACACAGTCTATACCTGGAGTTCTTAAAGTATATCATGTTTTCCACTAGCAATATACAAACAGGCTCCAAAAAGCATACAGGCCACCAACCATCACTGACAAGAAAGATAGCTAACACAGAACATAATATCAGAGTGGCTCCTATTGCAAGTAACCCTTGTCCCTGCCACTGATAATGTATAACAGAAAAGGTTTATGAGCTCTTTTTATATTTAATGTAGATTTCCAACAGCAGTAGAAATGCACAGTGGATCAGAGGCATTTATATTATTTTTCGTTCCAAGAATCATATAATCATAAGAAGTTAGTAAGTTTCCAGACAGATCCAATCATGTGAAGGAGGTCAGCCCTCAGACACAAAAATGCATAGAAGGAATCAATCAGATTTGACCAATTTATTCTGTAACCTTGTCTACTCCATACTGATCAGCCAAAGGCCTCCTGGCACTCTTTTTAAGGATCGGTGCAGGTTATTTTAATCTGACTAGTTGCCTATATTTAGTATTGTTCACGCAGTTGAGCTTCCATTCCCCTAGTCTTCTCGGTTAAATTCAAAGAATACTCTCTACAGCTCAAGATACAATAGACACTTTAAACAAGTGTCTCACGCTCTTATGTTTTGGGTCTTTTTGAATCTGGAAGATAGAACTCTGAGAAGGAGATACTGAGATTCACTTAGCCTTTTCTCTTCAGGTGCTTAAGAAAAAGTGTAAAAATGAATGGATCAACTACCTTTTACACAACATTTTAATTCAAGTCTGGCATAAACGGGGACTGATCTAACATCTGACAGAGATAGTTTACTATTCCTGTTCAAAATGAGCAAATCTTGCAAATGACTCCTGATCCAAAGGAGATTATTTAGTGGCACTTTGTTAGAGAGAAGTTAATTTCACAGTGAATAGCATTTGTTAGAAAAGCTTTCCTGACTCTCAGAAAACAAGGTTCAAATCTGTACAAAAACTCCAGTGCAACAAACTGAACCACGTTTACTTAGTTCCAAAGATCAGGGTAACAACTATACCTTCATAATACGGGTTTATGTCATGTGATATATGTTACATTACGAATAATAAAGAGATTAAAAGATCAATCTACTAATAAAAATTTCACAAAAATTGCTTAATAACTTACATAAGAACATGAGAGATCTGACTTGATAAACCAACAATCCATGTAGTACAGTATTCTGCCTCTGTCAGTGGCAACCAGAGAAATACTTATGGAGAGCATGCAAGCCTGAATACTTCCTACAGTTTACTTCTATCGCAGTCCACCAGTACCCATAACAGAGGTATTAGTGGCTACAACTTTGCCCAATCACTTTATCCATTTACAAAACTGTTGCCTATTAACTTGTCCAGACAATCCCTTTTCTGTCTGCTAGATACAGCCGCCTCACTGGATTTTAGGTTTGGGTCATTTAAGTGTAAGCAGAACGCATTAATTCTGATAATTTGTGTTCTTCCTCTTAATTTTACATTTTGTAGTTATGTATGTAGAACAAAATTGAATAAATCATCATCGAAAGAACCGTTTCTATTAATTATTAAACTACCATTACAGAAGAAACTTGTATTCTGGTCTTGGTATACAAAAGTGTTGGTTTTTGCTAGGCTTTAAACATGAAACTCACTTGGCTCGTGATCTGCGCTGGACCACTGCTTTTGAATCCAGTCACTGCTGACTGCAACATTACTCCTCAAACTGTAAGTTTTATACGTACATAAATTACTTTTATTTTTGAAAGATAAGCTAGAAGATAAAGGCATTTTAAAAACTATTTCGTAAACATAAAATTTTTGAGAAAGAAACTTATCTGAGATCGTTTTATATCTCAGTCAAATCTCTCTGCAGGCAATGGGAATGCTTCCTTTATCTTTTTGGAACATATCTAAATGGTAACAGTTTTTTAGACAAGGCCAATTATTGCTCAAGATAATGAGAGTTTTTTAAAATAGCACTTGCCCAAATCAGGTCCAAATTTTAAAGATTTTTTTCAGAGATTAGTTTAATGTATTTTGTATTTATTGGCAAATGGAGAGAAAGGAAGGAGACGACTAACAGTCAAGTGACAAAACCACTATTGCAGTATTTGCTCTCAATCTAGACACAAGCTATGCTACTTATTTAGGAAGCTGGATAACAACCAATCTGTTTCCAGTACTTAGAATCTCTTTTAAAAACAGTTCAAGTATCTTGACACTAACCTGTCTGTAGTGATGCATATGTATACATATCAAGACTTTCCTTTCAGAAAATAAAAATGTTTCAAGGTATTGAGAGTAAATACTCTGAAACCTGAAAACACTGCAGCTATGCTGAACTTCAACCCAGAATATCAAAATTAATTTAAGTGCTGTATTTATAATAAAAACATATAATAAACATATTGTTGGTCAGCTCCAAAGATGTTCTAATGTGTAAACATAGCTGTTTCTGAAACAAAACAATACATTTAAAAAAACATATTCAAATTTTCAGCCTTGAATCTACTTCCTCTATGACATCTTCTTTCCAGATTATTTGGAAAATGAATCCTTTTTCTACTCAGCCAACCTTCACACATAATTCTAAAACAAACAGCCCTATTAATTCCAAATTAGCATGCCCAAAAGGTTTTATTTTGGATGATCAGCCCATAAAGAGCCTTGAATCTCAAACAAAGTTTAACCACTAATCTGGAACTCCAGGTCTCTCTAGGAGGATTCGCTCCCCTGTATTATCAGACCACAGGTATATTAAGAAAAGCATTAATAAAATTGCTTGAAGGTCAGTAGAACTTTTCTTTTAAACTTCTGGTATTAAAAAGGACAAGAAAAAATTTTCATGCCCTTAATAGCCATCAAGGACAACTTCATCACCAGACATCCCTACGGTATTTAAATGTTATCATTCTCTTTTTTTTTCAACAGGTCACTTGTGAGGAGTCTGGAAAGAACCTCTCTAAAATCTCTGCTAACCTCTTCCAAAATGTTACTAAATTATGCCTCAAAAATAATAAAATCACCTTAAAAGACAGTGACAAAGAAATTCTTCGAAGGCTTTTTGACCTTACTGAACTTTATCTTAATGAAAACATGATTACTGTACTGTATAATAACAGCTTCTGCAATCTGACAAAACTCATAATTCTTGATATCAGTAACAATCATATCAGCACAGTTCATGAAGCAGCATTTGCAGGATTAAATCAGTTGTCAGTGTTGAATCTATCCTATAATATGATTACTCAACTAGATTCAGATGTATTCACTTTTCTAAGAAGCCTCACAGTTTTAAATCTACAGTATAACTTCCTGAAATCTTTTCATATAAAATCACCTTTTAGATTGATTAAAATCGTTTTAGCTGGAAACCCATGGATCTGTTCCTGTGACCTCCTTGATTTACAGATATGGCTAACTGCCTCCAATGTGACAATGGGTAAGTTTTGGCAGGAACAGCATTTCAGACTTGTTTACACCAAAAAACCTGATCTTGATCTTCCTGATCTGGGTAATATCTACCATCAACTTACCAGTATTTTGCCGTAATACGTTAGTTATCCATGACTTTATTTTTTTTTCAGATGAGAGTGCCAATTTATTAAGATTATCTCATAGCCTTTCCGCTGCTCACTTTCACAGAATATGAAAACAACACTACGTGTGCATTCCCAAACACCACACAACAGTTCTCCATCAAGACAGCAAATATTCAACCAGCTGACTGCAAAATTCAAAAAGCTTCTTTAGAAAGCATTTTAAGTTCCACTTCTGTCAATAAACTTAAAAGCAGCACCTTAGTAACAGCTTTGACTCCCAACACCACCATTGGAAACAATGGAACACATGCAGGTAATACACTGATGTTTCACTTTACTGCTTACAAGCTATTTGATTTGCTGTTCCATGATTTCATACTGTCTAGTATTCATAACATTTTGTATTCTTAGTATACCATAACTCTTCTATAAAAGCTGGGGCAACGGAACAAGTGCATTTCCAGATTTTGGTAGACAGTACACACATCATGGTAAATGTTAAGCTCTACTGACTAAGTGTTCAAAATGGATAAACCACACCTGAATTCTCAAATGATACCACAAACTGATGACGAAATTTTGAAGGTCTGAAATTTGGATAATTGTCCAGATCTCTCCCTAACAGAACAAGGGAAGCAGCTTTGAAAATTCAGTTACTTCTTCAAAACTAACTCTTTTCTAGACGTAGTTGCCTTCTTGAAAAGTGTAAGACTATTAGTTTTACTCAGGCCCTCAATTGTATTCAATGCCCCTCCCACACTCTTTGAAAATTTCAGTGATAGCCTCCTTACTTTTCCTCACCTTTTGATGCCCCATTCCACCACCACTCTGTAATAATCTAACTTTCGTTTACTTGGTAAAGTATTTTTTTAACATGCAAATTAATGTGCTTCTCCATTCTTCCATACTGATATGCTTTAGTACTTGCTTCTGGCTAAACCAGAAGAAATATCAATCTCCAGATATATACACAAATTGGAAGAAATAAAATTGGAAAAATATGCCAAACAAAAGATTTAACATTTTAGGGTGCATCATCATACAGAAATTTAAGCCGAGGAAGCAGAATTTGAAGACAGTTACTGATTTCTTTCTTCCTCAAAGCCCAGCCTTAGAATTTAAATTTTGAAAAAAAGATTATTTGATTTTGTATATATTCCCAGAAGTTTATGAGACTTCAAAATTATTATTTTTGACAAATGCTCATGGTGGATTTATATTGACAGGGAATATGAGATGCACATACATTTTTGGTCTGAGTGATGTTACTGACTCATTAATAACATAGCAATAACATTCTATTAAAGCTCTGGAGATATAATAACATTCTATTAAAGCTTTTACAATGGCAGTAATTCTCCTACCATTGTTTATTTTGTGAGTTCTCAATTTAATTGTGAAAAAAAAATCATACTGGAGTTCTTACTTGTATTTCTCATGAAGATGACTCTAATATTTTTCCTGTCTGTTTTAAAGAGCTTCCACTTATTGGCAAAAGTTGGACCTTCCTAGCGGGTGTCCTAGGATTTGTCCTGAGCACTACACTCCTGATTTTTACTGCCATAAAATGCCCAACCTGGTGTCGCTATTTGATGAGCTACAGTCACCATCGTCTGGAAGAAAATGACTCAGCAATGTTTGAGCAAGAGCTCTCAACTAACATGAGTTATTTCCCTACAGTATCAGATACAAACGATGAAGAACCCATAGTAATATCAGAGAAAATTCAAGAAATTGCACCTGCCGAAGATGGATTTATTGAGGATAAATACATAGATTCTTATGTAACTGAGGAGAGTTAATGTCTTAGACAATGGATGATGAGCTGACTTTTCCAAAGTGTAGTAAACTTGAACTTCTATGTCATGCTACTTCCAGAATCTTAGAATCATAAAGGTTGGAAAAGACTTCTAAGATCAAGCCAAGATACTGTCTGCCTTCTTGGCCACCTGGCTCATACTCAGCCAGCTGTTGACCAGCACCCCTGGGTCCTTTTCTGCTGGGCAGCTCTCCAGCCACTCTCCTCCAAGCCTGTAACACCACATGGGGTTGTTGCAACCAAAGTGCAGGACCTGGAACTGGTGTTGTTGAATCTCATACAATTGGCTTCGGCCCATCGATCCAGCCTATCCAGGTCCCTCTCAAGAGCCCTCCTACCCTTAAGCAGTTTTGAGTGTTTAAGCCCAGTTTGGTGTCATCTGCAAATCTCCTGAGAGAGCACTCAATCCTCCTATTGAGATCATTGATAAAGATATTAAACCAGACTGTGCAATACAAAACAATACTAAGCAGTCCATCTCCTTTCACCTTGCCTAATCTTCAACAAAGTATTACTGCATGCGTTAGTTTCACAACAAATATTTCAAATATGCAAAAAATACCCATAATCCGCCTTTTATGAAAGTCTATTTGGTTATTCATGGCACAAGTGGGGAGAGAGCTTACTCGGTATTGCTTAACATGGACAAGTATTTACAAAGCAACTTGTGAAGATGGCATAATCACTACTGCTTCAATTGTGAAGAAGTCCAGAAAGGAAAATTAATTTGTCTAAAATGTTAAAGCAGACCACAGCCAGACTGGGGACTGAATCCAAATCAATGACATCACACTCAGTATTCTAGCAGGTAAAACTAACACAATTCGACAACAGTTGGGGCTTTTTTTAACCTGAATTAGCAGAGCAAGATCAACTGTTCCATTCCCTTAAATGTGTCTACATGCAGTATAATGATAAAGTATTATTATTGCGCGTCTAATGTTTGCTACTGAAGCAATTTTTTCTCTTCATATTTTTTAATATTTAAAAATACATTCATGGGTAGAATAGACGTGTTGAAAACCATCATATTTTCGAAAGTTACTTATTAAATGGTAAAATGTTTTTGTAAAAGTGCTTATTTATACATCAAATCTCATCATTGGGATTGCTCTTACTCCTGTACATCTCCTGTTCTTCAATTAAACATCTCAAACTCATCCTCTGAAGCTATCACTACACAAGCCATTCTCATGGCTTACGAATTCTTACTGCAAGCATCTCATTATCCTCATCTTCCCCTCTGCACACCCTTACATTACCAGCCAGGAATCTCAGTTCTGTTTCCCATTCCTGCTTGCTTTCCTCACTCAGCTACTCCACAACACAACCTCCAAAATTCAGGACCTTGACAGCAGGTTCCCAAAAGACAGGATTCTCCACTGCCACCTAACTCCCCCTGGGTGACGTGGTAAGTACTTCCCCAGCTGTTACTCAGGGGACTTTAAAGCTGGGAATTCCAGGTTCAGCCTGGCTTGAAATTGCTCAGGTATCACGGCACTGTTAAGGACTTTCTGAACTAGATAACACCCTGATTTGGTTTAGTTCAATCATGATTTTAATAGCTTTGGAGAAATATATACTTCATCTACTTACGCTTGTCTTTCTGTGAAAATTTTATCAACGCTCTGAGCATCTCGGTCATTCTGAACTTTTAACTGTAAAAAAACGCCAACATATATAACAATAAAGATACAGATTCTATACACAAATGAAATGCTCCCTTTAAATAAGCAAGGAGCTGCTTAGAATGCTTAGTAGAGTAAGGAGCAACAGAAGCTGCCTGCTCCAGAGGTTTTTCACAGTTGATACTGAAGAAAGACCTTCTGAAACTGCAGTCTTCCAATGGAAACCAAAGGAAATAAGCTGGCATCTCTATGTTTGAAAAAGAAATACAATCAAGTTTGTAACAAATCAATTCACTTACTATTACTGTGGAATGTATTCCTGGAACACTTAGTAAAATACTGTTTAAGACTATAAACAAAATGAAAATGTAATACTTGTAAAGCATTCTTCTCTCTACGACACAGACACTGAGATTTTATTTTTCAGTTAAATGCAGGCGAAAAAACCAATTGTTTTGACCAAGAAATGCTGTGATGGATTTTCAAGCTACAAAAATAAGGTTTTCTAAAACTAGTTTATTTTGCTTATAGACAAAGTGATCGTAAGAAATAGAACACGGATAATGCCTCTCAGGCCTTAATATGTAGAGGAAGGCTCCAACTATGTTAGAAAATAAAGAAAATAAAGGAAGGACAAAACTCATTAATGTTGTGGTTGGCCGTGTTAGAAATGTATTTAATATTCCTTACATTGGAGTAATTTGAAAGGCAGAAGGAAAAAAGAGAACTAAATTTCCAGAAGACCAGGCAGCTTTACAAGACTACTGTTCTATGGTTCCAAGTCAAATAAAGAACATATTTTAACTCCCATGATTTGGGTTGGGGCGACAGCCTTCTCAAACCTAAATCACAAAAACTATCATGGGGCTGCTAATACAGCACTACAGACAATGTCTTACTACAGACACATCACCAATATTAGTGAATTTAACTAAAAAATGGGTAAGTTTTAAATCAGTTCTATGCTTTTTTCCTACGTCATAAATTCAAAGCACCAAAAATGTGACACACAACATTTAATTGTTCAAACATAGCAAATATCCTAATTCTTACCATATTGTAACCTTGGATAACTTCTGATATATCTGTATTGGTGTTAAGTATATCCACAACCTGAAAGAAGATAGAATTCTAATCTGTTATTGCTCTCTTTTTTTTTTTTAATTACATACAAAAAACCCAAAAAAATAGGCGACAACTCTTAAAGCTCTCATGACAACATATCAATTTTCTGTTATTGCAAATGGAAAAAACATGATTTGGGAATTTTAATAGATTACATGAAGTTTTCAGAAGTAATCATTGTTATATGTAGCTGTACAAACCCCACAAATACTGTGGAACAGTAATTTCTTAAATCCATATATAACCACTTCTTATGTATAGTACACTTTCTTTTCTCTTTCTTTTGTCTTCTATAGTTTCCACCTTTTTCCTTTCCAATAATTGAATAAAAGTCAGTATTAACTAGTACATTTTTACAGAGAAGCATCAATAAAAAATGCTGAAGTAAAGGAAAAACAGTACAAAGTAAACAAGAGAAGGGAGGTCATTCAGTATCAAAAGCTGATATCAGCGTACCATGTTGTAGTCTGCTAGCTGACCTTGAAATTCTTTGATCTCACCAGCTAAAGCCTCTGCCCTAAATATAAAACAAAAAGCCAAACTTAAGTTGGGAAGATTCTTATATGTAAAAATAAAATATTGAAAGAAAGGAATGATTTAATGGTTCCTTGAAGCTTGCACAATACTCAAGAATAGTCTTATGACTAAGAAAGTTAGTACCGCATTAGCTGCATTACATCTCACCTCTTTTCATAAGACAAATAGGCAGATTTCTCTTGCTGGTACGTTTCTACTTCTCCCTGCAGCTTGTTAATTTCTGTTGTGAGTTCATTTATTTTGCCTCTGCAAAAAAATTAAACAAAAAAGAATCATTAACATTTGAATGTACAACTAAAGAAAAGATAGAACAGAAATTAGAAATTTTATCTATCAGATAAAAAACATAAGTAGTTGTTAGAAAATCTGGGCATTAAAAAAAATGTCTTATTCAGCTTTTTGTCCCTGCTGGTGAAACAGATATTAATTATTCTCAAACAGACAGGGGAAAAAAAAACCATAGTATTGTTTCATGGAATGTGATATCACCTGCACTTTAAAAAGCATCTTTTAGGACTGATTATTTAATACTGCAATATGATCAACTGACAAAGTAGTATATGCAAGAGCTTCCACAAGGTCTTGCCTTTGCCACTGTTAGCTCAATGTATAATCCAAGTAGACAACCTGAAATGTACACTAAGAAGTGCTTAATTTGTGGTGCTACTTCTTACACAGTAAGGAGCTATCAGACCTATCAAGCGTTACAAGTAAAAGCTTAAAATCACTGGCCCTCATTTTACTAATACTGTAGGAGTGCATTCCCTGTAGCAACCCTAACAACAAAACATCAAAGAAACATGTCTGTACTTGGACATAGCATAAAGGTCCTTCACTCCTACAAGCTATTTGCAAAACTACCTTATCTTTCATAGCACAGATTTCATTATAAGTCAACACCACTTTTCCCATGCTATTGTTAAGTACAACAAAAACCATGTTGAAAAGGGAGCATTAAACCTTCGGCAGCTTAAACGTGTTCTTAAGACATACCTCAGCAGCCCAAGGTAGTATGTTTTATCCATTATCTGTCTCTGAGGACCTGACAAAGGAGATTAACATGGCATTTTGTTAGAAAACAACTAATTTTGATGAACTGTAAGTTACAAAAATGATCAGCAGAACTTGTAGGCAGAGAACTGCCATTTTTTCAGTGTTCTTGAATAGATTTTACCTGACTAAAACAAAATAAGGCCAAAAATAATTTTAGACTTGTGAAGATAAACACTACTTTTTCATCTGCATGAATTATTATTATACAACAAATTATTTAATTATTCGGTAGTGACAGAAGAAGACACAATTTATCCTGTTCTGGGGACGGAGTGGCTGGAGAGTAGTCAAGTTGAAAGGGACTTGGGAGTGCTTGCAGACAGGAAACTCAACATGAGCCAGCAGTGTGCTGAAGTGGCCAGAAAGGCCAATAGTATCCTGGCCTGCATCAGGAATTTTGTGGTCAGCAGGACTAGAGAAGTTATCATCCCCTTATACTTGGCACTGCTCAGGCCGCACCTTGAGTACTGTGTCCAGTTCTGGGCCCCTCAGTTTAAGAGAGATGTTGAGATGCTGGAGTGTGTCCAGAGGAGAGCAAAGAAGATGGTGAAGGGGCTGGAGCACAAGCCCTATGAAGAGCGACTGAGGGAGCTGGGGTTGTTTTGCCTGGAGAAGAGGTGGCTCAGGGGAGACCTTTTTGCTCTCTTTAACTACCTAAAAGGAGGTTGTAAGCAGGCAGGGGTTGGTCTCTTTTCTCAGGCAATCAGTGACAGAACAAGAGGACATGGTCTCAAGCTTCCTCAGGGGAGGTTTGGAAAATAATTTTCACTGAAAGGGTGACTGGCCATTGGAATGCGCTGCCTAGGGAGGTGGTGGAGTCATAATCCCTGGAGGTATTTAAAATTGGATTGGATGAGGCGCTTAGTGCCATGGTTTAAACGACAAGTAGGTGTTCGTGTTGGGTCATAGGTTGGACTAGATGATCTTAGAGGTCTTTTCCAACCTTGTGATACTGTGATATTTAAATACAGCTCAGGCTCAGAAAAGCCTTTGTCTTCTCCAACTGCTAAGAGCAAATAAGATAAAAGAGAAGCTTTAATTGTCCCTTCCTTTCCCCTACTCCTGTTAAACATAGCTATGCACTTAGAAGTTTTCCTTTAAAAATATGAATATTTCTTTAAAACATTTGAAAACACCTTTAAGGTTATTTTCAGTACAAAATACCTTTCATTGCAGTTTTCATTCCACTTAATCCCTGTTGAGTCACTGGACGGTCTGCAACTTTAATCTGAGACGATAAAACTCCTCCAGTAGTTGAAGAACCACCACGAGAACCTGGTCTTGATGTGCTAGGAGGCACCTACAAAAAAAAAACCCAAAATGCAAACCTCTCAACTCTGAGTTATGAATTTATTATCCTTATGTAATTGCCAAAGCAATTAAAAACAAATTATATTTCTATACTGTTCCTATATGAATCTTTAAGCATTAACATCTCTTCAGGTAAACAAAGCTTCAGTGAAATGTCTGATGTAGAAAGGTAAAAGATTACTTTGCAGTAGCTGTTCATTTTTACCTCTGGTGAACCCTCCTTGAACCCTTTCAGTCAAAATCAAAAAAAGTGATAAAAATCTAAATATAGCAACGTCAATGTTCAACTTTTTTAACATACCCCTGTTCCTATTCTAGTTGCTGATGGAGTCCTTGATGAAGAGGGAGGCTTTGCAGTCAGCACTATTCCTGCTCTTGAAGAAGGACGAGCTATTGGAGGTCTGTGACTGCTAGCCATATTTGTTCCCTTTTGAACTTCTCCCTGTAAAGGACAGAAACGTTCCTTTAATTTGCATGAGTTCTTTAAAACAACCAGAGGTCAAATCCTCAAAGCTTAATTTTTCCTTTAAAAGAAGTTCAGTTTTCTTTAGAAACCTCCAAAGCACCTTCTTGTGACAGAGACGCTGCCTAGACAGTACCAGAGGATGTCCCTCAGTAAGGTGGGACAGCAGTCTCTCTTCCAATACTCATTCAGTCTACAGTTTACACTGTGAAAACCAGCTAATTTTTGTGGATTTTATCTTTTCAGTATCCGCCGACAGAATCCAAGTCTTTCATCAAACAACCTGGAAGCAAGCAGATGTGTAAATGCCTCTGTGGGTTATCTGAAGACAGTCCCTCAGACACCAACATCGCCCAGGCCAGCCCAGACTGTGAGACTCCCGCAAACCCCGGCGGCCGCCGCCAGCCCCGGTCGCAGCACCCAGACACCGTTTTTCCTTCACTGAAGCTCCCGAGCAACAGCTCGGAGGGGCCCGGGAGACGACGGTGACGTTGCCGACGCCGTAAACAGACTCCCCGCACCCCCGGGGCGGTAAAATCGCGGAGAGGGGAGACCGCAGCGCCCATGGGCCCCGCTACAGAACGCAGAGCGGGCCCCGCTACAGAACGCAGAGCAGACCCCACTCCCCCTCACCGGGCTCTCAGTCGGCCATAAAGGTCCCGCCAGACAACGCAGCCGGTATCGCAGCAACGGCCCAGCCAACCAGCGCGGCGCGCGGCTATCGCGAGAATCACATAGCTCGTCGCGGCCCTCGAGTGAAAGGACTACAACTCCCGGAGTGCCCAGCGGCAGAAGGGCACGGGTGCTGCCGGGAGGGGGTGGTGGCGCCCTCGCCCCGCCCACCCCAGCACGCGACGCAGCCGCTCTTCCGGCGCGGCCGCGCGGCGCTTTCCGGCGGGGCTGCTGTGTCAGGGGCTCCGCGCGCATCAGCCATGGCGGGCGAGGGTGGTGCGTACCGGCTTCGCTGCTCCCTGCTGGGCCACGGGCAGGACGTGCGGGGCCTGACCTGCGGCCTCTTCCCCGAGGGCGGTTTTATCTCTGTCTCCCGGGACCGGACCGCGCGGCTCTGGGCTCCGGACGGGTGAGAGCCGGGCCGCGGCCCTGTCGAAGGAGCCGTCGGTGCTGGGCGGGAGGTGCCGCCGCTGGGGTCCTACCCGCGCCGGTTCCCCGCGGGTTTTTCTTCTCGTGGGATTCTCGGCGGGATCGGCAGGGCCTGGGGGGATGGCAGGCTGGTGCCGGCGGGAGTCCGGAGGTGTTCGGGCAGGTTTCGGGTGTCTGAGGTCCGGTATGAGGAGAGCGGCGTTCGCCCAGAGAGTGCACTGTGTGTCGGTATATTCCGCGTGCTCTGGTGGCGCCAACGCTGCCCTAAGCCTGGGCGTCGTTTGTCCAGATGGTGTTTGTGTTTCTGCTTCTTGGTGTTAAGTACCAAAGCCATCCTGCTCTGTAACAATGCTGTATTATTGACAGTAAGGCTTTGGGGTTTGCGTAGATTTTTAAGAGCATCTTCTTAAAGCATCTTTTCTCGCCCTTGCGGAGAAGGCAGAAGGATACTGAAAATGCCAAGTAGGTGCCAAGTAAACTCTCTAAGACTCGTTTTGGAGTTTTAGAAAGCAGTATCCTTTATTTAAATGCTGGGTGCATGAGGGAATGATTCGCATCAGTCAAGTGTAACAAGACAAGAGCTGGTTATAGAATGTGTATCCCACTTATGTGCGTATGTATAAATTTTCTCGGAAATCTTGTGCATATTCTACTTTCCAAGGACTAATTTTAATGTTATTGTGAAATTCACAACAGCCAAATTTGTTGCTAATTGGAGCTTTGGACTGTCTGACCTTGCATTTCAGACAGGGAAAGTGCAAACGGAGGTGATTAGAGAATAAAACACATCGGTTCAGCTCATACCAACTTAACACAAGTTATCATTTCTCTCTGAATGGTGTCTGGAAAAAAAAAAATATTTGAAAAAGACACGTTATAAAGAAAGCATGATACCAGAGACGCATTCTGTTTAACTGTCAAAAAATACGTTTCTTAAGTGAATTCTAACTCTGCTTTAGGTTACATTTTTTGTAATAGTAACTACTTATATGAATAAAATGGGATACGAACCAAAAACTACACAGAAAAGTTAAATAGAAGGAAAAAAAAACCCTGAAGTTATTTTTATGTTATTTGTGTTGTACAGGGTTATCTCTTACTGGATTTGCATTGTTTAATTCATTCAGTAAATTTTGGAACATATCATTGTGACCAGAAGAGGTACCCCTAGGTGATGTGAACAGGAGGTGGCAGAGGTATTGGGTGTTGCAGGAAGCTACAGGACGTGTCTTCTCACCTGTCTACTGGTTCAATTTGAGTATTCCGAAGTTACTAGGCATGGATATTGTCTCCAGTGCCTTCCAGTGAAACAGAGATAATTGGCAAATTTGCCTGAATGTTTACATGTGCATTGAAGCTGATCTCTGTAGCTCTGCAGTTGAGAAGGGAGAAGGCTAATCTCATTAAATGTGTCTTGTTAAGTCTCTCATCACAAGGGGGAGAACTCATTAAATAGTGTAGAAATTTGTTGCAGGAAAGAAACTAATTCTGACTTATGTGAGGAAGACGTGAGTAATTTGTCTAGTGCCATAGTGCTGGTGATGATCACGTCTCTGATTTGAAGACTTGGGTGTTACAGTAGACAGAGTTCTGTGGGTAAGCAAACTTCTGTATGTTACTTCTGTTATTCAGATTTTACAGAAGATACGTTACCTTTATTTGTTCTCCGTATCTTCAACAGAGGTTTTAAAAATCAGACTACTATGTTGATTTTCATACATATTCTTGTCTTTCCAAGCATTAAAATGTACAGGATGACAGTGTGATATATTATGAAGTTTTTTTGGAGAAGAAACGAACTCAGAAAGGGAAAAAAAAAAATCCCATATCAAACAAACATCACCACAACCCACACATTTGTTGTGTGAGGTTAAGTAGCTTTTTCCAGTTAGCGTTACAGCTATTGAGATTGGATCATGATGAAGTAATAGAGAGTGCTGCTTAAATCAGTTATAATCTAGTTAACTGTCAAACATTTACAGTGCTCCTAAGTAAGAGCTTGTGAATAAATTTGGGAGGCAGTAAACTTACTTTGTTTCCATACTCTGTTACTGTAGGGTGTATTGGGGTACATACTTGAGTCTTTAGGCACCAGAAGTTTTCTTAAAGGCAAACTGCAACTCCTTCTGATCAAATTGGATGTAGTGTTTGCCAATGAGCGAGGAAAACCAAAGTTAAATCCTTCCAGACTTATCATTACTGAAAAATAAGCAGCAAACTTTAAACTTTACTTACTGTGTTGAAATGCTGGGATATAATTTTCTCTTAACTTTTTCATTTTTTCTGGGTGATCCATAGTTATTAATTGAAAAGTGGAATATAGAACACCTGTTTTAATTCAGTACCTGAGATAAGTACTGTTTCTGTCATGACTCTGAACTGATTATCATGTATGTTTAGTCTTAACAGGGGTTTTACTGAAATGCACTGTATGAGTGGCCACTCAAATTTTGTATCTTGTGTGTGCATCATACCTCCAAGTGACCTCTATCCTCGTGGGCTAATTGCAACTGGTGGCAATGATCATAAGATTTGCATTTTCACAGTTGACAACACAGCTCCTCTTTACGTCCTTAAGGGTCATAAGAACACAGGTATGTAGTCACTTCAGTTTGAAGTTTGTTGCATAAAAGTTCATTAGATTTATTAGAGAGGAAATAAAGTAGAATTTATAAATCTATTTCTTTGGCATTTAACGTAGAAAAATTTTAATTACGTGCTCTGCAAATATGGTTTTATAATCTCAGTTCATGCAGTGTGTTCATTGCAAGGACTTCCCAGTTTCTGTTTGTGTTCACTTGGCAATTCACGGAATGATTACCCTTTTGCTAAGAGTTGCATTTTTAAGGAACAGTTCATTTAGTTCACCATGTATTAAGCTTAATTTTTATGTCAAAAGCTCATAGAAGTAGAAAAAGTCAGCTTCCTGAATAAACAAACTTTCACTGCCCATTTTGTTACCTGGATGAGGATCTAATATTAATTGATGCTTTAAATACGTAGTGAAGACTAAAAGGTCACTGCAGAAATTTCTTCTCTCTTCAGTCGGGTTAGTGCAATGTTAAACTAACTTTCTATACTTGAGCCATATAATAAAGATTCAGCAATTTTCTTATTAGCATACTAAACTTGTCTCTTTGTGAGCTGATTGAATAGACCTTTGAACAGCCTAATCATGTAATTATAGGATGTCAAACATCTTGAGTCTTGGAGGTTTGAGGGCTTTAACTGTGTTAAAGACTGGTTGTGGAAACCCATTTGAAAATACCCTGGACTGCTAAGCAGCACCACATTTGTTTTGTTATTACAAGCCTCTGGGCTTCTCTGAGAAAGAAAGAAAATAGAGTCACTGTGTAAGGAAGCATGGAATAGTTTATGCACTTTATCAGAAACCTGGGGTTGACGAGCAGTTAAAATAGCACATGACATACTCCCTTCAGAAGTGTAAAAAGGGGTGAAGTGTTCTAGGCAAGATACAGATTCCCCTACAAAAAAAAAAAGTCTTTCTAGCAATTTTTACAGTAAAGCAAAACATTTAAAAATGTAAAATTATATTAATGGTAAAATCTATTTTAAAGTGGAGAAAAAGTAGGACGTGGCAAGTGACAGGGTCAGAATACTGTTCACACAGTGAAGTTGTAGAAGCAAGAAACAAGGCCATACTTTCCTTTTATGAACAATTATATGGACAGGTACTCTTTGTTTATGACTTAGCTCTTTTTGTAAACTTATTTTAGACTTATTAGGTGTGCGTGTCTTCATTTTTATACCTGTGTTTTACTGGAGTATTTGCAGATTATCTTTTTGCTGAATCTTTAAATGTCACCATCATTTCTTGGTAGCTGAATTTTGCCTTCAAAGGAGATGAGCTAAGTTTTTTGGTATTTAATGTTTCTTGTTGAGGACATAAATCAATACATGTTGATGAAATCTTGGCTTGCTCTGTAATCTCAAAACTAAAACATTGTCTCTTGACCAGTTATTTAACCTGTTTGTCAAAATGTGCTAGTCTGAGGAGAAGAGATCTGGTACTAAGAGACATTTTAAAATATGGATGGCAAAAAGATACAGAAGTTTGTAATTGAAAGTGAGGAGATTCTTAAGCGCTTCATTTCTAGGTTGCAGTGCAACTACAATTACACTTTATTCTTCCCCAGACACTTCAACACTAAATATGCTACTACTACTACAAGTTAATGTACTTAAATTCACCTCTTTAAATTGCTAGCATGAGATTGGTGGCAATGCAGGAGACTTTCATTGCTGATTTCAACTTTCATTCCAGTTTGCAGCCTTTCATCTGGAAAGTTTGGCACATTATTAAGTGGATCATGGGACACGACAGCCAAAGTCTGGCTGAATGACAGATGTATGATGACATTACAGGTATGAAGTTATTCTGCATGAGTATGAAATTAGGTATTCTGAACTTGATTCTGAGGAGTCTAACAGTTGGTTTTTTTTGCAGGGTCACACAGCTGCAATATGGGCAGTGAAAATACTGCCTGAACAGGGATTAATGTTGACTGGTTCAGCTGATAAAACTATCAAACTGTGGAAGGCAGGCAGATGTGAAAGGACGTTTACTGGTAAATGTTGCTGCAGTTAGTAATTTCATCAGGTTTATGTGTTCTTTTAAAAATAGAAAAAATAAAACCCCACAAACCCATAGATAAATGGAACAATTTGTAGGGAGGATATCTAAAGTCTCTCATGTTCTATTCCAAGAAGTCACATCACTTTTAAAAGAATTAGATTTTTTTCTAAGAGAATAATGAGCAAGGAACTGCTTTTTCAGACTGCTCCCATAATGAAGCTTGGTTTCCAGAATCTGGATGTGAGCTAAATGAAAATGTTATACTGCTGCTAATGGGTAGAAAAGCTGCTTTAAAAGTTTTCCTTTCTTTTTTTAAAGGACATGAAGACTGTGTGAGAGGTTTAGCTATTCTCAGTGAAATGGAATTCCTTTCCTGTGCTAATGATGCTAGTGTTCGAAGATGGCAGATCTCTGGCGAGTGTCTGCAGGTGTATTATGGACATACAAATTACATATACAGCATCTCAGTCTTCCCTCACTCTAAAGGTAAGACTTTTGTAACTATTATCCAATGTGCTTCCAAAATAAAATTACAAGATAGGCATTTTAGAGTTCTGTGGAGCTGTCACAAATAAAGAACTATGGTAGCATTTAATTTACTTCTTTCTTTAGCATAAATAATTAAAAATTATTGTGATTGACTTAAAATCACACCTCCAGGAGAATTACTCTGGCAATAGGTGACATGAAAGGTCCTGAGTTAAGTCTAATTGTGAGGCTTTAGTGAAATTTTGGCAAAGCAATAGGTAGAACTATCACCTAGGTTGCTGCCTGTTTTCCAGTGCTGTTGCAGAATACAAAAACAGGAAGATGTGTCTTACCAATCTAAATGTAGGTTCTCCCACAGAAACCTTTCAAAGCACATTATAAATAGTTTAGGTTAAGAACTCTGTGTGGGGTGTAATTGCATTTGTTTTCAGAGTTAGAGGTTTAGAGATTCAGAACTAATGCTGCAGACAGCTGCAGAAGAAATTCCAAGTCAGTGAGTGGCCTTTATGTGGTGTATGGGACACTTGCACTTTCGTTCAAGAGGTAAAGTGCATGTATGCTAGTGGATATTCATGTTGTAAATCTCTTATGCCTTAAAATTCCTTGTTTCCTGAAAAAGCAGGCCAAACCGTGAAAAAAACCTGAATTGAAGATAAAAATGAAAGTGTGTAAGGTAAAACAGCGATGGTTACAAAATCATTTGAAGTTCTTTGCTTAAACTATTGAAAGTAGGAAAGGAATCTTTTGTTTGTGTTAAGCATAGTTTCATTCCCTGTCTGGCTGCTTAGTGTACAATTTATGCACTTATTTCCTTGATAAGACAACTGTGTGGCGGCTTTGTTTTAGCTCTCTTCTTGGAATTGAGAGGAGTGTTAAATTGTAGAAAGTTTCTTCTACTGTTGCTGTTTTTAGATACCAAGTTGCAGAATGACATTTAGTATCACAGTACACTAAAAATATATTTTAAAAGTTTTTTTTGTTTTTTTTTTTATTTTCAGATTTTGTAACTACTGGAGAGGATAAATCTCTTCGAATCTGGAAACGAGGGGAATGTACTCAAACAATCAGACTCCCAGCTCAATCTGTGTGGTGCTGCTGTGTGTTAGACAATGGAGATATCGTAGTTGGTGCAAGGTATCCAGGTTTTACTCTCTGTTTAATTTTACATCTAAATCTGTGAACCCTTGATGAAATTGCAAGTATTGCTTTTGATATCAGTTTCATTTATATTTAAAAATTAAGCCATAGAAGTGTGCGCGGATTTAATTTAAACATGTGCTATGCTTTATCCAAAAGTCATTCTTTTGTTATGGGTATCACAGAGGTAGAGCAAGTTCTTTGTGGCTGTGGTAAAGCATCAATACACTAAGAATGGACTTAAAAGTACTGTATAAATAACCCTTTTGATAGGCATAGACTACTGTGGTATTAAAATTACACCACTGGTAAGGTTACCTGCTTGAATCCGTCTCTGGATGTTTTTATCATGAGAGTAAATTCCTTTAATACAAATAACCGAGCGTGTTGTTAGAAGTAACAATGGTTTCTCATGACACAGAAGTCACCATTAGAATGCATGTAATCATTTTGATATTTAAAATAGCGTTTCTGTTCAAATGACTTCTCTCCATTCAGTGATGGAATCATAAGAGTGTTTACAGAGTCTTTGGAACGTACGGCAAGTGCTGAGGAGATTCAGGCTTTTGAAAATGAGCTTTCCCAAGCATCCATTGACCCTAAAACTGGTGATCTAGGAGATATTAATGCTGATGACCTTCCTGGAAGAGAACATCTTAAGGATCCTGGTAAGTTGTACTTTTGTCATGTTAGAGATGCCTCCAAATCTTGGTTCTGAGGTATTGTTTACAAAATTAAGGCTTTGATCACTTTCAGTAGACTTGCTGAAGAAAACAGCTTAATTTTGCTTCACTATCCTTTCATTGATTCTTTTGTAGGCAAGGCTCTAGTTTAAGTATTTTTTTGGTAGACTAGATGATAACAAATATTTCTTTTATGAGATTATTTAGAAGAAGGAAGAATTCACAATGCTGCAGTATATTCAAGACAATTCTGAATCTGTTATGCCTTCTGTGCCAATAGTATATGAGACAGTTAAGTAATTTGTAAAAGGGCTACTGAATGGGAAATCTTTTTCCTAAAAGAGAAGTAGATGCAAACTTTCTACTTTAACTTTTGGCTTGAAAAATAGTTTGTCTTGGTTGACTCAGTTTACACTTTCCAGGTACTTGGGAGATTACTGAGAATACAGTGGAAGCGGTGGTAGTTAAGATTACTTATAAATAGACAAATACTTTTTCCCAAGGCGAAGTAACCAGTGACCTCAGCCCTTGGCTCTGATCAGCAAGTGGCATAAATCTTAATCATATGAAGCTTCCCGTCTTGTTAGACCCTGGGAGAATATCATCTTTCTTGATTGTCATCTCCCTGGGAAAATGGTAAACTTTTTAAATACTTGATTTAAGGATTGCTTTTGCAAGTTATCTGTTGGCAGATACCGTTACCATAATGCTGTTGTCAAGATTTCTGCTATTCTTGTGGCAACATGTAGTATCTAGTTACCTCCTGTGCTGTGACTTTAAATGTTGGTGAACTGTCTTTTTATCTTTGAATTTGAGCACTATTTGAAGACTTTTTCTCTCCTAAAGTAAATTATGTTCTTGAATTTGCTCAAACTCTTAAACACTCCAATCTACAGGAACAAGAGATGGACAAACGCGTCTTATTAAAGATAATGGAAAAGTAGAAGCGTATCAGTGGAGTGTTAGTGAAGGAAGATGGATAAAGATTGGTGATGTTGTTGGTTCTTCTGGAGCAACTCAACAGACATCTGGAAAGGTTTTATTTGAAGGAAAGGTATATACAAACTTCAATTGGTTTTATTCAGCCTGAAGTAAAATACTTAATTTTCTGTAAAACATTTATTCCGAACTTTGCTTAGCTAAAATAGAATTTATAAAATAGGTATTTGTTGCCTTCTTTGATCTGTTAAAACTCAGAGTAGAAGTGTAAATAAGTGCTACTTGCGTTGTTATCTTTGAAGCATATTTTGCAAAATGAGCAAGTTGATAGAGACAAATTGTTTTGGAGAAAGGTAAACTATTAGTAGGGAAACATTTCTTAATATTGTTTGCTAATACCTTGAAAAGTTATTTTTGACTTCTTTTCCTAAGGAAGCGTACTGTACAATTTGTAACGTGAGTCTTGCCTAAAATGTTAGGTACCAGGTTTTCTGTACCCCTTTTCTGTAACTTTTAAATTCAAAGACAGATAAACTGAAAATTGTTTCCTTTATTAAATATACACAGAAAATTCTCTGTCTAGTGCCATCATGGAAGGAATGTCTTTGAGATACTAATTCTCTCTCACGTGGTTTAAAGATATCTTAGGAATTTGTTGTTTTCTAGTATTAGAAGCATGCTTTTAAGACAGAAGTTCTTTGTGGCATCTGGCTGCCTTACAGCTTTGCTCACAGTCAGAGCTGTCCTTGAGAATTACTAGATGGGTGTGTTATTTTGCAATATATCCGCACAGATATTATCAAGGTATGTTGTTCTAGACTGCTCTTCCTGAGACAGAGAATTCTGCAAAACAGGATACGGTTTAAGTACGTTTTACTTGCAGCCTGTGTAGGAGAGTATTGATAAAATCTGCAAGTAGCACTGTTAAAGTTTTTAAGCTTAGCCTTCAGCATTTAGTAATCTGCATTTGATATATCCTTACGTAAAAAATGCTGATAAATTCTAATTTGGTTTTATTTTTATTCTGCTTAAAGGAGTATGACTATGTTTTCACTATTGATGTAAATGAAAGTGGGCCTTCCTACAAACTGCCATATAACATAACTGATGACCCATGGCTGACTGCGTACAACTTCCTGCAAAAGAATGATCTCAATCCAATGTTTCTGGATCAGGTGGCCAAGTTTATTATGGACAACACTAAGGGGCAAACGCTGTTGAGTACAAGTGCCCAATTTTCAGATCCATTTACAGGTAAAAAGAAGTGAACTTAGATGATAACAGTCGCTCCTCCCACTTTTGCATCATCAGCAAACTCACTGCAGGTGCACTCTGACCCATCTTCCAGATCATTAATGAAAATGTTGAGCAGGACTGTCTTTTGTGGTACGCCACTAGCGACTGGCCTCCAACTAGATGTTGTGCTGCTCATCACCACCCTCTGGGCCTGGCCAATCAGTCAGTTTTCAGTCCACCTTATTGTCTGCTTAGGCAGACTTAAGTATCATTGTTTCTGCACTAATTGTAACAGGACTTTCATGTCCCTAAGTGATTGAGGGCAAGACACAGATGGATCTGACCAAAAAAATGTGAAGACTTGAAAAAATTCCGACGCATTTGTCAGAACAAATATTCATCAAAATTTTAAATCAGTTGTGTTTTTCTGATGGAAGAGTACTTCCCTTTTTTCACTTTTCATCTTATTTTAAGAGGTAGCCAGGTGTCATTAAGGCAATTAATAACATAGAAAAATTCGGCTGGAGAACAATTTGAAACTGGATGAAATATATAAATGACGATTTTTCAGGCAGGAAATAGAACTACAACAAGTTAATTACTCATAAGCTGAACCATGTTAATCAAAATAAACAACTCTAATTTTAACTAGTTTCACAAAGATGAAGTTAGGAATAAAATGTCATTAAAACAATTGAGCTAGATCTTTTTTGTGTAATGAACTAGAAATAAGAATACAGGCTAATCAAATTCAGATGTAACTCAGAGGTGCAGTTGTCTGAACTTACGCACATATTTTTGATTTAGCTCTGTCCAAATTCTGTGCCCCAGAATGACTGTAAAATTATTATGAACAATTTGTTTAGCATCAGATGAGTTCTGTGTGGATAGGATCAGATTTCTTTTAACAGCATAATAAATATTAAGACTTATTTGACATTTGGCTTTATTTTTTAGTTGCTTCTGTCTGAAAAGTATTGACTTTTCAATAACATCAAACTGTGTATAGTAGTCATTGCTTTTCTTACTGTTTCACTAGGTGCTGGACGTTATGTTCCAGGCTCTTCATCTGGATCAAGTACAATACCTGCAGCAGATCCATTTACAGGTAATGTAAACTTCATTGTCTGTCTTGGTAGCATTTAAGATGTGCATTTTATCATGTTTATCTGCATTCAGTGTTTTGCTCCAGACTACTGTTTCCTGACAAGGTGAACGGTTACCGTTGTCAAAGCATGCCCAGATCTGTTTAGTAGAGGAGAGCCCTCTGCTGTCAGTATGCCTCAAGTCACTGTTTTCTACAGCTGAGGAGTAAGGTCTTGAACCTGTTGTTTTGTCAGATTCTTAAATGTGTAGCCAAACCAGGAATGTGTATATTCATAGAAGTATTCTTGTTTTTGTCTTGTTATTCCTTTTTTATTATTACCTGACCTTTATTGGTACTTTCCACCCTTAATTTTAGTTTCTTGCCTTCTCTGTCAAAGCTAGCTTAAAGTCCTCCTTCCTCACTGTTTAGCAAGGCTGTTTGCAAAGACTTATGCCATTCCTGATCAGTAGCCCTTGCTCTTCAGAGGCTCCTGTAGTCACTGATGCCAAAGTCGTATCTGCAAAACTAGTCATGCAGACAGGTGATGATTCACTTGATGAGCTCCTTGCTGGCAGCAAGAAGTACTACCTGGGCACTTCATCCTTGCCTGTAGAACTCTCTGATCATTCTTAATGCTCTGCAGGACTTCGTGGCAGTATAATATTTGCTCAGGTGGAAGAGGTGCAGGGTAATAGCCTGAAGGCTAGGCAAGCCTTGGTAGTCTTTCTGCAGCATCCTGGCCCCCAGCAGGCACAGACCTCCCAAGATATCAGGCCACGTCAGTAGATGGGTGCTTCCATACTGTGCAGGAGGAAGCCTCCCATCACTGCTGCTTCCCTTTCCCATTTTGCAGATGTGAAGTGTAGTCTTAGCTGGCTCTGATGCATCCGCTGTTGGGTGTTTGTCCTCAGCAGTGCCAGGGCACTGTGCCTGTGCTGCGGCTGCAGACCTAGAGCACAAGCTTTCTAAAGGGAAAGTCTGTACCAAAAGGCACAGACTTCAGCCTTCCTCTTGACTGCCTTTCTCCATTCCTGTTCTACTCTGGTCTCTAGCTGTGTCTCCTCCCTTGGTTTGTGTGGCACAGGCTGTGGTCTTTGCAGATGGAAAGACTCTGCAGTTCCTTCACCTGAGGTTTCAGTGCCACAAATGGTGTCCACCTCCCACTGGAGCGGCCACTGTTGGCCCCAGGCACAGATAGAAGCGAGGCCTGGGCTGCTGTGCCTTCCTTGAGCTTGCTTTTGATAAGGTATCTGTTGTGCTGAGGACCTTTTCACCAGTGGGTGCCAGAGACATGCCAGAATGCCTCCCTGCTGTGAGATCACTTGGCTTGTGGATCATTACCACCAGCACCACACTCCCACTCATGCGTAGATTTGATCCTTAAATTTCAGGAGGTGTTGAAAACTACTTTTTAATTCCTTTAGTGCAAAGTAACACCTTTATTAGTGATTTTGAAAACTAGTAACTAAGTAGAGGTATACATTATGTCTTTGCCAGTGGTGGTATTTAAAAAGCCTCTGCCTCTGTTCAGGTGCTGGTCGATACGTTCCTGGTTCAGCGTCAAATGCAGTAGCTCCAGGGAGTGGGGTTGATCCGTATACAGGTAAGAGATGATGCCTGCCATAGAAAACCAACCTTGATATTTTGCTTCTGTTTTCCTTTTACGTGGATTCTATATTGATACAAAGTTATGATTAATTAAAAATAGTGAGCCAATTGAAGCTGCTTATACTCTGGAAATTATTCAGGAAATAGGCATAACAGAGCCTTCTTTTACACACAGGAATCAAACACAGAATCTTTAAAATATATTGTATTAATCTGTTCTTTAAGGGGTTTTTGGTTTCCTGCTGGTTATGGTGTTGATTGAAGAGATGGATAAATGTACTTAGCAGAAATTTCATGGTATCAGCCACTAATTCACCTGTGATTCTGCAAAATCATTATAGGTCATAAATTAAAGCTTTTCATTACTCATTTTCTAAAGAGATTTTAGGCTACTGTTGCATGTGGCACAACTTGGTCATGTATGCAAATCTTCCAATATATAAAAACTGCGTATTTGTTATGAAAATTATCAAACCGTTTCAGGGGAAACATAGATCTTTGTTCTAGAATGACCCTTTGCCCTTTTTGTTTTCACTACCTATTCTGTGAATGACAATGTGCTTAGTTGTAATTCAGAAATCATGTTAGTAATGTACTCTTGTAATTTTTTTATATTGAGGGACAGCAGTTTGCGAAGGTATTGCTTTAAGCTTTAACCCTTGAATTTAAAAATAATGTAAGGAATGTCGGCTATTCGCATAGGAATTTAATTTTTTAGAGCTGTTTTGTGAGTAATATCTAGAAGGAGAGACTTATTGGTAGGATATTTTTCTGTGTCAGACGTTTGGTATACTGTAGATCTTCTTGTGTTCCCTTTTTGTAGGAATGGGTGCCTACCAATCAGCTGCAGGAAAAGTTGAAAATTTTTATTTTCCAAAGAAGGATGCTGTCACCTTTGACCAAGCCAATCCTACGCAGATACTGGGTCTGTATTTTAATTTCAAGGGATTGTTTTAATTTTCAGCTGTCTTCAGTAACTTTACTTTTTCATCTTTTCAAAATGCTAGATGATCTCCAGTAGCTTTCCTACTGTTTCTAGGTTTTGACATTTTAAAATGGCATTCATCACTTTAATAGTGCATGCATTTGAAGGCTTAGAAGTATTAGTACATTTCACAGGAACTCTTTAACTATTACAGGATATCCAGTTTGGTTTTATATCTGCTGTTCAGTGTCTTTTTTTATCAATCTGGTACCTTTGAATATTTTACTGTTTTTTGCCTGGCTGCTGGGTATAGAATCATAGAATGGTTTGGGTTGATAGGGACTCTAATCATCTACTCCAGCTCCTTTCTGATTTTGTTCATGGAAGTTTTAATTCACCAGTTACAGTGGGATCTATGAAAATTTAAAGTAAGGCATTCCGTAGTTTCACAGGTTGTAATAGCCAGTCCTGTATTTAAGCAAAACACTGCATAACAGAAAAAGAAAAGTGTATAATGTCGAGTAATTATCTCTATTTTTGATAAATTATTCTCAGCTTGGTTTTCTCTCTTTTCCCATGTTTCATTCCTATTCTACTATCTCTTTCTTCTATGTTTTCTGTAAAAGTTCCACAAAATCTCTACCCTATTTGTCACCAGTTTATTTCAGTATGTTTCTGTAGAGTGCTTGAGCACATTTATGGGTTATGTAAAACTGGTTTGTATTTATAATGTACCTACCTTGAAGATCTCCAAATTAAATTTCTCTCACTCCCTTCTCTCTCTTTATATAAAGAGGTTGAAAATGTTGTAGATGGGTAGATAGTCTGACAAGGAAACTTAAAACAAGAGATTACACTTTTAGAAAAAAGTGGACCTTCATCTTTATCCAACTTCTTTAAGATGACAAGCTCCTGGCCTTACAGTAATTGAATCATAAAGTGTTTTGGGTGGGAAGGGACTTCAAGATCTAGTCCAGCCTCCCTGCTGTGCACAGGGACACCTTCCACTAGGTCAGTATGCTGAAAGCCCCATCCAGCCTGACCAGAGACACTGCCAATGGTCAGCTTTCTGGGCTGCAAGTGTGCATTGCTGGCTCATATCCAATTTTTAATCCACCAGTATGCCCAGGTCCTTCTCCACAGGGCGGTTCTCGAAGCATTCATCACCTAGTCTGTACTAGTATTGAGGACTCCCTCCACCCTGGTGCAGGACCTTGCGCTTGGTCATGTTGAACGTCATGTTTGCATGGGCCCACTCCCCAAGCCTCTCAAGGTCTCTTTGGGACCCTCTGAGACTGCTTCTCTCTGCAGTATTGCTTTTCTAGTATTATGCAGGTTTCATTTTCTGTTCAGATAGATCAGTCACGATCCTCAGTCAGCTTCATCCTCTTTCCCTGAATTTTCTTGCACTCCGGTATCTGTTCAGGGAGAAGATAAGGAATTCACAAACTAGCATTTTTTTTTTATGGAGGTTGTTGCTAATAAATAGATTTAGCTTCCTCTTAGTTTTACAACAAAATTTTGTCCAGAACTTACCAAGCAGGAAAATGGCAAGACTGGCTGACTTTCATTCTGCTATGTTACAGCAAAGCAGAGATTTTTATTTAACTTTAAAACCACACAGGCTTAGAGAGTTGTCTGGTTTTTGAAGCGTTGAATCTGAAAACTAGGTTTACTGAGTGTCTTGCAGCTTTGTAACAGTTCACGGTCAGATATGCTTGTAAATATTGTGGCAAGACTGGGATAGATTTAATATCTGTATGGGTTTCTTCTGGAGGCCTACAGTTGATTTTTGTGTATACTATATGATCCATAAGCGTGTACTAATGTAATGCTGCCTGCCTGTGTGTTAATTGACGTGGCTGTCATCAATTCTGGAAGAGCCATGATTGGTAAATGCTTAATTTTAGATACATTTTAAGCAAAATTCTGTACTTAAAAATAATTATTTTCCCATACTTTTATTTTTAAATTACATTGAAATTTGACGATAGCATATGGTGCAATCATAATTTGCTTATCTAAATAATAAAAATGCAAAAACTGATCACATTAAGAATATGTAGTTTCTTTGGTTTTACTACCTAGTAATAGAAAAAAGTTTCAAAAACTAATGGTCTGGTGATTATTTGCTGTGTTTTTGCCTGCATGTGGGTCAAGATGTGTATTCTGAATCTCTGTTGCAGTGTTACAGGTTGCTTAATAGCAGGAATCATTGTGATGTAGAAACATGAGGAAACTGAGAAAAGAGTAATGTTTCAAAATCTAACTCTTCCCAAACAATTACAGTAGTTCTAACTTGTTTGTAAAGTGCTTTTGTAGCATTTCACTCAAAATCTGGATTTATGAAATTCCAACGTCGGAAAGCTTTTCTCTTGGTCTTACAGGCAAATTAAAGGAACTTAATGGCAGTGCAACTGAAGAACATAAGCTTACAGAAGATGACTTGATAGTCCTAGAAAAGTTACTGTCGGCAGCATGCAACACCTCTGCAGAAACACCTACAGCACAGCAACTTCAGACTTTGTGGAAAGCTGTTAACTGGCCAGAAGGTAGCCGTTTGCAATTATTTTTTCTACGGTGGCCTTATCAAGACTTCACCGTGAACCAGAGGTCTCATTATGCTGACTGTTACACAGGCTGTCCCACAGTCTATAACCCAAGTAAAAACCAGAAGTTGGTAGAGATGTTAATGGTGTTGATCAGTTGCTGGGGCAGTGGCATGAATTGGGAATTGGTTGTCAGATGAGAAAAAAGAAAAACTTGATGGTTATTTCATTAGCAGGAGTGTCATCAGGAAAGAGGTGTGAGGCTTGTTTGGAAATAGAGGAAGGAAGTGTGAGCTCTAAGGCAACTCCTATTTAATATGGTAGACAAGAAAGTATTGAAGCTAGGTTATGTGGTCAGTACTGCAGTAGTGAAATGACATTCCTAATGAATGCAAGTGGAGGTGATACAATTTCACTTAATGTATCCATATTAGTGCTGATAATCTATAAAAGTATTTTGATTGTTATCAGACATTCTGGAAAAAAATGGATACATTGCATATACAAATACCTGAATATGCAATTGAAGTGAACTACTTTCTTGAAATTGCAGGTAAAGATTTATTAATGGGAAGAATATCGTATTAAAAATACTTACACAATATCACCTAATCAAACTGGTTTGTACAGCTGGGAGCTGATCGTGGCTAATATTTTCATACCTTTCAAAATATTTGTAGTGTATAAAGCTTTAATTCTAAAGATTCTGCTTTGTGGTTATAAGCATGTGATAGTAATAGGAGACTCTAGCAAATTTCAAATATATCTGGTTCCTTAAGTGGGGGAACTACTGAACAAACTCTTAAGTTCACTTTCCTTAAAATGATTTCCAGCTTGTCAGTTGAGGACATCTGTTTTTTTTTCTTTGCAAGTTCTGACCAAAAGTTGAAGGCAGTCTAAAAACTTTTCTCACTTTTCTTTCAGTAAGCACTTTTGTAGCTATACTAAACTGTAAGATATGGAATAATGTCAAAGGGAAATGCTGCCTGTGTAGGGGTGTTTGGTCACTGAGAAGCTTTCAGAGACGTTTTTGGATTAGTGGTCATGTTTTGTGCTTGCCTTTAGTGTTATCAGAGCTTTTGGGAAGTATTTTAATTTTTTTTGCAAAGCGCACTGCGTTTATCCTAAATTAAGGAGCACTTTTTTGTAATTAATTGGAGCATTACTGGAATGGATTTGTCAGTATTTGTCTTCATGAATTTCAAGCAACTTGTACCTTAACTGAATCTCTTCCTGCATGAAACTTACTGTCTCTACCCAAAGCTAGGCATTTAAGAATATTTGTATCTGATAGAAACTCACCAGCACATTTGCACATAGTGACATATTAACACTAAAATGTTCTTTCCTTTTGTTTCTTAGATATTGTTTTTCCAGCTCTAGACATCCTTAGGTTGTCTATCCGGCATCCCATTGTGAATGAGAATTTCTGCAGCGAAAAGGATCACCTACAATTTATTGTCCTTCTCCTTAAATTTCTGAACCCTGAAGGGAAGCAAGCAAACCAGCTGTTGGCACTTAGAACTCTCTGCAATTGCTTTGTCAGCCCTGCAGGCCAGAAGCTCGTTATGGAACAGAGAGGCGAAATAATGACACAAGCAATAGAAATGAAATCGGGCAACAATAAAAACATCCACATTGCGCTTGCCACACTGACGTTGAACTATGCTGTATGTTTACATAAAGTCAACAGCATTGAGGGCAAAGCTCAATGTTTATCAGTAATCAGCACAGTTATGGAAGTTGTTCAAGATCTTGAAGCCATTTTTAGATTGCTTGTGGCTCTTGGGACGCTAATCAGTGATGATACAAATGCTGTGCAATTGGCTAAATCTCTTGGAATTGACTCTCAAATAAAAAAGTACACCTCTGTATCAGATCCAGCTAAAGTAAACGAATGCTGTAGGTTTGTTCTTAATCTGCTATAATTGTTTTCACAGTATCACAAAGCTGGAAAGGAAAACACTGCATATGCAGGAAAAAAAAGATGCTTTTATTTCATTTTTTGTGAAAGACTATAACTGAGAAAATACTATGGATGAATAAAACTTGATTTGTTTCCTGATACAGAGCAAATAAAACTTTTTACACTGTTCATCGTTTGACTGCTTTTCTAAAATCTGTAATGCACAAGGTCTTTGCAGGAAGTCTTTCTGGTGTAGCTCAGATCAAAATATACCACCAAGATGTCCAACAGTCTCAGTACTTCTAGGTTACCTGTATGGAAATGTAGGAAATGCCTGATTCAGTGTGACTGTCTACTCCAACACCCACACACCCACATTTCTGCATTTTGTCACATTGAGGCTGTTTGTTGACTGTGTTTTTTGCCAGCAGAGAAGCGGCCCTGAGAGCTGTTAAGTTCAGTGGTGCTTTTCACAAGCTTATTAAATATTGGTTAATATTAATGCTGGTCAGATATGCCTTAAGGAAACTGCATTTACCTGTTTTTTCCATTGGCTTTTTTCCACTTCCTTTTTAAACCTAGCTGGTTTATGGCTCTTATTGTTTTGAACCTGGGTGACTTTTTGAGGAGTAGAATCTTTAACTGCCAAATAGATGTTGTGCTTCACTGATCAGTGAATATCATATAGCTCGTAAAATGTCTTGAACTTCTATGAAAGCTTTTACATGACTTTTAATGACAGGAACACTCCACCAGTTGACAGGAAGTGTCTAATGTATGCTGTGAATGATTAAAAAACAAAAATACGGGCAAGCTTTTCAAACACATGATCTCTTCATCATGCGATACCTGCCTGCCTCATTTGTGCCATATGTAATGGATTTTGTGACCAAGAAGTTAACTTTTTTTGCTCCATCTCACTGAACTGTCTGAATTGGTACATTACTTTCAGCAAACCGTGTTTTTCAGATCCTTAGTTGCACACTTGTACTGTTAACACTTCTGATGGATTTCCAGATACATATCCTCAGAAAGAGTCTTGATTGTGGCCTTAGTCTCAGGTTTTCTCACTTGATCTATTGTAGGTTCATGTATAAAACAGTCCAAGAGATTATTCAGGATTTACAGTGCGTAATGATAGATCAGCCCCTTCCTGGGGAAACTTGTAAGAAGCTAACTTGAGTACATATGTCTGTGAAATAATGTACTGGTCTGTTTTGGTTGCCTATTATACAATTGTTATTGAAACTAAGTTTTTAATGTTGTAGTTTTTAACTGTAATTGTATGTGTGCTATTTTGAGAAATCTATACTCATCAGACATTCCGATTTTGTTGTCGTGGGATTTCTGTTACAGATTACCTCTTTACGTGAAAATTGTCATGAAGTTCCCAGACCAAAAATTACTGTTTATATTAATAAACATACTCTAGCAACTCCAAGAAATGGTATATTAAAAGGTATTATAAAATCTACTTAAAATTTAAGGGAAGTGATGGGACAAGGCTAAAAGTCCTTTATCTGAGGACTGCATTACTGCATGTTAGGCAAGATACACAAAGTGGGCCAGGAATATTTCAATAGGACAACTGCTGCTACTTGACTATTCTGTGATTTAACATCATCTGAGGCAGGGGTGTCAAACTCGCAGCTTCTGCCATTCTCCCACTCTGCAGCTTAACACACATCACACAGGCTGCACATGTGACCAGCGCTAATGGGAACGTAGGGGTAAGGGGCTCGGTGCTGCCGCTGGGTAGAAACAAGGTGCCGGGCCTGATAAAACAATGACATCTCTGATTTGAGGGGACAGAAGGACTAGGGGATGTGGGGTTCCATCTCCAACAGGAATTGACCTAGAGGTTCTGTCTCCACAGAGACATGCAGAGCAGCATAGGCAATGGATGTAACGTAAAAGATGTAATGGGGAAGATTTTATAGTATGTTGTAAGATCTTGGAATGAGGGTGGGGTTTTTGGCACAAGGACATCAGCAGTCATGCCTTCATTTTTGCAGTAGCTTTCAGTGGATTTTCCCAAGGTAGTAAAACCGGATACCTGCTAACACAAGGTTTAAGTGCAAAAAGGGAAGAGATGCACTTCTTTTACAAAATGGGACATTTTTCCTGTCTTCTGACATATAATTACTATCACCTTTTTGTCAGTGTTACCTTGAAAATGAATATGTTATTGCTATTTAAATAATACAGTTTTTAACTCTGTTGTGGGACACATGAGCATGGATGTACAAAACCACACATGTAAGTATACTCTAAAATGTACTGCTGAGATCAACAACAACTAGAAACCCTTAAAGATGTCACCTGAATAAAGTTTCTGTTTCAGCAAATTTGTGTTAAATCTATGCCTAGGAAATGTGCCAGACATGAGGTCCATGGTGCATCATCTTTTGAGACCAGAAGACATTGAAAACAAGTATGTGCCTACCATTGAACTTGAAGCTGGCTTCTCATCTATAGCCATAAACCTCAAATATATGTGCTGAATACTCCAGACTTGATTCACTGAGAATAGTAAAAGTGTATTTGAGTGACTTCAAGAGCCCCTTTGAACAAAAATTGTGTCTTCTGCTAAGACTTCAAAGGTTCTCAGTAGACGATATAATTCTTCTGCTGGCATCTTTTTCTAGGCTAAAATGGAAGCACTTGACAAGAACAGCAAACAGCAAGCAGCACTTCACGTTAAACTTCTGTTGTTAAGCATGTCTTGGGATTTGTGAAGTGGAAGTACTTGGAATCTACTTCGACCAGAACTCAGCATGCAATATAAAATGCCTTACTGGGGAACTGAATGAGGAATCAAAACTGACAGGTCAGCGCCAACTGCTGTGCTTGCCAAGACAAATGGAAACTGTAGGCATGTGATCTGGGAAACATGAATCACAGATTTCTGTAATAATGATGATGCATTTTGCTGTTGTCTAGGCCTAATCTCAAGCAGACTTTTAAATGCTCAGGCCGTAGACAGAAATAGACTAACCACAGTCTGCAAAGTTATTTCATTAAAAGCACTTGAGCCATGCATTTGTGAATTGTTGGATGCAGTCACTTCTCTGTAATATAACATGCTAAAGTAACCCACTGTAGAAGAGTAGTACCACAGATGAGTGCTAAAGAGGTTACTGTAAATGCCTTAGGAAATGTTATAACCTGCTGATTCCAATTGTGTGAAGTTTTTTGTTTATTCAGTTAAGCTGTCTTAGTAGAATTTGATCCATTACCATAGTGTGATAACTTTCCTTTTTTTTTCTCCCTCTCTTTAAACTATCAACAGATCCAAAGTCCAGAAACAGTAGAAGTTTCCCACCTTCTTAAAATGTGCACTGAATAGACTATGAAATTAAATGTTCAGCAATAAGGTACCATATGTGACTCTTCAAAGCCTAGAAGAATATCTGGGAATTTTAAGATTTCCTATTATTCCAATTGATTTTTGATGTTTTTTCACTGTAGACATTCGGTAGAATTTCTTTTCTTTCCAATTACAAAGAAGAATTTGCAAGTCTGGACCAAGTCACTGTTGATCTGTGTTTAACACATGGAAAAGAAGTGTTAAGTATGAACTATCCCTTTTTGACAGTGAATTTTGAAGCCTAACTGTGACCGCAGATATACCAGTACTGTTAGAAACTTTTATCAACACACTCAGTTAGCTTGTGTGCTCTGTGCGAATAGATGGTGCATTCATTGAAAATATAGCCCATACAAAAAAAGATGAAGCGTTTTGTATAAAAATAGCAACTCAAACAATTACTAGGTAGTTGATTATTCCTGATCGATGTTTAACACTCGTCCTGTTTGAATGCCTAAGCATTCACTAGTTAACCTTATGTTTTCTGTATAGTTGCTCAAGGGATCCCACTTTCATCTCAAACTCGCACACCCCTCATGAACATTTCCTAATTACATTCCCTCTGCCATCCTCAAACACTCAGGCTGTGTTTTTGTGATAAATGTGAAGATCTATTCTATATTACCACTCATCCAGGTAATATAACAACGCTGACTAATAAGGACCAAATCTGATCCTGTGACTGTACATTATCCAACTCCACAGGGACTCACGCTTACTGGAAAAAGAAGAGGTGATACTTAATAAATGCTTCTAACCTTTTTGAAAAACATCAGCCACTGCATTTATTTATCAATATAAATAAATTTATATATTTATTGCTTTTTATCATCTGGCAACAGCACTTTTGATCATCACTAGATTTGTTTGCTCAGTGGACATCTACCTAAATGGGACAGTACCACCAATCCTGTTTGAAGATGCAAAGCAAGATAGACTATATCTAACAGGAAGATAATGTGTTTGAATCTGGGAAAAAAAGCACTCTGGTGTGTTGAATAAGAAGTGTTGTAATGATAGACATTTGTCTACCTTGGTTTGGTACTATAATGCAAGATTGGCAAGGAGGAATTGTAAAACGCACTCAAGTGATCTTGCACCTGGGATGTAGAAAAACAGAAATCATGCTAATCATTGCCTAGTCTTGTGTACTTAATGAGTAGAAGCTTCTGTGTGTAGATAACACAGGCCTGTGATAAACTCAGGGCCATCCAAGAAAACAGGCCTGCTCTGCTGTGAGAAAGATCAAAGCACAGTGGAAAATTACTCTGCCTTTCCCTGATAAAATATAGGCAAAGCAGTAGTTTAGGGACTCACACTTTCTAGCAAGGACTAAGCTCCATGGTCCCTGTGTTCATGTCTGCGTTTCCTCTGCCCAGGTGCCATTTTAGAGTTGTCCTGGATTGGGAGGTAACAGAAATAGATTTTATCTGTGGCTTTATGGTTGTTCCTGCATTCTGCCTGTGTTTGGCTTACCTCATCTTTAGATTTGGCTAACCACCTTCTTTAATTTGTATTTTCCTCTATAGCTGATCTTGGTGGTGGCTGAGGGCTTATCAGTGCCTCACTGATTTGCACGGAGTTGTCACCTGTCCTTCAGGGGCTGCTGTGATTCCTATTTGTTTGCATCCTTTGAAAAATAGGGTTTTGGGGGGCATTTTTACCAAGAAGAAATAAGGCTATTTATTCTGCAGGCATAGAATTTTGGAGTCCTGGGATTTAATAATTCTTTGTAGGTATTTTGAGCTGCTGCTTGGTTGTGGAAAACTTGCAGGATGTTCTCAAGGTGTTTGAAAATGTGCTCATCAGTTGGAGAGGTCTGGTGAGTAAGCAAGATGAGACAGAGTTTTGTAGCCAAGTTTATACAGCTTCTGCAGAGTCATTTGTGAGACGTGGTTGAGTCTTGTCATGAAGAAGAACTGGTCCTTTTTGATTAATCAGTGTTGGATATAAACACTGCAGTTCTTGGTGCATTTTGTCAATTTCCTCACAATTCTTCTCTGCTGTGATGGTTTCGCCAGGATTCAAGAAGTTTTAGTGGATGATTCCACTTGCCGACCACCAAATAGTGACCAAAGTCTTCTTTTGATGCAGCTTCAGTTTGGGAAAGTGTTTTGGTGCTTTGCATAGTCCAGCCACTTCATGGAAAGCCATTGGTTGATATTGTTAGCAGTTTCCATTGCTTTATGTCTGCTTTAGAACTCATGCAACAGAATCACTTAAATTTGCTTTTTTTTCCCCCCCCGTCTTCAAATTGACAGTGTAATATTAAAAAAGAATAAAAAGTTGTCACAGTTTAGCCCTGGTCTGGTCTGATCAGCAGGTAAAGGCAAGCAGATGTGGTTCTAATCTCTCCTGTTCTCCAACAGGGAAAGGGGAAAGGCTAATGAGAGAAACAGACTTGTGGTCTGGAAATTAAAACAGAAGCAGCTTTAATGAAACAACACTGTTGAAGGACATTGAAGCGCTGGAGTGCATCCAGAGAAGGGCAACGAGACTAGTGAAGGGGCTGGAGAGCAAGTCCTACGAGGGGCAGCTGAGGGAACTGGGGTTGTTTAGCTTGGAGAAGAGGAGGCTGAGGGGAGACCTCATCACTGTCTACAACTACCTGAAAGGAGGTTGTGGAGAGGTGGGTGCTAGTTTCTTCTCACAAGTAACAAGCGATAGGACAAGAGGAAATGGCCGTAAGTTGCGCCAGAGGAGGTTCAGACTAGACATCAGGAAAAATTTCTTCACTGAAAGGATGGTCAGGCATTGGAACAGGCTGCCCAGGGAGGTGGTTGAGTCACCATCCTTGGAAGTGTTTAAAAGGTGAGTAGATGAGTTTCTTAGGGATGTGGTTTAGTAAGCGAACAGGTGTGGTTGGACTTGATGATCTCAGAGGTCTTTACCAACCAAATGATTCTATGAATAATAATAATAAATAAAATACTATTAATAAGACAATAATAAAATATAGATGAAGTTGAATCTCCCTTGATGACTGTAGCACCACTGATGCTGCAGAGCAGGCATGGGGACAAGGTGCCATGCTGGAATCAGCACCAGGAGGAAGCTGAACTCAGAAACTGGATTCAGGAACCTATGGATCTGGAATCAGTGTTGAAAGGACAGACAGACTTCTTACTGGGTGCCAGCCATCAAAGAACAAGTGATCCCTCAGTTTTGTCGTGAGTATGTATATGGAATGGAACATTCTGTTGGTCAGTTTGGGGTCACCTGTCCTGTCCATTCCTCTCTCCAGGTGTGGCTTTTTTCAGCCCTTTGACTTATAGCGCTCCACCAGCTTGAAGATGACTTTGGTTTCTATAGGAAAAAGTATAAGTGATGGCCTTTCTGCATCACAGTGCTCTGTGTTATCACTTCTAGAGAGAAACAGAATGAAAAACATGCAGTTAAGTTTCAGAAAATGAAATTACTCAGATGAGGCTTAGCTGAGGAGTTGGCAAATTGAATCTGCTTCAGCTCAAACCAGAAGAAAACCCCAAACTATTCACATGCATCATTGGGCAGATGTTGCGCTTTAAAATGCTGTCACGCTATAAAATGCTGTCCTGCATGAACACAATTAAGGAACAGCTTAATCCAAAGCCAGTGATACCGAAAATGTGAGCAAATAAACTCTCTAAGACTTATTCTGGAATTTTAGAAAGTAGCATCCTTTAATTCAGTGGTGGTCACATGAGGGAATGATTTCCATCAATCATGTGCAACAAGTCCAGGGCTGGGGACAGAATGTATTTCACACTTACATGCATAAATATAAATTCTCTCAGAAATCTTATGCAAATTCAGTTACTTTCTAAGGACTAATTTTAATGTTGCTATGAACTTCGGAACAGCCAAACTTCTTGCTAATTGGAGCTTTGGAGCCAGTTCTCTGTCTGACCTTGCATTTTAGACAAGGAAAGACTGCAAACAGAGGTGATTGTGGATAGAGACACATCTGTTTAGCACATACCAAACTTAACACAAGACGTTATCATTTCTCACTGAACAATATCTGGGAAAGCACTATTTGAAAAAAAAAAATGCCACCAAAGGGACTTTCTGTATGACTTTAAAAAAATACAGTTTCTTAGGTGAAATCTGTCTCTACCCTAGTTTAAGTCAAAATATTCGACTTTCCGTAATAGTAACTACTTCTTGTATCACGAGCACAACAGCTCGCCGCGACAACAAGGATGATGAACCCGGCCCGACCCAACACCAACCAGCGCGGGTCAGAAACCGGTCCTTACGCCACGGCAGCGCGCCGCGGGCCGGCCAATCAAAGCTCAACCGGCAGCGCAACGGCCAATCATAGCTCAGCCGGTAGCGCAACGGCCAATCAGCGCTCACCGGCAGAGCGGCGGTTAATCGGGGCTGAGCCGGCAGAGCGGCGGCCAATCACAGCTCAGAAGGAAGCGCTCTTGGCCGCGGTGGGCCCAGCGGGGCCATGCCGGGCCGCAGGTCTTCGAAGGAGAAGAAGCGGCGCCGCTCGCGTTCCTGCTGTCCGGAGGGAGCCTCGGAGACGGCTTGCAGCGAGAGGAAGAGGCGGAGCACCGAGTCCAGCCACGGTGCTGCGGAGGTGGGGCGGGAAGGAAGGGCGAGGCCTGGCCCGAGGGTGCAGTGCTGGGCGCATTCGGTCAAGCCTCGCCCGCCTGCGGCTGTGCTGAGCGGGCGGGCAGCGCCGTGGACCGGCCCGGGGGAGTCGTGGTGCCCTCCCCGCCTTAGGGTCAGAGGCGAGGCACGAGCTCGGAAGGAGCTCTTGTCTTGGTGCCCCTGCTTGCAGGTTTGTGAGTCTGTTCTAGGAGGTGTTAGCGTGCGAGTGCGCAAATCCGCGTCACGCCCGTTGCTGGGTGAGCCTTGAGGCTGTCAGTGTGTTACTGCCTTGGTTTTTTTCAACTCTAGAGGTCTTACACTGATGTATGGAAGTTATGATGATCAAAGGGCCGGAGCACTTCTGCTATGAGGACAGGCTGAGAAAGCTGTGGTTGTTCAGCCTAGAGAACAGGGAGACCTTGTAGCAGCCTTCCAGTACCTGAATGGGGCTACAGGAAAGCTGGGAAGGGACTTTTTACAAGGACAGGTAGTGACAGGGTGAGGGGGAACAGCTTTAAATTGAAAAGGAGAAGATTTAGATGAGACATTAGGAAGAAATTCTTTACGAAGAGGGTAGTGAAGCACTGGCACAGGTTGCCCAGGAAAGTTGTGGATACCTCTTCTCTGAAAGTGTTCAAGGTCAGTTTGGATGCAGTCTTAAGCATCCTGGTCTAGTGGGAGGTATCATTGCCCATGCAGGGGGTTTGGAACTGGATGATCTTTCAGGTCTCTTCCAACCCAAACCATTCTATGATTCTGTATTTTTCTGATACAAAGCCTGCTTTTTTTTTTCTTGGGAGACTGTGCCACACAGGGAATTGTATACCAATTTATTTCTTAGCAGGTTAGCTATAAATTATAAGAAGAGTGATTAATTGCACAGCAAGTCAGAAAGGTGGATTTAATTTGCCTTAGAGCATGCTTGCATGCATTAGGAGAAGCTAGGCATTTGTAGATAATGTTTTCTAATTAATATGTAAAAGTACTTTTTGCCTGCTGAAGATTTCAAAATTTTCTCTGGCATAAGAATGGTTTCAGCAACCAAAAATGTAGCTTCTGTAATGCGGTCACCTTGCAAACCAAAACATTATTTGGAAGCTCAGAAGTTCACCTTAAGATGTACTTAACAATTTTGAAGGCAAAACTATTGCAAACACAGATGAAGCTGTGTGTCCTTCTTCTGTATTTCAGTAAAAAATGTCAAAATACTGCATGCTGTCCTTCATTTTAGGAAGAAAATTGCTATGTGCCATCTGGAGAAAAAGTGGAAGAAGCTCAACAACCCAGTGATATCGAAGAAGGAGGATTAGATCTCAGCGTGTCACTCAAACCAGTCAGTTACTACATTGCAGACAAAAAAGAAATGCTTCGACAGTGTTTCTGTGTCATAGGGGAGAAGAAGCTACAGAACATGCTGCCTGATATTTTAAAGGTACCAAAATACCCTTACCATTGTATTCTTTCACAGTCTTGAATGCTTATGTAACTAAGCACATTTATCTCTCAAGTTTAGTGGACTTCAAGCTTAAAACCTGCCTGTGTATCTCTGTATATGCTTCTGGAAGGGAAACTTTAAGATTTGATATAGTTATTCCAGCTTACTCCTTTTTCCACTGCTCAGCCCTTACTGAACTGTAGGCTGCTTATTTTTACACCATCTGTCTCTACTGGTTAATTAAATGCAAGAGGAGTTTCATAATTGCATGGAGTAAATTCAGTATCATTCAATAATAAATATGCTGATTTGTTAATAGAAGTTTGATTTCTTTTAGTGTGTGAGAGAAGGCAGTAAAACTCCTTAATAAACAACTTCTGAAGCTGTATCCCTAGAGTATTACAGGCTTACAATATATGCTTTTTGAATCTTGGAACTGCAGGACTTGGTAAAAACAAATAAAAGGCTAGCAGCCTGTAGAGAAGAAGAAACTGCAGGTGAAATGCCAATGTTTGTTTATAGTTTAAAATTTTTTGTCTTTGATTTTATCTGAGTCATTATTAATTATGCATGAGACAGGACCTCTTCATTTTAAGCACATAGTTAACTGCATGCAATCTCATCCTTTTCTCATCTGTGGGACAGAAGGTCTGATGCAGTTGGAGGCAGTCGTTGCTGAGTTTGAAAGCAAATCGCCTCGTGGTGTAGAACCAAACCTACAGGAGGGCTGTGAATCTTGCATATGCTCAGCACTTTCTGATTTTATTACTTGTATGTGGTATCATAGTTCATTTGAAGGTGTGAAATTATCAGGTCACCAGCTAGTATGAATGATGTGAAGGCAGTTGGAATATCCATACAATCTGTGGCAGTTTGTGGTAGTATCAAGCATAAGAAATGAATCACAATTCACATTTCTTGTTTTCTCTATTGTGATATAGAACTGTTAGTAGCAGTGTTTGCTTTAATTCATAAGCTTGGATTCAGCATATGGCTCTGGTCTTTGCAGGCTTACTTATGTAATCTACCTGATCCTGAATGAGGGAGAATTAGGAGTAATGAGAGCTGAAGTTGTTTGCTTTTCCATGCTTCACACAGCCCAGTATTTCTGCTGCTCTGTGTTGTGGCTGCAGTGAAAAGTCCAGGTCATAGGGTGAGTAACCGTTAGTGTGTATTGCTTACTTTTTCAGAAAAAAAACCCCACATGTTGTTTCTGGTAGCTGTCAAAACTGAAACACCTTCCTGGCATTCTTCAGTAACTGCATCAGTACAGGTCAGAATAGGGAAGAGGCTTGCTGTTCATTCAGTACAGTTGGAGTACTACTTACTGTTCATAATTACTCAGTCCTCAGAAATTTTTAGTACCTTATGGTTTGTCTTATCTGTCTTCTTAGAACTGTTCCATGGATGAAATCAAAAGACTTTGCTTGGAGCAGTTGGAGCTGTTACCTGAAAAAAAACTGTTGAAGATAATTGAAGGTATGAATGAAACTTTTAGGTACCACTGTACACTAGAGAACAGTCTGCCTCTGAACTGGATTATCACTCCATTTCTAGCTGCTACTGTATATATATACCCATATACAGATGGGCTAATAAGCTTTTAACTTGTATATATGTATTAGTATTACATCAATACACATGCTAATAATGTCTATATATAGTGTGTGTATATGTATGTATATATGCTAGTTTTGACTTTTCAAGCTTGGATGAAATCATCCACTAATTTAGAAGCTATTAAGGACATATTCAAAAACAGTTGTATAAGCTTCTTTTCCTTGGTACCCAGACTAAGAACAGAACTTTTGACTTGATGGAAAAATAAAAGCTAGGAGTATACAAGTATTGTTTGAAATCCGTTATTTTAGGTAAACTGACTACAGAGTTGTCTACTGCTTTTCTGCAGGGGAAATTTGGTGTGCTGCAATACTAGTTCAATTGTATTAGCAATTGCGGTAGAGTATTCAGTGTAGTTAAAGGATACTTGGTGATCTCTCTGTTCTACTGAGACACTCAGTTCATGCACTTTGATTAAGGATATGACATTCCAGCTTTTCAGTATCTTCTTGAACTTCTTGATGTAAAAAGGCTGTAGAGTTTATTTGTAACATCCTGCCTCTCAGTTGAGTGAAACTCTTTGAATCTTGAATACTTTAGAATACCTTCTATTAATTCTTTATCCCATGCTTTATTTTTTGTGCCTATACTATGGTACTAGCAGTAGCTATTATGTTTTTTTTTGTAATACAATGTAACTGAAATAAGGTTTTTGGTTTTGAGTGAGTCTAATTTTAGAACCTCTTCTCCTAATTATTCCAATAGAATTAATCATTAAGAGTAAGCCTTACTATACAGCATTAATTATATTAACTACCTGAATTTTCATGTTTGAAACTGTGTATCTAGGCAAGTTCGGAGCTGATTCTGATACTGATGAGGAGACAAATGGAGGAGACAAGACTGGAGCTGAATCAATCAGTCAGTGAGTAAAAGACAACACATTTAAAAACTCAATTTAAGAATGTTGAATGTTACAGATACTTTTTTCATGAGAAACGATCATAAGTAACAAGCTTCTGAGACAATAGAAGACATACACCAGTCCTGGGTGGATTAAAGTACCTCTTAGTTGCTAGTTTGGTTAATTTATCTAAAATTTCTAAATAGGAATAAATGGTGGGAAAGGCAGTGAGAATAATACAAATTGCAAGTTCTAGTCAGTATTTTTAATTTATCAGAGACCTGTTTTCTGATTCTAACTTTGATTCAGAACAACTTGTGAACTTAGTGAATGAAGTAATTTTCTTTCATCACATCCCATCGTACATCATGCAAGTTATATTAGAAAATGGTGCGATAGTAAGTTATGTTTCAGGTTTTCTCATGTGTCAGAGGATATGAAAACTGTATCACCATATCTTCCAGGGTTCCATTTGGAGCTGGGCTGTCTATAACCCCTCCTTTGCTATTTGCTCCCTGCATAATCTGTGAATTGTGTCAGTAGACCCATGTATATGGACTGATTTTCTTAGTTTTGACATTGCCCTTTGGTTATTTAAAAAAGCAAAATAGGAAATTCAAAATCTACTAAACACACTAAATATCAGGTCTTTTTGCTTAAGGGAGTCTCTGTTAGATGGTTGGTGTTTTGCCAGTGAACTTCTAAACAGAACGAGAAGACAAGATTTGTAACTAAGAAAACTGAAAAATGCCTCAGGATCTGGAAAAACTGATATGATTCTTTAAGGCTTAATTCACAAGCCTTAGATTTCAGGAAGGTAGTTCCATGGCTGCAGGGTGTTTCAAAGCTACTGTTGATAGATGTATTTATGACCCTTAGCTACAGCAGATTGAGGCAAGTTATGCTTATATGCAAATAAAGTAATAATTTGAGCTGGTAAAAACCTAAAAAGAGGAAATTGGTATTGTCAGTTAATGGCTAAAGCAACAAAATAAGGAAAGCAAGCACTATTGACCATTTTTTACCTGGTAGGTATCTGAAGATGCTTAACAAACCTTTTGTCTGTGGCAAGTAGGGAAGTTTCAGGAAAACAACATCTATAGGATCTCTGTTGCGGTTTAGTAGTCACTGATTTTACACTGTACAGATAATATTTACAAGATAAGCAGTGAGTAAGCCAAAGCGAGTTGGTGTTGTCTACCTTTTCTCATCACTGTGTTTAAATACAGCAGAACTAAAATTAACCAGGTTCTTTAACCATTGCTGCAGTTAGCAAAACCTGACAAAGGTCATCTTATGTTGCTGATGAGAAAGATGCGAGCACTAACTGACAGCAAAATCGAGGAAATTGTGTTTAAACAAAAAGTGGAGGAAACTAGATGTTGATCAAAGCTATAGATCAGGTTGCTCCCTTTGACCAACAGAATAGTTGAGGTGCCCCTCTTTTTTTGTATCTCTGTCTCTACCCCTCTCCTGATAGTTTAATATTTCAGACCCCTCCAAACTGGTCAGGCAAGGTAAATGGGTGTAGAAATTGTGGGTTTTCTTCTTATTTTAATGTAGTGGATTAAAAGATAGTATACTACACACAAGGGTGCTAAATCAGAAATTTGTCACGTAGGTTCAGGTGTGGACTAGCTTTAACAAAAAAGCAGAAAGGGAAAGCTGTTCAGATGACAGAGAAATAGAAGGATAAAAAGAAACAGGTGAAACAAGTAAAACTGAGGTATTATATTAATGAAGCCTAGTGCTCTGTAAGTATACCAGTATTATGCTGTTACAACTGTTAAATGTCTCAAGTCCCTTTTAGTAAATAGGTCTAATGTCTGGGCATTTAGGTTAACTTTATTTTCAAGCTGTGTTTAAATAAATATAGCAGAAAGTTTGCAAAACATAAGAAAACTGTGTTTCAGCCAGAACAGCAACAAGTCAGTCAGTAGATAGGGAAGCTAAAGATACAACACTAAAGAAACAATGAAAACTGCATCACTGAGCTAAACTTTTGTTGATTGAAGTCATTAATGTGTTTCTAACTATCATCTTAATTTAAATGCTGAACAGCTAGATTAGGAGTTGACATCTGTTCACTGTCTGCTGTTCTCATGGTGCTCTCAAACTTCACCTGTAAGCAGACTGATGGACATTTCATACCATATTAAACTATTGGATTAACATCTGTCATTTGGGAGGAATGCTACTTTAGAAAGATTTTTTTTTAGCATTATTTTTTTAAATTGTTTGTTGTTAATTATTTTAATTGTCATTTGTAATGGAAAACTACCCTTGGAAGAAAAATTGGCAGGAAGCTTGCAAGGACTTGTGGCTTCTACAAATATTTTTTAGTCTTGGAACTGCAAAGGTGAATTCTAATTTAGGAAGGTACAGGATTCGGCGTGACCGGCGGCAGGAACGGTAAGTACTGCAGCCGGGTGCTCAATCTGGGCGGGTGGAGAGTTCCTGGTGAAAGGTAAAAGCTCAGGAGAGGACCCCGGCAGCGCGACGCTCTCTGAACCCCAGAAGCGGCAACTGTCACGTGGGCCGACCGCGTGGTGGGGGGCGGTCGCGGAAGAAGCCGCGGGGCATTTAAACATCTGCCTGGGAGCGCCGGTGGCCGGAGCGGGGCAAACAGGGTCACAGTATACAGGGTCACAGTATACAGGGTCACAGTATAGGCAGTTCGTGCTGGCAGGGCAAGCAGGCACTCTCTGACAGGTGGTTGACTTTCCACTCCCCTGCAGCAATGGTGATCAGGTGGGTTAAAGCCTCTGCCACCAGGAGTGTAGGCATCCAGACGGAACCAGTATTACGGGACGCAGCTGCCCAGACTCGAGACTGCAGGGAGTGTCTCAGCTTGCTTGTGGTTCCTGAGGACCATACCAAAAATGCTTGTCTGAGGTGCAAACAGATTCAAGATCTGCTCCTTATGGTTGCAGATCTTAAGGATCAGGTGGAAAGATTGAGAAGTATTCGTGAAAGTGAAAGGGAGATAGACTGGTGGAGTAGAACCCTCTCTCCTCCCAATAATTCTCCCCAGGAGGCTGAGAAATGCCATATTCCTCACCAACAGGACAGGGGGAGTGACTTGGTTGGTGAGGAGGACTGGGAGCAGGTCTGCTCTCGTGGGGGTTATAGACCTCCATTTCAGATGCCACCTTTCCACCTGCCCCTACAAAACAGGTTTGGGGTGTTGGAATTTGATGCTCAGGTGGAGGATAGTATGACAGAGAACTCACCCGAGGAGGCTGTTAACCTCACATTGCCCATCAGACAGGTCAGGACCTCAAGTAAGAAAAAGAAAAGGAGGGTCATTGTAATGGGAGACTCTCTTCTGAAAGGGACGGAGGGCCCTATTTGTAGGATGGACCCAACTCATAGGGAAGTCTGCTGCCTTCCCCAAGCCTGGGTAGGCGACATCGCCAAGAGACTCCCGGACCTAATTAAATCCTCTGATTATTACCCACTCCTGGTGGTACAGGCTGGTGGGGATGAGCTAGCAAAAAGAGGGTCAAGGGTAGTTAAGAAGGAATTCCAGGAGCTGGGAGGTCAATAGATAGGGCAGGAGCACAGGTGGTGTTCTGCTCGGTTCCTCCGGTGGCAGGGATGTATACAGATAGGATCAAGAGCATATATGCAGTTAATAAATCGCTTAGGGGCTGGTGCCGGCAGAGGAATTTTGGGTTCTTTGATCATGGGGAAACTTTTACAGCACCTGGCCTGCTTAACCCAGATGGGTCTCGTCTAACTCTGAAGGGTAAGAGGATTCTAGCTCACGAGCTGGCAGGGCTTGTTGAGAGGGCTATAAACTAGGCATGAAGGGGGAGGGGGGAGTTACTAGGCTCATCAATGATGTTCCTGTGAAGGATGAGCCATCTCAAAGGATGTTGTCAGTAACCCAACTGAAGTGCATGTACACAAATGCACGCCGTATGGGAAACAAACAGGAGGAGCTGGAAGTCCTGGTCCAGCGAGAGAGCTATGATATAGTTCCTATCACGGAAATGTGGTGGAACGACTGTCATAACTGGAGTGCTGCCATGGAAGGCTACAGGCTCTTCAGGAGAGACAGGCGTGAGAAGAGGGGTGGAAGGGTGGCCCTCTACACTAGAGAAACCCTGGATGCTGTTGAAGTCGAGATCGGTGATGACCAGGTTGAGTGTCTATGGGTAAGAGTCAGAGGGGCAGTCAAGTCTGACCTCCTGGTTGGAGTGTGTTACAGGCCACCTGACCGGGAGGAGGACTTGGATCTTCTATTGTTTAAGCAGCTGGAGGCTGCCTCTAGATCGGCTGCCCTTGTTCTTTTAGGAGACTTTAACCTTCCGGATATCTGCTGGGAATTTAACACTGCAGAGAGGACGCAGTCCAGGAGGTTCTTAGAGTGTATTGAGGACTGCTTTCTGTCACAGCTGGTGAGTGAGCCCACCACGGGTGAGGCTCTTCTTGACCTGCTGTTTATGAACAAAGAAGGGCTGGTGGATGATGTTACTGTCGGAGGCTGTCTGGGGTGTAGTGATCATGAGATAATTGAGTTCTCTCTAAACAATGTAATAAGAAAAGCCAGGAACAGAACATCAGTGTTGGATTTTCGGCGGGCAGATTTTGGATTATTTAAGGAACTGGTCAGGAAAGTGCCCTGGGAAATAGCTCTTAGTGACAGGGGGGTCCAGGAAGGCTGAATGCACTTTAAGAATGAAATCTTGAAGGCACAGGAGCGGGCTGTCCCTGTGTGTTGTAAGATGAGTCGTAGGGGCAGATGGCCGGCCTGGATGAGCAGGGAGCTTCTGAAGTAAGAAAAGTAAGTAAGAAAAAGAGGATGTATCGTCTATGGAAAGAAGGGGATGTAAGCCAGGTCATGTTCAAAGATGTTGTTATGTCGTGTAGGAGGAAAATCAGGGAAGCAAAACCCAGCTGGAGCTCAAATTGGCCACTTCCGTCAAGGATAATAGGAAGAGTTTTTATAAATATATCAATGGTAGAAAGAAGGGTGGCAGCGACCTCCACTCCTTGTTGGATGTGGAGGGAAATAGTTACCAAAGATGCAGAGAAGGCTGAGGTACTTAATGCCTTCTTTGCCTCAGTTTTTAACAGCAAGGATGTCAGCTCGCTTGACAGTTGGCCCTCTGAAGTGGCTGATGGGGGCCGGGTGAAATATGGCCCTCCTGCAATCCATGAGGAGGAAGTTAGAGACTTGCTGAGCCACTTGGACCCTCATAAGTCTATGGGGCCAGATGGGATCCATCCTAGGGTGCTGAGAGAGCTGGCGGATGAGCTTGCTAAGCCGCTCTCCATCATCTTTCAGCAGTCCTGGCTCACTGGAGAGGTCCCGGAAGATTGGAAGTTGGCCAATGTGACACCCATCCATAAGAAGGGCCGTAAGGATGATCCAGGTAATTACAGACCTGTTAGCCTGACCTCGGTCCCAGGTAAAATCATGGAACAGATAATCCTGGGTGATATCATGCGGCACTTGCAGAACGGTCAAGAGATCAGGCCCAGCCAGCATGGGTTTAGGAGGGGTAGGTCCTGCATGACCAACCTGATCTCCTTTTATGACCATGTGACTCGCCTGGTGGATGAGGAAGGCTGTGGATGTGGTATACCTGGACTTCAGCAAGGCCTTTGACACTGTCTCCCACAGTAGGCTCCTAGGGAAGCTGGCAGCCCATGGCTTAGATGGGAGCGCTCTGTGCTGGGTTAGGAATTGGCTGGATGGCCGAGCCCAGAGAGTGGTGGTGAATGGTGTCTCATCCAGTTGGCGTCCCGTCACCAGTGGTGTCCCCCAGGGATCAGTATTGGGTCCAGTCCTGTTTAATATCTTTATTGATTATCTGGATGAGTGGATTGAGTCCATCATCACCAAGTTTGCAGATGATACCAAGCTGGGAGGAAGAGTTGATCTGTTAGAGGGTAGGATGGCCCTACAGAGGGACCTGGACAGATTGGAGAGCTGGGCTGATTCTAATGGGATGATGTTTAATTTAAAGTCCAAATGTCGGGTACTTCATTTTGGACACAACAATCCCATGCAGAGCTATAGACTGGGGACAGAGTGGCTGGAGAGTAGTCAGGCAAAAAAGGACCTGGGAGTGCTGGTTGACAGGAAGCTCAATATGAGCCAGCAGTGTGCCGAAGTGGCCAAGAAGGCCAATGGCGTTCTGGCCTGCATCAGGAATAGTGTAGTGAGCAGGACCAGAGACGTTATTGTCCCCCTGTACTCGGCACTGGTCAGGCCTCATCTTGAATATTGTGTACAGTTCTGGGCCCCCCAGTTTGGTGAAGATGTTAGGATACTGAAATGTGTTCAGAGGAGGACAACGAAGATGGTGAGGGGGCTGGAGCACAAGCCCTATGAGGAGCGACTGAGGGAGTTGGGGCTGTTTAGTCTGGAGAAGAGGAGGCTCAGGGGAGACCTCGTTGCTCTCTACAACTACCTAAAAGGAGGTGGTAGTGAGGCAGGGGTTGGTCTCTTCTCTCAGGTGGCCAGTGGCAGAACCAGAGGGCATGGACTTAAGCTTTGTCAGGGAAAGTTTAGGCTTGATGTGAGGAAAAAGTTCTTCACTGAAAGGGTGATCGGCCATTGGAATGCACTGCCCAGGGAGGTGGTGGAGTCGCCGACCCTGGAAGTGTTTAAGGGGAGACTGGATGAGGCACTGAGGCACATGGTTTAGATGATCACAGTATCACCAACCCATCATCTAAACCATGGCACTCAGTGCCATGATGGGTTGGTGTTAGTGTTGGTGTTAGTGTAGGGTTATAGGTTAGACTTGATGATCTCAGAGGTCCTTTCCAACCTTGTGATACTGTGATACTGTGATCATCTTTATGTTGTAGCAGAGGTACTGAAGCCTCACTCCAGAGATTTAAGTGACTGTTTCTTAATGACAATTAAAAGCCTTGTAAAGAAGGTATCATCATGATTGTATCGCATGTTGTCAGACATCAGTATTCTAAGTTCAGCACATTAAGATATTTTTTTCTGTCACAAAGCTTTTACTACTAGTCTACAGCCCTAGTTACAGCTGACGGTTGGAATCCCAGCCACCAGTATTGCATTGTAGTTCTTAGCTGTCTGCTCCTCTGACAAGTATCCCTTTTCCTAACCGGAGTTGCTGTCTTACCCAACTGTGCATGATCTACTGGAGCTGCGATACCAAATCAACCTCAGACCCAGATTTCTTGCATAAGTATGCACATTCCTGAGAGTAATAGGCTTTGTATGATATCAATTTGTGTGAGCTCAGATAAGCATTGGACTAGCACAGAGCAAATTTAAATTCACTGTCACAGTTTAACCCCAGCCTGGCCAGCTTTGGCAGCTAAAACTGAGCAGTTTGGTTCCCAGATACCTTCTCCCCTGCCTGCCCCCACGGAAAGGGAAATGAGAGGAAAAGACTTGCAGACCGGAAAACTAAAACTACAGCTTTAAGAAAATAATGATAATAAAATAATAAAATACACACAAATATATGACATCATGCCCCCACCCTTGATGACTATAAGGTACCACAAATAATACAGAACAGATGTGAGAGAAAGGTTGGGAGGGTGCTGGTCTCAAGAACTGGATTCAGGAACACATGGATCAGGGCCAACAGGCAGACGAGGTCCTCACCAGATATCCGCTGTTGAAGGAGAGAGTGAGACCCTTGTGATGTTTTTTATACCAAGTATGACATATATGGGATGGAACACTCTGATGGTCAGTTTGCGGTCACGTGTCCTATCCACCTTTCCCATAGGTGTGACCCTTCTTCGTCTTTGACTTATGACCTTCCACTAGCTTGAGGATGACCTTTGGTACTCTAGGAGTAAGTGTAAGCAATGGCTTTTTTGCATGCCAGTGCCCTGTGTTATCACTTCTAGAGAGAAACACTGTCTGAAAAATATGCAGTTAACTTTCAGGAAATGAAGTTACTTAGCTGAGGCTTAGCTGAAATCAGAAAACTGATTTTACTTTAGCTCAGACCACAACAGTCCCCAACAAACTGCAATAGTTAGCTTCTTTCTGCTGAAGAGAACATGCTGTGCAAATGTTATTCCATTCAAAAAATGAAATGCTAAATTTATCTCTTAGAAGAATGACTTTTAACTTAATGTCGTCCTGAGGGAGAAGTATCTTAAAAATCTGGTTAAAAGAGGAAGCTCTAAATTCCTATTGTCACTTACTGGCGTGGCGTGAAGAGGGCATTACATTTGTATACTGGGACTTAATTTTAGATTAGTGTATCTTCTGCTTCCATTGTTTGAAGACATGATGTTGTGCTATCCATAAATCTATATGGCAGTGTATATAATAATATAGGGAAAAAAGTAATATAACAGAGAAGGTTAAGAAGTTGAGAGCGAAACTGAACTGTGAACTGAAATGCATCTGCTTGGCCACAAGTTGGTACAGAATGCCCACGTATTAAATGATTCAGTGAAGGTCCACCGGCAATCTAATTCAGTAAATTCTGAAAGAGTAAAATGTGCTGTAAAGGTACTATGGCATTCTAGAAATTCTTTTTGCTGACAGTAGGTGGTCTTTAGTAGGTGTCACAACCTTATTTTAGTCAAGATTTAATTAAGTATAGCAAATCATTAGAAGTTGTTTATAAAAGAAAAAAAGTGGGTCCTTCCAGATCTGTTGACCAGCAGCTGTTCCCAGATCCACTGCTCTTCCTGGTTGCTGGCACTTGGACATTCAAGCCTGTGAAGTCTGCGTTACTACTGCAGTTGCTGCTCAGACTTTGGACACACAGACACTCTGAGGGCTGATGCAATTCTGTGATCATCCCCAGTAACTGATAATCAGACTATTAATCTCTTGGAGTGGGGCTATGGTCTCTCAATTTGCTTTCTTGCGGATCTTGGTCTCTTTTTCAGGAATTTGCCCAGTGATCTTATCTGGTACCTGATTGCTAGAGCTCTCATTCTACTTGCTGGCTAGACTACTCTGGGATTTGCTGGTGAATTACAAGCATCTGCACGCACGCTGATGATTGAAGTTCCCTAAGGAAATGTGTGCATTTTTTGTTCTCTCTAGTTTCTGGCAGCACAGTCCTGCAGGACCCTGTGGCCTGTGGTCCCCTTTGCAACTGCTGACACTTGAATACACACATATGTACAAAGAATAGTGTCCTCTCATTTGGAAAAATAGGTAGTATAATAATAAAGTCCAAAAGAAGACAAGACAGACTGTGGTGATCAGGTCCAGGAATTTGCTAGCCGAGTGTACTGACCTGCAACCTGTTTATGCTCTGCTGACCTTTTGTCTTCTTTTTCCTGTTTTTGCCTGTGCTTGTTCTTTCTCAGTCTGCCTCAGTCTCTTCTTTTTCCTACATTTTGTTCCGCCTATGAACATCCTGTGCTGCCTTACATACTCCTATACTTGCCTTAAAAGCACCTACCAGTATGTTTTATGCAATCTTGAAATGCTCTTCCCCAACATCCTATAGAAACCCCATTGCTCATACAGACAGTAACACCCTTCAGCCTATAAGCTGATTTCTCTAACTGACTGCTCTTACTAGTTTCATGCCCGGGAACACAGGCTGGCTGCTCTTCTTTCACAACCCTAGGAGCAACTGGGACAGAGTGATCTGCTGCACTGATGAAGTTACTAGGGTTCCTCTGCTTGCCATTTTCCTCAGCTCCTCCATGGACCTTTGTGCATATGCTGACACCCTTAAACACATAAACTAATGGACAGGACAGTACAAGGAAGAATTGAGTGTGATAGCCTTGGCACGTGACGGAAGGAGAGCAAAACCTGAAATTCCTGGGAAGGTGTGCTGAGACAGCATCATGGACAGATTTAGCTGGTGGTCTGTGCTGGCATCTGGCCTCACCCCATAGTGTTGCACTTGGGTGGGGAAATGTTCCTACCCAGGAGTCTGGTGCGATCTCAAAGCAAGAGGACCAGTTAGGCTTTGCTATGAAGCTGTGGCCTGGAGCCTGGCACTGAGAATACCAAGAGTGTTTTTCTCCTGGGCTCAGTTGTGCGGGTTCACTGGAGTGGTAATTGGGGTGGGTCTCAGTTAACTCTGATCTTATGGTTGTGTGTATGAGTGCATGACTTTTTCTCACAGCGTGTCCTCTGGTTTATCCAGCTAACAAATTAGATGTGGTAGTGTCGTGTTGGCTGGTGTTCCTTTTCCCCCATAACAACAGGAAGAGTGAATTTCTGGTTAACATGTCTAAATCATCACATACAGCAGACCTAGTTTTATTTGTTGAATTCCTGGGCTTATTTTACATATAATAGGCGAGGGCTGTATTCCATCTTGCAACACCTGTGGCCTTTGTAGTACAAGACTGATGACTGGAATAGAAAATAAATGCACAAACTTTTTTTGTTTGTGAAGAGGCAAAATGAAAATTTTCAGAGGGAGTTAGCTATATGTACAGAACATCCCATTCAGCATGGCTATTTGAATATCTAGTTTGTATCCACTCCTTCTCTGTCAGTTTTGCATGGGAATGGAAAGTCCAACAGTAATTAAGAGGCTGGAAGAATCCTTATTGAGTTGATCAAGTAGGAAAGCAAACTGAAAGAATGCATACCACTGAGTTCTGATAAAAATGTATCATAGTAAATAGTCCACTCCTGGTTTTCAGGTACTGTGTGCTTATGAAAACAGCTACACATTCTCTTTAATCAATTATTGCATACTACTCTACACATTTATTTTGTAATGGGTGTGAAAAGTGGAAGAAACAGAAGAGTCTTCATTTGTAGCCTTTGCTACTACAGGAAAGGAAAAAGCAATCAAAATAAGTGTCTCAACCTAAGATGACTAAAAGTATTGAGGTGTTTTCCCTCCTGACATAGCCATTGGATACCTGAAAGAAATACATCTTTGAGAGCAGGGGAAGATAGATCTGTATTCAATTTTAGGAAAAGCCCTCAGGCCATTACTGAAAAACAAGTTGTTAAACTCACAATGTTTATATCTGCAATACCAGAATACTACTATCCTTTTTATAGTGCTGTTTAGCTCCCACAGGCAGGATAGTTGCATTGATTCCATATTAATATGTATGAAACCAATGCTACACCAGCATTTGGGGTAGGAAATTGGAAATTCTACTGTCAAAATGCTTGCTGAACATGGTGATTAAATCTTCCTGTGATTCTGGGTCCCTCTGCCTTCCTTCTTCCAGTATATTTCGTTTTCACAGCTTGTATAACTAGTACGCGTGAAATGTCTGAAGGACATGAACATTTCACAAAAGTATCTCTTCCTTGTCTGTTCTGTAAAACAGTTGAAACCTTACAGATCAAAGGTGGAAATCTTTAAACAGAAAAAACAGAGAAATGCAGATACTGAATTCAATTTAACCATCGAGTTGCATTTCATTTTGAAAGTGGCCCTTTGTGAAACTATGGGATTGTGATGTGGGAGAGCTGAATGGTGGTGGGTGATAGTAGCTTCATGAAAATATGTTCTTAATTTCAAAAGAAAACAATAAAAAGTATTTCAATTCCACTGCAACTATAGGTTTTTTAAGTCATTTAACGGTCTGAGAATTGATTCTAAATCTCAAAGAAAAACTGTATTAGGGAGAGGCTACTAGTTATTCTGAAAGTATAGGGCGTAATGGAAGTATTTGGTTTACCCTTGTGTATCACTAGGCAAAGCAGAAACATAAGCTCATTGTCAAGTGCTTAGATTAGCACTTTGTGTGTTCCTTTTATGTTTATACGTACTGTAGCTGCCCTATTGGCCTACCACCACATAATTTCTTTAGTTAAAGTAAAACGTTTCATGGAAGAGTTCTCTTAAATTGTAAGACGAATAGATTAAAATTATGTCGTCTTTTGTTTCCAGGCAGGACAACAATATAGACTCTATTTCTTCTCTGAGAGAAGACAACAAGCTGGAAGGTCAGGAATCAAAACAAGGTATGAACAAGTAGGAACTTCGGCTTCTTAATTCAGTGAAACTGGAGAGGTTTTTGTGGCTGGAAACAAATTGCAGCTCTTCAATGTTTGCTAGTTAGGCTTCTGTAACATGACTGAAGATCTTGAAAGGCTCATTTGACTTCTCATACCTACTGTTTGAGCTGAAGAGGTACTTCACTCATTTCAATTTCTTGGTATATAGGTGGTTGCTAATACTGCTATTACCATTTGCTGAATTCTTCAAGACTTTCTGTTGAGGTGATCATGAGAGTCTACAGTACTCTGTTTTGACATTCCTAGAAATCCGTTATAGTAACTTTTTGCCAAAGGACTGCTTCATTCAGTCTTGATATACAGTACCTTGCTTTGATTGACTGTGGAGAGCTGAGATCTACTTGAAGTTGGTGCCAGTGAAAGTACATACTCGAATCTTTGCATCTCTGAAGATTAACTTTTTGTTCTGTATGTTTTTAAAAGCAAAAATATAGTGGGCGAGACATTCAGGTACTACAGTGATTGGCAGAAAATGTAGAAGCAGGTATGTTAGTGGTACACATTTGAGTATGTGCTGCAACAAGGGGAGTTTTCTTAACCTGTGGCAGTATTTGTTTTACTCCAGTCATTAAATCAGCGCCGTATAAAAACTGCTAATATTATTTTGTACATGAAACACTAGAATTGTAGGTGTATCTATTTATTTTTATTTGGACTAGCTGTATGCAGCAACATTAGGAATAGCCTTTCCAGTCAGAATGTCATAATTCTTATAAGCTGTATTTCTCTTCTCTGAAGTTCAGTATTATTTGCTTCCCGCAGCTTCTATTTCATAAATCAAAAAGTTGTCTGTAAAATAACTCTTGAATAACTTTGTGAAGCATGTTTTAGTCTGAAGTAATTAGTGAAGGGAATCAAATGGAGAAGTAGGGTCATTGTGAAAGTGTCAAAACTTTTAGAAGCAGGTTGCTATGGTTTTGTGAGGAATGCTTTAAATATTGCTTGTTGTAGTATATGGAGTGACCTTAGAACTGATAGATTTCAGGCAGATGTCTTCCACTTTTGTATTATCAAAGGAAATTGATGACTGTTGCAATTAATTGATTGATTGTTGTTTTTTTATGATGTAATCAACCAGAATATCTGATGGCTTTGGGATGTAACAGTGACTCCTCTCAATATGTTAGCTTTAAATAGCTTTTGAGAATATCAATATAATTTTAAAGATATAACTCATCAGTCCACTGAACTGCAGCCTGTGATGCTGTGGGGGGAAAAAAAAAGAGAATGAGACAATAAGCAAAAGTGGATAAAATAAAATTAAAAAAACAGAATTAAGTGTGTAAAATGAATTTCACAACTGTAGCTGAAGGAAAAAGGTAAAAGTTTTCAAAATGAAGACAGTGAGAAATGCCAACTATGATCTTTATTACTGTGTGAAATTACAACTGCAAAAGAGGGAAATTAAGCCCATAACAAGCTCGTGTGAACACTGTATTACACAGTTTTGGAGGCTACAAATTCTGAACAGAACCCAGGGTGGCTTTGCTGACCTTCCTGGTCCATACGAATTCCAGAACAGACAAGAATGACTGTTTGTGTTTTGTTTCTGCTTAATATGTGACCAATACTGAAAGGAATCCTGTGGTGGGTTAACTTCAGCCAGCAGCAGGCACCCGTCAGCTGCTTAGTTATGCTTCCTGCAGTGGAGTGGGGAAGATGATCAGAAGACAAAAAGTGAGAAAGACTTATGGGTCAAGATAAAGACAGTTTAGTAAGTGAAGCAAAAGCTGAGCTCTGAAATGAGGCAAAAAATAAGAAATTTATTCAGTACTTGCCATTGGCAGCCATATTTTTAGCCACTTCCTGAAAAGCAGAGCCTCTACCTGGGAAGAAAAATGCAATAATCGTGAACATCCCTCTTTCCTCCTTCTATACTTGAACCTTTATTTCTGAGTACTGTGTCATATGGTTTGGAATATTCCTTCGATCGATGTTGCCCTTCCTACCTCTTGCTCACCTCCAACCTACTCGTTATGGGGTTAGAGTGAGAAACAGAGAGCTCTGAGGCTGTGTAAGCACTGCTCAGCACTAGCAGAAACACTGTTGTGTTTTCAACACTGTTTCAGAAACAAATCCAAAACACAGCACCATGCTGGATGCTGTGAAAAAAATTAACTCTATCCCAGCCAGACCCAGTACAAAGTCAGCTTTGATTAGAATGTTGGAGGTGCCACATATATTAGCTGTGTGTGTTCCTTACATTGTCTGCTTGCTAGTATGAGCGCCAGTTTTTGTAGTCTGCTAAACTAGTGTTACAAGGTACTGAATTGATAACTATGTAAGATCCTAAATCAGAAGTGCATTGTCGGTCAGGGTAAAATGCAGTATTCCTAAATGAGGACTGAAGTGCTGTGCCAAATCATAGCCTGTGATCGGGAGTGATTATCTTAATAATTTTTTAAGTGTATATAGTAAAAAAATCTTGAATCCTGAATCAATAAAACCCTCAGAATTATGTTTTCCAATGTTATTATTGTTTATAAAACTAATTAGCGATTTTTTTGACCAGAAAACACATTATTTTCCCTTTCTTTCTTTTTTCATTTTTTTTTTGAGAGAAAGTGCATTTATAGCTTTCTTGATGGTAGTGATTTTTTTTTTCTCACCTTCACAATAGCAGGTATGTTGTAAACCTCAAGAAAATAGGTCTTTGCTAAGGTTTTTCTGCACTGCTCATGAATTAAAAACAAATGCGTGCATGTACCAGAAGGTTTTTTAAGACATTTTGAAGAGTGACATTTTTCTAAGGCCTCATTTGTTTATCCTTTAAAATTAAAAGTGGTCTGTTTTAAGGTTGGTTGATTAAACTGATTTTGAACAAGGAACAATTTAATTTTTGTAATCTGTGTGCTACTGCTAATCTTTGTACAGAACTTCCACAATAAGGGATTTGCATAGAAACTCAGACAGGAAATATAAATCACTGTATGGCTAGGGAGTTTTTTTACACTTCACACTTGTGTTTTCAAGAAAACTTTCTTCCGCATTCTTTTTGTTGCACTTTTAAATATTTCCTGTATAATAAAAACACTGAAACATTAATAGCATAGAACTAAGACTTCTAAAAATGTTGTTTGAAAGATACTTTATTCTTTCTTGAAAGAGGAGAGAATCGCTTGCATCAAATCTGATACGTATGTTAAAGGAGCACTTACTGATCATAAATATTAAAAAAAATATTTCCAGAACTTTTCCACAATAAAACATTAGATATGAGCGTCTTGAGCAAAAAAGTCAGTGATGGGATGATAATTACTTAAAGGTATTAATATCACAGGCCCCTGCTGTGTTAGACTGCATTATCAATGTTGGGATTTTTTTTTGTAGTTTGAATGTCAGTGAGAATCTGATTGTCTGATGTTAAAAAAGAGCAGTTCACAGAGGAAGTACTTGCTTGGGTTTCTAGCGTTTTGGTTGTTTTGTTGTTGATGAGCAAGGTATGGATGGATGAAACTAGCAGTTCACCCCAAAAATTAACAGTTCAGTGAAAGAGAATCTTTTAAAGCAAGATGTCAGCATACTAATTTTAAGAATCAGAGAGTCATGTACTTGTTTAGGTTAGAAGGGCTGTTTGGAGATCATCAAACCATATTCCCCTGCTCAAGGAGATCATCTTGAACAGGTTCTCAGGACCACATACCTGTCAAGTTTTGAATATGTGCCAGAATAGAGACTCCAACAACCTCTCTGGGGAGCCTGCAATAGTCTCTCTGTCACCAAATTGTGAGAACAGTTACCTCAGGTTCTGTTAGTTTTGCTTTACTTTACTGCACTGACTCTCCTAATTATTTTTTTTTTGAAGAAATTCAAAATTCTAGACCATATTAAAAGCCAATGCCATAACTTTATCTCTGTTTTTACTGGGTTAAATATGTCTGAAATGGTTGTGGTAGATAATGAGTAGTTCCACTATAAGTAGAATTATTTTTAGTACTGTGCCTGACTATAGTGTTCAACTGCTTTTAAAATACATAAAATTGTTTTAAAGTGTGATTTTTAAAAGTGCATTTTGAAAACTATGTTTACTTTAAAGATAATAAACAGTAATCACTTTTGCACTACAGAGGCTTCCTTGTGATATAAAGACTTACGACATTTTAATTTGGAAAATAGATCATGTAACTCCATAGGATGGCATGAATTTTCCTGGTACTGCTGCTTGGATATACTGCGTGATCTTCTAAATTGGCATAAAAATGCATTAACACTTGTCTAAATTAGATCAGCCTTAGGAGTTGGAGGAGAAAAAGAAGTGGAATTACTTGTCTTAAATTCATAGATCTTTTTGCCACTCTTAATCTATGGAGGAACAGTTTAAGCAGAAGCGATTTTGTAAGTTGAAAGAAAAATGGTTCTTATTAGGTGACTGTGTGATTGTTACATTTGTTTTACAGGCAAGGGTGAAGATAGTGATGTCCTCAGCATAAACGCAGATGCGTATGATAGTGACATAGAAGGCCCATGCAATGAAGAAGATGGCCCTCATGTGCAAGAAAACACTGTCAGAAGTGGAGCTGGTCACATAGATGACCTCCAGAAGGACATTGAGAAAAGCGTGAATGAGATACTGGGGCTGGCAGAGTCCAGCTCAAAGGAGCCCAAAGCAGCAACCTTAGCTGTTCCTCCATCAGAAGATGTTCAGCCATCAGCACAGCAGCTGGAGCTTCTGGAACTCGAGATGAGGGCCAGAGCTATTAAGGCTCTGATGAAAGCTGGTGATGTAAAAAAACAGCTCTGAGATTGTTCAGATTAAATTTTCAGAATACATTTTGAAAGGTGTGGTGTCTGTTCTCTTCATGCTGAAGTATGTTTGGGTTGGGTATGACATTCCCCATTCAAACACCATTGTGTATCCTGACCTGCGTTTTAAGACATTAGTCGCTGATCTCATTGCCTTTAGTGTGCCGCTTCCATGACATGCACAGGGTGGTCTGATACTTCATTGAGATCAGGTCTCTTTGTGCTGGATTATCTCCTCAAGGAGTCACACAATGTACAGAGTATGCCAGGAATTTGGTGCCTTCTAGAAAGGTTAGGAGAACACATTGTTTATAAATCCATAGATGGAAATCACCAGCTACTTTATTTATTTGCAACTTGTTAAACTACTTGAGAAACTTGATTTATATGTACTTCATTAAAAATACGATTTTCAAGAGGTCTTTTGTTGTGTTACTACCTTCAGCATTCTGTGATGGGATCTGAGATTGCTTTTTGCTCCTTGGGTCCAGCTCATCATAATGAAACTATTCTCGTTAAAATGAGTGATGATTCACTTAAAAACATACTTAATTTTAGAAAGTTGAATTCCTGAAGAAGGAATTTTTCCTTTCAGATAAACATTTTCAGAGTTATGAAAGTGCCTGAAAATGACAAATACCAGAGATTTTATACTGTTGGTCATTTAATTTTGTTACTCTGCTGCTTTATCTTCAATGTCATAACTGAATAAAGAAAGAGGTTTTTTTTGACTGTGAAGCTTTTTCTCTCATTATGTTTGCAATGCAGGAAATAATTTCAAAAATATTTCTCTGTGTTTGTTTACACACACAGAGATTTTTTTTTAAGGTATGCGGTTCATGAATGCGGTCCTTGTTAAGTAAAATGATGTATTGTATGTTATTAGGCCTTGGCTTCCCTTGGTTCTTAGTTAGAAACCAGATTAGATATTTTGTAACAGTAGCATAGATGATTTCTACAAGCTATTTTGTAATGTCATTGCAGACCTTACTCTAGTCAAATATTATGTCTTTAATTCTCTTATAAGGTTTTTAATTTTCTTTTTTTCTGCTTCCTTTTATTTTCCCTTTCCTTTATCTCTTTATTCTTTTTCTCCCCTTTCTTTTTCACCCTTTTTTTCCCCTTTTAACTACGCTTTTCCCTTTCTTTATTGGTAGTAAATGGTCTTTAGTAGCAAGCTTCTTATCTGTCTCTTATAGTATGATTGATTTCCTCTAGAATCAACAGTATTGTGAGTAAAATCATAACAGTAGTGCAAGTAAATTTCATTATAAACTAAACTTTCATTTAGTATAGCTGAGAATGACAATGTGCATTCACTAAATGATGACAGCGACCTGAATAAATTTCACCTGACTGTAATAAGTTATCTGCAGAAACTTTTTTCTGTTATTTTCTAGTAAATGGAGAATGTGAGTTAGAATGTATATATCTAATTCAAAAGATACCTGCCTTGGCATATGTGTGTGGGTTCTTCAGTTAATGTCATTTGGCTCTGGTGAACTTGTGATTTCTTTGAGCACAGAGAAACAGAAGCAGGTAATGAGAGGAAGACTTGGCAAAAACCTGGACGTACTGTCTTGTTCTTTGTAAAGTCATAGTCTAGAGGTACTATATAAGACTGTAAAAGTAAATTTTACTGAAGCTGTATGTAGATCCTTAAGGCACTGAATACCTCACTTTGCCTGCAAGGATGTTTGCTTTCTTGTCCTACTGTTCAACCTATAGGAATACTTTTTCCTTACTGTTTGTCTGTCTTCTTTCATGTCAAGGTTCATTTGCCAGTTTTACAATCATTGATGAGGCTTGGGAAATCCAAAGCAATATGAGTAAACAAAAATCAGTTCTTGATATTGAAGAAAAGTGCACAATGCAGCAATACATGATTAATAAGACAAATGTTTCTAGACCTGTATTTTCCCTTTTTTCCTGGTACTCCCAACACCTGTGGTTTTATCACCTGTAAACTCCTGTGTTGCTTCTGTGTATTTCTGCCAGCCACTGAACAGCAAAAGATAACTTCGTGCAGAAGCCATGCCTTGGTGAGGCATAACTTAGGGTGTCTTAGGAAAGCAGATTGTGTATCAGGTTCAATTAGAAGTATGTTTCATGTGTCACCGAAAGAACTGATACAGTCAAATGTGCAGAGTCCGTTCACTGATATTGCAGAATGATACATTTGCCGTTGCATTAGAACATGGTTCTCTTCTGCTGCCTGCTTGCTAGAGGTATATGGCGTTTCTGACCTGAGCTTGATTTTCCTGCTGGTTTTTCAGGTCACCTTTAGAAGTCAATTTGTGGTGTCCTGAGCTCTTGAAGATTATTTCAAGGTCTATGAAGAAGTTCCAAGTGGTAACTTTAATAGGTATTGTGACAAATATGGAACAGGTTTAATTTGCATATGACAGAGAAGATTTGTAATTACAGCCCGATTAAATCTGAAATTAGAAGGATTACACAAGAATTAAATTAGGCTGTTAACAAAAAAGACAATAAAATATACATATATGATATGAGACATTTCATGTTATTGATTACACAAGTGCTAATTCATTTTTAGGATGTTATGCTATTGCTGCTTAGATTAAAAACAGAAAAAAAAATGTTTCCTATCACTTCACAGTTAAATAAATCTGTTGTATTTAAAATGTTATGCAACAGTTCTTTTGTTAATTTTTAAATATCTTTTTGATTTTTTCCTTGAAAAATAAATTTAATATTTTACTTGTAGGAAGATGCGATTTGTATGTAAAATGCAATCGTGAATTATTTATGAAACCTTAAAATAATTTTACTGGTTTTTGATCAACTAATTTGTTGGGAAAAAATATTACATACTGGCTATTGGTTAGCATGAGGAAAAAGATCCTGATTGTATTTCGGACTGCTACAGAAATATTTTCTAATGAGTTTTGGCTGTCCTTATCGATAAAGCACAGTTTTTTTGAGGAGGCGTTTTGGTTGTATTAGGTAAACAAAAAGGCATGACTCCTCAGAAAGCTAGAGGTATCTATTGTTTCAGTTCAGAGACTTTGATGTTGTTTTTATAGTGGTTTGATAGAGAATAAGACTTAAAGATGCCACTTTTGAGAGACAACTCACAGGTATTTCCTCGGGGAAGAGTTAGTTCTGTGTGTAACATACTTTTCATTACAGGATTCTCAGAAAAATATTTCTCATAAGACAATTAGTGCCTCGCTTAACTTTTTTTCTTTTAACTATATTCTTTGCTTTTTAAAATTATTGGAAATATTTGTTGTGGTTTGAGCTAAAGAATCCGTTTTCTGACTTCCAAGTCTCATCTAAGTAACTTCATTTTCTGAAACTTAACTGCATGTTTTTCAGACAGATAACACAGGGCACTGGGATGCAGAAAGGCCATTGCTTATACTCTTTCCTATGGAAACCAAGGCCATCCTCAAGCTGGTGAAATCCTTTAAGTCAAAGAAGTAAAAAAAGAGAGGGAGGGGCAGACAGGACAGGTGACCCCAAATTGACCACAGAGTGTTCCATCCCATGTGGGTCATACTTGGTATAAAACTGAGATCATGGTGGTCTGTCTCTCTCCTTCAATGGCTGACGTCCAGTGAAGACTTTGTCTGTCTTTTGGCCCTGATCCTGGATCTGTGTGTTCCTGAATCCAGTTCCTGTGCCCAGCTACCTCCTAGCCTGGGGTGCTTTCCCTCATGTCTGCTCTACAGCATTTGTGATGATGTATGGTCATTGAGGGGTGGGTGCATGATTTCATGTATTTGTAAATATTCTACAATTTTCTTATTTTCTTTGTTATTATTTCATTAAAGCTGTAGTTTTAGTTTACAACCTGTAGGTCTCCTCCTCTCATTTCCCCTTCCCCTGTCCTTGGGGGTTGGGGGGAAGGAAACCGGGAGCCCAGCTGCTTGGTTTTGGCTGCTGAAATTGGGCATGCCAGGGCTAAACTGTGACATTATTAATCACAGTGAGTGGAAGTTTTGATCACTGACTTCAGGTTACTTCTAAGTAGATACAAACGTAGCACAGAGGGAATTAAATAATCTGTTTATGATGCTGCTATTCTAAGAGGCTGCTGTTGAAATGTCACATTAAACATGAGCGGTGCGGCACTGCATTGTGAATCTCGCCAAGCGAGGCAGCTGGATGGCCCTCACCTGCGACACTCTCTGTATTTAAGGGAGCATGGTTTCACAAAGAGCAGCCACCTTGGGAGAACCCTGTTGTGGGGCAAAGTGTCTCTTTACCAGCTGGTTCTTTACATGGGCAGAGCTTTAAAGATCGTAAATGATTGCTTGGTTATTATTATTTTTAGAATATTAGTCTACAAAAGTGTTTGTCTTAACTAAAGTTATTTTGTTTTCATAAAGCACAACAAGGGCCTTCTAAAAAGCAGAACTTAGAAAAGGTTTTGTTTGTGAGTGTGTAGTAAATTTACATGCCCATCTTAAAATTGTAAGTGTTGATTTAGCTTTATGAGACCACTGATGCTGATAAACGTGCTTTTCACAGAAGATAATTGAAGATTAATTGTGAAATAAACCCTTTAGTCAGGAAGAGAGACGAGGGGTTAATTTATTCAGAAACATAAAAGACAACAGTGTAACTGTAGTAGGATAGACACCAAATAAAAACTGATTATGAAGACCTGCTGTTTAGTCCCATGTTTATTGCTGAGTCAATTTGCAATATATTGAAAGAAAAAAAGTTCATTCTGTTTATAGCCAAATTTAAATGTTAAAATACCGTTTAATATTTTTTTTGGCAGGGGTCAATTTGCATATTTCATGGGCCTTTCTTGGTATTAACATGTAAACAGAATTGATAAAAGGTGACGAAAAAAACTTAAGCCTCTAAAAAGATTTAGCCACATGCCAGTCAATCAAACTGACTGTATTCAGACAGGGAACAACCTCAAAAGCATGCATATAAATTTTGCATAGTTATTAAATTGTAGTGCACAAAAAATCATCTCTGTTAAAAAAACCCACTTGTTCATTCAGTGTATCATGACTTTCTTAATCACATGGGAAAATGTCACCTCTTTTCATGGGATTTGTCTTGATTATTGTCAGACTCAAAACTAAATTTTCATCCTTTGTGTCTAATGGTTCTGCAAAAGTGAGCTGAATGTCTTACACCACAAATTGTCAAATCTATGATCTTGCATCCCATCTTCCATTTTCTGACTCCAGTCAATCTTATTTTACTTATACAATCTCAGTTTTACTTTCCTGGAATATTGTCTGTAATTCTGTATGTCTGTATGGAAGACATATCTATTGGGAGTGGAACAAATGCAAACAAAATCTTCTGAGGTAACCAGAGGAACACGGGACATGAGACATGACTAGAAAACTTATGTGGTCTAAACATTTTGAAGCTTACCAGTAAAGACAGACAGAAATAAAGTATAGAGTACTGCAAAAAGACAATTAAACTGAACATGAATATGAGTGAGGAACTATGAATACATTTTGGTTAGGCTACTTCTTCCTAGGCTGACTTCTTGTCTCTTCCCTCCTGGTGTTGGGGTGGTTTGGCCCTACCTGGATGCAGGATGCCCACCAAAGCACTTTATCACTCACCCTGTGAGTTGGACAGGGGAGAGAACATGTAAAGAGAGGCTCATGTGTTGAGATAAGGACAGGGAGAGACCACTCACCAATTATTGGCACAGGCAAAGAAGACTTAACCTGAGGAAAATTAATTTGTTATATTAACAATCAAAACAGAATAGGATAATGAGAAAGTAAAAACTAAATCTTAAAACATTTTCTCACTCTTCTTCCTGAATTTAACTTTAATCCTGATTTCTGTACTTCTTGCCTGTGAGTGGTGCAGGGGGACAGGGAATGAGGGTTGTTCATCACACGTTTTTTCTGATGCTTCTTCCTTCTCAGGGGTATGACTCCTTACTCTTCTTCCCTTGCTCCAGCATGGGCTTCCTCCCGCAGAGTACACTCCATGAAATTGTAACATGGGTTCTTCTCACAGGCTTCATGAATGTCACGAATGGACTGTTATCGTAGGTCCTCCATGGGGTCATAAGTCCTGCCAGCAAACTTGCTTCAACATGGGCTCCTCTCTTTGTGAGAGCAGGTTATTCTAGGAGACTGCTTTAGCATGGGCTTCCCACGGGGTCACAAGCCTCCTTTGGGTATTCAGCTGCTCCGTTGTGGTGTCTTCCACAGACTGCAGGCGGATATCTGCTCCATTGTGGACCTGCATGGGCTGCAGGGGGATAGCCTGCCTCACCATGGTCATCATGGTGACCATGGTCATCATGGTCACCATGGTCAGCATGGTCACCATGCTCATCATTGGAGCAGAGGAATCTCTCCTCCAGTACCTAGAGAACCTCCTCCCTCTCCTCCGTCACTACCTCATTGTCTGCAGAGTTGTTTCTCTCACATATTCTTATTCCTCTGATGCTCTGCAGCAACTTTTTTCCCCTAGTTAAATGTTATCCCACTATTGCTAATAGGCTGAGCCTTGGCCAGCATTAGGTCCATCTTGGAGCCAGCTGGCATTGGCTCTGTTGGACATGGGGGAAGCTTCCAGCAGCTTCTTAGAGAAGCCACCCTGTAGCTCTCCTGCTACCAAAAACCTTGCCATGCAAACCCAATCAACTCAGCTAATATTTGTCAGAGTATGTAGACAACCACTTCAGAAACTTCCTTTAAGCAGGAAGTCCTGTCCACACCCGCTCCCCACCTGGATGAGTATGCTGATCCAATTTGCTGTGTTGGCACAACAAAATAAGTAATTAAAATCTGACAGCTGAAAATGGCAATTGATCATCTTAACCAAGTGATACCCCAAGTTCTTCCAGTTCGTGAGCTATGAGTTATCAGAATTAAGGTCCTGATTTAATTCCATCTTGTTGAAGTGATGCAGATCTTGACTAAAAAATGTTGGCTGCACTCCTCCAAATTTAAGTGATTTATCTATTGAATTTGTTAACCTACATACTTATTATTATTGGTATTTTTTTTTAAGGAATGTCACTGTAATTATTACCAAGTGTAGTCTGGTTAAAGTTTGTGTTTCATATTGAATTGCATCCACTAGGGGGCTGTGTTGCTTTACCAATGTCCTTTTCAGGGTGGCATGCTCAGAGCAGAACTCAAACTGTATAAACAAGTTGGAAGCATTATTTTTCCCTATATAAAAAAGGGGATGGGAGCAGAATAGTAAAAGGGAATGACTTGCAATTTACAAAAAATACTAGGTAGGAACAAGGAAATTTTTTCATATGCGCACTTAGATGAAATGTCGAAGCTTAAAGGATGAAGCAATGCTCTCATTGTCTTCATATCAGTGGAAAGGACAGTAACCAGCGTCCTGGAGTCCTAATGTTGTGCTTCAGTCCTAGGACGGGCTACTCAGTTTGCTGAATTTGCAGGCAGGTAGGGTGCTCTTCATCAAGATCTGGCAACTGTAGCATTTCCTCCTCTGTAAAGGGAAATTTCTGTACACTGCCGGTCCCAGGGTTTCTGTTTAGTGTCCTATCTCTTTGGCTGCACCGGTTCCTGTAATTATCACAGCTTGTAGGATTGCTTTATAACAAACACAGACACTCCTTAAACTATCTTTTTAGGAAGCTGTCTGCCCTATAACCCAAGCAAAATTAAGGTTGTTTGATATCTTCTCCATTTTGCTTTCCAGGCCTCATTGAGGTATACTGAAACTAGAGTAGATGCAGTATTATAAAATTCACTGAAGGAGCCTCCTGCCATTGTAAAGCAGAAAAAGTAATGCCTTCTTTTGTCTTCAATTTCTGCTGACTCTAATATAAGCAGGGGATCTAAGAAACTCTATTAATGGATTGACTTCTTATGTAACTGTGTAAAAGGGGTATTTTAAAGAAGTGTTTTTCTTATAGCATTTATCTTTGCACTAAAATGCCATAAAGCTATCAATATTTTTCCTAGGAAGTTGAAATGGGTAACATGTATCTATCACTGTAGGGGACAACCCAGGTTCCATTTAAATTCCTGAGCCTATTCTTTCATATTGTGCGTGCACATCTGAAGAACTAGAACCCACTAATAGAAAGAGTTAGGTATTAGGATTTAGGGAGAATATAGGCCATTGAAATATGTTTCTTACTGCCAAATTTTGGTGTCAGGTCACATAATCCTAGAGCTTAATCAGTTCTTTCAGTGACTATTCTGTGTATTATTTTCAAAAATATAACGGTTGTATCTGCTTTGCAGGAGAGCACACTGCTACAGTTTCTGTGCTTTCACTGTTTTAAGGGTATGCCTCTATACACATCTTGGCATGATGATGCTTATCATCAGTAAATTACTCATTTGGTGAAATAAACTGATACAGGAATTGGTAGAACAGGATTTTTCTATATCTCCTGTTGGTAAATCTTGGTCCTGTAGCAAGAATAATGAGGCTCTGCAGGCACCTCTGTCTGTTTGCAGGCTCCAGCTATTCCAGTCTGGTGAATTGTGTTCCTTGCAGTTTTGTTATATTGGGATGTTTAGATAAAAACTGTCTGAGAACTGAAAAATGAAGCTTGGTGGTCAGTGAAGAATGGCATCTCCTAAAGCTGTTGGGGTATAATACATGGTTATGATTTAAAATCGGAATCAGGAACCAGTGGGCAGAGTTTGACACGGTTGACATGTAAACGTTGTTAAAATTTTTATTAGGAGTGTCCTTTTAATGTTGGAAAAGGGTCTTGGGCAGAGTAACTTTAATTTATTGTTACTTTATCAGTCATACAGATTAAGCTGATCTCCAAATACCAAATTTTCCATGTACCAGCAGATTATATATTTATATAATTTAATCTGTGTTTTATATTTAAATTTATAAGGAAGGCTTTTCATGTAAGTTGTACAGTTCAGAAAAGAACAAAGAATCCTCTTACAAGGAACAAAAATTCTTTTATATACCCTCTTTGCGTCTTAAACAAAGGACAGGTAAAAAGGCTGTATTGAAATGCATATGAGGTTTTTTGTACATCTCTCACTATGTAGTGAGAACTATAACATTATAAATGACATACATACCCCTATAAAAAATCAGGAGTTTTCATTCCTTATTCCTTTGTATGCGAAAGGGAAAAAATGTTTGCTCTTTGCAGCTCCCTGTATTTTTATTGATAAAATGTTGTAATCAACATTTTATGTCACTACTTCATTTATTTTTTTATATGTATCTCAGTGGGGAACTCTAAACTGTACTTTTATAATGTCCTCTCTCTCTGCTAACTTTTATCTTTAGCTACTGAAGAAGATTAATAATCCCCATACCTTAGCTGCAGAAGTTTAATAAACAAAGTTTAATTAAAACAAGAGAAGCATAGTAAACCCAAAGGATTCTGCTTTAGCACTGCAGATTCATGTAATTTTTCTTATTTGTTGTGTGTTTTTAAAAATTGGGGTGGGGGCAGGGCTGGAAGATAACTTCAGGTTTTTGTATTTAATTGGACTAACAGCATGTGCTGACAAGTAATAAATATCAGTGACATAGAATTACTAAATAAATTGGTTTCCTCAAACAATGATTCATTCGCTGTCTTTCACTGCTATCAAGTTAAGAGACAGCTTCTTTTTGTCAGCCTACAGGAGAAATATTTGATAGTGTAACACCCTCCTTTCCATTCCAGCCACAGCAGCCTTTAAAATGGATTGAATTATTATAAAACAAATATGCAGGAATTAAATAAAACTTAGGCTGCTCATTGACAAAAAAAAAATCCTTGCAGAATCAGTTATCAAGAAAGCATCTTGCAGTGTTTCAGTGCACTTTGCAGGAAGGAAATGCTATTGATAGACAAGGTTTTTGTACTTTTTCAGAAAAAGGATTATTGGTACTAAATCTTGGATAAAGTCCGTGATCCTGGAAGACTTCTGCTACACACTCATAATTGGAGAAGAGAATAAATAAAGACCATATTCTTGCAAAAGTTCTTTACTGTCAGATATACACCCTCTTATGAAAAGATTTTTCAGTTCTTTAATCATGCACCATTTGAAATAGTGTAACACCCTCCTTTCCATTCCAGCCACAGCAGCCTTTAAAATGGATTGAATTATTATAAAACAAATATGCAGGATTTGATTTCAGCTAGTAGCTGAATGTATCGTGTTGTTTTACTAACCTTACATGGGGTTATTGCTATGAAGACTGGAAAAGAAGCAACTAAACAGAAAACCTAAAAATCAGCTGTTTTGACCTTCCTATCACGCAGTCCAACAGCAGGATGATAGAGTAGCCTTGGAGGCATTCTGCCAGAGTGAAATTTATGGGGCTACTGTAACTTGCACCTATAATTCAGACTGAAGAACTCACTGCCTTTGTAGTGCTGATACTCTGCTCATTTCTTGAACTGAATTCCTTTCAGGATTTTTAGTCTGAAGAGCCTAGCTCTTCAAAAGATCTTTTTCCATTGAAGATAATTAGGGCAGTTAGGAGAATATGCTTATAGAGGAGACAGTAGCATTTCAAGAGTTGCTCATGTGTTAGGCTTGTTACTGCATGGCTCTTTTTTAGGAGCCTTAGCCTGACCATCTGTGTGTCATTCTATGTGGCTGATGTGGTACTGCGTGTTGCTCAAAATAGCTCAGCCTTTGGCCCACCAGGAATCTGTGAAGCACTTAGGAAAGAGGGAACATTAACAAAAACGAGGGAATTAAAATATGTTAGCTTTTTAGATATAATGAATCTTCTCTCTTGGCTGCTTAAGTGTTATGAAAGCCATTTTCAGTGCCTAGAAGGCATCCTCAAACTTTTTCACATCAGAAACCATGTCTACTAGGAATTAATCTTTTTGGATCAGTTCTAGTTTCCCTTGTCAAGGTTCTTGTCTCGTCTCACTTAACAAATTTAACACCCCCTAGTGTAACTAAAGCAATGTCCAGCATAGGCTAGAATAAAAAGAGGAAGATTTGGTAGATATATTCTATGCCTTTTAAAAGAGTTTTGTTTGATCAGAAAGTATATTTCTGATCACACTGAATGATTATTTCTCTCTTCTGTTGTGTTTGTACTACCTAGAAACAAATGTACAGGCTGTTATCTGTCTCTGTCATTTATCTAAGGTTCTGATTCACCTTTCTATCTAGTTGTCATTGAATTGTAAAGTGCAGTTCTGCCCTGCATGGCATTGGTTTCAGCTCAGGATATAATAAAGGACTACTCTGCATGTGAGTACAGAATCGGGTATGCTTCTGTTATGCCTTGATAACAACTACAAAATTGTGTTCTGCTAATGGTAGTGGCCAGTAGCGATACAAGCTGTATAAAACCTTTCCCTACATAGATGAATGGTTCCTTCCCCGCATAAAATTCCTTCTTGCTATGCACTGCAAAATTATAGACCTAAGACCTGATTTGCTGATGATCTGTCAACCCTGCAGAGCTATCACAAGAAAGCCAGAATGAATTGAATTAGTGTAAGTCTCTCTTTTTTCAATCTGCCATATAATGTCAGCTTATAGTTGTGACCTGTGCAACTCCATCTTTTTGTTTCCTTTGGACTTAGGTTTCTTTCCCTCTGTAGCCTCTATTTCTGTGTTTTTTTTTTTGTTTTTTTTTTTCTTTTTCTTAATCCACAGATGATATCCATCTGTCATTTTTCTGGTCAGAAAAAACTTTATCCTTTTTGAAAAAGAAATGTTATTCAGCACTCAGTGTTTCCAGAATGAAAGACCCAAATGCCAACTATAATTGAGCCTACTTACACTCTCCTGAGACTAGAGGATTTTCACAAATTTAATACTTATATTAATTTAAAAAAATGTCCATGTTTTTTCTTTCTGAGACTTTGTCTCAGTCATTGGATTGTGTTATACCTTTTCCTTGCAGTCTGAAGTACCCTCCGTTTTCAGATTTGTGCTTCCTAAGTGGTACTTAGAGACAATGATCAATGTATCCACTAACCTGCTTCTAATGAGGTAAAAATGTTGAGATCCTTAAAATCTTCCTCTGCACTGCACCTTTTCTAGTTACTTAGTTCATCCTTAATTTGGTCTTCTAGAAATCCTGTCATTCTCCTTGAACCAAGAACATTGGATCTTTTTAACATATTTCAGGTCAGCAGGGACCCCAGGTTGGTCTCCACTAAAGCCCTTGCCCAAAGCAGGCTCAGCTATGGCATCAGATTAGGTTGCTTACCTTGTTATCCTGTAGGGGCTGGAAACTCTCTGAGGAAGGAGATGGCACAGTTTCCCTGATCCCCAGCCACATTGTCGAGACCTCCTCGTAAGGAAAACTTCCTTAATCTCCAGCCTCTTTGGCCCTTCTCAGCTGGCTGCCCACCATGGCCTATAATCTTCTCCCCAGAGCTGTCCTTAGCCCCACTGACATTACTTCTAATCTCCTTTCTCCACTCCTTGGTGGTTTCCTGGCTTTACTACCCAGGCACCTCCTCCTACAGCAGTGTGCCACATTCTGAATTACAGCTGTCCTGGATGTGAGATCCCTGGCAATTTTTATCACTTCTTTGGTCTTGCTTTTGGGTGATTATGGTGAAATAAGTCACTCTTCCTATTTCCACCCTCTTCAGTTAAAAGAAAGGAGAATCTTAATGAACTGCTCTGTGGAGTAGGGCAATCGTATGTTCTCCTTTACTGATGTGGGCAACTGAAGTACAGAGATTTGAAGTTCAGTCCACTCAGGCATTGTCATTCTGACTGTTAGAATGACAACCTTTTCAGTTGCTGCTCTAAGTTAGGCTTAAGGTTCCCATCTTACTCCTTATTTTCTCCCAAAAATGGGCATCAGGCATCCTCTTCACAGTTCCTTGCGTGATCTCTTGTGCTGCTCTCAGTCTAGCGTTTAGTAGTGGTACCTCTTTCATATGTATGGGAGAAAAATGATGCTCTCTTATGTGCAAACTCTGACAATATATAAAACCTCTTGGCTCAGCTCATTTATTTTGGTCCTGCAGACTTACCTCCAAGGCTAGAGCTCTTGCACTGTTACTGTAAATAGTAAAGGAGTTTTCATAAAGACAGAATTCATGCATCTTCACAGTGTGGTTGTCTCTGCACTCATGTTTAAAGGTTTTTCTTTTTTTTTTTTTTATTATTCCTGCACCTGTTTGTCATACCTCCTTGCTCCTATCTCTCTGATTTTAGGTTGTGGCTCAGTCTCTCTGTGAAAGTTTCTGTTTTGTTCTCTTAGACCACCCTATATGCTTTCTCAGATAACTAGAAATTTATCTTTTCTCTTTAAAAGTATAGCCAGTTCTTGGGGTAATCCTGAGGCTTGTATGGAGGAAAACAATTACAAATAGAATCCTTACCTGCCAGACAATTTTCCTGATGCTGTCACAGTATCACAGTATCGAAAATGTTGGAAAGGACCTCCGAGATCATCGAGTCCAACCTATAACCCAACACTAACACCAACACTAACACCATCATCTAAACCATGGCACTCAGTGCCTCATCCAGTCTCCCCTTAAACACTTCCAGGGTCGGCAACTCTACCACCTCCCTGGGCAGTGCATTTCAATGGCCAATCACCCTTTCAGTGAAGAACTTTTTCCTCACTTCAAGTCTAAACTTTCCCTGATGAAGCTTGAGTCCATGCCCTCTAGTTCTGTCACTGGTCACCTGAGAGAAGAGACCAACCCCTGCCCCACTACCACCTCCTTTTAGGTAGTTGTAGAGAGCAATGAGGTCTCCCCTGAGTCTCCTCTTCTTCAGACTAATCAGCCCCAACTCCCTCAGTCGCTCCTCATAGGGCTTGTGCTCCAGCCCCTTCACCATCTTCATTGCCCTCCTCTGAACACACTCCAGCATCCTGACATCTTCACCAAACTGAGGGGCCCAGAACTGTACACAGTATTCAAGATGAGGCCTGACCAGTGCCGAGTACAGGGGGACGATAACATCTCTGATCCTACTTGCCACACTATTCCTGATGCAGGCCAGAATGCCATTGGCCTTCTTGGCCACCTGGGCACACTGCTGGCTCATGTTGAGCTTCCTGTCAATCAACACTCCTAAGTCCCCTTCTGCCTGACTACTCTCCAGCCACTCTGTCCCAGGTCTATAGCTATGCATGGGATTGTTGTATCCAAAATGAAGTACCCAACATTTGGACTTATTAAACATCATCCCATTAGAATCAGCCCATCTCTCCAGTCTGTCCAGGTCCCTCTGTAGGGCCATCCTACCCTCTAACAGATCAACCCTTCCTCCCAGCTTGGTATCATCTGCAAACTTGGTGATGATGGACTCAATCCCCTCATCCAATAAAGGTATTAAACAGGACGGGACCCAATACCGATTCCTGAGGGACACCACTGGTGACGGGCCGCCAACTGAATGAAACACCACTGGTGACCTTATAGATATGTATAAATACCTCATGGTAAAGAAGATGGACCCAGTCCGTGCTCAGAGGTGCCTGGTGAGAGGACGAAAGTCAATGAGCACAAACTGAAGATATGAAAGTCCATTTAAACACAGGAAAACACTTTTTAAACTGTATGTATTTTTGAGTAAAGGAACAGGTTTCCCAGAGAGACTGTGGAGTCTTCATCCCTGGAGATATCCAGAACCTAGCTGCATACTGTCCTGAGCAACCTGTTCTAGCTCAGCAAGGAAGCTGGGATAGGTGATCTTCAAAAGTGCCTCCAGTCTCAGACTTTCTGCGGTTTAGTAACATTTCCAAGCATCTTCACAGTGGGATTCATCATACCTTCTGTTTATCACAGTGAAATCAAGGAATTTTGCTTGCAAGCAAAAGGAGTTTCCTAGCTTAACTGTATTATACCTGCATATTGATCTCAGATGAAGTCACTTTGCCCTGCTACCCTGGTCTACTGTTCAGATATGCTGTAAGTGATTTCTGAACATTCCTCCAGGGAATTCTGAAGCCCTGTACCCACATCAAGCACCGTATTGAGGAGAGGAAGGGTCTACAGAGCTTTTTGCAGAAATGCATGAGTCCCCTCTGCATCCTTTTGAAATGCTTGGTTGCTTGGTGATCTTGGTTTTTATTCAGTGCGATTATTGATAATGTTCCATGTGACAATAACTTCACCAAGAGATACTTAATGAACTTAAAAAAACTTTTGAATATAAAGGTTATATTATAAACAAATGGTAGTTTGAAAGAACTAAATAGGATTATGAAGATTATCCTTCTTTAACAATGCCTTAAATTTTTATTTCCTTATCTCTTCCTCATTGCTTTCTCTCTCAAGACATTATGGTTTATTGTGTCTCCACTAGGTACCTTGCATATGATTTACACACTGAATGACTCTGCTTTCAGAGCAAGTTAATGATATAATATCCCCATTTATATTCAGAGCAGTCAACACTTTCTAGCTCTCTGAATAATAAAACCACCTGCATTTAATATACATGGAAAAATGGGAAGGCAAGTAGCAGATATGGCACAATCAGATAAGTGTAATCAGATGAAATATCACAATATTATAGCAGATCAGCATCTGGTAATGACTTGAATTTTAAAAGACTGACAAACAGCATGGCCTAAAGCAATCATGCATACCTCATTTGGAGCTACTTATCCCAGATTTGATTGCTCTTCTCATGTGTTTCTGGCAGATTAAACATTCAGGCTTTCTTATTTTAACTCTTCCTGTGCTGTGTATCTTTAAGTGGAAAAATACTAGCCTTTCACTTTTTTTCTCCCAGAGTGAAAAGTAACAAATTCTGTTGTGGAGGAAGGAGCCCTGACTTCCTCAATGGTTGCAGTAAACTGAGCCAAGAAGCCCTTCTGCAGTGTGTGCAGAGACGGACATCAGTCTGTGTCCTTCGTCTCTGAAGCTGTAGCCAGGTCTTTGAGATCTGTGCCTGTTACTGGAGAATCAGAGGAAACTGAAAGGATTTTCTTGTATCTGGCAACTGCTGGATGGGTGGCCTGTGGAAGAGCTGATTTGTACATCCTGCTGCACTCAGCGGGAGCCTCGTCTCCTTTGGGGAATCCTGCATTTACTGTAACATGAATGATATGAATTAAGCAACATTACGGTAGAGACAGTGCTCTGTGGGACATCACATATGCGCTACTTATTTCTGTCTTTGCCAATAGCAAGTCTCAGTTGCTAATGCATGTGCTGTACTAACACCCAAGAGTAATGTTAGGACCATGTTCCTCTCTCCTCCCCTTACCCTTGTCACCTCCCTCACCTTTTTATGGTATATTCTCCTCTTATTTGAACACACACTTCTAATCCTGTCAGGACTGATGATTATGTGCAAGAAAAATATAGCTGCAAGCTGTCTTTTGCACACCTTGGTTTAATACAAGCTTTGGTGATGAAGATCTGCTCTAACTTTCTTATTTGGTGTCCCAGGTGATGCTGCTTGCTATATTCTCTACCTTACATCTTGGTCATGGGGAGTCCACCTGCTCCTGATTACTGAACACGTGATTGGACTTCACATGCTTCAAATTGAAACACTTTGTCTCCAGAGTATATTGGGAGCTACATGTTTGCACTTGAACTAAATGTTATGCAAGTTCTTTTTTTTTTTTTTTTTATGTCGCAGTAGCCTGTGTTTACAGTAGCACTAGAAAACTTTTTACTACAGCTAAAAACATGCAACAATAGAGCATCTGAGGAAGAAAGGGACCATCCTACAGCCGTGTTTTCCCCTATTTGTTCACACCTGAGATTAAATAATAACTCAGATTTTTTACTCAAATGTAACTGTGAGAGAGACTCTGTGGTCAGGGGATATCAGCATGCTTTATACATGTACAATGTGAAAGATAAGTGGTGTCATTGTGCCCCACGTACATGGTTGGTAGTAAGCTGCAGCAGCTTTGGAAGAAATCGTGTCAAAAGACAGGTGTGCACCTGGGAGAGGGACCTGCTAGGATATCATCCTAGTAAAGACAACACACTAAATATCAGCACACATTAAGTGCTTGTTTTGATTCACCTATTCTCAACAAATAATAATGAGTTACTATTATGTTGAGATTTCTTTTCATCTCTGGGGATCATTTTTCTCCTGTGAATAAGATCATATTAAGTAAGAACACATGATCCTCACCAGTAACTATGGAACTAGAAAATGATGGTTTTCTTCCTGTTTACTCTCTTACATTTTGAGTGTTAAGGGCAGAAGAAGCAGATTTTAGAATGGCACATATAGCTTAGGACCAATGTAGTTCTTCCTGTAAAATCCTACCCCACAGTTCCCCCAATTGCTTTGAGAGGCCGAATTTTGTTCTCTGCTGCCTCCTGGAGAGTGAATAAATGGTAAGCAAGGGTGAAGCTCCACCCTCTCCCTCAACTGCTGGGGTACACGTACAGTGTCAGCTAGAGAGGAAGGAATATTAGAACTAAACATATGATCTAGAGAGTTCAAGAAACTGGTACTCAGAAAGATTGGTGTATTCTATGCAAACTCGATCTGGGTAAAAAAAATACGTGGAAGGCATGAATAAATGTCACAGCAAATCAAGAGCTGAGCAAGTAAAAAAAGGTTAAAATGTAAGTGTTGCTTCCTGCCGTATTTTTAAACTTTGTGAAAGACAGACATTTTTTCTTTTTTTTTTTTTTTTTTTTTTTTTTTAAATAACACAAATTTCTTCTATTTGGAGAAAGAGACTTAAATTGTTGCTGCCATTATGATCACTGTTATTAGTGTATGCTCTCGTACTGCTTGATTAGTGCAGGGGAGCAGTGACCAAATATATTAGACATTCAATGTGTTCAAGGAAAATAAATGAGGGAAGATTTGTTATTTCTTTGTATTAATAAGATGATTGACATAGAGATGCGATATAATCTGTGTTTTCTTTTGTCTCCCATCCCTTAATGTTTCTTATTTCTGTTTCTTTATTTTCATGTCTTTATTAGGCTCCTTTTGTTGGCAGCATTTTGTTTCAATGACTTTGTCTTTCACAGCTCAGCACAGTTGATTGCATTACAGCTGGCCTGGACTGCAGCTGAATCAGTTTTGGATGACCCAATATAAAGTTACTGCTGTTGCTAGCCACAGCTAGTTCTTTGGCACAATTATGTGTTATTTCTGCTTAAAAACTGACTAAAGCACTTACCAGCCAGAACACTAACTGTGCTTGCCAGGGGCTACCAAAATATGAAGCCCTGGCCACAGTGAAATGAGAGACGGGTCTTTAACTTTTTCACTGGAGGCAACTGTGTGCAAAATGTGTGTCAGTGTAGTGTGGCTTTAGAAAGGCAGTCTGATCAATAACTTCAGGTATGCACTGGGGAGATGTGGGAAGAAACATTTTCATCTCCAACAAGTGAGAAGTTCTGATTTTCACTCTTTTTTTTTTGTTGAAAAGATAGAAAGGGATTCAAACTTAGTCAAACGGCAATATTTTTTCTATTGCCAAGTGATATATGGACAATATCTTTTCTTTCACAAGAGTTTCTCTTTTGCCTTTCTTTTGTAAGCTGAGAAAATGAAGTATGTGTTTACTTTTACACATAGCTTGGGGCTAGCTTTAGGCCTTGAATCAGGGTTGATTTAGAAGTCCAGCAGGGCTGCTTATGGAGGGAAGTCTCCTAATGGGCCAGGAATCTGGACATAAGGTTTCCAAAGAGACCACAAGAGACCTTCTTGCAGCATCTAATACAAACCTTACCTTTCATGCAGTTTTGGATGGTTCAGTCCTTCTCAGCAGGAGCCAACAAACAATTTAAACTCAATTTCAGATCAGTTTTATAAGGACCTCTAACATCTTTTCTTTCCCAAGTGAAAGCATAACAACCAGTAATCAACAGAAAGATGCTACTGGTTTTCATACATAGTCACCACCACTATCTAGCTGAGCTTAGGATGGCCCCTGAATGCACTGCTGTCCAGCAGCTGTAAATTCATTATCTCTAACTGTCATGACCTTGGACTGAACTGTCTCAGTATGCCAGAATTGCTTCAAGCTCAAGACCACATGTAAAACAGCTGATTCCTTCTTTTTCTTCTGCTTTTTAGGAATATATTTCTTTCTTCAAAGCAGTACTATATAATGCTGTGAAGTTACATACCTCTGTGTGGCATGTAAATATCAAGGTATTTACATATGTGAGTTTTCTGCCTCTCTTTTCTGTAAAAAAATAATATTGAACTCTAGGCTTCTTTTTTTTTTTTTAACAGACGCGCAGAGAATCCCTTGTCTCTCATTGCATGGAGAGTTGTTGAAAATATTTTGAATATTTTACATGAAATTTGATAGAATTTGAGTGCCCGATCACCCAGAGGTTTCCTTGAAAATCCAAGCCTAAATGCTTAAGATGCTGAGAATTTCTAACTTAAAGATATTGATTTCCTTTGAGAACAACTTGAAGAAGCAAAATTCCTCTCTCTTGAAATTCTGAACTCATATCCTCCTCTTCCATCTCTGTCTTAGTTTATGTTTTTTTTCTTCTTCTTTCTCTTTGATTTGTGATTGGGAGTATTATTTACATGAGTATGTATAAAATGGGTGTGGTTTGGTGTTCTAACAAGTGAGATTGTCTGCATCCTTTAGATAAACCATTTCCCCCAGAGTCAGAGAACGGTAAGACACAAAAACTTGCCAAGGAGTATAGATAAAGGAGTGATAGCCCATAAGATGGTTGTCTCTAATTTTAAAGATAGTATAAGTGGAGAAAATTATCAGTTTTGCATACACACACACACAACCCCCCCCCCCCCCCCCCACATACTACTGTGCCCCTCTCTTGCTCGTATTCGGTACTAGGGAGACATTTCCCAATTTATTACTTGAAAGGCTCTGCCATCAGTCTTCATCACAGGAAAGGGACTTTTTTTTAAACGTGTGTAGTTAAGATCACAGGCAATCCAAAAACTATTGCAGCCCATGAATGAAATAATAGAATGGGGAACTTGACTTCTAAATGCCAAATGAGCTATTTCTCCATACACATCCAAACCTTCCCCTGCCTCCCCTGCAATGTCCTCCCAAAAACTAAAATTGAATAAGAGCTTCCAGTATTCCACGTTTCTGCAGAGAAACTGGAAAATGGTGCATTAAATCACAGTTAATATTCATTGTGCTTCCCGATACACACTGGTATGTTGTAATACTATCATTTTGCAGTCTGAGTGGAGTGTGGAGTCATTATTGCACAGGTAAATGTATGTCAGCATTAGTAGCAATCAGTCAGGCTTGCTGAGAAAAATATGCTCCCCTGCCTACTTCCACAGGTATTTTGCAACATATGTGTGGCTGCTCTTTGCAGCTCTTCTGAACTCAAGTTGAGAACTACTAGTATCAAAAGCCAGTTAGTGATTCTGCTCCATTAGTATAGCTAATTTTCATTAGTAATTGAGGTCGAAAGAAGCCGATAGTGTGCATCGAATGTACATTAACTTCTGTCTCTGACTGGCGATTTCTCTTCGAAAGTCCCCATGAAATTTATTTTTCAGTTAGTAGGAAAACTCTGACATTTCAAAGGATCTCAGGTGCTGTTTTTAAAATATTAAAATAGATCTCATGACTTGTGTTTAGGAAAGTAGTAGTGGAAAGTAGCTAAGTAGGCTGAATAATGGGAAAGACAACATATTTTCAAATGCATCAATATTATGGCTTGGCATGACCTTGTTCCTGTTTAAAATCAGCAATGACAGATACTAAGACCCTATTAATTTCTTAATAGGCTGATAGGCACAGCTGAGCATGCAGCAAAGAATACTATAAATTAGTACATAGATTTATAAATCTGCAAACCCTATTGGGGATGATTTGACATGAAGCAAGATATAAGAAGAGAGAAGGCATAGGTCAAAGTCAAAGCCCTATATTATAACTTTTGTTCTTCCAAACCATAGGGACACTGTATACAAATTCCAAAATAATTCCCTAGTTTTTTGTCTAAAAGGGAATGCTGAGCCAATTCCAAACTCCAAGTTGCAGGACTAGAAACCTACGTTTCTTTTCTGTGGTGAATTGAAGCTCAGGCGATTTTCAATTTTTAGAAGTTCTTGAGTGTTTTTAATGTCCTAATTCAAGATGTGTGGAGTTTCCATCTCTGGAGATGTCAAAACATAACTGCATAGAATCCTGAATTACCTGCTCTACCTGACCCTACTCTGAGCTGGGAGAGTTGGACTAGATGATCTCCAGAGGCGTCTCCAACCTCAGACATTCTGTAATTGTTGACAATATCATCCATTACTTGCCTCTAAAGGAAGTGCATGGTTGATAGGATTTTTTAAATTAAAATAAATAATTTAGAGCAAAACTCCTCAAATCCTGAGTCTAAAAATCTCCAAAAATCTTAATAGTAAAATTTCTTTTGAAATTTTTAATACTGTTAAATATAGACAGTTTCCAGGTGATTTGTTGCAAAACAGAAATGCTGGATGAATATATATACTTATCAGTCCATCTATCTATATAACTGCCTATCTGTCTGCCTTCTTACCTATGTGTTATATATAAAAAATACACTTATCATAGATGATATTGGCATGTCAGATAGTGGAATTATGTTAATGTCCTCTGCTATTGGATATTTATGCGGTGATCCACATACATTTGAAAGTTTTTTTTCAGCTGATGATGTGTTAGTGACACAATGATGGAAGTATTAGGAAACAGAAGCCTACACGAGGGTAATCCCATGGCAGGATTGTGAAGGCAGTCAGAAAAGTCTCTTCCATTTGATTCTGAAACATATTTTGTCAAAGCCAGCAAAAGTTAATGCTCCATTTAATTTATGCATCTCCTTGCAATGTCGATTATATCTGTTTATATTTAAGCTGAATGCTACTAGAGGAGTCAGATAAGAAGCTGTGTGCTGTTGTAAAATAAAGTGGTGACCAGATTTAGAAATTAACCCATTGTCCATGGAAAAATGAGACAAAATCTGTGTGTAAAATGGCACAGAAGTTTAAGCCATGGAGATCAACCCAAAATTTCAAAACTTCTCTGGAATTCAGAGTCCAGAACTTATATTGTGGAGATATGCTTTCCTCTATTAGGACAATTAGCTTATTTAACTGGGTTAGAAGACACAGACAAAGAGATTTTTGATCTGATTTTATATTTGTGCTTAGGCTTGCTTAAAAAGTAGTAGTAAAACTGCTTAAGCTACACTTTGGTTCAACTAATGGTTCTATAAATTAAAAAAATAGCCGTTTGTTTTATTGCATTGCTCTGAATTAATATCAACAATAGTGGAATCTAACCTGCCAGTTCTACCAAATGCACTTCTTTCCTTCTGAGAAATTGACTAAACATTAAATTGTCTTTAATTTTTCTATGAGTATTACTTATTTATAGAACCAACAGAGATTTTTAAGTCAGGATCTCTGTGGGACAAAATGTGTGATAATATACAATAAAATGAATCTGAAAACATTTTCAAGTTATATTTATTGAAGAAAACTGGGGCCAAATGAAAAAAAATAGTGTAGGGTAACTAATTTGCAAAATCACAAACTATAAGTTAGTTATGTTCTACACCAAAGAAATACTACTTGAGATTTTCAATGCAGCAAATAGAAGCTCTGTGAGCATACAAGGCTATTTTATGTTCTGGTGAATATTATTCTTAGCTAGAAATAATTATACTCTATTGGATCCCAGTGGATCTATTCTCATTTATGCTTATATGCGAATATAGCATGTACTTGTTTTCTTCTTTTACTAGAAAATGTGAGAAATACCTTTATGTCATTAAAGAAATGCTGTGGGTCATTCAACTAACACCAGAGCTGAATAGAATCAGACCTCATATGTAATTAATGAGTTCTGCCTTAATATGATCATTATAGGTGGATATCATTCACCTCGAAGCTATAATTCCTAACATAAACATCCCAGGAAGAATGAATTGGCATGACATTCCTCTATGGAGACTAGGGTATATTTATAGAATAATCTCTTACTATTTTTTTTTTTTAAGAAAAAATAGAAGATAAAGACTGTAACATTTTTAAATAAAAAAGCATACACTTCTTTTGTAATAAAGTTATTACCTTCAAATGAGTAGGAAGTACCAGTTCCTGAATATTAGAACTTAAATATTAGCAACTGTGTATCGCCAAAACTTAAACATTTTGTTGAAGTCCTCTGGATAGTATGGAAACAAGCTGTATTATCTGAGTTCTGCTTTGATCCACTTTATCCATACACATTTCGGATAGTACAGTCCCTTAGTTTAAATTCACTCAGGTAGAGTTCGTTTCACTGGATTACAAACTTGTGTTTTGAAGTCCATACAATTTGAGATGAAAATGTGAAAGAAGTGATTTCCAGTTTCAAGGGTTGTTTGGAGTTTATTTCAACTCCCACTGTATTTAACGATATAAACTCTCCTCAGCTCCTGCAGTAGGTCAAGCCTGTAGTATCCAGTCCTTCTGTCTATTCAGCACTTTAGAGTTAAGTGGTCTTACCCTTCATTACAGTCAATCAGAGTTAAAGATGAGTATTTGTTTAATGTAATAGTGACCTAATTAAGCCATATTGTGGTTATTCAAAAGAACTACAGATTTATTTTTTTCTGCTTTCCCGGCATTGTAGTGAACAACATCCCAGCTGCATGAGAGGCAGAGCTGACAGACACATGTAACAGGACAAAATATTTTCAGATGTAACAACAAAGGAGATACAGGAATAAAAATCTTACACAACACGCTGAACTACCAAGCCAGACAGCAGTAGGAGAGGTATGAAGCATTGTCTTAAATATAATTTCCTGATGAGATATAAATGGGTCCAGTGTTTCCAAGCTGACTCTGGCTCTATGCTGCTATAAATCAGCAAAGAACTGCACTAACACATAGAGATGCGCTCCGTTTTAAGGCTCAGCGTATATTAGACCTACAGCAAATCCTCACTTAGTGTTACAATAAAGTGTCTTGCCAGGTTTGTAAACACCTGTACTTTTGTTAGGTGTTATGATGACTCAGAATATGTGGTGAACGGTTTGCAAGCCAAGCATAAGACAGCAGCAGAAAGAATATAGTACAAACACGCTCAGTAGTTTATAATACTGGAGTTGGCAGAAATTGGAACTGAAGATGCACATGTATGATTGATAGACTAATACCAGTGCACATATGTGAATAATTTTAAGAAACCAATTTGGCCTGATAAACCCAGAGCATGTACCTTTTGTGTGTATGTCATTATGCATATGGAGCAGCAGTAGGCTACTGCAGAATATCACATGTGCAGAAGAGCTTTTACGTGTGCAGTGACCATTTCTGGGCACTCCACCTGACATACAAAAGACTGGTAAAGTTCATCCTCCTCTTCAAAGCGGCAACGTAGCAATGACCCAACAGTTAAAAATTATATTCTGCTGCCAGTGCTGTTGAGGTTGGTGGGTCTGGAGAGTTACTCCAGAGAATTATTCAGGAAAAAACAGATAGGCAAAGACTTGACAAAGAGGTAAGCAAAGAACAAACCTTCTCTTCCTTTCTTTTTGAAGGGAACATGACCCATTTAGAGCCGACTCTCCTGCTCTATAAGAATATGATATTACCAGAATCGCTGGAAGTTTTATTTACACTGGAAGATTAGAATAAAGGACCTGATTATATAGAATAGAGCTGTACAGATGGAGAAATCACATTCTGCTCTTGCATGACTGGGATAAATGGGTACACAGGTGTGTCTCTCAACCTGACTGCATATGAGTTTTGAATACTTGAACCCTTCTTGCAGATCTTGTGAGGCTGTGAAGTACTTCTCAAATATTCAAAGAAATTTACTGACATGTAAATGGAGTAGAAGGCATTACAATGAAAGGAGTTCCAGTACCAGGATTAAAAATTTTATTTTCCCTCATGCTTATTCTACTGCCTGAGCCATAACTAGAGAAAAACTACACTGAAAGCACACAAAAAAGGCCAGGGATCATAATATAGCACACAGTGTAGGTGTCTAACTCCCTTTCATTAATCTCTTTCTGAATCTTCTTTCCTGAGATTCACTCATTTATTTTGTCCTGACTTGTCACTATAATTGCCTTAAAAGAAACATGAAATGTGCATGTTGTGCATGTCACTATCTGCTTGCTTCACTTTGAATTAGGACTAGAGGAATCTGAGGCTGTTCAGAAAAGAGGATGTTTAGCCAAATTTTCAGGTTGTCTCCTCTACTGTTCTGGAATCTTAAAAGGTTTAGGTTGTGAAGGGAGGCTCTGAATGCAATGAAGAGATTCACTAGTCATCACAGGAATGTACATGGTGTGGAAGGCCAGTGCCTACCCCATTGACTTGTTTAAGATCTGTTTCAAAACTAAAGGTGTGCCTATTAGCAATGTTTGCTGTGAGCTGCTGGCAATCTCCCTCCATGGAATGGGAGTCTCTATTGCTGTCTCTGTGGTTCCATTCAAAGCCAGCTTATAAGAAAAACGACCAGTTTGAAAGCCATACCATTTCACAGCCTGACTCGGTGTTCTTGGCAGAGTTTTCTGCATTACATAAACAATCACATTTTCAGGGCATATTTGTCTGAGAAAAAAATGCAGGTGCAGGTTTGTATGCAAATGCTGTGCAAATATATCACATGCATATCAGTGAGGAAGCCTGTCTGCCACTATGCATTAGTATATTCAGTTTTTCTGCTTGATATGGAGAGCAAAACCAGGGTTTTAACCCTTATACAAAGGCAGCTATAGTTGGATCAAATGCAATATCTGCAGTTTGCTTTATTATTACTTGTTTTGCAGTACCAGTTTTCAACCTCATTGGTGTGACCTTTTGTCCAAGACTCTTGCCTTGCCTTGCCTTGCTGTGCCTTGCTGTTCTCTGCCTTGCTTTACTGCACTATACTCTGCCTTGCCTGCCCTCTCACTTGGCTGTGCCTTGCCTTGTGTTGTAGCATCTTTGCTGTGTCTTGCCTTGCCTAGTTCTGCCTTGCTTGTTCCCTGTCTTGCCATGCCTTGCCTTGCCTTGCCCTGCTATGCCTTGCCTTTCCTTGTCTTGCTTTGCTCTTCCCAGCCCAATTCTACCCTGCCCTGCCTTTCTCCACCTTGCTCTGCCTTGCCTTGCCCCACCCTGGCTGGCCTTACCTTGCCTTGTCTTGCCTGGCCCAGCCCCCCTCTGCCCTGTCCTGCCTTGTCTCGCCTTGCCTAGCTGCACCTCACCTCACCTCGCCTCGCCTCACCTCCCCTCACCCTGCCTCACTGTACCTCACCTTGCCTCACTTTGCTGTGCTGCACCCTGCCATGCCCTACCTTGCTGGGCTTTGCCTCACCTTTCTGTGCCTTGCCTTGCAGAGCATTGCAACAGTATGCCCTGACCAGCCCTGCCCTGTTTTGCATTGCATTGCCTCACCTGGCCTCATCTCACATTGCCTTGCCTTGCCTTGCCCTGCTGTGCCTTGCCCTTCCTTGGCCTGCGCTGCCATGCCTTGATGCACCGTGTCTTGTTGCACCTTACCACGCCTTTCCACATCTTGCCTCGCCATGCCTTGACATGCCCTGCCTTGCTTCAGCTCCCTTCCCCTTGCCACGCCTTGTCTAGCTGTGCCTTGTCTTGCCCCTCCTCCCGCTTCCCTGCCTTGCCCTGCCCTGTGCTGCCACATCTTGCTGTAGAGCACCCTGCAATGCCATCCCTTGCTGCACCTTGCCCTGCCCTGCCTTGACTGGCTGCTCCATGCCTTGCCTTGTCTCACATCACCTTGCCTTGCACTACTTTGCCTTGCTTTGCCTCACCTTACCATTGCCTCTCCCTGCACTGCTTTTCCCTGTGCTGCCACATATTGTCTTGCCTTGCCTTGCCTTGGCTTCCCTTCCCTTCTCAAATATGCAAAGAGTTAACTCTTTGCTGGTAAAAAATTGTCTGTCTGTCTGAGCCCATCAAAAAAGGACCTGGGAGTGCCGGTCAACAGCTGGCTGAACATGAGCCAGTGTGCTCAGGTGGCTAGGAAGGCAGACAGCATCCTGGCTTGTATCAAAAAAGTGTGGCTGGCAGGAGCAGGGAAGTCAAATATCTTACTAGATGTGAATCTTTTAAAAAGTATTATTAATTTGATACGACCTTTGTTGCCCTTGGTATTAATTTTAATAGCTGCATGACAATAAAATTAAATTTATTTTATTTCTTAATATGATTTCCTCTGTAATGATGTATTTACTCTCTTTACTGTAGGGACAAGCCTGTTACCTATTTCATAATTAAGTTCAAGTAGTGCTATCAAAGCCACATTATAAAGTCCTAATTGACTATTAAGAATTACAGTATTCTACTGAAACTACTTTCTAATTAGCAGGCTACCAGCAGGGAACTGGTTGCCCGCCAATGTGTTGGCTCAGTTTTTACATGTACTGGAGCAAAAATTTCAGCTGCAATTGGGCCTGAAAAAAAATGGTGCTTGTTTGAGTTATGTTTTCTTGTATATTGTAGCTATTTGGTGCTGATTTTTCAGAAAAAATGGCCCAGGATCTTTTTACATAGTAATTTACAGCGTGGAAATATAGGGAAGTTTGTTATAAAAAAACATTTACAGGATATCTTTTTTTTGAATTGTACACCATTATCTGAACTGATAAAATGCTGTTTACCTCATGAGAGGAGAATCTGAAATTAGAGCATTTATCAGTTATGAACCCTGCCCCGTTCTCCAGGTCTGAATGCTGACCTTTAAATCTAAAGATTATATTTTGAATATTAAGACTGTTAAGTCATTCTTGGGGATGATCTTACAGAAGATCTATCCAGGTGATGTATGTCTGCCATAATATCACACAGTATCTGGCATCTTTCGTGTGCCTGCCATCTACTCTGCAGCTGCCAAAACCTTTGCTTAGTATCCAATATCTTCTAAGAGTCATGCAATGGAAGCTTCCTCAGGCTTATGTTTTTGTTGCCTTTAGATGTAGAGGGAGTGTAATACTTTTGCCAGCTGTGGCTTATAGTTTCCCCTTGCTTCTTATGGCATTATGAATTTAAATGAACTTAAATGAACTCCCTATTCAGGGCAATTTTTTGGCTTTGAGTTGGACTGGCACTTGTCCTCCACAGCCAGGTGTCTTTCCCCAGTTCATTGGAAGAATGGTGACCCCAAGACTCCAGACTTTAACCCAGCAAACACATTAATGTCACCAAAATTAAATACATAAAAGCAAGAAGTCTGCAATAGAAACATCTCTTTTGGGGAATGGGAGGAAGAAGAAAGTGCAGTGTGTAAGTCTAGGAGAGAGACAACTCCCAACTCTGTCCTCTCCAATTGTACCTCTGTGCTTTGTTTCCCTCTGCTTTAAAATAAGCAGAGTTTCAAGGAATTTCTGCAGAAATCATGTCATACGTACATTTTTATTGCATGGAGTAAGGCAGTAGTTAAATGGTTACTTTCTAGGACAGAGTGGCTGATTGGGTGTTATTCTCCCATGTAGCAGAGTTTTAAGGAGACAAAAATTCTGTCCATACAAGTATGCTTTCAGTACAGAGGTCATGCAAAGAATATGGTTATTTAGTGGAATGAGTTCACTCTTTAATGGAAAATAATCCATTTCAGAGAAACTATCATATATAATTTGGTGCAATTGAACTTCATCTTTAACCTTTTACTATGACTTATGTGATTAGGTCACCAGAGGAAGTGGTTTTGGAAAGCATGATTAAACACTTTAAGGAAATAATTTCTATCTTCAAGAACCTTGTGTAACTGACTTTTCAAGTGTTTGTCCTTCCTCATCAGCTTGGCTGCATCAAAATGTAGAAACATGTCCTTCGGAATGCTATTTAATTTTTTGCTTATAAAACCAGGTAAGAACTACTGAAACCGAGGATGAGTTGTTATTATTCTGATACTGAATTTCTTAAGTTTTTACTCGAAAATGTGAGTTGCAATATCTTTTTAGCACATTGCTACTTATCGTAAGCATAGCGTAATAAATGTAACTTCTGCACAGTTTATCTGGTGCCACTAACCATTTAAAAAATAGTATTTTAAATCATAGCCAGTAGATAATGTCTGAAGAAACATAGACACCAAGGCTAGGTTCAGAAAGAAGCAACTTTGGAATCAATTCAAATTCTCTGGTTAGTAATATTACCTCCGTAATAAATATATGTTTCTGAAGAGGTTGCTATGCTGTTCAAATTTGTCCTACCCTGTTTGGCTTCCAGCATCAATGACAATAGTCAGTGTGAGCTAGTAACTATTCTAGTGGTGAGCAGGTTGTGACCCATCTAAGTTCACCAGCTCACTGATCAGTGATTAACATTTAAAGCATATGCAAACTAGTCTCCTAATTAAAGTTCAATAATGTAAAGCTTTGAATCTACTCCTTGCCTTTGGAAACAATCAAAGAAGAGAAAAAAAGTGCTTATCAGTAGAAGTCATTATCTTAAAAGGCCAAATTCAGCACATCTCCATTCCATATCTTCATAATGTTGATCAGTCGTGAACACAGACAGAAACAGGTCACAAAATATGGACATGAACCAGGAATATATACATTTCTGTGGGCTGCTGAAGCTTGTTTCTGTCATTAACTTGGACTTTGTTCCTTGCAGCTGAGGGAACTGGTTGCAGCTCTGCTATTAGGTTCAGTTCATGTTTAAACATCAAAGCAAAGTTAATTTCGCTCTTCAATTTTCATAGTCTGCCACTGTTGAACTTCAATGAGTTTAGCTAATATTTTTAATATTGGATCTGTAAAGGGAGCTTAGTCACTAAAGTGTAAGCCCTGAGACCTCAGCTCTAGTCTAGGATATCTCACCTGCTTATCTGTACTTTTTTATACTTTTCCTGTCTAGCTATACTCTTCCTCTCTTTTAATGTCTCTGCATGCAGTCAACATCACATACGATTTCCCCTGCTGCTGATGTTGAGAAAGCATTATTAGCCTGGTGGAGAGTATTTGCAGGAAATGGAGGAAGGTGGGTAAAGGCATTTTTAAAGTGCCCGATCTGTAGTGCAAAATTAACATCGTTAGTGTCCCTTAATTTTCTTTGTCTTTGAGGAACTTCCAAAAAGCTTGTTTTCTTTTGTGTCTGTGCATATGCACAAAGATAATGATAAGCTCCAAAATCACAACCCGAAGTTAAATTCTTCACATCACCATACAACATGGCAGAAATTGAGGTGTAATATTCTGAGAAGGGTCATGCTTTGTCTGATTCATCAGTTACATTGGAAAAATTTTAATTTTGGTTCTGCATCATATGGCTTCACTGTGACACCTATTAAGAATAAGTTTCTGCATGACATTGAGGGTCACTGCTACCCAATGATATTTAGCAGTCAAAGAAAATTGATGTTTTTTCCTCTTCTGCCGTTTGCATTCTCTTATTTTACTAACTCTCTACAAAATATCTGTTGTATGAAACTTTTATTTCTGTCTTCTCTGGAAGGGAGAAACATAAAGACAGATATTTAATCTTCTTACTCCTTTCTTATTGATATGTTCCTGTAAAGGATTTGGAAGATCTCGTGAGACAACTCAACAAACGAAAGGAAGATGGGCTCAGTGGGCTGATTAACACACCTTCACTCAGTAAATCACTGCAGTTTAAATGCCAGTAGTATAGGAATTCAAGATAGCCTTGTACTTTTCACAATACGTCTGGCACGTATACTTGCAAGTCAGTGCACTTCAAGAACATAATGCATTGCTCCATAAACTGCTTTTTGTGATAACGTCTGTGGGATATTAAATGCTATATATCAGGAACCCTCATAAAATGTTCTCTGTGGTTATTATGATTGTTGCATTAAAGAGAAGTGATAGAAAGGGCACAGAGCAGAAGTTTATTCTGCAATCCACACAATACAATACATAACACAAGAACAATGAATGTCTTAGAGGTACCTTTGCTAGATCAGTTTTTAAAAGCCCAGTTTCCTTCACTGTGATGAAGGGATTGAATTTATGCCCCGTCTTAGTTTTTAGAGTGCTAATTTGAGAAAGATGGAAAGGTTGGAGTTGAGAAACAACCCTCTGACACTAAGACCCCTTAAAAGTGTCACCAGTTCAGGAATCCAGAAATTACAGAGTTTGTTTTCAAAAAGAACGTTAAAGTCAGTTTCCTCACAAACAGTTACAATGAACTTTACATTTTCCACTGGAACAATCACTATTTAGATCAGCAAGCCCAGTATCATCATCCATTCATTCTTTCCAAAAAATACTATATTTCAAAAATACCTTCGGAGTGTATGATCCTCAAGACTAATCGGCTGTAATGTAGGAGCATGAGTCAGTCAGCGAAGTATAGGGTTCCAGAAATGATCATCAGCAGGATGGTGTTTTAATTTATTTTGTTTAAGAACAACAAATCTGAGTTTATCTTTCAATTCTGCTTGTGTAGGTCTCAAGCAAGAGACCGTTGGAGTTCTGGTGTGGTCTTTGTGTTGTTACAACAAGAGGAGCAGGATGGAGATTATCCCCTTCTCTGCTTGGGGTCTTCCCTGTTGGACTTTAACAGATTTTATCCTTTCAACTTCTTGAAATCAGTCATAATATAAACCCCCTCCCCAGCATGTTCATATCGGTGCTATTAGGGATGCAAACTTCATCAGCTTGTCCAGTGAGATTGATAGCAAGTGTGAAATACTTACCATCTTACTAATGAGACTGGCCATCACGTCATTTTTACAAGCAACTTCCTTTCTATATGACCCATCCCCATGGCACCTGACCATTGTGCTGAACATCATATGCATCCACTGGTAACTAAATTTTGATTGTCTGTTAACAAAGCTTAATGTGAAAGGGATCTTCTATTTGGTGCCTTTTTACAAAAAATAGAGTAGTTTTCTTCCTTCCTAATGTGCAAAATAGGCATAGGATCTGCTAAATTTGTCAGATAATTCACCATTACAGATTTTCCATAGCTATCACATAGTGTCTAAATTACAACCTTTAATTATGCTGGGTTTCTCTACTAAGAGTTGTTTTTCTCGTCTTTTTAGCAAATGTTAGTTGTGTATTGAGAGACTAAGCCAAATCTGATACTAAGTGTGGCACTGTAATAAGGTTCTCTTAAAGAGTGAGAACCATTAATCATAAAGAGTCAAGTGCTTGGTCTTCTATTTCTTTCTTCAAACTCTTTGCTATTGCCGTGGAGTTGTCTCCTGTGACCACAGCGACAATAATACCTGGTGACAGAACCAGAACTGTCCCACTGTCATTAATGTTAGCATCTGTTTTCAGGTGTTTGACAGTTCCTCTACAACAGCTTGCTCCACTATGAATCATCTGCCTGCATGGTAGCCAGTTTGAAGAGGATTGCTGCTCGATGATGTGTGTGTACTTTCCTCACCCAAGGTCCAGAGCGCAGTGTTTGGTAGACTTAGATGGTTGCAGTTGTTATGGAAGATGTGGGGTCCAGTTACTCACTGTACAGATGACTAAATCTAGTAAAAATAAAATTCACCATTAAAAACTAAGTAAACTTTCGTATTTCAAAGGTAAATTTCTGTGCAAAAGTTAGGAGAACTGCAAGTTGATGGTGAAAATTATTGACTAAAATTTGTTGAAGGTTTCTAAGTAAGTCATGGGCAATACATGGATGATTTACTCAGCTGTGCATAGCTTCTTTATTATTTTTTTTAAGGTGAATAATTTATGACTACTTTCAAAGATCTTTTATCAGCCACTTATCTCCTTCAACTAGACTTGTAGGATAAAATGAATTGCTGCTTAATATTATAAGAATTAATCAGACCAGAACAGCAGGAGAATAATGGCTGCCTTAATGGCGAACACTTAATTCTACATTTGGCAACAAAAACTGCAACTCAAATATAAGGAATTTAACCTTTATGCCTCATCTGAACACTGAAAACTATTGATAATACAGTGATTTACAATATATTTATTACATATTGTAATTTTAGTTACTGGTAACTAAACAGAAAAATTTATTTTACTGGAAAAATTCATTGTTCTCTAACAGGTTCTTGCTCTCAGATGTTCTGTGGTACTGTCCAAATTTTCAGTCATCACATGAGCTACATTCCTTATAGCTTTGTTCCACTATTGCAACCTCCAGACCAATTAAAATGTGCTTTTATGAATTTTACCAGATAAATCATAACTGTGTGTTTTCTGTCACCACGTTAGCTACAGCAGCAGCAGCAGCAGAAAAACTGTGAAAAATTCAATCAAAGGACTGGGAAACCCGCCATATGAGGAAAGGCTGAGAGAACTGGATTTGTTCAGCCTTGAGAAAAGAAGGGGAGACCTTATCACCACGTATTAAAAAGGTACAAAGAAGATGGAGCCACCCTTCTTACAAGCAGTCACATGGAAAAGATGAGGGGTAATAGGTACAAGTTACTCCTATGGAGATTCTGGTGAGAGAGAGGAGGAAATTTTTTCCATCAGCCATTGGAAAAATCTCTCCGGGGAAGTGGTGGATTCCCCAACACTGGGCGCTTTTAAGATTTAGCTGGACAGGGTACTGGGTCATCTTGTTGAGGCCATGATTTTGTCAAGAAAGACTGGACCAGATGATCCTTGGAAGACAGGGGAAAAGAGCAGAATACACACACCTCCCCCTATAATCCAGGAGGAAGCAGTTAATGACCTGCTATGTCATCTAGACATTCACAAGTCTATGGAGTCCAGTGGGATCCACGCAAGAGTACTGAGGGAGATAGCAGAGCATCTTGCCAAGACAATCTCCATCATTTCTCAGTAGTCCTGGTTAACAAGGGAGGCTGAGGGGAAACCTTCTTGCTCTCTCCAATCAGCTGAAGGACATTGTAGTGTCCTGGTCTCTTCTCCCAAGGAACAAGCGGTAGAATGAGAGGAAGCGGCCTTGAGTCGCACCAGGGGAGGCTTAGATTGGATGTTTGAAAAAATTTCTTTACTGAAAGAGTGGTGAAACATTGAAACAGGCTTTCCAGGGAAGCAGTGGAATCATGAATCCTGGAGGTGTTAAAAAACGTGTAGATGTGGCAGTTTGTGACATGGTTTCACGGGCATGGTGGCATTGCACTGTTGACTGGACTTGATGATCTCAGAAGTCTTTTCCAACATTCATGATTCTGCAATTATATGTTTCTGTGATTCCGTCCTTGAAGTCCCTTCCAGACTGGTATTCTATGATTCTATGAGTCTATGAATTTTTATCCATGTGAGACTCTGACGAATTTTAACACAGGTTTTGCAAGCGTTAATTATATATGATTTGACTCCCTATTTTTTTTACCAGACACATTTTATTAGTACTTTTCAAGATTCATTATGTACTCTTCTGTGCTTGCAGTATGTAGCAGAATGTAATAAGATCTCATTTTATGCTTGGAATAAAAAAATATCCTAGACTTGTAATAACTATTATAACGTAAAATTAAATTACTACAAACAACTGCTAATCCAGTTGGCCTTTGATTACAGTCAAGTGTTTTATAATATTACAATCTGGCTGTGCTCTAAGTCAGGGTAATTTATTTTGAACTGTAAATGCTCAAATAATTTTTATTTATTGTCTCATATTCTACTCTTCCTTTTAATTTTTTTTCTTAGTTTCAGGGAAGATTCAGCCTTTATTTGGACTCTCTGTAATGTGAATATGTTTAGATATTATTTTATTTCCTTAGATAAATATTGAAGTGACAGAGAAAGAAACATTCTGGAGAGAAATCTTTCTTGTATAAGCTGCAGCAGGAAATACATTGATCAAGAGAAACATCTTCCTAACATATTACAGTACATAGATTTTACTATGCAGTTTTATAGGGGCAGATGAGAAGGCTTTTATTGTACAGAAATAATAGATAAACACAGATAATTTACTTTTCCTGAATAGTTTTGTAGATAGTGTATGGGTCAGGAAACCTATAATGAGACAACCCTAAGGCAATGGGATGAAGAATTTTTTGCTTTTGGGATCAGTAGTTTGAGTCTAGACTATCTAAAAATCATTTAAAAATCATTAAAATTCAGTGGCTGTGCGATAATTCAAGACTTGGGAAATCAAAATTCAGTTCTTTCTCTGCTATAGACTTCCTATGTTAACTTGAGAAGGTGGGGTAGGATGAGATTTATGAAAGTATTTATTGCTGAAATACCTCCATGGATCTGATCCTTCATTTCCTTGCTTCTAGCCTCTACCTGTTGCACATCCACAAGCACTACACATTCTCCCAACTGACCCTTTTTCTTTTTAGAAGTGGAGACTGGCAGCTATCCAGAGATACCATGATTTAACACACACTGTTTTTGCACACAGAAGCAAGCAGTTAAGAAACTGAATATCTCTTTTAGAAAAGCTTTGAGGCTAGGCAGGATGAAACAACAGACATTTTTATTGTCCTTTCTAGGCTAAGGTGCTTGCCTATAGACTTGATGTTTTTCAAGGGCATTTCCAGCTCCATTATGGGTGTCCCACATTGCACAGCATATGAACATATGGTCCATAGCAGGCTTAGGTGACACTCAGAGCATCTGAAGTGAGGAGCCAGATTTCCTTATATATTTTTAATGAGGACAGATAAGGACTAAGGAATTGTTTTCTGGAAATGTTGTAGTTAAATGTCACAAATATGCCTTGTCTCACTGCTTGTGAGGAGCATGCTCCTTTTACCACTTTATAAACTTTGAATGGTATTTATCTAAAAATAGATGTTCCAGGGTGTGTTATTGTCTGGAATCTTCATAGCAAACACCTGCCAAATCTTCCACACAGTTAAGCAATGCTCTTTATTAAAAATCACCTGGGATCCCAGCTAGGAGCAACTCCCAGCTAGCTGTAACTTCTGTTGGTTTCAGGACAGAAGGGAATTGACTAGTTGCACATGGATGCATCCTTCACCACCATGTGAAGAAGTAAAGACAGAGATGGGAATGTTGTTTATCTACTTTACTGCTGCTCCATGTAAGCAATGTGTGCAATTTCTCAAACTCCATACCAGTTACAGGGAGGGAAAGGCACTCCATAACCTTTAAAACAGGACAAGTAAATAAATAAATAAACAGGAACGAATAATCAAGCCAATGCATCTTCATTTGTAACAATGGTCAGATAAAGTACTTTACAAATGCTTGTTAAGCTCTTAATTGCAGATATTAGGCTCACACTGTGCCAAAGAGCACTGCCACTGCCATTTTCAACTTAGGGCACAAAGTTATCTAATACATATTACTGGGTGGGAACCACTAGAAATTCGAGTTTTTGTATAAACCTCACTGTTCCCACACAACATAACCTATGTGAGATTTGTTTTTAATCTTGAAAACACTTTTATTAACAAAACGATTATCTTCTCTCAGTGCAGAACACCCTAGTGCGTAACCATTGAAGTCTGGTATTTGTCTTAAGACTCAGTGCTTAATGCAGTCATGTCTCTAATCAACAGCAGGGACAGCCAAGGAAATGAGCTTTTTAGACATGCTATCATTCACCTTTCAAATGAAGAATTACAGCTTCAGCTTTCCTCTTTCCACCTGTATAATACATGACTGCTCACTTAATACTAGAAGGCAGTTCTCTTCCAAGCATCAAGGTGAGTTCTATGCCTGATATTCAGACTACATTATGGGGATTCCAGGTATTCCTATGCAAAAGAAAGAAAAGCCTTATCACAGCATGATTATGGACAATGTGCTCTAAAGGGATCCTTTGAATTTTAGAGTAACCCACACTTAGCAACCTAGGACTACTGAGCACATGATTCTGTAGAGGGGATTAGAAAAATAAACAATTAGACAGTCTCATATGAGCCACGAATATCTATAGAAGTAAATATTTTTTGTCTTTGCAAAAGGGAAACAATGCACTGTGCACCTGATTGACAAGAGCACTGCTGCTTTTTGGGTTTGCTTGTTTAGGCCAAAACTGTTGTATATACTCAAAAGGATACTCCGAAAGGATGGCCCTTGCTCTGAGGAACTTTCAGACCAGGTAGAAAGCCAGGAGCAAGAAAGATGTATTCCCTGACTGCTAGTTTCCAAGGGAAAATTGCTTTATCAGTTAATGTAGTAGAAGTTTTCCTCTTTTGGTGTTCATTATTAAAATGATGTTTCATGCCCATTTCTTTAAGAACACATAGGAAATCTGCTATTTCCTGTCTTAAAAACTGGAAAACGTCCTTTACATAGTATCAATACAGCAAATACAGGGATCTGAATGACATATTACAACGTAGCAGTTTGTTTGATTACCAGGTCTTTACTCATATTACATACAAAGTCAGTGAATAATTACTTCTTGTCTACATATATTGCATTAAACTGGGTCTGTAGGTCCCAGCTCTTAAGTCTCAGCTACAGTATTTACTTGTCTATGAGTCAAACAAATTAGAAATTGGCATTCTACTTCTGTTAATTATTTTTAAAATATCAGCACAATCTATTTCCTTTTACACTACAAATTTCAAAGTACATTTTTGTACAGCGTCAAAAACAATACCAGTTATTCTTCTGTGTGTAGATTAAGCTTGACTCAGAAGAAAACAAATAAATCTTGCAATATTGAAGCTGCAGAATATCTGTTTTGAACAACCATGACAGGTTTCAGAGTGCGTGTTTAGTGAGAGAACAAAGATGCCTTAACAAAAGTAGTTAGTGAATGATGAATTAAATTCTAAATATTATTCGTATTTTGTATCGGAGCAGAATACTGGAAGAAAAAATCCCAAAGTTTTTGAGGATTTTATTCCATGTAAAGACTTCAAAATGAGAAGCTGCACCTAACTCATAACTATCCCCATTCATTCTGCAAGGTACTGGAGAAAGAACATTTTCTCTGACAGACTGTTCACACTGAGATTTCAAAATATCTCCCAGTTGCTAGTTCTAATTCGACTGGTGCTGGAGAGCATATATTGCTTGCCCTTCAGCTAGAAGGGAAAGCTTCCAAATAAATGGTACAACTGGGAAAGAGGCTGGGGAAGGCAGAATAAATAGGAGAACTGCAAATTAACAGTTTCACGTATGAGATGCTAAGAATTGCCAATATTGTGACACAAAGTGTTCTAGAAAGGTTCTGTTCAGAAGAATTAAGGTTATCATGAAAAGTGAATACATTACAATTAGCTTAATCCTTATTATTTGTGAGAACAGATCCATGAATAGATATGTTATCCAGGCTGAAGAGTTTTTGTAAAATTACTATGAAAATGGCTTCAGAGATACTATGTAAATCTAGGAAAGCATATTACTGCTATGAATACCAAAAACACTGTAATGTCTTTGATAGGTTCACCAGGGTACAATACTACTACTGATATCTCAGTCAAAACACAGCAAAGTATATCTGAAAGTCTTCAATGGCAACAATATTATTTGAGTGGCAAAATGATATTAAAGCTAGTGCTAAAATCACTTTGATCTTATTATAACTTAGTATTGATATAATTTTTATTAGTGTTGTGAATTGCTTTCCCTCTCTGAATGCAACGTAAAAGTGAGCTCCATCTAGGTCTGATTAGATAAAAATTTTGAATTCTGTGGAGCCCTCTGTAGCCATATACACCTTTATGTATAAGAGATTCTTGACTATTTAACTTCTAAGGAGGATTTTCACAGCATTTATGAGTTTGTGATTTTTCATTTGACCCTGACTTAAATGTAAATGTCTTGCTTGAGATGTCAGATTCTCCATTGTAAGTACAATATAAACTCTTGTATTTTCTACCTTAGCCCTGACCTGGCAATCTTTTATAGCTATAAGCTGATGTAGGATTTTTTTTTTTCCCCTACTTGTTGAGTAATAATGACAAAGATGTTCTTCAAGCAAAGACAGACCTTGCGTAGTAAAGAACGCAGCAGAATCTTAATGTAAGCATAAGAAATCCAAGAAAAGTAAGTCCAAATATTCAGCTGGATGCAGAGCGCCCTAAAGCAATCGTTGAAAAGATCCTGTCTGAGACCTGCTAAATATGCGCAGATTGATTGTACTTTACAATAAATAGCTTTATGTTTGGCTGCATGCTGTGTAGTTACTTCCATTTCTGGATGTCCTTCTGTCAGTAAAATATTTCTGAAACTGGTGAAGAAGTGTATTACCTGGCTGGCAGGCCTTCAGTTTTTAGTTTATTTCACTTCTATAAAGTACAGTGAATCAATAACACAGGACAAAAATGCCTAAGGCTTTCCTGAGCACTCATTTGTAACCTACAAGTGTAAGACTGTAGGTTTTTATTATTCTGCTATCTCAACTAGGGTTTTATCTTTTGATAAAAGCTTTCCATTTTGAAATAATATAATGAAGAATTGCTTTTTTTTGCCTCCTTTGAGAGAATCCTATCCCAAAGAGAAAGCTGTCATTACAAAAATTGTGGACTACATTCTTTTAGGTGCAGTTGTAAGACAGACTTTACAAAATGTTGAAACAAAACTATGTGTTATTCTGCTTGTGGATCATCTGAAAAAGACTTTAAGATCTTCAGTATGTCTCCCTTTAGCAAGTACAAAATTGATCACATCGTAGCTCATTCTGAAAAGCAAGAAAAATAGTGAAATTCACATCATATTTTTAGTGTCAAGATGGCTTTTTAGTTTTGTTCTTTTTTTTCTGGGGATAAATAGAGTGCTTTTCTGAAGTTAGGAAGCTGCATTAAAAGAAGCTATTAGTTGGTACTTCTGTCTTTCAGAGGTTTGGCTTGGTAAGGAGGTAGCAGAAATCTTTTCACTCTCTTGTGCTGATGTCAGCTGTGATGCAAGGACCAGGGCAGTTAGGAATGAATTCCGTCTGCAGTCTCAGAACAGGTCATTGCTATTCAGTCATGCCAGGCTGAAGACACTGAATTTTCTTCTATGGTGTATATGTCACTTCTCATTAATTCTGAGAGACCTGCTACTTTAGAAATCAGGGTAAACAGAGTCACGTGTTGGATTAGATTTCTTCCATGAATAAATTTATTTCGTAGCAAGTGTAAAAAATGAATAAGGCCAAAACTTGTCAGAGCAGAAAATGTCACAGTGATTGCTAATACATTACTGGGCAGAGAAATGCCTAATAAAACCCCTATTAGGATGTCATACCTGCTTACTACTGAATTCTCCAGAAAGTTTATTTGATATGTCTAAGTTAATTATCAAAGTCTTGGGGACAAGAAGGAGCTCACTGGGCCTGAATGTGTCAGAACTGAATAACTAAACTGTGAAAATTCATGGCCCTTTGCTTTGAATAATTAACTTGATTCTTTGTTGAAAGCACACACCTTGGAAACTAATTTTCTCCCTGCAAAAAGCAATTTGTCTTTGTGTTGCCTTTGAAAAGTAAACTGTTTAACTGTGAGGCTATTTTCATCTCCATTTTATCCATCTGAGCTTTCTTCCTTATTTTCCCCTCAATATTTTCCCATTGCTCCTCTTGCGCTGAATGAGCTCTGTTCTTGATAAAAACTGAAATGTGAGATTGTGAAATGTGAGATTGTATAATTTCCCACCAATTGGAACAGATGATCCTCACAGCACTGGCTTTGTGGCAAGGGGCCCTTTTTCCCTTCATGATACTGATTATATCCAAAGAATAACTACTTTGTGGAGGATGGGTAACAGAAATAAACTTTTGTGTGCACAGGTAGAAAAAACAGCTTGGCAGAAGGGATCCATGATAGAGGGTCCTGAATCCCCTGGGTAAAATCCTGACTGTTCTCAAGTTAACGTTAAACCCCTGCTGGCTGCTATGACTCTGGGAATGCATTGCTTGGATCACAGGTATGTTTCAGTCCCTAGTGAGCTGTTGCCAAGTGTATATATACTGTTGCCAAGTATAATACTCTGTTTGCTATGTGGTTGCTTGGCTGAAGGGAATGGTTCCCAGTCTGCTCCCTAATTAAATCTTCTGTCCAAATTTTAGAAGTCACCATTGCATTTGTCAGTTTCAGAATAAGAGTTAAAATAAGGAGTTTAAGCAATTTTTTCATCTTTGGTTTTCCCTTCTTAGAACAGAAAGAAAATAAGCTTGCCAATGACAAATTGTCATACCCAGCCTCTGCATTAACAGGTCACTCATATCTTCCTTTGAGGAAAAGTAGAGGACTGCACAATGTCTTGAACTGTTGCAACCTCATCTCTTTTGACTGTGTAACATGGCCTGTAACTTTAGCTATGGAGCACTAGATATGGTGTTTGGGCTCTTTGATCTCTTGATGACCTTAGATGAGGAAGAGTCTGTGTTTTGAATAGAGGTGATCGGTTCAAACCCAGGAAAACAGCAACCACTTATGCAGGTGAGAGTTTAACAGTCAAAACAGTCATGCATTCCCTCCAGAAAGAAATGTTGATACGTTACAGTCTTTTGCTCAGGTTGTTTTTCTGAATGTTTTCTGAGTACCTCAGTGTATTTTGAGCTGTATCTACTGGCAGATTACCATAGTAATATTCCTCTGCTGTGTTATTTTGGAAAACATATTTTCCCTTAGGTCCTGGTGGAATACGTTATGAACAGGAGCTAATCAGTCTTTGATGTCAGCTCTGTGCCTCTAGGAAATACTGGATGTGCTTGTCATTCCGAGCAGTTCCTCAGGTCCCTGCTTCCCTTGTAACTCTGTGAAATTTGACAAACATCCTTCTTTGCCATCATATAAACGGTACTTTCAAGATAAGAAGCATGGTCCTCCACAGCCTTTATTGTACCAAAAAATAGAGTTTTCTGCTCTACCTTTTATTACAAAGAGACAAGGGAGATGTAAAGCTACCTTTAAGCAACATTTACATGATCTTCTCTGGACTTCACTTGTAATTATCATTGTTTTAAATTTGCTCAAATTGCATTAAAATATGTGAAAAGCCAGAGTTTACTATAGCTAAGAATAAGAGGGATTCTGGGTAGTCTGGATCAGAATTCCCACAGTAGCTTCATGGTTTAGCCCCAGCCAGCAACTAAGTACCATGCAGTTGCTTGCTGAGCCTACATCCATCTCCCACCTGGTGGGGTGCGGGAAGGATTCAGAAGGTTAAAATTGAGAAGACTCATGGACTAAGATAAGAAGAGTTTAATGGTTGAATCAAAATAAAATAATAACAGCATTAATGGTAATAATAGTAATAGTAAATATAAATTGTAATGAGAAGGAAATAACAAAAGAGAAAGAGAAATAAATCCCAAGACAAACAGGCGATGCAAAAAAAAAACCCAGGTGGTACAAATTGCTCACGATCTGCTGACACATGCACAACTGATGCCTGAGCAGTCATAACTCTATCCACCTTCCCCAAAGTTTAGACACTGAGTATGATATCATACAGTACGGAACATCCCTTTGGCCAGTTTGGGTCAACTGTCCTGGCTGTGTCCCCTCCCAGCTTGTTGTACACTGCCCACTTTCTCATTGGCAGGCCAGTATGAGAAGCTGAAAAGTCCTTGACTGCTTATCAACAACTAAAACATCAGTCTGTTATCAACATTGTTCTCATTCTAAGTAAAAAACACACCACCATACCGGCTACTAGGAAGAAAATTATTACAGCTCAAACCAAAACAAGTAGATATAACTATAAAATTATGTCCTGCAGTGAGTCCCTCAAATTTGCAAGCAATCAGGGAAAGCTCCCAGATATAGTTTGCTCTGAAAAAAGTATTACTTTGTAAGAAGATGTATGATGCTAGTAAGGTGCAGTTAATGGAGCCTGTCAATGCAACACAAGCATCAGTCATCACCCTCAGCATGAGCAGAGAATTTTTCTGATGCTCAATATGACCCTCCAAACCCTATTATTCCCATACCACTATAGGTTGTAAAGACTGAAGCCCATCTCCTTTTCATATGCTGTGTTTAAATACACTGCTAAGACTTGCTCTGGATAGTGGAACTTAATAAATCTTGTTCCTTTTAGATCCTAAGGTTGTTTCTCTAAAATCAGGTCTGGACTATACTTAATTTTGGATTATTAATTAGTAAAGTTTACAAAGAAGTAACAAGTATTTATTTGTATCAAAGAAAGTGGTGAAATTTGAAGAGTATTCTGTGGTTTTGCCCCAGTTATCTGTGAAAACCTTTGCATGTTCTTCAGGAACCATTACTAAAATAAGCAGGATCAATTTCTTTCAACTTTTCTTTTGTGTTGCTTTGGACATGAAATGAAACATAGTGATTCAAAACGCATGGAGTTTGTCCATATATCTGATCCTTTTCTCTTTTCTCACATCAAGCTACAGAAAATGAATGTATTCAGGAAAACTTTATCTTAAGCTCTGTTCCTCTTCTAGTCCTCTCTTTAGTCATAGATCAATGGTGCTGGGAGAATACACGAGTAAGGTATCAGTGTAATGTTTGCATTGATATAATTTTCTTACCTTATGTTTGGCTGTTGTCCAAAGTCACAGTGAAAATACCAGGCCAAATTGATTGTTGGCATGATGTGGTATGGGATAATGTCATGCTGTATGTCTGTTATGCAAAACCCAATCTTCTGAAAAGGGGGTTCTGGATTAGAACAGACCAATGATATATACAAATTTCACACCACAGAAGTTGCTGAGCATTTATTTGGCGATGTTATTTATTTTAGTCAATCAAAAGACTCCTTTTCCATGAAACAAAAGCATTGGTCATTTTAATAGCATACCACATATACGAAATAAACATGAATAGTGGCTTCGAAGAATGAGCTGATATTTTTCAACTCACCCGTATTAGAAACCTTATTCCAGAATTTTTCAAAGCCACATATTTTCTAGATTGATTAGTGGTTGTTGAATATTTGTTGCTCTTTTTCCCCCCATTTAAGTCATCATAGTTTCATAGAATGACCTGGGTTGGAAGAGAACTACAGGTATCACCAAGTCCAACTGCTGTCCCTGCATAGAACAACACCTAAATTCAGACCATGTGTCTGAGAGCATTGTCCAAATGTTTCTTGAATATTGTCTGATTTGGGGTTATGGCTGCTTCTCTGGGGAGCTGTTCAATCACCCTCTGAGCAAAGAACGTTTTCTTACTATTCAACCTAAACTTCTCTGACACATCTTACTATGTTTCCTTTGGGTCTTATCATTGGTCAGTAGAGAGAAGAGATCAGTACCTGCTTTTCCTCCCCTTACGAGGAAGCTCTAAGGCCACGGTGGTATTGCTCCTCAGTCTCCACCTTCTGCAGGCTTAACAGACCAAGTAACCCTAACTGCTCCTAATACAGCTTCCCCTCTAAATCCTTCACTAACACTTTGCCCCTCCTTTGGACACTCTCCAATAGCTTTATGTCCTTTTTATACTGTGGTGCCTGAAACAGCACACAGTACAAAAGGTGAGGCTGCATCAGTATGGGGTGGAGTGGCACAATCACCATCCTCGACTGACTGGCAGTTCTGAGGACCCCAGGACACGGCTAGTGCTATCGTGTTCATCTTGCCATAAATCAAAAGCCCTAAACAAAACAAAAAATTTGAAACAAAAGTTAATTCTGACATGAGATTTGATCGTGGCCATCTTGTGGACAAGCCATGTTTTTGAAGGGATTCAGCAGAAAGAAACCCCTAAAATATTTTTCTTAGATTGAACTTTTCTCTAAAAGACTTCTGGTTCATAAAAAATAATTTCCTGCTGGTAAAAGAAAAACCCAGCCTTGAAATATATATTGTCCAGCTCCAAAGGCTGTACAGCTCTGGGAGCTTTCCATGGGGATGATGCCAGATTGAGTGTTTTGCTTCTAAGTAGACAGCATGAGTATCCGCTGTCCCTCAATATACTTGAATTATCCCTAAAATGTTGGCTTTGGACTCCAAACATCAAAGCAGTGGAACCTACCGTTTCCCCTGTGTAAATGTATTTCTGCCAGTTTCAATAGAAAGTTATGAATTGTTCTATGGAGACAAAGACAGAGGTAGCTCAGAAGATACTTTTACCTTTTGAAGCATAAAGGCTTTGTAGGGAGTCAGTGTTGGTGACAAAATCCAAAGCCCTGTGAATTTTGTGTGGGTACTGGCTTTTCTGTGAATACCTTTAAATGCCTCCAAGCCCTTTCAGGCTTTTTAGCATTCTGTTCCTACACCACGTGGTGCGCAGGCTGTCTTATCAGAGGCAGGATGGTTTCGTCTTGAATGAAGGGTAAAGAGAGCTTATAGACGTGCTTCTAGGTCGTAAGAACCTTTTCTCTAAATAGAGATTATAAGGAGGATTTTTTTTTTTTTCTGGCTTGACATGGCAGCACTCTCAGTGCTTGAATATTGCTGAATATTGCTGAATAAAAGGAAGATTCAAAATAGCAAGCAAGATAATTAAAGAAGCTGGAAATAACATGCAGGTTCAGGAGGAGGTGGTTCACAGATTGTAGCTATTGGGTGGCAAGTAAGCCAAGTGAATCAGGTTAGGTGAAGACCTGTCAGTCTTCATATGCACCTACAGCAGTGAGCTCTACAAGGAGCTGCATCTTAAAGCTGTCCAGAAGCTGCAATTCATACAGAATTTGTTGGCCACTTGTTTAATAAACAGTATTTCTTTTCTGAGCATCATAAATCTGTTGTCTACAAAAGGCATGGATCCTCACTGCTTCAGAGAATGCCTTTTCCCTGTGGTACTTGGCTGTGGTTGCCATTCGTGCGTAGCAGTTCATGGGGTTGAGAAAAAATAGTGTGCACGTTCACTGGCTTTAGGGATGTGATTACCCATCAGATCTTTCTTTTTTGTCCTGTAGCTTCAGTCCTGAAGAATGTCATTAAAGCCACCACCATTCTGTTCTCCACAGCTCAGACTGAGGCTTCAACTTAGTCCATGGAAAGGACCAGGGAGTCTCTTGTTGGCAAGAACCTGAGAGGGAACTGGTGCAAGGCTGTGCTGACTGCATGGAAAGAATGAATTTCCTACCTTTTGTTTTAAGAGACAGAGCTTTCAGTCTAGATAAACTGGAGCTGGTTCTCATTCTTTAGCAGGGATGCAAAAGTACTGACCAGCTTTGCGATGCACAAATAGACAATAGGCTCACAAGAACTTCAGCACTTTGACGAAACAAAAGATAGAATATAACACATTGAGAGCTACTGCCTTCCCCTACTTGAAGTCCACTTTCCCCTTCTAATAATCTTTCTTTCCTTTTACATCTTCAATCTGTAGTGTAATCTGGTTATCTTCCTCTGTAAATAGTTTTACATATTGAAAAATGTGTTTATTTTCAAGAAGTGTTCATTTTCAGAACAACCTGTTTTGCTAGTTTATTGGCACTGGCACTCGCAGAGCACTCATAGTAAAAGGGATTGAACAAGCTCAATTTCAGAGAGAACTTCTTGACCCATAAAATACTATTGCTTACATTACTTGATAATAGGCTATACTCACCCTCTTGTCAGCTTGTTTGTTTGAACTAATGTGCAGATAATAAACGTTAACTCCCATCCCTGTAGCTAGCTGTACTTCTGAAAGGATATGTTCAAAGTTCAATAGTTCTTGCCTTTATAATAAGTGCTGAATGTAAATGCACACTCTGTTCTAGTAAGCTGTATTTCTAGTTTTACTCTACGTAGACAGATCTCTTGACCACATTGCAATTAGAACAACAGAATAAATGTAATTTTTAGTATAAGAATCAATAATATAATAAAGCAAAAAAGAGGAGAAAAATAAAAATGAGGAAAAAGATCAAGCGTTGGTAAGTTGTGGATAACTATAACACCTTTTTTACTCACGCATCATGACAAATGTGCACTTGTCATCCTGGTACAGGTTTAATGGGAAGTTTATGAGTACTTCTTGCTATATTCCTGTCCCCAAATTAAGACAGTTTTATTGGAACTGATGTCATCCAACAACTGTCTAGTTCCCGTCACTCAGACTACGTCTGGCCCCAGTCTAAATTATGTTTGCTTTTTGTCAGGGAAAAATTTGATTTGGAGATTTCTTGTTAGGAGACATTAGCAGGAGCAAATCTCAGCAGAAGTTGTCCATGTTGTGCTGTGCAATAAAGAACCAGTTGTGTGTCTGAATTAGAAAGGCTGTTCTGAACACCACTCCCGCTTCACCTATCACTCCCCCTCAGACTCCAAACAACATCTCTGGTTCTTCCATCGAATTATTTATTGATTATGTGTTTGTCTTTCTTTGGACTAGAAAACTACCTTTTGTGTGTTTTGTAGACTTGTGCTGGCTCATGACCCCAACTAACAAGACACTACGAAGCTAACACCCAGTGTCCAGAGGTAACTGCAGTTAGACATAGTGTCCTTCTACTGAAACCTTAATACAAGTTCTCTTTTCTGCAGTAAGCTTCTTGAAGGAATTTGGGGAGAATCTTTTAGTTAATGCTGGCATCTTTTCATAAGATGAATCCTGCTTTCAAAGCAGTATAGAAGTTGTCATGAATATGGAAAAGCTGATACGTTTTACATTTGTTTGCATTCCAATCTTTGGAACTATTTTGTGTTTCTATGAATATGAAAGATGATTTATCAACCTGGCTGCTATCCTGCCTCCCCATCGAATAGCTAAATTCTCACGTCTTTCTCTGACCTTTTCTTACTGAAGTATATTGTACCTGTTGCACTTCAGTGACACGAGGCACAATAAATTTCAGGACTGTGACTGGCCTAAAAACACATCCTTTCTTTCTGCCCATGTTCTTTTTCATAGGAAGTTTGACCTTCAGTGGCCTTCATGAATTTCCCTTACAGAAGCAATATTAATTTTATACTTTGTAGGTAACTTTTCTGTATGCATGCCAGTGTTTGTGCATTCACATGCATGCTGAATCAAAAAAATCACCTCTCCTTTGACTATGATTCTTTTCCAGTCATACTTGGGTAGGAGATAGAAAAGATTTCTAGATGAAAATACAGTTATTACCTTTTGATGTAGTGTAGTGGCACAGATTAAAAACTCTTGAATATATCTGAGTTACAATAGACACAATTTGAAAAACGTCTTCACTCTTTTGCTGTCCTTAAGGGTAATGATTAATGTGCTATTGCAGGATGATATATATGTCCATAGATTACTCTTTGAATTACTGTGGCTACTTTATAACTTATTGTTTGCCAAGGATCTCTGAACATTTCATTTAAAGATCAGAGAAGAATAAAAGCATTTTCTTTTTCTCCCCAGCAAGACTTAAAAAAATAAAAAAATAAAAGGAATAGGATGGGGAGAGACAGATGATTCATTCTGGCTTGAAATGAAGCACCTTGAATCAAATTAATCACTTGTCACTGAATCTTACACACTTGAATACATGATTACTGGAAAACAAATTCAAGGAAGAGATACAATGTGGAAAGTTCTGATATTTACTGTATATACTGCTATGTCTGAATATAGGGTTATATGTTGCTAGATTTGCTAGCACGATTTTAAACATATCTTCTCACAGAAGAGAGGTATATAAGGTATATATTAGACTTGATGTTAGGAAAAACTTCTTCAGTGAAAGGGTGATTGGCCATTGGAATGCACTGCCCAGGTTGGTGGTGGAGTCGCCGACCCTGGAGGTGTTTAAGTGGGGACTGGATGAGGCACTGAGTGCCATGGTTTAGATGATGGGTTGGTGTTAGTGTTGGTGTTGGGTTATAGGTTGGAGTAGATGATCTCGGAGGTCCTTTCCAACCTTAGGATACTGTGATATTGTGACTCAAAGAGAGAGAAAAAGATGTATATTCTGTAAGGGGTTTTTTAATATTAATTTTCTGGTCTTTATTGCTGTGACAGTGAAGTAGAAAAATATTGAAATAATTCAGAATGACTGGAGACTGCTTCCTTGAGGGATGAAGGTCTCTCTTTTCCAAGTGCTGCTGTAGAACAAACCAGCTGAGGTAACACGGGCCTCCTGGGAATGAGGTAGTTTTAGGAATTTTGAGCTTTGAGGTTTCTAATCTGCTTTGGTGAAACTGGCTAGTAGTCTTGTCCTGCCAGTGGCAGGAAGATTCAGAGATGTTGAGTACTCTCAGTGTTTTGCTCTGGATGCGTTTTTGGCTTTTATTGCAGGACACAGAATGGAAGAAAAGAAACAACTTGTGAAGCTGATGGCTTTAAGAAAAAATGTTGCAAATCCTGTAAAGGCACTGGCTAGCAAATTTGCCCCTTTTTAATGGATATTTTAATGAAAGTATTTCTCATGTTAGCAGCTGGGAGACAGTAAGTCACTGAAACTGTATGTCTCAAGAATCAGTCTTTGCAGCTTCAGGTAATTCAAGTCACTGTGTGGCTGCCCATTGATTCTCAAATAACAGGAAATACTACTGCCATATGTACTACAGGGTGACATGTTCCAAGCTGGCCAGGGCATATATCGAGGTTCTCACGATTATCTTCTCTAAGGGCACTGTGCTAAGATTTAGCCTATTTCCTAAATCATGTCAGGGAAGTGAGGGTTCAGAAGGTAGAATTCTGTTTGAGTTTTTTGTTGGACTGTTTGGGTGAGATGACCCAGTCCTGCTGGATATAATTTCTATTAAACTCAAAAGGCTGAATATTGACTGGAATAAATCACTGTGGTTGCCCCAACTTCAAGTGGATTAGGAGAACTGACACAGGTGACTTCCATTCCTAGGCATCGTGGAGAAGATTCACTGCCTCCTCCTCTCAAGACTGTTTAAAATTTGTTTCTGAGTAGAACAGCAAAACATATAGGAGTCTTTTATATGTGTCTTTAAATGTTGCTTGTCATGAAGCCGAACACCTTTTTAATTTTGTGTTGTAAATAATATTTTTTATTAAGATAACTAAATAAATGTTATTGTAATAAACACAGCATTGACACAAATAGGAGGAAATCCTGTGAAAAATTCTGCAATATTTCTCAAAAAAATTCTTCATGTTCTTTTTTAGGGGAATATTTATTTTGTCATGGATACTCATTTAAAAAATAAATGTTAGGGTCTGCCATAAAAATAATGAAGAAATTTTAGGAAATATTTCTGGGGTGTAATTTTGAATCTGTGGACGTAATTGTAGGAAATATATCCACCGTAATGGGAGAGTAAAAATTCCACTGTGTAATATTTTTGGCTATTGATAACGAATTCTTTTTGATTTTTGAATTCTGAGCAGTTAGATAACCTTGTACACAGTATTAATTATTAAAGAATAATAATAGAGGTAAGGAGTGAATGCATTTTCAAAAATCTTTCCTCACTAAAATGGAGCTTCACCCCTGCAGCAATTTCTAACATTTAAAAAACTATTATCATTATCAACTGGATCTAAAAGCCAAGAAGAGTGACAGAACAGAAAGTACAAAAAGAATGCAACAGTTTTAATTTCAGTGAAAGATAAAATTTTAATTCTTTTTGTTTTCTCTATATTTTCATTTGAATACAAAATATTGTGATTCTGGTTAATAAGATAAACTAGAACACTGCAATAAAGAGAAAATATAAATTTCAAAATAAATAAGCTGCTATAAGCCCCATCTTGAATTAATTTGCACATTTCCCTTTAATCCTTGTGCAATCAACATTTCAATGACAAAATAGCAGCTATATAGTGTACTGTTTTCTGTTGGGGAATGGTTGATTTGAAACTTTTCCAGTGAATTTAACTTTTTTTTCCCTGACAAAGTAGGTAATCAGCTAATAGATTCCATGTTTTGTCTTCTTATTCAAGGTAGCTCAGCACTGTATGTGCCTTCACTGAGGTCTCTGTTACCTGTTTGTCATTAATCAGCCTTTTCTCATGTCCACTCATTTGAAGGATAGTTGTGTGTGATTTGATTAGTTGTGTGATCTGTCACATCCGTCAAGAATTGACCAAGAGCCATCTGAAAAGAGTTTGCTCAATTGCTTATTTAGCGGACTAGAAACCTCTGCAAGACGCTTAATGGCAAAACAAACAAACAAAAAAAAACAAACCAAAAATCTCCAGACAGAACTCCTCTGCTTTGCTTCTGTCTGCAATATTTGCTATAAATCTTTCTTTCCTTCAAGGTAGTGTCACCTTCAAAGTTGCTGAAGTAATTCCTCCCAAAGACCACAACAGATTATGCGATTCATTTCCAGGACTCTCCTTTGGTATTTCTCCTTCTTATTGCTTTCTTCCTGTATTCTCTGCCACAGCTTACAATATAGTGTTATAGGTATGAATTGGAGAATTGTTTTTGTCAGTTAAGACTGCTGTGACATTCACAATTTAGGAGCCAAAATCATCCAACTCTTCTGTTTTCACATGCAGAAAAGTTCTGAGGTTGCTTCTGGTCAGATTGGATGACTCCCAAGTATTGATTTTATTTACTCTGTCAGGTTAATGAAAGCATGATAGATGGAAATGTATATTGCCACATGACAGGGTTTGCCTTGTGCAGTGGAAGTGAAGTTACATGCTCACAATATTTTGTTTACTATAGTCCCTCCGTGTTAAGGTATGACCTCTTATAAATGACTTGTGATACCAATGCTAAGTTTATTAAAAGGGAAGATATATTTCTGTTATAAACTGTATGATTATGCCGAAACCATATGGGAGAGGAAAATTTTCACTGAGACGAAGCAGTAATTTTCATTTCCAGTCCTGGATACTTGTTCTAATTAAAAATTGAAAGCTAAGATGGAGAACTATGAAGAATTTTTGTGATTAAGTGTCAACTTTGGTTTTTGACTGAAAGCTGTTGTTTTGGTGACCTTTTACCTTTCCTCATTGATTCACTTCGCGTGTCAGTTTCTTATTAGACCTTAATCACAAAACAATAGAATCATAGAATCATAGAATCATAAGGTTGGAAGAGACCTCTGAGATCATAGAGTCCAACCGTGCCTGTCTTCCTACTAAACCACATCCCTAAGAAACTCATCTACACATCTTTTAAATACCTCCAAGGATGGAGACTCCACCACCTCCCTGGGCAACCTGTTCCAATCCCTGACTACTCTCTCAGTGAAGAAACTCTTTCCAAAGTCCGGTCTAAACCTGCCCTGGTGCAACTTACAGCGGTTCCCTCTTTTCCTATTGCTTGTCCCTTGCGAGAAGAGAGTAGCACCCAGCCCGTCACAAGGTTCTTTCAGGTAGTTGTAAACAGTGATGAGGTCTCCCCTCAGCCTCCTCTTCTCTAAGCTAAACAACCCCAATTCCCTCAGCCTCCTCTCGTAGGGCTTATTCTCCAGCCCCTTCAACAGCCTTGTCACCCTTCTCTGGATGAGCTCCAGCACTGCAATGTCTTTCTTGTAGTGAGGGTCCTAGAACTGAACACAATACTCCAGGTGTGGCCTCACCAGTGCCAAGTACAGAGGTACAATTAATTGTCAACTTCTGAAATGTAAAGTGGAATTTCACACAGAAGAGTAGGCACATGCATATATGTGTGTGTGAGCGCATACACACATCCATAAACAGGTTCTCAAAAAGGAGAAAACCGGTTTAAATTTGCTGATGTAAATGTGCAGATAATTTGATATGCAGATCACAGAAGAAAGTCATTCTGCTTAGCTTTAATTCCATCAGGGTCATTTACTATTTGAAGGCTAGGAAAGAATAAATTGAAGATCAAAATCATCAACCTTGTTTGGCTTCATCCAAGATTTATGGTGGCTGCTTTCAAGGGCAACTAAAAAGATGCACAGAATTCATATCTTGCTTTCTTCTTTTTCAATATTTTACAAATATTACAGGCAAAGTCAACTTTTGGAGACATAAATCTAAACATTCTTTTCCCTCCTGGTCTTCCTGAAACTTCACTGAGATTTTCTGTGTTTAACAGCTTCCTTGGCATCATCCCTCTATGTTTCTTTTTTTCTGTAGTTTTATATATTCCTTGCCTGTTTAACAAGTACCATGATTACGGTTCTCACATTTTTTCCAATTTTTTATATTGGAAAACATTCCTATTAGCTTTTGACTTATTCATTTTTTAAACAAACATTTCAGTCAGATCTATTAGACAAATGGAGAGATGTAGCCAGTTTGAACACAGATATGCAATACTGAAACTCTCCAGTTACTCTGTATGCATAAGAAAGAAAATGCTTTTTATATGGTGTCTCTGTAAGTAAATAAGGATTTTTGCTTTCCTTTAGATTCTTTGATTAAGTTTGACAACAAGAAATATAATCTCCCATTCATATGATAAAGGAGGACAATACATGTGAGGCTGATACAGGGATTCCCTAGTTATCCTGAAGATCTGATATAGTGGGTAAGATTTGATAAAGCAAATAAGTTTTCCACTTCTAACTTGATGTAAACTTTTATTTGTAGAGTTTTTCAGATTTGTGGAATAAGGTTTATTGAAATGTTGGGCACCATAGTCAGAACCGCAAGACATTTAAGTAATACCTGGAAGAATCTGGATTTGGTTGAGTGAAAAATATGTGATTAGAAGCCCTAGTGATTCCATCAACATCCTTGATCTGCAGAAGCGAAATATGTTATGTACCACCAAACCAGAATTAAAGCACACAGTAACCCAGCCTTCAGTCTGATATTCATTATCTTAGAACCTGATGTCCATCAGTTACAATCCAAGTTAGGAAATGTTTTTGACTGCTTTGCTCAATGTCAGAAAAGTTTCTCAGATGTTATAAGGAAATAGAAGAGGTTATTTTCTCTCAGTCTTTGTGTCCCCAAGTTTCAAGGAGCCCATAAGAATTATGGTGAAAATGAAAGGTACTTTTGAATCCCTGGAAGGGTTTGGAACTATTACTATGTTGACAGTGCATTGTCTTTCAACATATAGTTTTAACTCCCAATTTTTATGCTATAACCTATGGGAGAGGTCAGTCCTTTCAAGAGACTCAGGCAGTTTTTGGTTTGTCATCTCAAAAGAACAGAATTAGGATTCAGAGTGGTCCTCTGAAAATGCTCTTTAAACAAGCCATGTTAAACAGAAATAAAATAAAATTTGTAGTTTTAGATGCATTGTCAACTTAAATTTTTAATAAGTACACAAAAATAGGTGAACAGAAATTAATAACTAGCTTGTTATTAAAAATGTTCTGTCCTACCTGTAGTTCTGCTAGGAAGCAAACAGATGTTTCACAACATTCATGAATGATTGTTTTGCTTATTTTGTCTTCAGAAACTGTACTTGTGAAATCACTACTTTTTTTTTGTTGTCCAAACCCATTTTGCAGCAGTTCAGTTTCTTCTCTTTTCCTCTTGTGTTAATGAATATTGAGTAGTTTGGGCTGTTGGAGATTCACAGGGAAACTGGTGATTCATAGGGCTCAGACAGAAAAGTCTCTGAGCATCTGATCTCACTTCAAAGACGTCCTTCAAAGTCCAGAGTTGAACAAGATCTCTTCCAGAGTTTCCTTCTAATTTATTCTCTGATTCTTTGAGCGTAGCCCTAATGACTCTCAGCTGCCCATATACACAGCTAATGATTTCTGGCATGCTTTGTTGAGCCCTTAAGACTGTTGACATATTATAAAGCACCAGACTTCCTTCCAATTTAAGCCATGACATTGCTCAAAATCCCAGAGTGATATTTCTTTCCTTAATATACAGACTGCTCATTCCAACCATGCATGTGTCATACTGGCCAGTCAGGTGAACAACTGAAATGAATGCAATGAAACAGTTACAGACTCTCATGGGAAAACTGATTTTCTCCTCAGGACTGTATCTTTTAATGTATACCATCACAAAGTGTGACATGTGTGAATGTTGGAACTGACAACCAATTATCAGACTTCCCCACTTGACAGCAGAGTGCGTTTCATGTGGACTTCAAATATTAATTGGAAAAGGGTTTGTTTTTTCTTTCTTAATCTTCTCAGTTTAAGGTGCAGAGTGGACTTAAAACTTTGGGTACTGCTTCTCTGAATTAGTAAACTTTTGCAGAAAAATGCAGAAGTAATACGTATTTAAATGTATCAGCCATTTCAGTATTCACATTAAAGTCTCACTTGGAGAGTGGTCCAGAGTAGAACTTTGGGTAATTCTAGGAAATTCTTGGGAAGGTGGAGAAAATTTGCCTCGAGGTATCATGTGCAGATATGCTATAGAAAGCTTTTCGAAGGACATATTGATGAATGAAGCAAGTATGAACTCTGGAAGACATTTCGAGCCAAAAGAACTGGGTTCTTACTTAGGACAGAAAATATATTTTCAAGTTTTTATTCCATGTTTGTATGAAAATCTATGAGGTTGTTAAGACTACAAAATACATTATAAGTGGTTTTAGTTATGGGTGCTCATGGCTTGGATAGGTGTATTAGTGGGAGGTGTCCCTGACTATGGCAGGGAAGTTGGAAGTAGGTGGTCTTTAAGGTCCCTTTCAATCCAAGCCATTCTACGATTCTATGATTCTATGATTCTATGATTCTGTGTTTCTACGTTTCTAAGTTTCTATGTTTATGTTGAAGCTGAAATGGACTCCATTGCAAAAGGTAATGAAGGGAAATGCTTTGTCTTCTATATTTTTCTCGGTTCTTTGGTCAAGACCATAAGTCTTCTTAAAACAGCTGATAGAGAGATTTCGGTGTTAGTCAGACTATAATTTGCACATAATTCTGCAATACAAGCAGAATTTAGAAACACCTTTGGGAAAAGCCAATGAGAATGATAGAATCAGATGAAGTTACCTGGGAAGCTGAGTAACACAGACGCAAGAAGTGTGTCTGGTGTACGTGTGATATAGACACCAGAAGGAAAGATACAGAAAAACTGGAAATCATGGGTTAGTGTTGTGATTCAATTGGAAAGAAGAAAAACATATTTAGAAAAACATGCAGATTGTTGATGTTATTATGACATATTCAAGTAGTAAAGCCATGGAAAATATTTGTCAGGTTTTCTTGTCTTCTACCGGTTTGGTTTTATATGTTGTTTTGGACCTTTATAACAGTTGGCAAGAATTTACTATTACCTCAAATACATTGCCTCCTCTCACAGCACAGAGAACATTGTTCAAGTAAAGTTTCATTACCAAGTCACTCATACACGTCACGTTTGGATTAAAAAACAGGGAAAAGAAATCTATAAATGGAGGCATGGATAGGTGACATTCTGGGGAGAATACACATCCAGAGAAAAACAACAGAAAAGAGATGAGAAAAACAGTGAAAGAAAAGTGGAAGTAGGGGAGAAAAGTTAATTCACATTTGTTCCACCAGAACCAGGTCTAATCAGAAATATTAACATCTTGTAATTAGGAAAGACCCACACTGAATGAATTTGTAAAATAATCCCCCTTATACTATTGTCTGGATGCTGTGTAAAACACATAAAAATGCTTTTCAGAAAAAGGGCTAAATTCCCACAATGATCAATATAGGAACAATCCTCTTGACAGAAAAGAGAGAACTGGTAAAAATTAAACAAGTGAAAAAAGATGATTGCACGTGAAAGTCCCTTCCTCAAGTCTGAAAGGCAACTATAAAGCCTATACTAGGAAATTCCTCATTAGAGGGACTCCACACAGAGTGGCGTGACAACTCTTCCCATGACCCACGTGGATGTGAAATGCTCAACACAACAGTGCAGTCACTGATTCCTTGGTATCGATGTCACATTTTAAAAATATATTGCAGGTTTTTTTCACGATATAACTTGAGATAACAAATGCGGGTGGAAAAGAAAAATCTTTAGCCATTCATAGAGATTTCCACTGAGGAAAAAAGAGTTCAGGTTTACTGAACAACAAAAAAAATCAATACAGATCATCTACTTTGCCTTAGAAGCTGGCCTTGCATTGCTCATTCTTCTAGCAACACAACAGATTAAGAGAATGGGAATGGGAAAGGAAGTAGTGAATAGTTTGATATCACACAAGTGACTAAATTCTGGATAATCTATGCAGAAAATATTAATCTTCTGTTATCACACAAACACTCAGAAAATCTGGATTTAGAATCTAAGATGATGCTTGAAAAATTTATCATTTTTATTAGACAACCATTCATTTTGTATAGATAAATTCAAATATAGCTTTGAGGTATAAGCTCACCTTTAACATATGTCTACACTTCCCAGGTGAGGAAAATTCAATTAAAGGTCTCCTGTTGCCCGTTTAGAACTGAATTTTGTTGTTTGAAGTACACATTTTTTGCCATCTAAATAACTACTTTAGGCAAAAGAAGTGGATGTCAAGCAAGGACAAAAAGTTTACTTAACTAGAATTTTTCTCTTAGCTCTTTCAGAAAGTGACCATGATCTCTGAAAGTCCTTGCAAGGCCTTCAGGAAAATGTCTCAAGTACATTTGTTATGTTCTTGATCACATTAGGTGCTCAGAAACCATCATAACAAGTGCAGTGTGAGATAGCTAGACAGCATAACGAATGAGATCGCATGATAGTGGCACATGCTGCATTTAAGAGTCTGTCAGTGTTTCCACTGGTGCTCTGTAGTCTATCCACTGACACGCTAACATGTTGCTGAAAAACACATCGCTTCAGGGCAGTGAAGTCACCCTAGCATATGCAATAAGTACAGTGCAGAGCCTAAGAAATTGAGGCAAAATGTTCACCCAGTAACACTACTCTGGCATAAGCTGCCAAAGCTCATGGTGGAATTAATTTTTTAGATACGTGATCTGTGATCATACTTAGAATAATATGAAAGTGATATATGCTCATGATGCCAAACTAGGAGATGCTGTAAGAAAGAATGACTGCTAAAACATCGTTTTCTTTGCTCTCACCTAACAATGAATTTCCATTTTTTTTCCCCGGAAAAAATCCAAAATAAGTTAATTATTGACTATAACGTAGCACTTAAATGCACAGAAATCCAGAAGAAAGAGCTTAAGCATACCCTGTACTGTGTTGTATTGGAAGGAGTAATCAAAATCTAGTAAAACTGAACTACACCACAAATAAGCACAACTTGGTGATTTCAGTGAGAGGTTTGCCTAAGTAAATCAGAAAACGTTTTGATACTTGTCTGTGGTACTCAAAGAAAACATAAGGTGGTTGTGTATAAAATACTGTAAAACAATAATTATTTATGTTTCTTAAATAATATCTTTATAATTTTCATAGATACATAGAATCATAGAATCATGGAGGTTGGAAAAGTCCTCTAAGATCATCAGGTTCATCCGTCAGCCCAACACTGCTATGCTTCCTAAACCACATTCCATCTACATCTATGTATCATCTACATACTTTTTGAATACTTCCAATGTTGGTGACCCCATCACTTTCCTGGCAGCCTGTTCCAGTGCTTCATCACTCTTTTGGTAAAGAAATTTTTTTCCAATACCCAATCTAAACCTCCTCCTGTGCAACTCGAAGTGATTTCCTGTCATCTTATTGCTTGTTACTTGACAGAAGAGGCCAACACCCACCTTGCTACAATCTCCCTTTGAGTAGTTGTAATGAGCAAGAGGTTTTTCTCTCAGCAGCCTCTTCTCCAGCCTAAACAATCCCACTATCACTCTTTTACTATTCTTATGACCACAGTGATTTGGTAAGAGAATGTTAGTTTTAACAAGAATCTCGGTGCCTTTGATACAACTGCAAATAAATTGGCAATACACTTTGCTTTTTGTCTTGTCTTTGGCTATGTTCAACAGCGACAATCTGTTTTATGGAAAATCAAAATACCCCCTTACCAACCGCAAAACTACATATTTTGAACATAACTTCCTGGGACTCAGTGTAATATGTTTTATGACTTTTCTTTTTTTTTTAAATGACTTGTGGAAAACTGCTGCCACATCACACATAAAACTAGGAAGCATTGAAGGGAACACAGATAATGAGATGCGCTGGATAATATAAAGGTAAAATAACAATTAGGAAAGAATACTGAAGAACAATTTAAAGGATTTTTCCAATGTTTTCTGTCTTTCAAATAATCACCCATTTTAGAAGAAACTATTTCTTTGACTAGTAAGTCATAAAGTTTCTCTTTGGAGCACTAAACATACACCCGGTAATTACCCTTTTATTCTCTAGCTTTTGAATTCTCAGTCCTTGCAGGAAAAAGGCAGCTTCTTTTCATGTCTTGTCACTATCGTGAACTAGTCACAGTGAATGAAAGAGAAACCTCACACAGTGAATTTGTCTTTGGAAATAGAAGAGATTGAAACATTGTTTTTTGCTGTGGCAGTGAATTCTGGATCATATTTCTTTTGGGTAAAGTTTGCCCTTTTTTTTTTTTTTTTTTTGTGTTAAGCTGAGCAAGCTTTTCAAGCAAAATTAACTGACATAAACCAAACAGATTTAGACAACTCTGCATTGGCCCTGAACTCTATTAATATTTTTCTGTCATCACTATAGGACTATTTCTCAGGATTTGTTCCTTCTTTCTGTAGATTTTATAGAGCAGTTGCCCATAATTTTGTCAGATAAGTATAAATACTGTGCAGCTTCATGTGTCGTGAAAGGATCTTCAAAGCAATCCAAAACAGACCATTTGCTACAGTACTACAAAACAAGAGGTGCATAGCATTGTAGATTATCTCAATTGTTTTTACCTAATAGCAAGCAGAAAGGAAGGGATGATGATGATTTCACCTGTCTGTAATTCAAGAAAACATACAAATGTCAAATTCCTTTTGCTGAAAGCTGGAGCATGCAGGCCAGGGCTCTGTTGATCTAGGATGAGTTGTAAGATAAGGACCATTTTGTAACCATTTTATTGTAAAGAGTTGTTATGTCTGTCATCTTCTCTAAACACGAGGTCATTGTGTTGCAATGGTAGGCTTCATAGCTGATGTGTCTTCTGTAATGTGCACCTTTACTATTGTAAATCCATAACGAACTGCAAAAAAAAAACCTCTGAGTTTTAAGTAAATTTTTCATTGTTTAAATAACTTTTAAAATAAAAATATCGTCTGGGTTGTACTTACTTTTTTTCCTGACATTTTGTGGTATTCTTCAAATATTAAACTGGATGTGTAAGTCTGAATCAAAATGGGTGTGTACACATGAATGGCAATAAGATTGTTCTCTATCAGAGTAATTTTAGTAATGTACTTCACAATCACTTAACTTCAAAACATTTATATATTTTATAAAATAAAAGTTAAGTCCATTTTACATATTGGGGTGCTTAGATGCAGGTTAAAAGTTGCTTTATACTCACGGTAAGGGTTTATTCAAGAACCACTCCCACTCTCCTAATTCCTTGTCTTAAGCTCTGACATTTGCACCCTTTTCCCTTTTATCTGGTGAGCACACATGTGTCAATCACTCTTGTTTTCTCTTTTTCTCTTTCTTACCCTTTCCAAAGTGCTGATCTGAGAAAAGCGGTATCCATCCATGTGCCAGCAACAGAAATGTGAAAAAGCGTTTTTACAAAACTGCACACTGTCCCCAGTTCAACATAGCACTTAAGCAGGCATTTAAATTTAATCAAGTGCTTGAATATACTTTGGGAATTTAGGATGTCAGTTGTGCCCCCCTTCCCTTTTTTCCTTCTTCCCAGGATCAATTTCACTCTCGACATTTCCATCTCTTCCCTCTGAAAGATACAGAGAGATAGGGATTTGTGGTCAGTTCATCATATAGAGGTCTTCTTCTTTCTCATACTTTTCCCTTTATCCAGTGTGGGCTTCCTCTCACAGATGACAGTCTATCAGCAACATCTCCAGCACAGATCCTACCCATAGGCTTCAGTTCTTCACATACTGCTTCAACAGCTTTCCATGGGTTGCAGCAGTTCAGAAACAGACTGCTCCAGTGTGGGTCCCCTGTGGGGCCCCAGCTCCTGCAAGAAGACCTGCTGCAGTGTGGGCTCCACTCCGTAGGGACACAAGTCCTACCAGGAACCTGCTCCAGTGTGGTCTCCTTTACAGAGGCCACAGTTTTCTTAAGGGTATGCCCACCTAATGCAGCACAGGGTTCTATGGGCTGCAGGTGGGTATCTGCTCTGGTGTGGTCCTCCATGGATCGCAGAGGGACAGCCTGACTCACCACAGTCTACTCCAGGAGCTGAATCTCTGCTCTGGCACCTGGAGCATTTCCTCCTCCTCCTCTTTCTACTTCATTAACCTTCATGTCTGCAGGGTTATTTCTCTCACATATTCTCACTCCTCTCTCTCAGCTGCTGTTGCACAGCAGTTTTTACCCCCTTTAAAAATATGTTATCAAAGAGGTGCTACTAATGTCACTGATGGGCTCAGCTTTGGCCAGCAGCAGGTCCATCTCAGAGCCAGTTGGCATTGGCTCCATCTGACATGGGGACAGGTCCTGATACGTTCTCACAGAGGCCATCTCTGCGGTTCTCCTGCCACTACTAAAACCTTACCACATAAGTCTACTAGAAATGACAAGACACAGAACTGAATAAAAAACATAAAATCATGAAAGATAAAAAACGGAGAAAAGAGGTAGAATTCTGTAAATTTTTGATATGATGTGAATGGTACATGAAGACAACAATCTAGTCAAAGATACAAGGCGACTGCTGAATCATGTGACTGAAAAATATTTTTAGAGTTACAATACAATGCTTTAGTTATCCTTCTCGGATTAAATGGATGTAATAAGAAAATAATTTCATTATGAGAATTATGAGAAAAAGGACTATAGCAAAGGTAATCTTTGAAAGGAATGCGAGTGCTTGTATGCATGAAAGTGTGCATAGAAGTATAAGGTATTAATATAGGCCAAATAAACAAATAAAACAACTGCACTCTAAACCTTGTAGCTATTGCAAAGCTTCTTATGAGTTTTTTTTCTACAATCATATAATATAATCTGAAATGTGAGTACCTTCTCCTAAGAAGATTTATTTAGTATATCCAATTTGCACATTCTAGAAAAAAAACCCCTTGCACAGTGTGTTCTGCTGACGCAACTATTGTTCAGCTATTAAAAGGAAGATTTTCAAAACTGCTAATGGAAGGGCATGAGGATTAAAGCTAACAGAGTGCTTAAATTAGGTGTTTTAACTGAAAATGGAGTTTTATCCAGTTTAAACATACTTTATGACTGAGTCTAGGAATAAACTGTACTGGCACAAGCAGATTGCCATCAGGAAGATGGTTATATTTCAGATCTGAAATATCTGAGAAGAAACAAAGCAGGAATCAGCATATTGCATAAAGTAGATATCACATCTGATCAAAGAAGTCCCAAAGCACACCTGGAATTTCATACTGAGTTTGGACAGCTACTGGTGAAATGCATTTTTAAATGCAGAGATTTCAATCACTTTATGGAATAATTTTTGATATATTTTAAATCCACTTTATACTTCTCTGTGTAGTCTTGTAAAGTTCAAAACATGTAGGATTGCTAGGAAACAAGGGAGAAAAGGCTACATATAGGAATTTTACTGGCTTTGCTAAAAACAGAAAATAGCAAAACATCTGTCGTTTCAGCACTCAGTATAGAAGAAGGGTCTTTGGATAGAGGTTAGATGTTCTGTATGGCTCCCTGTTCTAAAAGCTGAATAATTTATACTCAGTTCTAAAGTTTTCGTAAGAATTTGTTTTCTCCTAGTAGGGCAAGTTTTGTTTGCCTTGACATACTGTTGAACCAGAAACTGTGTCATTACCGGGCTCTCTGTGACATTCCCTTGTATGTTACTTTGTCATGTCCCATTGGGCAATGAAGTATTTGAGAGGCTTTTCTTTTTAGTGGAAGGTGTGCTGCATGTTGGAAAACGCTGCTGTTCCCTCTCCTCTGTGTAGGCAACTTATGCTTGTTTTCAACTCCTTGCATAGTTATTCAAAACAGCTAAATTAACCGTACAACATTCGCAGCTTATAATAGGAGCTGGCATAAATTTTACTTGGTTGGCTTGTCAATATTTTTTATATCTATTATGAATTTTCCCAGTCTAGGCTGCAGGGAAATTTTCAATAAAAAAAGGACTTCACGTTGTGTTAAGCCTTCTCCCATTTCGTGTTAATCCATGCAATTTTGAAAGAAACATTCTTCTATAAGAACAAACTTTGACAAGTGTTGATGAAAATTTTTCCAAAACCAAGCACAAGCACTGTTTGATTTTGCTTTATGTGTCAGATTATACATTTGACGTGTATATTTGCTGACAGTAGTAACAAAACTGCTACTACTACTACTATGAAAGCCAAGTTTTTCTTTTCTTTAATAAAAATATGTCTTGAAACTTGAGACATATTTTCTGAATTGGAAAGAGATTGGATTTTTTTGTTCTTTTTACTTATAAAATTTTTCTTTCAAATAATATGAAATTTGAGTGACTTTTAAATGAAGGAGGCAGTACAGACATGTACTCTGTTTTAGCTGACCAAATGAGGAGGTTTGTGTGGTTATCAGTTACAGCCGGTAAGTGAACTCTGTAATACAATCTGTCAGAAGATGGGAACTAAACTATGCAAGCTGGATAGTATCTTGACTGAGCTTTATTAAGCAAACCTTGTGTCACACAGGTTGGGACTATTGAAACTAGTTTTTTTTTGATTCAGTACTGTATCCCTTATTTCCTGCAGTGAGCTAGAGTAACAAATAAACCCTGAAAAAAAAAATCATTAATTCCATTATATTTTCCTGTTTCTGAATTGTCTGCAGGTAGTCATGATTTGATTTAATTACTGTTCATAAAATAATTCTTGCAAATACTGCATTTACTGTAGTTTTTTTTCTGATAAGCCCAGAGGAAATATCTAATAGTTTATATTAGCATTAATATTTGCGTAAATACTCCAGAGACTGTCTTACAAAGCATTTTTCCTAGATTCCTGCGGAGAAGATGACTGTTCTTAAACAAAACATGTTGATTCACTCAGTGTAACCCTGCTCTGGGGAGCTGGTCATAGACATTTCTTTTGGTGTTCGGTAGATGATGGATACCACTGTTAAAATCAGCTATTTCCTTTGTAAACAGCTATTATCTTTGTAAATAACTGATTTTACCTTTCCCTCACCAATCTTACTTTGAAGCATAATATTTCAGCAAATAATCTAGCCAGTACACTTTTCTGCTACGACAATCACATAGGAGCAAGAGAAAAATGTTATGAAAGTCTGATTAAAAATTACTGTCATTTTATTGCTGTCAAAGTTGTGGGTTTTTTTTACTGGATAGGGTAAGTTGTGTTTGGCCTGGCTCTCCAACAATAAGGTACAGCAATACCCTGGGCAGTTTTACTGTTGATATATGAGTTCAGCTTTGCATTTTACATGGATATTTGTGCATACAGGGAAAACCCTGACTTCAGAAGGAAGGCATTTCAAAGGGAGGGTATTATTGACACTGGGCTTGAGGAAGTATCATAATATTTACAAATAAAGGAGAAAAACTGAAGTGACTTTTCAGTGGAAGAGTTAGCATCTGGGCAGCTTCACATTTGATGTAGACATCTCTTAATTCTGACCCAGATGCCCAGAGTCTTTGTGGACGAACAGTACTTGGAATAAAGAGATTGAAAAGTTGATCCATTAAGTAGCCTATATACCACAGCAGTTGCACTAATCAGAGCACATAAGCCATACCTCTACTTGTAGAGATATTATAATTGGCTATTGACCTGACACTCTGGGCATACAATGACTGGCAAGAGCCTTGGGGATCCTGGTACGCATGCCATACGCCCAGCAATATGTTGTGATTAAAAAAACCCAAAGGTATTAAAATTAGAGAAAAACTTAAGTCTTGCTTTTATGGCATGATTACGAGAATTGTTTCTGTTTGGATCCTTGCAAAGTTTGCCAACACCCCTGCAGTGCATAATTTATCACATCTGCAGTACATAGCCCTGAATGTACAGGCAGGATTCAGTCTAGAATGAGTTGATTATCTGGCTCAGATAATTTATTTTCTTGACATTTATTTTAGGCAAAGCTGTGCCATCTTACAATACAAATTTGGATTGGCTTTAGTAGTGATTTTGTATGAGGAAAAAAAAGTATGGCCAGGCTTTATGTAATAAGTAAACAATTTCCTGCTCATACACATGGACACAAAACCAAGCACACACATACACAAATCTGTATATCTCCTTCTCTTTGAGGATTAACATTAGGTTTGCCCTTCTGTTATTTTAGATAGCTTTGACAAGAATGCACAAAAGGGGCATTGCTTTCTCCTCAGAAGACAAATTTACTTATTAAAGCAATCTTTGCTTTGGTCATTAGTAGTATGTCGTGGTTTAAGCCCAGTCCACAACGAAGAACCACGCAGCCACTTGTTCATCAGACTTTCCCCAGCAGGATGAGGAGAGGAATGGAAAAAAAGTGAAACTCATGGGTGAGATAAAGGCAACTTAATAGGGCAGGAAAAGGGAGAGATTATGATAATGGTGGTGATGATGATGATGACGATAATAATAATAATAATAATAATAATAATAGTAGTAGTAGGAATAGTAGTAATAATAATAATAATAGAAAAAAACCAAGTCATGCACAATGCAATTACTCACCCCCAAAGACTGATGTCCAGCCCATTCCCAAGAAGCAGTTCACCCCCTGGTCCACTCTCCATTTCATATATTGAGTATGACATCTTATAGTATGGAACATCCTTTTTGGCCAGTTTGGGTCAGCTGTGACCCCTCCCAGCTTCTTGTGTTTCCCTGCTAACACAGAAGGGGAACCTGAGAAGTCATTGACTTAGCATAAATACTATTCTGCAGCAAAAGTTTAACATGTTATCAGAATTTTCCTTATGATAAATCCAAACCACAGCACTGTAACAGCTACTAGGAAAAAAAAAATAACTCTATCCCAGCAGAAACTAGGTCATAGTTCTAGGTGACTGGTGGGTCACTGTGGCCAAATGTGTTTTATAAATGACTGTATTGTACCTACAGAAAGACCTAAAGTTTTTATGACAGCAGTCTCTCTTCTTTCTGGAACATAAATATCACCCTGAATTTAAAAAAACAGAATCATAAAAGAATGGGGAATTGAATTTATTTATTATTTAGGTAAGGACATTTTTATGGGGTAATAAATTCCTTTTCTGCCAAAGGCATATTGTAGAGACAGACTGTGTCGATGACAAACACTAAAATAAGAATTACCTTAAACCCATTAAACCAAGATAATTATCAATGGTAAATCAATACTTTATATACCAAAAGGGACCATTTAACGGATAAGGGACAGAGAGGACCAAAAAGTTGTAGAGGGCAGAGCATGACATTTGAAAAAGTCAATAAAATTAATTTAGAAACAAAATAGGTATATCTAACTGCATTTTTTTTGTGTTGCATCTTTTCACTCTAGATACTGCTGTATTTGAAAAATGTGACCATTCCCTTTATCTAGGTTGTGCACCCACCTCAGAGCACAGGCTACTGTTGCTTTGGTGTTCCCAGCAGCTGAGGTAGCTTAAAGGCAGCTCGGATGTCTTGACACAAGAAAGGAGTACGTACTGGTATGTAACGAGGTTGCACTTTGTTTCCTGGTCTGCTTTTATGGCTGTATATGGATCTTACGGAGAAGTGAAGAACTGTATCTGCTGATTTTCTGTGTATTGGTAAGAAATGTAATAAACAGTGGATTATCTGAAGAAAAAAAATTGCTATTGTTACATCATATAGGAGAAGAGGGTGTGGGCTTAGTGAGGAATAAAATCAATGAAAATAAACTATAATTTTTGAAAAAAAAAGAGAAGTTGAGGAAAAAAATAAAATAATATATATAATAAAATAAAATAAAATAAAATAAAATAAAATAAAATAAAATAAAATAAAATAAAATAATAAAATAAACTTAAATTTTTATTAACTTGTTACTGTTATTTAAGCATCAGATTTAAAACTATAATTCGTATTAGGTGTTTCAGTGATTTAAGATACAAATCCATAGCCCAAGTAATTTGATAATGTCACCAACACCCTGTGGAAAGAGAACATCACTCCTGACAAACTGGATCTCTTAATTTTCTCATGGGCTTGCTGTCCTGTCTCCAGCAACCCATAAGGCTTAAAGAGGGATAAAATCATCTGCAGGATGAGCTCTAATCATTCTGCAGTCCTGTCATGTATTTTTTAATAACTTTTCCCCTATTTCTAAACATTAAGAACTACATATATTTGGTCAAGTTGTGTCTATTCTTAGCAACTTTGGTGTGAGGTAGCATAGGATTTTCTAAAGCCTCTTGCCTTTAAGGTGTTTGGTACAAGTAGGAGACTAGCAAACATGATAGTAATTCTTAAAGCAGAGCACCTGAGGAGGCAGGAAAGGATGCTGAAATAAAGGTAACAACATGAATTTTATTCTTTTTTAATTATAATTTCTTAACAGTACTGATGATATAGTCTTATACAGCTGTGATTTCAGAGAGTTCCTGTGCTTTTGTGATTGCCTGTTGTCATGTAGCAGACCCAGTTACTGTGTTGAGGTATCAGCTTGTCTGATGAAGGGTATATGACTACTTTTGCAGACTCTTGGTCTTTCTTTTTTATCCTGTGTTGAGACGTAGTTTAATTTATTTTATTCTATTTTATTTTATTTTACTTTTTTTGTCATTTAGATGACTCTTGGAAATAGATATTGTCAGAAAATCCTGGTGAGAAAGGATTTGGTGGATATTTTGATAATGATTTAATCAAGCAATATGGTGTGACTAAATACCATACTAGAGCATTTTTAAATCATAATTTCCTCAACAGTGATTGTAGTTAAGCTCTGTAGGTGATTGTGATTGTAGTTTCAGCAGATATGAGTGAAGATGAAGATGCTTGTATAGAGAGAGGCAGAAGCAAGTAGTGGTGTGACCAAAACCAAATTACATACTGGTATTGTATCAGAGGAAGTTTAATCATATTGTATATCTGTTAAAAAAAAATGGCAAATTAAAAAAGACAATAAGATGATTAATCCTAGCCTAATTTGCTGTTAATACTGGCCAGAAATTTCCCACAGACTTCTTACTTTTTTCAGTGTAAATCTGTTTTTGGGAGAAAAGTCTTGACTATTTTTGAACATGAACACAAAATATTGTTATGTTTGAATTAACTTTTAGTTTCCCATCATCCTATTGAGAAGCTGCAGTTGTCTAAGGTTCTGCTGTATCTGATGAGAGTTATAACTTGCTTATACTATGTTCCAGTGCTGTCCTTAAAACCCTTCCCTTTGACTGGACAACAATTTCTGTGGTGTGCTGTCAAAAATTCTTGGATTAAACTAACTTTTCTCTATCCGTTAAATCAACAGTTAACTCTCCAGGAGTTCAGTGTATGTTGATAATAGTTGATTAATTTTTTAAGTTGTAACAAGGAAATCATGAAACAAATCTACCTAAAAGCAGCTCTTGCTGTACTTATTTGGAGTTTTCTGAAGTCTGTAGCTTCTCAGTTCATATAATTGCACAGAGAACTCAGCTGTAGATTTTTGAAGTAAGCATCTAGTCATAATGGCTGTGAACAGAAAATGTATAAAGATATGATCAAGTCTTAACCACTTGATATCAAGAAAATAAAGTTGGAAATTATGAAATTATTCTTAACAATATTATGATTTTTTTTTCTCATTCCTCAATTATTTTGTATGGCACAATCCAGCTTAGACATGAAAACTCAGGTATGGTTTTAGTGAATCCTTATGTTTTACCTAAGGAAGACTGACAATTGGAATTACTTACAAACCTTTTTTTTCTTTTTTTTTCTTTTTTTTTTCTGAATGCCACAGGAAATTTCATCATTGCTGTAATTCACTCTTTGATAGCTGTATGTATCTGGTGAGTGAAGACTCCATGTGCTCCAGAGTCATATTCGTTAAGCCAGACTTCGTCAGTTTCTAGTAGATGTGTTTTTATAGTTTGGTAGTCGCAAGGGATGGTGTTTACAACTTCCAAATAGAAAGATGTTTACACAATACCTGTATCCAATTTGGGTTATACTTGGCTGATTTATAGGTGATGACTGAATCTATCCTATCATAATTTGTCCTTTATCTTGCATGACAAGTGAGATGTCCATAACTGTAAGTTGAACATGTCTTTCTGTAGTGTTGCTCTGATAGTGTTGCACTTTCTTTAGTGTTGCTCTGATAAAACAAACCAGCCCTCAGCCACCACCTCTTGTAAAATAAATGGTAGGTTTGGGAGAATTTTGACTCTCACAGAAATGGTGTAAATTTTAAAATGTGGAGCTGGTGAAAAAAAAAGGAAGAAACAAATGTGAACTGACAAAGTATGCTGTTTGTTTGCCTGCCTGAATTAAAGTCTGTGTGTTCTAAAAAATGTTATTTATCCAGAAGCAGACAATAGATTGCTACTTTAGTTATTTATATGATGTACTTTAGACACTCCGTGAGAGCCCAGAAAACCTCTGATCTGAAACACTTATTTTCCTACAGTATCCAGGTAACAAGCCATTGAAAAGTGGGTAGCCTAATGAGAGCAGGTTAAGGTAAAGCATGGGGATACAGTAATCTGAGCAGAACATTGTTTTTGTCCGCTCTTAATTCAATGAGGGTGAGCCATTTGTTTTCATTTGAATTCTGCCTTTGGTCTGTCTAATTTGGATTGATTTTTACTTTACAATGGACTTCAGCCTATGGTATACTGCTAGGGATTTCACAAACTCTTGTAATAACCTGTAGCGCTCTCCTCTGCCACACTGATATTCTTGCATCCTTCCTATGTTTATTGTTTTCTAGACCAACCACTGCTTGGGAATTGCTTTGCTATGTCCTTGGATTGCCTGCTAGGTAACTTTCTCTGCTGTCATGACAACACAACACTTATTCCAACATAAATGTGGCAGAAGAGGCAGGGTGAAATGGCTGGAGTCCTCTTGGGGTATAAAACACAAAAGAGACGAGGCTGTGCCCTGATAGCTCACAGTTTTAAGTGCTTAGAATAAGATGATAATTTGTCCAAGGAAGTCTTTAGGAAGATGGAAAACTGACACACAAGATCTTCTAGTATGGATTCCACTTCTGCTTAAAGCAGCTGAGGGCTCATCTCTTCAGAAGTGTGGATGTGTTTTTCTGAGGTTTTGTGCATATTTCCTAGTTCTTCAAATAATCTGAAATAGTATCATCTTTCGTCATCTCGACTATTAACCAGTAAGTGATGAGAGCTTGCGATATGCCCGAAACTCTATTATGTGTTTAAATAGCAAAAGTTTCAGCAGATACACTGAGACCTACTGTTGGATGTAATTTCCTTGAGCAGTTATGTCACAGTTGGGCCTTGTTTCAGTAGTGTTAAAAATCAGTAACTTCAGTTGAAGACCATGAAGATGAAATGTCTCTAAAACACAATTTCTCTGAAGTGGACTTTTGGCCACCATCATAGAATATGTGTTTATGCAGCTTGGGCTTTAGATATCCCACTGTCAGAAATTATTGGACTTCAAACCATATCTATTGGAAAGATAGTTATCTTTTCAAGACTATGGGAAGATGAGATTGGAGGAAGGGAGTCCTGAAAAATAACCCAAGATTAATATCTAACTTTTTCTTTATGGATTATGGTGCCAGGCCGTGGGTCCCAGGGTAGTTCTGTAGCAGTGCAAGGCTATGATATGTCATAACCCTGTGGCATAATAGTCTTTCTAAATATTGTTACTCTATTTGAAATGGCAAAAATTGAAGTAACATCATAATAAGTGGTTATGTACCCTGAAAAGGAGAAAAGCTAAATTTATGGACTAATGCTACCTTTTATAAATGCACCTGGTTTAATTGCTTCAGATACATGGAAATTACATCCATGGCTGCCTTCTGCAGGAAGTGTGCTTGTGCCTTCAGGAATATAGTGCCTTAAGCACAGCTATGCATGGACTCAACAAGACTAGTTCACACTGAAAATAACATTTAACTTTTCAGTTCTGCTGCCAGTTATGAAAAAAGGGAGCATGCATCTCCCACAACTACACTATTGTGCTATTATAAAGATTGTTGTTAATAAGCAAAAATCCCTCAGAGAAAGAGTACTTTTCTGGAGAAGACCAGGAGAAGACAAAATAGCATCTGAAGAATTTTTTTCTGACCGTGGCCTGTTTTTATTTCTTTCATGACAGAACAGTAATGGCTCTCTAAGGTACATCACAGCTTTAAGACTTACAATTCAGTCTCTGCAAGGCTAGGCTGTGACACCTATGCCAGATGGTGTCCACTAAATTACTGTCAACACTGGCATATTTATGAATTTTGCCTGCTTTTGGAGGTAGGCAGCAGATTTCCTGTGTTCTAAGGTCCAGCTACTACACTGGCAAAGTTTTTTTTGGTATAACTTTAGTGAATGAAATCTCACCATCTGATAGCTCAATTTCATAATGCAGTCAGCAAATGCTTTTCTATTTCTTCTTTCTCTCTCCTCTTTCTCTCACTCTTTCTCACTTTTTTTTTATTGCAAGTCTAACTGTCAAGTGATGCCACTCACACACCCACAAAATTTGTCTTGTTCAGAGCCTTGTTGAAAGGGTAACACCAATCAATCATCATAACTGAAAATTACTTTCTGAGTGCTTCAAAGTAAGGAAAAAAGAAGGCATATATGTGTAAGAACAAATAATGCCCATTTTAGTGTTCTCATCTTAGATCCTGTTCTTGGGGCTTCTTAGCCTATGTGCAGGATAGCTGATAGAAACGGTTTGTTTGTGCTGTGGTTACCCCAAGTTGTTTTTTCAAATTTTAAATACACTGCAAGTGACAACAATTTTTTATGTATGAAGCACATTCAGCTCAAGATAAACGACTATTTTCCTTCACACCCACAACCTTTGTCTACAGAGTAAGCTGAGGGTCTGATTCTGTAGTGTGCTGCATTAATACATCTTTCCTTGGCTACAGACTACAGAGCATCAAGGTTGATTAATCCTTTAATTCTTTAACGATTCAAGAAACCACAGGGCATGTTCACTTCTCAGGTAAATTAGTGTAACTTTGATAGCTGAAGTGCTAAGTGCTTAGTCTCCGATTTAAGAGCCAAATTTACCTCTTCCTCAATGTTTAAGCTAGTAAACAAGAATGAGAAACACTTTGGGTAGTTTCAGTGTTTGGCTTGATGGAAATGTTTTGTATGATAGCAAAGAAAATACTGATAACATGTTTCTAAATGTGCAAAATGAACCTCATATGTGAAGGAAATTGTGTAGAAGCGGAGTCTAAGAGTCTGCTTCAGAAACTTGGGTAAGCATTATGGAAACTACAATCACGTTGCAATTTTTTCTACATGTCAAAATGTAACTACAAGTACTTTATCTTCTTGATGAAATCACCATTTATAAGTCATTTTTCATAAAAACCATATGAATGGTAATTGATCACTGTAAATGTCTTTGCCATTAGGACCATAGCTTTAGTATTTTTCTTTCCTTTTCTGGATTAGACCAGCTTTGGCAGGCAGTGTAGAGGAACCTGGATGAATCAATAAGTGATTAAACCTGACTTTACATAGATACATGAATTCGCAAACGCTCCATACATTGACTTCTTCGTTAACTTGAATTATTTTCAGCAATGGAGGAAACATTAGTCAGAGTCAGAAAGAAACATTTCAAAATATTCTAAAACACAAGCCAAAATGCCTTTGGAAATAAACGCAAAATAACCTTGGTTTCCAAGAAAGAATCCCTTAGAGAATTTTTACATTTTTTGGGGGGTGAGGACTTAGTGTTAAGTGATAACAGAAAAATTATGCCTAAGTATTTTTTATCTCATTATTATTGGCATTGTAGACGTATCTGGATAAATACAAAACATAAATTGTGCTATGCTGAACACCTAAACTACCTGACAATTGTCATTTTGTCTGGTCCAATGGGAATTTCTTTGCCTTCCTAGTGTGACCAGTGTCCATGTATTACTGAAGGTTTTTAAATTGCCTGCTAACTTTTAAGAATGCTTGCTCTAGCAAAGAAAGCAATAGTTAGTACTGAATATATGGGATTTGATTCACTGACAAATGGATTTGCATATATACTCTAGGACTGATGTTTCTCCTCTGCCCATCCCAAGATTCAGTATATCTAATATGAACCTTTGTGCTTGTTTTTGCTTATTTGTCAGTGGTATGGTATCAGTGAAATATTTTCCATGTAAAACTAGCATTGTAGTTCCAGTAGAAAATTGAAACAAATCATCAGGTTATATAAATTTCTCTATGCAATGGCCATGTAACTTTGTAGAAGTCTTTTGAAATATATAAAACCTTTTCAGGAGATAAAGTTGATCTCTGCCTTCCCATCTCGTTTTATAAAGCTGTAGCTGTATCTTGAACTAACAAACCCCCAATCAGCTTAAGGTCATAAATAGCATGAGAGTGAGTTTCTTCACAAGTCCATATGAATATTTGCTAGCTCCTGAGAATATGGTAATGTAAAAGAATCAGATTTCACTTGTCTTCTCCTTTGCCGTTGGCCGATATTTTTTAAAGGTTAAGCAAGTCAACTCCTCTTTGACGGTTTGACTGCACATGTGGACAGAACTGAGGGTTGCCAGAACACCTTAAACTTTGCAGCATTCAGGCACACGCTGTGATCAATTTCAAATGCTATGTATGGTGATATTTTTCTAGTCGTATCTCTCTGCTTGTGATTTTGTTTAAAAGGAAGCTCCTAAACTGCCTTCTGCACAGTCATAGAAACAAAAAGGGTAGATAGATTACTTTGAACTATATGTCTGGATCAACTCATCTCAATATCACACTAAAATTTTAATTTAATTTTTAGTTTTTAAAATGTGTTTAATGAAATTTTTGCTACAACTTAATGAAACAAGTAATTCGGGTGAGCAAAACATTTAGGTAAGCTTCTAGATGGAATTTTTGAAGATTGATGGATTTCCACATGATTCTTAGGCACATGTTAACATTAGGAAATGCAAAATGTTGTACCTCTCCTGAAATAGAATTACATATTTACTGTATATATTTTATATACGTTTTTCATTTGACTGGGGCACTGTAAAGCTCAAACATTGTGTCAGTCTGTGTTGAGCAGTTACTAAGACCAAAGGGATGATTTATGGGAAGGAATGTTACTGAGCTGAAATCTGGAGGTTTAGGAGTTACAGCTGCATATTTGTAGTCTTTCATGGGATTAATATCCATGAAAACCAGCAGAAATCTCTAAAATCAGGGAAGATACAATTGTGGAAGCCACCTGTGTTACAGCAATAGAGCAGCAGATATTTGCCAAATGCTTATGTGGACTTCAAGTTGTTTGCATGGCAGGTAAAATGGGAGAAAAGAAGCTGGAGGACCTAACACCATCCCACATTCTTGTGACAAAAAACCTACCAGTCACCCTAAAATTTGGAATTTTTTCGGAATATCTTTCCTTACTAGACAGGGTTACCTAACTATAATACTACCACAGTGCTCAGTGATGTTTCTGGGCTCAGATGAACACCTGCGCACAACAGCTGGCTCTGTTGTGCTGTTATACAGAGAGCAAGAGGTAAAGTTGTCATTCAGGCTGAGATGAAATGCAGAAACTATTGTGTGACTCAAAACAATGCTGCATGACAGGCTGGGAAGGAGAATCAATTATTAACAGCAGAAAGTGAACTACATTGGGAAAATGGGTCCTTGTTACACCTGCTGAAAGGTAGGCAGAACACCAAGTAAAGAGGTCTCTGAAACATTTAAAGTGCTACCACTTCTTATATATGACCCAGAGGCCCATTAACTCAGTTAATTTCAACAGGAACAGTAATTATCCTGATCTACATGACCTCTGTATTGTAAAACGCAATAAAAGTGTAAGATTTGAACTAAAAAGAAGCTGTTTGTGGGAGTGTTTTCAGTCTTGATTAAAAGATACGAAATCAAATACACCTGTTTTGGTAATATAGCTGCTGCTTTCTTAGGTATTTAGTAGATTCCCTTGTAAAGACAGTTTGTATTTCTAACTGTGATGGCTATCTCCGTTGGAAGTAGCAATGGAGAAATATTATTTTTTTAAAAAAATATCCTTTACTAATTGTGCTTTGTTTTGTAAATTGTACCACAGTGTCTCATTGTCTGTATTGTTGGGTGCTTTCATTGTCAGTATTCCAGTGACAGCACAGCCCATAGAGTTCTTCTCCATTGCATAATCTCATCATACGTGATGATTTCATCTCATAATCAGAAATGGAATTGGAACAATAAATGTTTAAATACAAAGGTCCTTATTGTGCTATCAAGCACTACCAAATCTCTAACTGAAATCAGCAATGAAAGCTGGACACAAGGAAATTGGTCCTTGTTCCTACTGATTTTTTCTTACCCTGTGACATCTTGCTTGCTGTGATGACCTAAAAACCCATGGTATAGGCTAGGATTTCAAAAGAAAAAAATAAGATGGACAACAGAATAAAACAAATCTTCTCCTACATCAAATACCAATATTTTTTTGTCGCCTAATTTACCATGGTGTGTACATCTTGATCTTTGCAAACTCCACTCAGCGAATAGCAGAATACTGGAATAGTGGATTTTTTTAAACTCAAATTTTACTGTGCTGCTCATTGATCTGCTACCACTTGTTATTATGAACTTGGCAGAAACAATAATGAAAGCAGTAAGAAAACTTTGTAAGTCTGTAATGAAGGAACTCTCACATATGCTTCTCTTTCTCTCATTTAAAATTAGAGATGTGTGTTTGAAAGTGTGGCTTTCTAATTAATTTTTTTTTACCATATGTTTATAGTCATTAAAGTGATCAGACTCTTACTTGAACTAGGGCTACCACCTGAATTTATAGCAGACTCATTTTTCACAAAAGGTAAATGAAGAACTGGGCTGGGAGAGGTGCACTTTGCTTTTCAGGTATTTTCAAGCCCAAATAGAGAAAAATGATCACATTCGAAAATGAAGTTCAGCTGGTAAGAGAGCCATTCCTATATAGAACAGACGGTAGTAAAACAATTTGTTAACACTTTTAGTCACTTCAATGGTTCCTATGCTGCTCCGAGTTCCACAGTTCCACTAATCAAATAATTCATGTAATACGTAGCTCAGGCTGGGGTGATAAAGATGGGAAGGTAAGGTCTGCTTACAGCAGTAAGATCCTCCAAAAACACATTTTTCTACCAGTTCAGAACAAAAGGCCTTAGTGGTTATGCGTTATTTACTAATATTCTTTATGAAGACTGCTTTTTTTTTACCATTACCATATTCTTTGCCCCTTCACTCCCCACAATCTTGATGTAAAAGAGAAATAATTACAAAAATTACCTAATGAGCAGTGCAATACCACTTGCTTTGACTGTGCAAGGTAATTTTCAGTACCATGGGAACACAGTCTCTGGAAATGACTTTGACTTTACAGACACAGAGAGGACACAGAGATTCGGCGTGACCGGCGGCAGGAACGGTAAGTACTGCAGCCGGGTGCTCAATCTGGGCGGGTGGAGAGTTCCTGGGAAAGGCAAAAGCTCAGGAGAGGACCCCGGCAGGGCGACTCTCTCTGAACCCCAGAAGCGGCAACTGTCACGTGGGCCGACCGCGTGGTGGGGGGCGGTCCCGGGAGAAGCCGCGGGGCATTTAAGCATTGCCCTGGGAGCGCCGGCGGCCGGAGCGCGGCGAACAGGAGCGGGCAAACAGGGTCACGGTGTACAGGGTCACGGTATAGGCAGTTCGCGCAGGCAGGGCAAGCAGGCGCTCTCTGACAGGTGGTTGGCTTCCCACTCCCCTGCAGCAATGGTGACCAGGCGGGGTGAAGCCTCTGCCACCAGGAGTGTAGGCATCCAAACTGAGCCTCTATTACGGGACGCAGCTGCCCAGACTCGGGATTGCAGGGAGTGTCTCAGCTTGCTTGTGGTTCCCGAGGACCATACCAAAATGCTTGTCTGAGGTGCAAACGGATTCAGGATCTGCTCCTTATGGTTGCAGATCTTAAGGATCAGGTGGAAAGATTGAGAAGTATTCGTGAAAGTGAAAGGGAGATAGACTGGTGGAGTAGAACCCTCTCTCCTCCCAGTAATCCTCCCCAGGAGGCTGAGGAATGCCATATTCCTCACCAACAGGACAGGGGGAGTGACCTGGTTGGTGAGGAGGACTGGGAGCAGGTCTGCTCTCGGGGGGGGGGGGTGGGGGGGTGGGGGTTATAGACCTCCCTTTCAGATGCCACCTTTCCACCTGCCCCTACAAAACAGGTTTGGGGTGTTGGAATTTGATGCTCAGGTGGAGGATAGTATGACAGAGAACTCACCCGAGGAGGCTGTTAACCTCACATTGTCCATCAGACAGGTCAGGACCTCAAGTAAGAAAAAGAAAAGGAGGGTCATTGTAGTGGGAGCCTCCCTTCTGAAAGGGACAGAGGGCCCTATTTGTAGGATGGACCCAGCTCATAGGGAAGTCTACTGCCTTCCCCAAGCCTGGGTAGGTGACATTGCCAAGAGACTCCCGGACCTAATTAAACCGTCTGATTATTACCCGCTCCTGGTGGTACAGGCTGGTGGGGATGAGCTAGCAAAAAGAGGGTCAAGGGTAGTTAAGAAGGAATTCCAGGAGCTGGGACGGTCAATAGATAGGGCAGGAGCACAGGTGGTGTTCTGCTCGGTTCCTCCGGTGGCAGGGATGTATACAGATAGGATCAGGAGCATATATGCAGTTAATAAATCGCTTAGGGGCTGGTGCCGGCAGAGGAATTTTGGGTTCTTTGATCATGGGGAAACCTTTACGGCACCCGGCCTGCTTGATCCAGATGGGTCTCGTCTAACTCTGAAGGGTAAGAGGATTCTAGCTCACGAGCTGGCAGGGCTTGTTGAGAGGGCTTTAAACTAGGCATGAAGGGGGAGGGGGGAGTTACTAGGCTCACCAATGATGTTCCTGTGAAGGATGAGCCCTCTCAAAGGGTGTTGTCAGTAACCCAACTGAAGTACAAACTGAAGTACACAAATGCACGCAGTATGGGAAACAAACAGGAGGAGCTGGAAGTCCTGGTCCAGCGAGAGAGCTATGATATAGTTCCTATCATGGAAACGTGGTGGAATGACTGTCATAACTGGAGTGCTGCCATGGAAGGCTACAGGCTCTTCAGGAGAGACAGGCGTGAGAAGAGGGGTGGAGGGGTAGCCCTCTACACTAGGGAAAACCCTGGATGCTGTTGAAGTCGAGATCGGTGATGACCAGGTTGAGTGCCTATGGATAAGGGTCAGAGGGGTAGTCAAGTCTGACCTCCTGGTTGGAGTGTGTTACAGGCCGCCTGACCGGGAGGAGGACTTGGATCTTCTATTGTTTAAGCAGCTGGAGGCTGCCTCTAGATCGGCTGCCCTTGTTCTTTTAGGAGACTTTAACCTTCCGGATATCTGCTGGGAACTTAACACTGCTGAGAGGAGGCAGTCCAGGAGGTTCTTAGAGTGTATTGAGGACTGTTTTCTGTCACAGCTGGTGAGTGAGCCCACCACGGGTGAGGCTCTTCTTGACCCGCTGTTTATGAACAAAGAAGGGCTGGTGAATGATGTTACTGTCGGAGGCTGTCTGGGGTGTAGTGATCATGAGATAATTGAGTTCTCTCTAAACAATGTAATAAGAAAAGCCAGGATCAGAACATCAGTGTTGGACTTTCGGCGGGCAGATTTTGGATTATTTAAGGAACTGGTCAGGAAAGTGCCCTGGGAAATAGCTCTTAGTGACAAGGGGGTCCAGGAAGGCTGGATGCACTTCAAGAATGAAATCTTGAAGGCACAGGAGCGGGCTGTCCCTGTGTGTTGTAAGATGAGTCGTAGGGGCAGATGGCCGGGCTGGATGAGCAGGGAGCTTCTGAAGTAAGAAAAGTAAGTAAGAAAAAGAGGATGTATCGTCTATGGAAAGAAGGGGATGTAAGCCAGGTCATGTTCAAAGATGTTGTTAAGTCGTGTAGGAGGAAAATCAGGGAAGCAAAAACCCAGCTAGAGCTCTAATTGGCCACTTCCGTCAAGGGTAATAAGAAGAGTTTTTATAAATATATCAATGGTAGAAAGAAGGGCAGCAGCGACATCCATTCCTTGTTGGATGTGGAGGGAAATATAGTAACCAAAGATGCAGAGAAGGCTGAGGTACTTAATGTCTTCTTTGCCTCAATTTTTAACAGCAAGGATGTCAGCTCACTTGACAGTTGGCCCTCTGAAGTGGCTGATGGGGGCCGGGTGAAATATGGCCCTGCAGCAATCCATGAGGAGGAAGTTAGAGACCTGCTGAGCCACTTGGACCCTCATAAGTCTATGGGGCCGGATGGGATCCATCCTAGGGTGCTGAGAGAGCTGGCGGATGAGCTTGCTAAGCCGCTCTCCATCATCTTTCAGCAGTCCTGGCTCTCTGGAGAGGTCCCGGAAGATTGGAAGTTGGCCAATGTGACACCCATCCATAAGAAGGGCTGTAAGGATGATCCAGGTAATAACAGACCTGTCAGCCTGACCTCGGTCCCAGGTAAAATCATGGAACAGATAATCCTGGGTGATATCATGCGGCACTTGCAGAACGGTCAAGAGATCAGACCCAGCCAGCATGGGTTTAGGAGGGGTAGGTCCTGCCTGACGAACCTGATCTCCTTTTATGACCATGTGACTCGCCTGGTGGATGAGAGGAAGGCTGTGGATGTGGTATACCTGGACTTCAGCAAGGCCTTTGACACTGTCTCCCACAGTAGACTCCTAGGGAAGTTGGCAGCCCATGGCTTAGATGGGAACACTCTGTGCTGGGTTAGGAATTGGCTGGATGGCCGAGCCCAGAGAGTGGTGGTGAATGGTGTTTCATCCAGTTGGCGGCTGGTCACCAGTGGTGTCCCCCAGGGATCGGTGTTGGGTCCCGTCCTGTTTAATATCTTTATTGATGATCTGGATGAGGGGATTGAGTCCATCATCAGCAAGTTTGCAGATGATACCAAGCTGGGAGGAAGGGTTGATCTGTTAGAGGGTAGGATGGCCCTACAGAGGGACCTGGACAGATTGGAGAGCTGGGCTGATTCTAATGGAATGATGTTTAATAAGTCCAAATGTCGGGTACTTCATTTTGGACACAACAATCCCATGCAGAGCTATAGACCTGGGACAGAGTGGCTGGAGAGTAGTCAGGCAGAAAAGGACCTGGGAGTGCTGGTTGACAGGAAGCTCAACATGAGCCAGCAGTGTGCCCAGGTGGCCAAGAAGACCAATGGCATTCTGGCCTGCATCAGGAATAGTGTAGTGAGCAGGACCAGAGACGTTATTGTCCCCCTGTACTCGGCACTGGTCAGGCCTCATCTTGAATATTGTGTCCAGTTCTGGGCCCCCCAGTTTGGGAAAGATGTTAGGATACTGGAATGTGTTCAGAGGAGGGCAACGAAGATGGTGAGGGGGCTGGAGCACAAGCCCTATGAGGAGCGACTGAGGGAGTTGGGGCTGTTTAGTCTAGAGAAGAGGAGGCTCAGGAGAGACCTCATTGCTCTCTACAACTACCTAAAAGGAGGTTGTAGTCAGGCAGGGGTTGGTCTCTTCTCTCAGGTGGCCAGTGGCAGAATTAGAGGGTATGGACTTAAGCTTTGTCAGGGAAAGTTTAGGCTTGATGTGAGGAAAAAGTTCTTCACTGAAAGGGTGATCGGCCACTGGAATGGGCTGCCCAGGGAGGTGGTGGAGTCGCCGACCCTGGAGGTGTTTAAGGGGAGACTGGATGAGGCACTGAGTGCCATGGTTTAGATGATGGGTTGGTGTTAGTGTTGATGCTAGTGTAAGTGTAGGGTTATAGATTGGACTTGATGATCTCAGAGGTCCTTTCCAACCTTGTAATACTGTGATACTGTGATACAGCTGCTCAGTTCAGAGACAAAGAGTTGATCTGACGTGTTACTTGTAATTTACACAAGTTTATTAAAAGTACCAATAGAAACAACGTAAGTGAAGCTGCATAAAACACTGCCTGTCATGCCACTCCACTGCTGCTGTTTTTACATGAATTCAGGGCTGGAATTGAATCGATTAATCACTCAATTCCTCTTGTGATGCCAAACGAAGGAAAGAGTATCTCCAGCTCTTTTTTTTGCCTGGTTGAAACTTGCAATTCATGTCATTTGATCACAGTGTTAGTCCCTTTGTGATCAATCACTTTCTGCTTTCTGACTGCCTATAGCAAGGAACTGTGGTCTCCCTTGCTGCTGTCTCCAGGCTTTATACTCATCTTCTCTCACTGCTTGCTTTTTAAGATGAATAAAATAAATGCTGTTTTCTTTCTCACCCTTCTCCAGAGCAGTGCTGCAAGGCATCAGCCTTGAAAATTTTCCCCTTTCCTTGTTGCCTCATGTGTGTCTTGTTACTGGCTGCAGCCTTGATTATGCCTCCTGTGGTGGATAAGGTGGCTCTGAATCTTCTCGTTCATTCTCTGTTGCCTCCACTGTCCTGTACTGTTCTGCTCCATATCTCATCCCTGTCTGATGCCTCTGGCCTGTGTACTGGGTCAAAGCAGTAGTCCTTTCATGCTCTGTCTCTTCCCATTGACTGGTGCCAGCTTCTTCCGTGGTAGTGCAGCCTTATTTCCCCTAGTTTGTTCTATACCTCTAACTCTTATAATTCACATGAACTTTTTCAGAGCTTTCTTCAAGTCACTCTTCCTCTTGCATTGGCCTGTGCAACAGCTCCTGAACAGAGCAAGTGAAGATGCTTATCGAGACCTTCCCTTCAATGCAGGCTTCATCCTGATGTCAGTGTTCTCCCTTAGCAATCGTTCACTGACGTAAAAGCGTGGTCACGGTTACCATCTCAGGAGGCTGAGGTAAACGTTATAGAAAGGGCACCAGATCACCTGCAGATCATTCTGTCCCACAGCAATGTTGTGATAGTTCTGATCATCTTCTTTGCAACTGCTTTGTCTTCTTCCCTTTCTTGGAGGCTGCGTGTTGGGGAGGTGCCATGCTTCTAGGCTCATGGAAAGGCAGTAATCCCAGAAATTGCAATGAAACAGGGCCTGACTGGAAAGCTCTGCTGGAAACTAGTGTTGGGTGTTAAAATAAAAGGAGAAAATATTAGTGATGGTCTAAGTGATAATTTTTGAATAGTACCCTGCTAAGGAAAATTCTCACTAACTTCTGTCAAACTCATATCTGTCTTTCCATTTACATTGTTATATTTTTTCTCTCATAATAGTCATGCAGAGTCAGTTAGTAGTAGCATAGCTTAGGCACAGATTTCCAAAAGGCATCTGGGTGTCTCCTCTCCAATGCAGTTGAAATCCTGTCATATGACTTTTTGCATCTTTTAATGTTTCTGGATATATTGACAATCTGCTCACCAGATATTAAAACTGAATGAATAGTAGTTTCTCTCTTTTTTTTTTTCAGGAAGTATTGTTCTATAAATACATGTAAAATTTGAATTAATATTTCAGTAACATTGGTTCATTTGTTGCCTTGAAACCTGTCTAGACAGATAGGAGAAAAGCATTGTGCATGTTTATTTACTTTCTTGCAGTTTATGTATTTTTTAAATTTAGATAATGAACTTAAATCACGCTCAAAATGCTGCAAACAAATCTCAATGCAGTTTAAATTTAAGATGTTCTTTGAAAACATATTCCTTCTTAAAACTTGTGTTTTGGATTTTACTTTACCATACCTAGAATAAAAGCACAAGAATTTTTGCAACAGAAATAATATAATTTGTTGCTCTAAAAAGTGTAGCTAGTTACTGTAAAAAATATCTGGAAAGGAACTTATAGCAATAGAACCATTAAATTTTGGGAAACAAGCCTTACTACTGGCATATATGTGAAATCACAGCTTTAATACTGTTGCTGAATTTGGCTGGATTTCACTGATGTATGTTTCATCATGACAAGATGTTCTGATATTTAGTAAATTTGTGACAAGTTGTTCCAATCTGTTGTTTCAATGGATTGATAATGGACTTCTTTCTGAATTTGTTTAACTATAGAAATGGGAGAAGTAAATCTAAATAAAATAAGTGTCTTCATTTACTTTGAATAATGGCATAACTCTAGCATGTTTGGCTTGGAGAACAAGCCTTATGAAAGGCGGCTGAGGGAACTGGACTTTGTTAGCCTGGAGAAAAGGAAGCTGAGGGGCGACGTCATCACTGTTTACAACTATCTGAAAGGAGATAGTAACAAGGTGAGTGCTGGTCTCTTCCCCCACATGACAAGTGATAGGACAAGAGAAAATGGTTTCAAGTTGCACCAGGGAAGGTTCAGGTTAGACAAAGGGTTACCAGGAGCTAGAACAAGCTGTCCATTGTGGCAGCTGAATTGCCATCACTGAGTATCAAACCTGTTTTTGTGCAGGTAGCTCATGCATTTGACTTTGGAAGTTGTTTCAAGCCCTGTCATTTTTTTTCCCCACTGGCCTCCTTCAGACTTCACAGTTGATTGTGTCCTATTTCATATTTGGTGTGATTTGCTCTTTTGTGGTTTTGATATACTGATACTATCCTCAACTTTTCTTGTTAGTGCTTGTGTTAGGAAGAAAACAACCGGTTTTAGGGAGAGTTATAAGTTATATGTTTAAGTAGCTTTTAATGATCTGTACTTCTGAGACTTGATGAGGATACATTGAATGTCTATTGGAAAGAACAAGATATGGCAGCTCCCTGAACCATTCCTTAAATTAATTTGAGTTTTGAAGCAAATGGTAAAATTGGCACCAGCTTCCATGGTAAAAGTTCAAGCTTAGAAGGAAACATATTCTTTGCACCCTGAAGCAAAAACAGTGCAAGAACATTTAGGAAAAAGATACAAATGCATTTTATAGGTTGGGAAGATACATATTTGTGATATAGTAAGATTATAAAATAAAACGTGTTTTTATAATACTGGGATTATGGTTTCTGTAAATCTGGTGTGGATGGCAAAAGCAAGATTCCTGTTTGAACCTAGTTATCTGAAGTAATACACAAAATCCACTAAATTCTTAATGCCAAAATTGATGGAGAATTACCTTGGGTATTCTATTTTCTGAGTTTTTCAGGGGCTTTCACTTTTGTTTGTCCTGTATTTTCTGTGTGAATATTGGTCTCCCCCCTCACTTTTTTTCCCCATGTAGCACGCTAAGGGTATTATATTTATTGTGCAGAAGTGATATCTCACTGGCAAAGCTGACGGAATTAAGCCAGCAAAGCTAAATCTGGTATTTCCGTTTGTAAAGGTGTGTTAAGATTTAGTCTTTGAACTTTTTTTAATTTCCTTTATTATTCCCCCTACAAAACCCTCCTAACTAAATTATTTTATTTGTACTTTGCAGATTTTGGAACATGTTTCTATTTAATTTTTGGCTTCATAAGAGAGCCCATTAGGATTTTATGTCATTGTGGAAGTCCATTTGGAGTCTAAAAAATTTACTCAGTAATATATTGATAAAACTCAGACAGGTTGTTTCTATAATATTTTCATGAAACATTTTTGTTCAGTTTGGCTGAAATTTTTTTATTCTGTCTTTTGTGAGATGAAAAATTTATAACATATTCTAGCATAATTACCATGTATTCAGATAATTTGAAATACTTAAATGCAAATCTTCATTTCTCTTCTAGAATTAAATACATTTGATGAAATTATATGTGTTCTTTTACTTGAACATTTTTAAAATCTGAGGATGCATTCTTTGATGTCTCATATTTCCCCTTGAAAACCTTTCAACTTTGGGTGAAATACAGGACTTTGCCACTGTTTTCTGTAAGTGTAGGCCTCAAATTATTTTATTTGTTGACATCTGGGACAGATATGACAGGAGATAAGAGCGTATTTTTCAGGTAGAGCAAAGCAACACAGGCATTAGAGAAGTTCCTTAAAGGTCTGTACTAAAACTTGTCATAACCTGAGAGGCTTATAAGTAAAAATAATAAAAATAAATTGTAGGGTCAGATTATAGTTTGCAAAGTTAAAGCTGGTGGTTTCCTGTGAGGAAATGATACTAGCTTAGAGATTTAATGTCTGAGTCTGAGGATCTTTCTAGGTTTTTAAAGCACAAAAGAACACAGGTGGTCAAATCATGCTTCTAATTTTTGGTTTACCATGTGTTTCATCATAAGCTAAGAGTGTTTTTTGAAACTGTAATATTCATAAACAGGACATGGATCTGTTAGAGAGAGTCCAGAGAAAGGCCGCAAAGATGATCAGGGGGCTGGAACCCCTCTTGTATGAGGACAAGGCGTTGTTTAGCCTAGGAAGAGAAATTCCGAGAAGACCTTATCAGAGTCTTCTAGTACCTAAAGGGGACCTAAACGAAAACTGGGTAGAGGCTCTTGGAAAAAAATAATGCAGAAAAGTCTATCTCTGTTGCAGTATTCCTCTATTTTAAGGTTTGAAATATACTTCAGGGAAGTTATTTGAGGTGGGAAATATATCTACCGTATGAATAAAGAAAAGTATTCTTGAATATCAGCAAGACTGGACTTCTCGTGACTAGCTAGCATATGCAAAAGTGCTGAAAGTAATGTTCTTAAGCAGCAGATTTTTATGTTGAATTTCAGTCCAGTTTGAATGTAAATGCCAGAGTTACAAGTCCCTTAACTGAAAATATGGGTTTATCCTAGAATGCTGATTCAACTCAACAACAGCAAGGCAAATGTTACTGTTGTAATAAAAGAGGCAAAAGAGATATTTCAATCTGTTGTCTGGAAGCCCTGAGCACATACATCGTGATTTATGGCCAAGTAGACCACCAAACTAAATGCTTTTTCTCGCAATAGTACATTTTTCAATACAACAGTTTCCTTCATAAATGATTTTGCATTCTGCCATTGCACCTGCTGGGAAAACATAAGCCTTTTCTGATACAGTAACATTGCAATCCATGATTAAAATCTGGGAAACCTGTCAACAAAAAAGAATGACAATATGATAAAAAAAACCCCTATCAAATGATAATGCCTTGAAAGTAATTTTTGTGATGGTTATGTAATTTTCTGTTTCTTTTTCCACTTGTAAGTGAACAGGGTGGTGGGAAGGTCATTTTAACATTTTTGGGATGTATAGCAGGGAAATAGGCATTCAAAACTAAAACCAAGTCATTTAGAACAGCTATGACCAGGGTTAGACCTAGCACTGTTTTGCATCTATGAGGCACTGGCTGCTGTGAATATTTTTAATTCAATGTATAAGAACAAGCTGTTTGCAAGAACATACAGACGCTTTTCTCCAAATACTAAGAGTGTTCTGGTCCTCAAAGCATCTTACTGGGAGGGAATCCAGCTTCAAGGATATCTCCCTTTCCTTGTTTTGAATGTACAACCATCAGTACTCAGGTTAAAATTACAAGCTCAGGAGAGATTATCAGTTTCCCTAAAAGGAGGTATATAGTAAACTTGTCAAGGTGCTTGGTTCATGTAGATGTTCAGAGACCATTCAGGTATTTCTTAGGTTATGTATTCTTTAGTTCATCCATAGAGTTTTAGCTCAGATTGGAAGGAACAGCTGGGAGAAGTGTCACTGCCTTTGTGAAAACTTTGACTCAAGCTCTGTCTTCATCAGTGGATGCTCTTCTTTTTTCCTTTCAAAAATTTTCTTTTTTTTTTTTTTTTTTTTTTTCCCTGAATTTAGAGTTAAAATAGCTTTTATTTTGGAATAGACTTTTCAATTCAAGCAGATACTACAGTTCAATAATTTTCTCCCATTCTTCTTTTCTACTTTGAAATACAATAGAATGATTAAGTTTTCTTGCCTGTTTCCTTTACTTGTTTTCACACTTTCCACCCCCAGCTTTTTTTCCAATTGGTAACAGAAAAAACATTGCATAAGTTTTGTCAGCTCTGACCCTTTAAAACTCCTGTAGTCATAGATAATTATAACCATACCTAGTACTGATTCTCTGCTGGTATTTTTACATAATTTTTCATGATGATCCACTACATTAGCCTGAACAGCCCTAGATCTGTTTTGAAGGAGACTAAAATATGTTTTTCATTCCTTACAATAACTAATCACCTGCTGCACTTGACTCAGCTTACCCAGAAGGATGGTGTCTTGTAATTTGTTTTTTTTCTTTTTACTTTTTCCTCTTCTGTAGTAACTTCTCTCGTAGTAAGAGTTTTAAAGCAGGGAGAAAAGGAAATGTTTGACTACTTCTCAGACAGATTTCCAAGAAAGGTTAGATGCTCACTTTGAGGTTTAATTTTCATGGTCCAGTATGTCTAACTTGGAAGCAAGCTGGTAGTTGACAAGCCACTTGTTCACCACTGTGATTTATTTATATATCTTCATTTCCTCCTCAGCATTATACCACCCATGTTGGGTGAAATCACAATTTGAAAGTATATTGCTGTTTTGTATTGGTCATCTCTCCTTGCCACTGTGGGTTTAAGAGAACCTTCTGCAGAAGAATGATCTAGGAGAACTGCTAGAATCATATGAGTGCTGGAGAAATCCATGTTACAGTGGGGCAGGACCCTTCAACAGTCATGATGGTGCCCATAAATTATCAGTGGAAAACATTAATGCTCTTTGTAGGAGACAGTAAGCATGAAGAAGCTATGAACAGTTCTTCCTACCTCCCAATGCCAAAAAGAGGCACACCTAAGATAAGACTTTTGACTAAATTATTTTAAAAACAGTGAGGTAGCTAGAACTCATGGTATTCTCTGCTTGAACCTACAGCCCAGATTTTAAACTGCAAAGCGTTAACATGATGCATATGTGGCTATTCTTAAGTGTGTACATGTGTACAATTCTGTCTGTACTGTCACAGACGGATTTTTGTTGTTCATTTTGTGCTCCAGATGAATGTAAATACATTAGACTGGAATAATCAGACACACAATTTAAAGAAAAAAAGGAAGACCAAAATTTTTTTTTTTTTGCTGAGGAAGAACCAGAGAAAATATGTAAGGAAGTACTTTTTCACTTTCTGTATTTTATTATGTTCACATACAATTTTTGCTGTTGTACATTTTACCATTAGTCAGAAATCACAGTAGATTGCCTTCAATCTAAGTTTTACTGTGTTGTATTAAATGAAATGGAGTCTAAACAGGCACAAAATTGATTGGTCTAATGATGGTTCAGTGCTAGATCTCTGTAAGAATTTATATATGAATGACTCTTCACAAAAAAAAAGGAAAGCTCGGGCACTAGGTTTAGGACTGACATTCTTGCAGTTATCTACCAGATAAATAAAGCTGATGCTTTTATAAGATTTGGGAGCAGTGTGTAGCATAAACATTCTGGTGCCTATACAGTATCAACAAAGGTTCACTAATAATGCAGAGTAGGTTTACAGAAATTAGATTTTTCTGTAAGACAGTAATGGAAATTAGTAGCAATAGGACTTCTGATGAGATTTTGATCTGGTTGAATCCATTACCATATTTTGGTTTCTATGATCATGGGGAAACTTTCACTGTACCTGGCCTGCTAGATCCAGATGGGTCCCACCTAAGTAAAAGGGGCAAAAGGATTCTAGCCCTGGAGTTGGCAGGGCTCATTAAGAGGGCTTTAAACTAGACCTGAAGGGGGAGGAGGATGTAACTAGGCTCACCAGTGATGTGACTGTAGGGAGTGAATCATCATCAAGGGTGAAGTCAGTAACCCAACTTAAGTGCATGTACACTAATGCACGCAGTATGGGCAATAAACATGAAGAGCTGAAGTCCTGGTCTGGCAAGAAGAGCTATGATATAGTTGCTATCACGGAAACAGGGTGGAACGACTCTCATGACTGGAGTGTTGTCATGGAAGGCTACAAACTCTTCAGGAGAGAGAGAAGGGGTGGAGGGGTGGCCCTGTGTATAAAGGAAACTCTTGACGTCGTAGAAGTTGAGATTAGTGATGACCAGATGGAGTGCCTATGGGTAAGAGTCAGAGGGGCAATCAAGACTGACATCCTGGTTGGAGTATGTTACAGACCACCCGACCAGGAGGAAGAGGTGGATCTATTGTTTAAGCAGCTGGAAGTTGCCTCAAGATCGGCTGCCCTTGTTCTTTTAGGAGACTTTAATCTCCAGACATCTGCTGGGAACTTAACACAGCTGAGAGGAGGCAGTCCAGAAGGTTCTTGGAATGTATTGAGGATTGTTTTCTGTCACAGCTGGTGAGTGAGCCTACCAGGGGTGAGGCTGTCCTTACAAACAGAGAAGGGCTGGTGGGTGATGTTGTTGCAGGAGGCTGTTTGGGTCCAGGAAGGTTGGAGTTACTTCAAGAATGAAATCTTGAAAGCACAGGAGCAGGCTGTCCTGATGTGCTGTAAGACAAGCCGTAGGGACAGCCAGCCAGCCTGGAAGAATAAGGAGCTGCTGAAGGAGCTAAGTGAGAAAAAGAGGAGGTATCGCCTTTGGAGAGAAGGGCTGGTAAATCAGGTTATGTTCAAAGATATTGTTAAGTAATGTAGGAGGAAAATTAGGGAGGCAAAAGCCCATCTGGAGCTCAAATTGGCCACTTCTGTTAAGGACAACAAGAAGTGTTTTTACAAATATATTAATCGTAGAAAGAATGGCACCAATGACCTCCACTCCTTATTGGATGTCAAGAGAAATATAACAACTAAAAATGATGAAAAAGATGAAGTTCTTAATACATTCTTTACATCCATTTTCAACACTAAGACAGATTATTCACTGGACGACTGGCCTTCTGAAGTGGTGGATGGGGTCAGGATGGGATATAGCTGCCCTGTAATCCAGGAGGAAGAAGTTAGAGACCTGATGAGCCACTTGGATCCTCATAAGCCTATGGGGCCAGATGGGATCCATCCTAGGGTGATGAGAGAGCTGGCAGATGAGCTTGCCAAGCTGCTCTCCATCATTTATACTGGCTCACAGGAGAGGTCCCAGATGACTGGAAATTGGCCAATGTGACACCCAACCACAAGAAGGGCTGTAGGGACGATTCAGGTAATTACAGACCTGTCAGTCTGACCTCGGTTCCAGGTAAAATTATGGAGCAGATAATCCTGGGTGCACCTGCAGAATGACCGAGAGATCAGACCCAGCCAGCATGGATTTAGGAGGGATAGGTCCTGCCTGACCAACTTGATCTCCTTTTATGGTCATGTGACTCAGCTGGTGGATGAGAGGAAGGGTGTGGGTGTGGTATACCTGGACTTCAGCAAGGCCTTTGACATTAGTCCTCATAGTAGACTCCTGGAGAAGCTGACAGCCCGTGGCTTGGACAGGAGTGCTCTGTGCTGGGTTAGGAATTTGTTGGATGGCCGAGCCCAGAGAGTGATTGTGAATGGTGTCTCATCCAGTTGGCAGCCGGTCACCAGTGGTGTCCCCCAGGGGTCGGTGTTGGGGCCCGTCCTGTTTAACATCTTTGTTGATGATCTGGATGAGGGGATTGAGTCCATCATCAGCAAGTTTGCAGATGATACCAAGCTGGGAGGAAGTGTCGATCTGCTGGAGGGTAGGAAGGCCCTACAGAGGGACCCTAACAGACTGGAGAGATGGGTTGATTCCAATGGGATGAAGTTTAATGAGTCCAAGTGCCAGGTTCTACACTTTGGACACAACAACCCTATGCAGAACTATAGGCTGGGGACAGAATGACTGAAGAATAGTCAAGTGGAAAGAGACTTGGCAGTGATGGTGGACAGGAAACTCAACGTGAACCGGCAGTGTGCCCAAGTGGCCGAGAGGGCCAATGGTATCCTGGCCTGCATCAGGAATGGTGTGGTCAGCAGGACTAAAGAAGTTATCATCCCATTATATTTGACACTGGTCAGGCCGCACCTTGAGTACTGTGTCCAGTTCTGTGCCTCTCAGTTTAAGAGAGATACTGAGATGCTGGAGTGTGTCCAGAGGAGAGCAATGAAGATGGTGAAGGGTCTGGAGCACAAGCCCTATGAAGAGCGAATGAGGGAGTTGGGGTTGTTTAGCCTGGAGAAGAGGAGGCTCAGGGGAGACCTTATGGCTCTCTATAACTACCTAAAAGGAGGTTGTAGGCAGGCACAGGTTGGTCTCTTCTCTCAGGTGACCAGTGACAGAACAAGAGGACATGGTCTCAAGCTTCGTCAGGGGAGGTTTAGGCTTGATATTAGGAAAAAAAATTTCACTGAAAGGGTGATTGGCTATTGGAATGTTCTGCCCAGGGAGGTGATGGCGTCATCGTCCCTGGAGGTGTTTAAAAACAGATTGGATGAGGCGCTTAGTGCCATGGTTTAAATGACGAGTGGGTGCTAGGCATTGGGTCATAGGTTGGACTAGATGATCTCAGAGGTCTTTTCCAAACTTGTGATACTGTGATTCTTCATGGCTGTCAACAAGGCTACAGATACATTGCATGTTGTTTAACTGGCAGTCTTCATTGCTAACCGTTAAAACCTTATTGCAGAAATTATGATTAAAGCTTACACAGTTTCTTAGAGCTAGACCTTGAGGATTTTTAAAATGTTTACAAATAGACAAGACATATTTTAGTATTGTAACTCATAATTTTTAACAATTTGTGAGAAAATAAAACACTGATAGAAGTACATTTATTTTTTTTGATGATTAGTTTTTTCATTAAGGTTTTCTTGAATTTGTCTCAGTCATAGACAAGATGCTTTCAAAATAGAATACAATCCATTTGCAGAGGTTGCTGTTACCTCTTAACTGCTTTGTGCTCCAAAACTCTATAAATTCTATACCTTCAGCATGTTTATAAGTATATTTATTACATCCTGTAAGACTTTAATAGGTGACCCTTGTAAGAGATAGAAATACTTTGGTCTTTGACTCCTGTTATGTCCCATTCTAATGTGGCAACATGCTGAGAAATTCAAAGCAATATAGCTTGTTATTTACAAGGCTGTATCAAGCCTTGCCTCCGATAAATATCTTTATAAAGTTTGTGGATATCATTTATTCATTCTATTATTAAAGAAGTGTCTTTTTCCTGACAGATAAATCAGCTTCTTATTTATGGCCATCTTTGGTATGTTCACTTGATTTGTGGCATCATCTGAAAAATAGTGCTTTCCACTTTACAGCAAATCAGCAATTCAGAGCTATAACAAACATGATAATGGAAGGTATAACCAGAAAAATAGTACTCTTCAATTAATGGTGTTTTTAAAGATCTAACCTGATATAAAATTATTCATTACATTTAATATAAAATCATCGGAATAAGCCTGTCTCCTGACTCCTGACTCTCTTTTTGTTCAAGATCAGGCAAAATTTGTGTTTTTACTGTAAAATGCTACTGAAAGCAAAGAATTGGATTAACTGAAACATATCCAGTAAAGGTTAATATTGTTGATATAAATTATATTCCAATAATTTATGTGCTTTTTATTCAGTGAAGGATATACATAATTTACAAAGTTAATTATAGAGGAAACAGAACCTTCCACGATGCACTTTTCCTTAAAATTTTAAAACGGACTTAACTGAAACTGGTACCTATCTTTTTACGTTTAGCATCCATTACATAACATATTTAAACTTAAGCTGGTGAGACATGGTGTGGGTAATCTTTGCTTCAGTTCCATGGGAATTTTGTGGTCACAGTAAAATTTGATTTCAGCTGTTTTAGCACCACAGTGCATCTCACATATAAATTTTGTTGTGGAAGAATGGTCTGAAGCTGATTCGAAGGGGATATATACTCTAATAAAAATGAATAGTGAAAGAAATACGTGTAGCTTACTAGGTGATTGAGAGCAGCAAAGAGGTACATCCAGGATAGAGTTCTTCAGATTAACTTCAGTGGAGCTGCAAGACTTGCAACTTGAAATTTTTATGGCCTTTCTCTATGCCTTTCTGTTCTACATAAAAACAGAGGGAAAACCTCACTTGTAGATACTCTGGTGAGTATCTATCTCCTGCTAGCGTAGTTAAGGGGAAGGTGATTGACCCTAATAATGGAAGACAAAGCCCAAAGAGAATCTAAACTCAGATCTCTAAGACTTCATATGCAGACTTCTAAATCTGAATTTTTCTGAAGAAGTCTTTTTCCCTGCTGAGTTCTCCGTTAGTTGCTAAGCTCACTGATTATTATTTTATGGCTATTTTCTTGCCAGAATAGAACATCAGTCTTTTGGGAATCTGTATGACTTTCTCCCGATACAACAGCCTTATCTTCAGTCAATTATACTTTGTAGCTCTCACCTTTACAAGATCAATATTTAAGCTTTTTAAGATATATTTCTTGCATTTCTTGCATTGTTGAGCTATAAAACTAGAAGGCTAATTTTAGTGCTGGTATGAATTGTTCATTGCAAGATACTGCTTTGTACCGGAGATGTTTATAATTATCATTTTATATGTTATTTTAATGTAAGTTCTATTTTTGATAGATGGAGAGAGCTGTTTTTCAAAAAGTTATTTTTTATTAAAGTCAGCTATTGTAATTGTATCTCTTCAGATGACTTTAACTTGCTGGCAAGAAATAAATGCATTTACTGTAAATTATGAAGTGATAGAAACCCCGTACCGTTAAGATGTGACATGATTGACATATATTTTGAATTTCTTCTCTTTGTCCATTAAAAACTTATGATGATATCATACATTGCCATGGTTCCTTATCTGATTATTCCTCTAAAAGGAAACAGAATACTAGAATTATTTTTACATGTAGTTTTGCTGTTGTTTTTTAGTTAGCTTATTCACTGGCTAATCCTGTTATTTCTCTGTCTGTAGGGATGAGATCATCATCACTCGTTTCTTAGCATGTTATGGGAAGAGCGATTTGAACTGTGTGACACTTCACTAGAAAAATCTGCTTGTATTAGAAAATCCTCGCTAGGTCCGGAACTTGTTTTTCTCCTGTTCAATGTTGTCTCTTGAAATACTGTTTTATTATGCAATTAAAAGAAAATCGCATTTTGGTTTCTGACACAGCCTATATTTTATTTTCAAATCTGGCTGAAAAATTGTTCTGTATATTAGAAAGAATACTCTGTTTATGAAGATGAGAATGAAAAAAAATCTGAATCTGTTGTTTTAGAAGACTAAATGCGCTGATGTTGTTGTAATGGGTTAACTTTTGATCCATGGAAGTATTCCATATCTACCTTTAACGTAACCAGACATATAAATAGGGTGTAGATAAGAGAGTACGCTCTCTTCTTCTTTTGGCAAGGCAGAGGAGCAGAAGGTCCCTGCGTTGGTCCTGTCTGCTGCCAAGCCTGCGGAAAATTTTTTAATGGGTCCGATTTGGTCTGGCTCTCTACGGGGGAGGTGGCATGGTAAAATTTCATTAATTCCTTACTTTGTTAGTTACTGGGTGTTATAGTTGTATACTGGGTGTTATATAGATCATTTTTTTGTCCTTTTTCTCATTTCCCTTCACCTCTTCCCATGCTCCTTTGCATATCCCTGTGGTGTAGTTCTTTGTATTTAGAAAAAAACATAGAAATACATATATATAGTGTGATTTTGTTTTCTTCCATAGTTTTTTTTTCCTTTGAAAGGGGTAAGGTTTGGGAGAGAGGCAGACTGAGCGGTTCGAGAGCTTGGGAAAGATAGCTCAAACCAGCTCAGCTGTCTTTTAACAACAAATGCGTCGTCGTAGTTAGCTTGCTAAATCATTAAATAAGAAGGTGTAAAGCAGCCTTGAGCATGTGCCTCTGAACCCATCTGTGCGCAGTGCAGGTTTCTTCAGGTACTGAGATGCAGTAAACCTCTTGCAACTGGAACTGACAGTTGGTTTACATTTATTTCTCTGGATTTACATTTTTTTACATACCAGAAACATAACCAATGATTAGAGATGCAGATAAAAACAACAACAACAAAAAAAAAACAACAAAGTTTTTATTTCTTTACTGCAAGCAACTACTTTTGGGATCCTTGTTGGCTCTCCTTTGTGTTCTCACACGCTGTGCTTACACTGAATTTGACTTGTTTTCAAAGTATGCCAATCCATTCCTTAAAAGAGATAGTAGTTATGATAAATATCCTAATTAAAAAACTATTTATGTGCATACTTATAGCTGTAAACCTGCAGTTGTGCAACTGGAAAGACTTACAGTTCCTTACTCATCTATGCATTTACCCTCTAACTGCGGGACAGAAGAAACCTAGTCTACTTTTTCCTATCTTTAGTTGTATTTATGATCAACATAATACTGGACACAGCATGTCCTCCTTAACCTGACTTGCCCAAGCAATACATGGGAAAAGGAATATTTTGCTAATTATTGCTAATGAATGTTGATATCAATTTTTTGTGCAAAATGGAAAAACACCAGTGCAAAATATTAACCATGCAAAGTTTAGCATGTCTTTTGAATGATGTGATCAGATTAGAGACAGTAATGATCCTTGAAACAGATTCTTTTCCAAAGGAGAATAAAAAGTACATGCAGTGTCTTGATGCAAGGAAAATGGAGAGGGAAAGCAACTGAATGAACTTGACAGCTGCATACTGAAGTTCTTTAAGGAGCAATAGGAAACATTGTGACCTTGTGAACGAACATAGTCCTCCGCTCCTTCTAAACAAAAAACTGCTGCTTGTACTGCTTGAAGGAAAGAACCCATAATACTTGTGTTCTGCCTCCCTCTCTTCTACTACTTTGTCATCTCTTGCACTTCCCAAACATACAACGAAATATTTGCAATGTGAATTAACCTGTCAAGATTTGTTTCCTGGATTATGTAATATCTAGCCAAGGGGAAATTAAATTTGTAGCTGCTCAGCATTGATAATTCGTGACCAAGGAATGACCTGTCATGGAGTGCAGAAATGTTCAACAGCAGAAGGGGCTGAACAGGCTGTGCTCAGGAATGGCAGAGGCAGAAGAATGCTGTGTAAGGGAGTGAAGTTTCCATTGGCAATAAGACAAGAAATGCTGCAGTGTTGTCTTGTAACAAATCAGCTGGTTGTGGAGGGTGAGTGCTCAGAGGACTCCTTTGAACAGCAGAGCCAGGCTGGGGATGGATCCAACGCTGGACTGAGGCATCCCATGCTGATGCTGATGGGATTGGTGCCGGTGTAAGGGTACATAAGGGATCGGCAGGTGCAGCACCCTGGCAGGCTTCCTGCAGGAGTGGTCATGGCTGTAGGACTCTGTCCAATGCAGTGTGCAGTAAAGCCTTTATATGTAAGAACCAATGTCTGCCAATTCCGCAACGCTGCCATTCATTTCTGTCTTTTCTCCTTTTTCTAGGCTTCCTCACCTTCCATTTTCTTTAAGTGTAGCACACAATACCTGCAGAAAGCAAACAGGCAGGTTTAAGATAAATGCAAGCGTGCATGAGAGGATGTATTAAAACACAGAGAAGATGTTCAGAGACAGGTTAAATATTGATATTCCAGATTTAGCCCATAAAGTATTGCAATATTGGTTAGAGTATTTTGTTTCCTTTTTTGTATTTACTGATGTGAGACCATGGTTATTAGACCTCATAGGTAACTATCAGAGATTTAAAAGCTGAATATCTGCCTGTAGCTATTCTTTTGGAACCTCTAGTTTCTTGTTAGTAGTCGTAGGCACTGCATTCTCCTGGATGGTAGTTGTGAGAGGAAGAGTTGACAAGCTGGTTTAATACAATGTCAGCTAATAAATTCCCAAGACTAAGAAGCTGTCAGAAGAGATTGGTGTAGGTTTAGGGACTGTGTTTTGTGTCTTTCTGAAATAAAATTTAGTTTTGTTTTTTTTTTTTCGACATTCATTGTATAGATTTTGGAGTAGCCGGATAAAACAAAATAATTATATTTTCATATGATGGTGCGTACAAACACCTTTACTTTGCTAGTTCCAAAGTACACAAATTAACTTCATGTGGCAACATGATAAGTACATTTTAGTGACAGCTTATGGTTGTTTGTCTTTTTAATGCTCAATATGGTCTGTTGATGGTTTTCTTACAATATTTGCATTTTGCATGACGTGAAATGGGAAGATAATCAACGTGTTTGAGGCAATTAGAAGTTGCATACTGAAGTTGTTCTGTTTATTAAAAAGATCTGTTCTACAAAGAATGAAATTAACATTCTTACAGTATGAAGAGTTTGGAAACAGGCTAATCACAAGGTACTGGCTCACCTTGCAGAAGCTGTGCAACTGGGAAGACCGGAAAGATGTATTATTCTATCCATAGAAATTCAAACTATTACTTACTTTTAATATTGAATGCCAAATCTTACATTTAGTGGCAGTGCATGCGTTATGACTAATGTGGATATAATCAAGGTAATAAAGGTTTATGTGAAAAGCATGTGTGCTCATGGTTTGTAGTGACCTAATTAATAGCGATTCTTGTCATTTCAACATGTTGTTGTGTTGTTTTTAGTGTAGTTATGTATTACTATCTCCACTCTGCATTTGGGAAAATTGATCTTAGCAGAAATTAACTTGTAAAATTGCCTGTTTGTATGCATGAGACCTTCTGCACAGTTGTAAAGCATGTGACTTGTCATGTAGTAGAAAAACACAATCATGGTGGGTGATATTAAAGGAAGAATGGCACCACATTCTTTTCAGTTCCTCTTGAGAGCACCTTTTGTTGAGTAATTACAACTTGACAATGGTCTCATTAAAGTGAGAAGCCAGATGTCCCAAATTCTGGGATTCTGACCTCCACTAGCTGCAGCTTCATCAGCGTAACCCTTGAGGAAGGTCATGCAAAGAAAAGAAATGCAAATCTCATTTAAAGGGGGAGCTTAATTTGAGGCAGTGTTCCATAACATGATTATGCTTTATTTCTGAAGCTTTCAATTTGGACGTAAGTTATTGACTATTAAAAAAATCTTAGAAGACACCATGTGATAAAAATGGGGAAAAAAAAGAGAAATAATGGATGACTGAAAGGCATGACAAGAGGGAAGAAGTAATGAAGACCATTTGTATGAATTATGTTTCTATTCTGGCTAATAAGCAGTACAATATAGAGTGTCTTTCACTTCTTTATTATTGATTCAAATACAAAGTTAATTCATTGCCCCTGTCTAGTTTCCGCTGGGCAAAGTGCTAGTCTCAGAAGGCGGGCCCTCAAATTGTATCAGCTCTTTTTTTTAACCAGACGTCTTAGCTGTAATGGTTGAAAAAATTCCAGTCGACATATAGTTTTGTAAGCATCCTCCAGAACTTCCATCATTTGGTTTTTTGTGGATCAGTGAATGGGAAAACTTATGCCTGAGAAGGTGGCTGAGGTATGCATTTGTAAGTTAAAATCAAACCAAAATAATTAACTATGGGGATTTGACACAGGTTATCAATATGACTTTGCACTATGTGATGAACTTCTCCCAAATTTTCTGATATTAATAAGTCTTAGTTAGTAATGAAGCCCTGCTTCCTCATTACTATACTCCAAAATAATGTTGCTGCACATATGTCAGGTCTGTTGCATCAGAATAAAATTTTGCATTTCACAAAGAAATACAAGCATAGGAATTCCTGTCTTCCTTAGGTGTCAGAGAAGGCTAACTCCTTTTGAAGATGAACAGCTTCACTCTCCTGGCTACTGATGTGTTGGTAGCTAAGGTCCGGCGACCGAAAGATCTCGCGATGTATGGAAAGATAGGGCCCCTCTCCCAGTAGCCAATGGTGTTTAGTTGATGATGTAAGCAGATGGAAGTGACGTCGTAAACCTTGGCTATATAAGCCTGTGTTATCTATCAATAAACGCCATTTTCCATTTGCCACCCACCACACTGGTGTCTGTGAGCTGATGGCCCGAGCGGCCGGGGGTGGGCCGCTGTACCATTTCTGAACCAGGTCGTGCCTTCGGAAATGAAGGCAACAAATGGTGCTGAAACCCGTAAAGAGCACCTGGATGGGTGAATGGCAGCCGAAGCTGCGGGATCAGCCCGGCGGGGAGGACGCTTCCGGACCAACAAGGAGGATGGATGCCCTTGTGAAGGTCATATCACAGTTATATAAGGAATGGGGTATTGAGTGTAAGCCCAAAGATTTTACTCTTGCTGTCGCGAGGCTTTTACAGATAGGGGTTATTGCGTGACTGGTGGATATTTTTAACCCTGAAGTGTACTAAAGCCTTAGCCGAGGAGACAATGTCCTTGGGTTCTGGAAAACACCTTAAATCCTGGGGGAAAGTTGTGCAGTCCCTGCAAAAAGCCATACAAGGGCAGGAGACTTTGCGGGCAGCAAGAGATTGTTTCATGGTCACCCCGAAAGTGGGAGTCGGGGCGGACACGCAGACTTTGCACCCCCTAGACGATAACAATTCTGCTGCTCCTAAAGATCTGCCAGAGGGTGATCTGGAGGAGGCCAAGGGTGCCACCGCGAAATCAGAGTGTCAAGATGCTTGGCCTAAACCGCCGCCCTATGCGCCCCAAGATGGCGCTGAGCAGCAAGAAAGGGGGCGGGGCGAGGATACAAACGGAGCGAAAAGGGAGGAAGTGCTCGAACTGACATGCATGTGCAGACGGGAAAGGGAGGAGAACGGAAAGGAGAAAGTCGAGAGGCATGGCAGAGAAGGAAAGGGAGGCGTGTGCGAGAGGCGTGGAGCGGCCAATCAGAACAGCCATATGAGGAGTAGGGGGCGGAGCGAGCCAAGACAGGGGGGACGGCCCGCCCGTAAGGGAAGTGGGTGGGGTCAGAGCCTAAGTAAAAAGTGCCGGAGTCCGGAAGTTACCAGTCAATCGAGTTCCGGTCCCGAATCAGACACCAGCTGGGACGTGTGGCTCGAATCCGATTCAGAGTTGGAGGAGGAGGAAATAGAAATAGACAGAGTTAAAAGCAAAAATGTCCGCAATAAAAAGAGATCACAGGGAAAGAAAATGCCTTTCACAGATTGGGAAGAAGTTAAGAATGCCTGTTTTGAATGGATTCCATCAGACATAGTAGCGTTCCCGGTCCGAGTGATGGATGGAGGACAAAGGATCTATTCACCAATAAACCCCAAGGATATACAAGCGATTGTTAAAGCAATTGCAGACAAGGGGCTCAATTCTGCCATGGTCTCTACCCTCATAGATGGGGTTTTTGGGGGAGATGACATGCTCCCATTTGATATAAAACAAACTTGTAGATTGATTTTTGATGGAGCAGGAATGATTGTTTTTAAACAAGAATGGGAGGAAAACTGTACAAGGCAATTACTTCAAGCAACTGGGGCGGATCACCCACTGCATGGCTCTACTGTACAACGGTTGATGGGTTCAGACCCAACCATGATCACCCCCCAGGCACAGGCCCAAGTCATGCGTGCCCATGAAATTATGGCAACTACTCGTGCAGCTAGAGAAGCCATTCGTACAGCCTCTAGAACTATTGCCAAACCATCACCATGGTGCACAATAAAGCAAAGTGAAAGTGAGAGCTTTACACAATTTGTAGATCGCCTCCAGGCAGCGGTTGACTCTTCATCCCTGCCTGCAGAAGCAAAAGGCCTGGTTGTTGCAGACTGCTTACGTCAGCAGTGTAATGCAAAAACCAAAGAAATCCTACGATCACTACCACCAAGATCAAGTATTGCAGACATGATTAAGCATGTCACTAATGAAGAGCATTTGTCCCCTATCCACGTGGCTCTTCAATCCTCATTATCTAATGTAATGGCATTCCCCCCACACCCAAACCGATTCAGAGGACCGTATTGGGCCTGTGGAAGGAAAGGACATCTCACTAAGGAATGCAAAGCTAAAATCCAGGGAAACTTGAGGGGGAGAGGGCACCTGGGTCGCTCATGGCCCTCTCCCACTCGGGACATGAGGCGACCCAACTATGCCAACCCCGGATGGCGGGGGGACATTCTCAAACCCATTTCCCCCTCGACGAGCAACCAACTTCGTGGTCCAACCGACGATCCAGTCAGATCTGTCTCTGTTTCAGGGACAGCAAGAACTACCTTCTGGGGAAGAGACTCCTGGATCGCCCTCACAGTTAAGTGTTACAATCCACCAATAGTGTGGGGGATCTGTTCCCTCTATGTTTTGAATAACATTACCATTAACGTTCCCTTTTTAATTGACACCGGGGCAGATGTTACAGTTATTCCCAAAACACATTGGCCTTTAGGCTGGAAATTAGAAGATGCCCCCATGGTGGGTGGGGTTGGAGGAGTATCACGAGCTCAGAAGAGTGCTCAATTGGTAACAATCACGCTTCACACTGAAAAAGGACTAGAGAAAGCCATTGCTCTTTACCCATATGTCATGTCAGGTGTCCCAACCCTGTTGGGAAGGGACGCTCTAGCTCTATTAAATGCCAGGGTTACAAATTTAATTTGAGGGCCACTGCTGCACACCCACTTCCACCAATCAGATTGAAATGGAAATCATCCAACCCAGTGTGGGTCGAGCAGTGGCCCCTATCAAAGCCTCGAATGGATACTCTTCTTGAGCTGATTGACCGTGAGTTGCAAAAAGGTCACATAGAGCCCTCCACTAGTCTGTGGAACACCCTAGTTTTTGTAATACCCAAACGAACTGGCGAGGGGTTTCGTCTCCTCCATGACCTTTTGTGAAGTAAATAAGATAATCCAAACTATGGGTCCTGTTTAAACACTATTGCCTATGAACTCTATGATACCTGGGGGACAACCTTGTGCTGTCCTTGATATTAAGGACTGTTTCTTTTCGATACCCTTGCACAAAGAGGATAAAGAATAGTTTGCTTTTTCTGTAGTGTTTCCAAACAGCCAACGCCCCAACCTGCGCTTCCAGTGGAAAGTGCTGCCCCAAGGAATGGTCAACTCACCCACTATCTGCCAGATCACAGTGGATCGGGCATTGGCACCAGTCCGGTGCAGTAACCCGACTGCGACTATCATTCAATATATGGATGATATTTTAATTGCAGCAACATCAGCGACTCAAGTGGACCAGCTAGTGTCAATGGTTTCCGAAACTCTAAAGGTACACGGGTTTGAAATTACGAGTGCAAAAATTAAGAGAGGACCATGTGTAAGTTTTTTGGGAGTGGGGATCACAAATTCTTACATAACACCACCTCAAATAAAAATTCATCGGAACATTAAGACACTGCATGATATGCAGCAGTTAGTGGGGTCCTTGCAATGGATCCGTAACATTGTTTTAATCCCTCCTGAGATCATGGCTCCTCTGCATGATCTTTTAAAAGGAAAGAATCCATGGGAGCAAAAAGCCCTGACAATAGAAGCAATGAACTCTCTCGATTTTATCGAGCAGCAGATGTCATCAAGCACGCTCGCTAGGTGAAACCCAAATATACCACTTGATCTGTATGTGAGGAGTAGGAGCACTAGCCCAGGGCCCTACTGAAAAAGCCCGACCAATACAATGGATAGTCCTAGGAAAGCCGTCATGTGTATTCTCTCCGGGAATCGAGTGCCTTGGTAATCTCATCATGAAAGGCAGGAAACTCGCCCTAAGACATCTAGGCATTGAATCTGCCAGGATATGGTTGCCCTTTCGCAAACAGCTCCCAACGCAGTCCGTGGCAATGTCAGAGTATCTGGCCATAGCTCTTGTAGGATTTGGTGGAGAACTTTGTTACGCCGCAAAGCCCCCCTGGACTCAAATGCTGGCAATTGTTAACATTGACCTTCCATGTAAGATCATGGACCAGCCCCAGCCGGGACCAACAGTCTTTACAGATGCATCCTCAGCAACTTCAACCGCAACAGCAGTATGGCAATCGGAAGGAGAATGGCACAGCATTAAAATGACCGACTGTGCTCTTTCTGTCCAGCAACTAGAAGCAACAACTGTAGTACTAGCATGTGGACTGTTCCCAACAGAATATCTCAACATAGTAACTGATTCCATATTTGTGGCTAAACTTTGCTTGGCCATGTCGGGGCCTGGCGTGTCAACGTCCACAATAGCCCTAATGTTAGAAGAAGCACTTTACTCTCGACAGGGCACTATATCGGTCATCCATGTCAACAGCCACAACCCAATTAAAGGGTTTTTCCAAATTGGTAATGATAAAGCAGATGTTCCTGCAAAAGGACTGTGGGCATTGAGAGATGCTCGGCAGTTACACGAGTCTCTTCACATCGGAACTAAAGCATTGGCAAAGAGATGTGGCATTTCAGTCACAGAAGCGAAACATGTAGTGGCTACATGTCCCCACTGTCAGAAAGCACCACTTTGGTCCAGTGGAGTGAATCCTAGAGGTCTTAAAGCATCTGAGGTGTGGCAGACAGATTTCACACTTTGCCAATTATTAAAACCTCAAGCATGGCTAGCTGTGACTGTAGACACATACAGTGGAATGATTGTGGCCACTCAGCACCTTAAGGCTGACTCTAAAGCAACCGTTCAACATTGGCTGACAGCTATGACCTGGCTTGGTATCCCTAATCAGATCAAAACAGATAACGGTCCAAATTTTGTGTCTAAATCAGTTCAAGCATTTACTTTGAAATGTGGTATTACCTTAATACACGGCTTTCCGTACAATATCACAGGGCAAGCTATAGTGGAATGGGCAAATCAAACTCTGAAATCTAAATTGGAGGTATTAGCAAAACCAGAAGGGTTTGTCAACACCATTCCCTCAAGAGACCAGGCAAGTCTCCTAGCGACTGCTCTGTTAGCACTAAATCAACTCCCTAGGGGGCAGGAGGAGATTAGTCCCACCCAAAAACATTGGGCCACTCGAGCACTAGAAGAAGGTCCATCAGTCATAGTTAGAAATGAGCTGGGAGAATGGGAACGAGGATGGAAACTAGCTCTGACAGGGCGAGGGTATGCTGCTGTCAAAAAAGATGGTAGAGTTAAGTGGTGCCCGCTTAAGTCTATCAAACCAGACCTTCAGAATGAAACTAATGAAAGCTGTGAGTTTTTGTTCACAGAACCAGATCATTGGGCACTCCTGTAACCCGAACGTTCCAGTGGCAGGAGAAGATGATCGATCGGCAAGCACCGTGCCTACACCTGATGATCCAACAGCTGTCCTTACTATTTCAAGTTGCACTTTATTAGTCCTAGTTGTCTTTATAAGATGATAAGTTTTATAAGTAAGTTTATAAGTTTTATATCTTTATAAGTTTTATAAGATAAGTTTTATAAGCTTGTAAGTTACAAGTTTTGTAAGTTTTATAAGTTAAGTAAGTTAAGTTTATAAGTTATATAAGTTTTATATATTTCATAGATAAGATAAGATAAGATAAGATAAGATAAGATAAGATAAGATAAGATAAGATAAGATAAGATAAGATAAGATAAGATAAGATAAGATAAGATAAGATAAGAAGTACCATGGTATAAGCTAAGAATATCTTTAAATTTGTTCTATTCTAGTCAATTTAATTAAGCATGGGGAGGGGGGGAGATGTTGGTAGCTAAGGTCCGGTGACGGGAAGATCTCGCGATGTACGGAAAGATAGGGCCCCTCTCCCAGTAGCCAATGGTGTTTAGTTGATGATGTAAGCAGACGGAAGTGACGTCATAAACCTTGGCTATATAAGCCTGTGTTATCTATCAATAAACGCCATTTTCCATTTGCCACCCACCACACTGGTGTCTGTGAGCTGATGGCCCGAGCGGCCGGGGGTGGGCCGCCGTACCATTCCTGAACTAGGTCCCGCCTTCGGAAACAAAGGCAACACTGGTGGTCATTTGGGGTAAGGCATTATTACATCAATTTACTGGAAGAAGAGACTTTTCAGTGTGAGCTGAGAAGACAGAATGATTTTAGTGAAGAAAAATAAAAAAAGATGCTCTAAGAACTCCAGTACTAATTATATAGAAAGAGAAGAACAATAATGAGCAAATATAACAGTTTTTCAGCATATGTTTAATTGGACTAGGGATTGCATTCAATGTAATTATCCATCCTATTTTTATGAATAGCACTCTAAAGGTGTCTGCGTATCTCAAATGCAATTTCCTGCCTTATCATATCTACATTTCTTTTATTTTTTACCCTAATACTGTGCCTAAGTCTTATTTGAATGTCATTAAAACATTTTTATAATTATTTTTACTTTGCAATTCTGATCAGTACTTAAATTTCATTGCTCCTTAATCTAATTCTTGTTCAGCAGTTACTGCATATACAACACTGTGGAAAAAAGACCTGGCAACAGGAAAGACCAACTATGCTCCTACCAGCAGATCTACATCAGCAATGATCTGGAGGTATTTTTTTTCTAAAAAGCTGCATGTACAAAAAATTTGTGTAACACTTCTGCTCTTCTCATTTTAATTACCAAGTATTCTGCATGTGTCAGTGGGCATCTGAAAAACTATATTAATTGAACTGTGGCAATTTTTAGTTTGAGGCCAATGTGAAAGGTACTGAACGATGAGATATAAAAGAGGCAGAAGAAAGCAAGAAGTCAAAGGCAACCAGAGTGGAACTGTGATTGGTAGGAAATATATCACTGAAGAGCCCTAACTTCAGGTTTAATTCAGACTTGCATTAAGTAGCTAAAAATGAATGCGAATTTTAAATTATACTTAGTCTTCATTAAAGTAATTATCTCTTTTAATGAAGTATTTGCAAGATGGTGGTTATGCAATCATTTGTGAAACCCTAAGTGAATAAATTCAATTTAATTTTTTTCTTCCTGTTTTTTCTGTCCATTAATAAACAAGGCATAGAGAATATATTTTTTTGAGTAATGTGGTGGGCTCAGCTCTTTTAAAATTGATGCCACCTGAGCTAATGAATTTGTTTTGGGTCATTGTTTTGGGTCCTTCTCACTTGTTATTTTGATCCAAGCAGATTATTTCAACCCTTGTTCCCATATCTTATTTTATTTCATCAAATTTTATCCCAGGTATCAATTAAGTCACATTCCAGATATATTTAACTCCTAAATGAATGAACGAATAGAATATTTTTTTATAAGAGAAAGTGCATTTTATCCAGGAACTCAAACCATTAATCATGAGAATATGAGGTAAGGTCTGACATGCTTATTTTTTGTAAATAAAATGTATGAGAATTGCTTATTTACTTCCTTGCTGTTACAATGAAAAGAAACAGACTGGTTCTAAATGGCAAAGTAGTATGAAGCAATTAACTGAGTAATATGTGCCCTTCAGTCAGGATCATTTTTGATTAACTGTACAAACTCATGGAGACAGGACAAAATAAATTTGGGCTGGTGAGTACCTCAACCAGGAGCAGCAGAAAATAAACACCCTCATCATAATGAAATAGAAATTCGGATGAAGTAGTTGGATCAAGAGAGAGTAAAAGTGTCTGATGAATATATGTAGAAGGGACCAAGACTGAAATTTTACGTATTGAGTCAATAATTTCCTCTGTGCAGATTCCTAGGTGGCACAGTTCCATACTCTCAAAACTGTTCAGATTTTACTCAAGTTATCAGGAAGTTGTCCTGCTGTCTTCAATGATGCAAGTGCTAGACCCTGTTTTTATACTCTTTTTTTTTTTTTCTCTTCCCTCTGCTCCCACTGAAGGAATACTATTTATGCTTTAGGATAACTGACTATCTCCTACTGCCTTATCAACCTGTGTACAATTAAATTTTGACCTTGAGTAGGACCTCTATACTCATAATATGATGGTGCAGTTAGGTAAGGAGAAATATCCCAAATATTCACATAAACACCAAATTTAGTGAGGTTTTATAAAATTGAGAGCAAACAGGAAAATTTTAAGGCCTCCTGTATATTTCGTATTTCACTGACAGCATCCTATGATACTTGCCATGCTATGAGTTAGATCAGCAGATTCAGATCAATGTTCTTCACAGTTTTAAAGATCTTGAACATGATTACTTGGTTTGCCAGAAAAAACGATTCCCCAAACAAATGACATAGGAGCTAGTGGAAAGTGTCCATTATGATTACATTTATAATTTTATTTATTTGTCTATCAATCTGTTCGTTTATGCATAGTATTAATTCAACCACACTGCTTGGAAACAACTGCATTGGGCAGGAGTACAATGTCTTAAAGTACAAGTGTATTATAGATAATTACACTGCCAGTAATAGTGTCTGTGAGATCCCTTTCTTCAGAAGATGAGGAGGAAGAAGGACAAGCTTATATAAGGTCATCTTTTTACCTAATGATGCAGTTATTTCAACTTTAAAATAAAAAAAAAAATTCCCTTATCTGTACTATACCTTTTCTACCTGAGTGCTAGAAAGATTTCTTAGGTCTTTGAGTTTTCTTTTAATTCTTTGTAGTCATATCCAGCTGAAAGGTTTTATTTAACGAAATTTGATGGGACAAAGTAAAATCTCGAGAACGTAAGTATCTGAGATCTTAGGATCTTGGTAGGATAATAATTAACAAGGAGCAGAGATTGACAAGTGATGTTCCCAGCAAGGAAGCTCTGCCACATATGAGAATTCTAAAAACTTTCAGGCGTTTTTGAAGTACTGCTTGGAATGATGTTAGAAAAAAAAAAACCAACAACTTACCTAACAATCACAAAAAAGTGATCACAGTTAATTATTTTTCCTTAATCTTAATTGTCCTATTTTCTTGAAGCCATTAACATTCTTGTCCTTAAAGTGTTCTGAGTAACACTCTGGAGGTATTAGTAATATTTTCTGCAGGACTTTGGCATTGTCTATGAAATTCTCAGTACAGAATTTGATTGTAACAATTTGTTTTAAAGGCCAATGAATAGTGACAGAATTGTTCATGAAGAACTCAAATCTCTCAATTTTTAATGTTGAATATTGTTTCTTTGAAGTAATTGAATTTACACTGAAATGACAGTCTGGCCCGATCCTTTTGGACTTTTTAAGATGTGGGATTTTTTAATCCTTATTTTATTTCTACGTCTCGTTAAGGTTATTTTTAGGAACTGGAAGGTGTGACTGGTGTCCCTGAACTGATGTTTCCAGCTGACATAAGCCATCTCATTCTAGTGAATCTGAAGCCACTGCAGCTCATTATGGTTTTGCCAGCAGTAGATATTGATGTCCTCTTTGAGAGATTAACATGAAAAAATGTTCATTATAGTCAATGAAAGGAATAATTTTAATAATTGATTTTTTTTTATTAAATGCCAAGGGGAGAGTCTAAGTATAAAATACAAAAAATACAATCTCTATGCTAAGGGATATTTTTTCTTGTAATTAGGTGGAATCATGACAGCCTGCAAGATCTTTGAAGAATGGAGGTTCTTTCTTGATACTGTAAAGTGCATCCATCTTAAACTTGTTAGTTTCTGCCTTTGATAGAATCTGGAAGAGACATGCAGAGATATAGATCCTTACCCTCACCTAGAGGTGAGATGAGTTACAAACGTGAAAATGAAAGAGGCGCAGAAATAGTAGAGAAAACAAATTAAAAATATGATAGTAACCTGTGCTGTAAAGGAAGGAAACAGATTTTTCTGAGTGAAGAATATCTGTCCAACTAAATCTGTGATGAACCAAAGGGACATGGACTAGCTAAATTTTGAAGATGCAAAGGTAGACTTTACATGCCTTTGACTGAAAAAAATAAGAGTATTCAGTCAAATGATTTGATTTCCAGACAATATTTCCCTTGGGAGCATAAATTACAATAATGGGAATTTTAGAATATATAATAATGAGATTTTTGACTAAATTTCTTATCAGTTGATAAAAACAATTAAATGTTCTGTTCTGTATTTGAATTGAAATAAAAAAAATTGCACAACTTTTATTATATACTTACAGAACAATACTGTGAGAGGATGAATTAAGAGGAGTTGACTTTTTGTACTGGACACTCAATGCAATTTGATTTTTCTAACAATACATGGCATATTCAGGTCATTGACGCACTTCACCTATTCTTTCTGCACCGGTATAACTTAAGAGGTAGCACAATTTATGGTGACCACAATAGCGTTCACTATGTAAATGATATTAAATATTTTTTTCCATTGTTTATTACCTACAGTTTAAAAGTTTTTGGATGCTGGAAGTTTTACACAATTCAGCTTCATGACACCTGGTTAAATACAGTCTAAGGGCAGGCTGAAATAAATGAGAAAGAACTGATTCTCCAAACCATGTTGTTTCCAAACTAACTGTCAAAATCGGACTATTAAAATATAAAAAGTACTTTTATTATCTGTCTGTAAGGAACAGATACCTGATTCTTCATAGTTGAAAAGAATTTTCTTCTTCACAGCCCTTTTCATCTCTTGGGATGGGAAAAATTGAAGATACAAAACCCTCTTGAAACACTTAAGGAAATGCACTGCTGCACTCGAGCCACTGCCAGAAGCTCACCTATGTTCCCAGTTAATTGTCTTCACTTTTGGGGAAAGGACGAACATAAACAGAGTCTGGTTGGAGTAGCAAAAATTTCTATGGTATCTGCCATTGAACCTGGAACAAGATCTGCACTATTCTGTCTCTCCCTTTTGCCTGTGCAGATAAATCCTTAGAATGGAAACCAGAAGTAACTTTGGTGCACCTTTGCTGTGTTCACAGCCATAAATGAGGTCACTGGGCTGTCCAGACCCGGGTGGGCTGCAGAGAACAACTTCCCCACGTCTTCCTTCATAACTACTCAAAGTCTATGGCTAGAGTTGTACTACTTTCTAAAGTCTGTGAAAGTATTCAAAATAGTGCAAACAATCATGTTTGAGGACAATGAAGAAGGAAGAAAAATATTTTGATAGTAACATGAGGGAAAGAAAAATGGAAGTTCCGGGGAGATTTTTTCCTTTTTTCCTTTTTCAAGTACAGGCTCTTTAAAACAGTCTGTTATTTGTGCAGAGGTGACACACAGTAGGTAGTACATTTTGAGAAGATTACATTTAACAAAAAAAGTAAAACTGCACAAGCCATTGAGATGTTTTCCCTTTCCATTCCCTAAAAGAGAAGAGGGAATAAGGAAAAATAGAATGAGGAAACAAACAAAAAAATGCTGTCAGTTATTCTCATCACAGTCATGTGATACTGAACATATTTGACCAGAGCCTGCTCTTTATTCAACAGGTTTGGTTTCTAGAGTGCCTAAAGTGGGGAGACCCTTCAGATGTTTTAAACATTTCCTCTGTAAGAAAAATTGATAATGGCATAGTACTGTTCCGTGCTTGGTTTCCTACAAATAAGACTGGATTTGTCTTGGTTGTGGTCAATGTACCTAACATTCTGAGTCCAATATATTATTTATTTTAGCAAATCTGAAGTAATTTCCACTACAGGTAATATATACTGCATTTTTCCTGTTGTGCTAACTCATCAAAAAGGTGGAGAGGGAGATGGGTATATTGCAATTGTTATAATTGATAATATCCTTGTCACAAACTAGTAGATTGTTTTAAGGTACTTTTAGTGCTTGTTTTAAGGTACTGATTTTCCTGAGATTGAATATTTATCTTCTCAGAATCGATAGGGGTGCTTGTAGAGTCAGGGTCAAGTATCCTGGGAAGAGTATAGGGACTCTGCATGGTTTTGCAGGGACAGGATCAGGAAGGTCAAGGAACAACTGGAGCTGAACTTAGTGGGGGATGCAAAGAATAACAAAAAGGGCTTCTACGGGTAGGTCAATCAGAAAAGAAAGTTCAAAAAGAAGGTTTCTGATCTGATGGGTGACATTACCAAGCCAGCAAACAACAGGCGAGGAGAAGCCTGAATAGTCAACAACATTTCTGCCTCAGTCTTCACTAGCAATCCCTCTTCCCACACCTCTCAAGGGGGTGGGCTGCACAATGCAGACTGAGGGCAAAGTTCCTCCAGCTGGAAGAGACTAGGTGTGACCACCTGAGGAACCTGGATGTACGTAAGTCCATGGGACTGGATGAGATGCATCTGAGAGTTCTGAGGGAATTAGCTGATACAGTCACCAAGCCACTCTCCATGATATTAAAAGTCATAGCAGTCACGGGGAGTCTGTGATGCCTGGAAAAAAGTAACATTGCACCTATTTTTAAAAATGGTAGAAAGGAGGGCCCTGGGAACAACTAGCCTGCGAGTCTAACCTCAGTGCCTAGGAAGATAATGGAACGGATTCTCCTGCAAGCTACGCTAAGGCACATGGAGGACAGGGGAGTGATTTTAGACAGCCAGCATGGCTTAACCAAGGGAATGTCCTGCCTGACCAGCCCAGTAGTTTCTATGTGGAAATGGCTACATCAGTGACAATGGATGTAATCAGTGACCCATGGATGTAATCTATCTGGACTTCTCTAAGACCTTTGACACGGTCCCCCATGACATCCTTCTCTCAAAAGTGGAGAGATAGGTATCTGATAGATGGACTATCCAATAGATAAGAAATTGCTTGGATGGTCACACCCAGAGGGTAGTGGTCAGTGGCTCAGTGTCCAAATGAAGATGAGTGATCAGTGGTGTCCCTCTGAGGATATTTAGGATCAGTGTTGTTTAATACCTTCATCAATAGATGATGGGATCAAGTACACCCTCAGAAAGTTTGCAGATGACACCAAACTGAGTAATGAAGTTGACATCCCCAGGGAATGGGGTACCATCCAAAGGGACCTTGACAAGCTGGAGAAATGGGCTTATGAAAACCTCATGACGTTCAACAGGGCACAGCGCAAGGTCCTGCACTGGGATTGGGACAACCCTCAGTATTAATACAGGCTGGGGGATGAAGGGATTTGAGAACAGCACTGTGAAGAAGTTCCTGGGGGCCCTGGTGGATAAGAAGCTGGACATGAGCCAGCAATGTGAGTTTGCAGACCAGCAGGCCAGCCAGCCATATCCTACATCAAAAGAAACATGACCAGCGGGTCGAGGGAGGTGATTCTGCATTTCTACTTTGCTCTGGTGAGACCACACCTGGAATAATTCATCCAGCTCTGGAGCCCTCAGAACAGAAGTGATATGGAGCTGTTAGACCAGATCCAGAGGAGGGTCACAGAAATGATCGAAGGCCTGGAATACATTCCTCATGAAGAGAGGCTGAGAGAGTTGAGGTTGATCAACTTGTAGAAGGAAAGACTCTGAGGAGACATTATTGCATCCTTTAAATACTTAAAGAGGGCTTATAAGAAATATGGGGAAAAACTTTTTAGCAGGGTCTGTAGCAGGGACAAGGGGTAATGGTTTTAAGCTAAAAGAAGGGGATTAAGTCTAGATATTAAAAAGAAATTTTTTCGTGTTCAGGGGTTAAAATTCTGGGACAGGTTGATCAGAGAGGTGATAGATGACCCATCCCTGAAAACATTCAAGTTAAGAATGGATGTGTCTCTGAGAAACCAGATCTAGTTGAAGATGTCCCTGCTTACTACAGAGGGATTGGACTGGATGATCTTAATGGTCCCTTCCAACACAAACTGTTCTATAATTCTATGACTCTATGAGTTAAACCCTTTCTAGAAATCCGTGGCCATTTCTAGTACTCGGGAATATCCTATGTTTTATGTTATATGATGATAAACACTGAAGAACATTGATGTGACAGATGCATTTTTATTTTTTGGGACTTGACTATATATCAAGCTGAACTTTACCAGCCTGAAGAAGGGGAGACTAAAAATAAAAACAGAAGTAAAATGCAAGGATAGAAAGATTATCAGTGTTAGATTTTTCAGGCTTTGCATATACCACTTTCTGTGATGATAGGAAGCAGTGGAGATGTAAATACTAAACAGAAGTGGTTTTTTTTGTTGGTACAATAGTGGTCAGCATTTGTCATTTACCTGGATCATTTGTGTAAAGAAAGAATAAGTTGTTGTATTTGGAAATTTGACCTACAAGTAAATTACTGTCTGTTGGTGCATCAGCAGTAATTGCCAAAGTTCACCTATACCTTCTGGTTGCTAAAAAGAAAACGATAGCTAGAATGGTGCTAAGAGTAAAAAAAAAACTGGATGCTATAAAATACAATGAATTTGATTTAGTTTGTAGTCTTCAGTTGCTGTCTGAGAAGTATAAAGCAGTCTTGAAAACATGCCTTCTTTTCTCCTGTTTCTGCTGTTTTTATCAGCTCCCAATTAACTTTTTTACCCAGTCAGAGAAGGAGCTGGGAGATACAGTTGTCAATGGGAAATTATTTTTTCCCATTATCTTCCCAGAGACTTACTCCAAAGCTATCAATCTAGCAGTGTTCATAACAAGTTAGTGGGGTCATAAAAGAGGTTACTGGTAAAGCCAGGAAGAATATGAATCCTTTTGAGAGGTGTAGTTCCAAAGGACTTTTTAACTGTAGTTTGACAAAATAGAAAAGGAAGAGTTATTAACAGTTTCCTCCTCCTGTTTGAGACACAAGTAAAACCTTGGGTGCTTGAAGACCCTTGCATGGCTTGAATGTCTCCTGCAGAAGAGTGGGGATTATAACAGTCTTTTTTTTTACACAGAGCCACTTAGTAAGCTGTCACCAAAATGCCAGAAGCCTGGATGTGGAGTCAATAAAATGAGGATGGCAGATGGCTTCTCCTGTGCAACCCTAAGCCTGACATACTTGTCTTCTTTTACAATTCTCTAGTAACAGTTTCATATTCAATCAAATTGCCATATCTGACTCTTGCTGTTTTCTACACTGTTTTTTTTTTTTTTTTTTAAATGTATCTTGCTGCCTGAGATATTCATCTCACGCATGATTATATGAATGGAGATTCTAGGTGTTCAGTTATAATAAGAAATGAAATATCTTTGAGAACTCTAAAAGTTTATTTTTCACAAGGTTTAGTTTTGATTAAGTTTAATTTTGCTGAAAGCTTTTTTTGACAATTAAAACCTTATGACTGCTAATTGGCCTCCTTAAATCTACCTTTGAATACAATCTTGAAGTTATCAAAGATATTATTATAACCCAATATTATTTCTTCAGACACAGAAGATTTTTACTAAAAACATGCCCAAAATTCACAAAGGATACTACAAGCAATTTTTACCCCTTCCTAAGCTTTCTGTTATTGTGACCTTTAAAGTTATTTCACAGTATCACAGTATTACAAGGTTGGAAAGGACCTCTGAGATCAAGTCCAATCTATAACCCTACACTAACACTAACACCAACCATCATCTAAACCATGGCACTCAGTGCCTCATCCAGTCTCCCCTTAAACACCTCCAGGGTCGGCGACTCCACCACCTCCCTGGGCAGCCCATTCCAGTGGCCGATCACCCTTTCAGTGAAGAACTTTTTCCTCACATCAAGCCTAAACTTTCCCTGACGAAGCTTAAGTCCATGCCCTCTAGTTCTGTCACTGGCCACCTGAGAGAAGAGACCAATCCCTGCCTGACTAAAACCTCCTTTTAGGTAGTTGTAGAGAGCAATGAGGTCTCCCCTGAGCCTCCTCTTCTCTAGACTAAACAGCCCCAACTCCCTCAGTCGCTCCTCATAGGACTTGTGCTCCAGCCCCTTCACCATCTTCATTGCCCTCCTCTCATCACATTCCAGTATCCTAACATCTTTCCCATACTGGGAGGTCCAGGACTGGACACAATATTCAAGATGAGGCCTGACCAGTGCCGAGTACAGGGGGACGATAACGTCTCTGGTCCTGCTCACTACACTATTCCTGATGCAGGCCAGAATGCCATTGGCCTTCTTGGCCACTTCGGCACGCTGCTGGCTCATGTTGAGCTTCCTGTCAACCAGCACTCCCAGGTCCTTTTCTGCCTGACTACTCTCCAGCCACTCTGTCCCCAGTCTGTAGCTCGGCATGGGATTGTTGTGTCCAAAATGAAGTACCCGACATTTGGACTTATTAAACATCATCCCATTAGAATCAGCCCAGCTCTCCAATCTGTCTAGGTCCCTCTGTAGGGCCATCCTACTCTCTAACAGATCAACCCTTCCTCCGAGCTTGGTATCATCTGCAAACTTGCTGATGATGGACTCAATCCCCTCATCCAGATCATCAATAAAGATATTAAACAGGATGGGACCCAACACCGATCCCTGGGGGACACCACTGGTGACCGGCCGCCAACTGGATGAAACACCATTGACCACCACTCTCTGGGCTCGGCCATCCAGCCAATTCCTAACCCAGCACAGAGTGTTCCCATCTAAGCCATGGGCTGCCAGCTTCCCTAGGAGTCTACTGTGGGAGACAGTGTCAAAGGCCTTGCTGAAGTCCAGGTATACCACATCCACAGCCTTCCTCTCATCCACCAGGCGAGTCACATGGTCATAAAAGGAGATCAGGTTGGTCAGGCAGGACCTATCCCTCCTAAACCCATGCTGGCTGGGTCTGATCTCTTGACCGTTCTGCAAGTGCCGCATGATATCACCCAGGATTATCTGTTCCATGATTTTACCTGGGACCGAGGTCAGGCTAACAGGTCTGTAATTACCTGGATCATCCTTACGGCCCTTCTTATGGATGGGCTTCACATTGGCCAACTTCCAATCTTCCGGGACCTCTCCAGAGAGCCAGGACTGCTGAAAGATGATGGAGAGCGGCTTAGCAAGCTCATCCACCAGCTCTCTCAGCACCCTAGGATGGATCCCATCTGGCCCCATAGACTTATGAGGGTCCAAGTGGCTCAGCAGGTCTCTAACTTCCTCCTCATGGATTGCAGGAGGGCCATATTTCACCCTGCCCCCATCAACCACTTCAGAGGGCCAACTGTCAAGCGAGCTGACATCCTTGCTGTTAAAAACTGAGGCAAAGAAGGCATTAAGTACCTCAGCCTTCTCTGCATCTTTGGTTACTATATTTCTCTCCACATCCAACAAGGAGTGGAGGTCGCTGCCACCCTTCTTTCTACCATTGATATATTTATAAAAACTTAGTTAATAGAGTTGAATTGTAGTTGCACTGCATGTGAGAAAAGAATTTTAATAGATGTAGATGTCAACTATTTTACTAATTATCTGCGTCTTGCAAATGGTAGAGGGTATCCCCTCTCCCTGGTTAACAGATGGTCTCTGCAGAACTATCAACAATGTGGGCTGGAGTGAAACAATATAACGTATAACTGAAAAATATAGAAGTCTTCCATTTTTTACATCTGTGCTCCCTCTGTCTTGTACAATCATCAGCTTAACTGTTTCTCAAGTTAGTCTCAACATTTTTCAGCTGCTGGGAAGTTAATCCTGTTTATTCCTTAGCTTGCATGCTGGTAACAGACAAGGTTGCAAAGACAAATCTCAGGTCTGGCTGTTCAGGCCCATTAGTCTTTTTTCATCATAATTAATTACCCTGGAAGGGTCAATATAGAGAGATTACAGCAGTTCTTGGCTACACAAGGATGGTATGACAGCTAAGAGACTGTGAAGTGATTAGAGGTTACTGACAGCATCTCAGAGTACCTGAGATGTGAGATGTCTTCTGGCTGCTGACCTTCAAAAAGACACTGACGGACATTGTTTCTCGGTCCACAAAATCATTTGAATGCCTGTGAGACCAGAGTTGTTCTTCAATGTCCAGTAAGATGTCTCAGTGTTTTAAACTGTGTTCACTGCTGAGAGAGTGTAAAAAGGCAGACAGTCAAAATATTTCAGAAAGAAAACAGCTACTAAATCAGGCTGGAAAAAGAAAAGTTGAGCAAAGATACAGAGGCAGTTTTTAATTCTAAAAAGAATAGCAGCACTTTACACTCTTATTACTAGCCCAGATTTAGATAGATTAGGTTTTCATTTACTATCAGTTTTAAGAAAAAGTGCAGATATTTTGTAGGGGATTTGTCAAATGCACTAGCTTCACTGAATTTCATATGGATCTGCTGAGTCCAAACTTGCAAACTGATTTCTTGACTGGGAGGAACATTTTATGGAAATGACTTGGGAACCTGTGAGCGAACACCATGTTCTAAAAGCCGGAATTGACAGCCTTTCCTAAAACTAACATTGTTGTATATGGTCATATAAAGTCAGCATGAATAAATTAAGAATAGACAATGTTAGGATCTCATTGTGTTCTAATAAGTAATACTGAGAATATTTTGTTCTTTTATTGTTTCTAAATGAAAAAAAAGGAGATTGGTTTCAAAGCAATTAGTCATCAGTGGGTAACAGAGTGACAGAAGTGGGACCTTTTTAATGTATTTTTTACTTTATCCATGGAAAATTCTCAGTTGTCCATCAGAAGTTGAATGTCCTGACCAAAACATTATCTGAATGTCTGTTGAAAACAAGGAGTGTACTGCCATCAGGAATACTGAGTGATGCTGCGTTGGAATATCCAGTGGTATAAACACACTCATACACAGAGAAATCGTTAAAATTTTAGCTTCCTCTACTTTTCCTCCCCCATGAACATAAAGATTTCATACATGCCTTCCAGCAATTGAGATAAAGTATTAGACTTTCCTTCCAAAATATTTTATGTTGTCTATAATGTAGAGTTTAATAAATATTTTATTCCTTGTACTGCTTTGTCTCATCCCGCTCTGCCCCAGGTATTTCAGGAGAGCCAATCATGTCATACTAGTTTTTCTTCACTTGGTCATTACTATAATAGTTGCTAATGCTACCTGGTTTGTATTTTAAGATAGTTACCATCTAAGCTCGTCTAACATTTTGAAAAAAACAATTCAGGCAACACAACTGTGCTGTGCACTCAGGCAACTGTGCTGTGCACCAGGGAAATGAAGTAAAAGCTAATTATGACTAAAAATGGAAGAGCGGTTCTGTTCATAATCTTCAGATAAGAACAATTTATTCTTTCTTTTAATCTGAAAAATCTTTCAATTTAGTATAGAAAGATTACTTCTACTCAGTTTTTGGTTCTACCTAATTTATAAAGTGAGGAAAATAAAAAACAGTGTTTGCTTTTCCAAGATTGGTCTTTAATTTTATGTGCATCAATCTTTTTTTTTGTCTTTGAGTAAATAAATCTACTTATTAATAATATTATAAATGAAGCTTTAAATAAACTACTAAAGTTTTTTTCCTGTTAGGCAAGAAAACAAATTAGAAATGCAATGCCAGTGTGGTTTGTAATGTGTTACATTTCCCTGCAAATAACTTTTGCATATTTTGTGTCATTTAGTATGATTTAATGTGTTTTTTCATGATCTCATTTCAAGTGACACAACGAAGATGGGCAACGAAGATGGTGAAGGGGCTGGAGCACAGCCCTATGAGGAGCAACTGAGGGAGTTGGGGCTGTTTAGTCTAAAGAAGAGGAGGCTCAGGGGAGACCTCATTGCTCTCTACAACTACCTAAAAGGAGGTTGTAGTCGGGCAGGGGTTGGTCTCTTCTCTCGGGTGACCAGTGACAGAACTAGAGGGCATGGACTCAAGCTTCGTCAGGGAAAGTTTAGGCTTGATGTTAGGAAAAAGTTCTTCACTGAAATGGTGATTGGTCATTGGAATGCACTGCCCAGGGAGGTGGTGGAGTCGCTGACCCTGGAGGTGTTTAAGGGGAGACTGGATGAGGCACTGAGTGCCATGGTTTAGATGATGGTTGGTGTTAGTGTTGGTGTTAATGTTGGGTTATAGGTTGGACTTGATGATCTCAGAGGTCCTTTCCAGCCTTATGATACTGTGATACTGTGATACCGTGAAAGTCTTTGTCTTTCTAGTCATGTTTCATTAGCTGTTTCAACATGTTGGCATGTTTCATTAGCTGTTTTTTTTTAACTCAGCTTAGCCTCAGAATATGCGGTTGGATCCCAAGTTTTTCTTGTATACTTAAGGTTTCTCAGTTTGATTCTTTAGAATGTAAGATAGAATTTCCTAACTCTCTGGGTTGTTCTGTGAACCAGACAACAAACAGCAAAGCCGGAAATGGTTTGTTAGGTATGAACAACGTGGAACATTAGCCAAAAGACAACTAGTGAAATTGTCTATTGTGAAATGAATTTGTCAAAAATTGAAGGCATTAGGATTAGATGAAGACCGCTCCAGACTGCCAGGTGTAGATTATGTCCTTAAAATCATAGGACATCCTATGACAAAAATAGACCTTTTCTAAAAGCTAGCACTCTTTCCGCAGGCTGTTCCCCACAGTTAAACCCATTATTGGTCACAGCAAGAATGGCACTGTTATAGATAGAATTTGATCTACAAAAGAAATCCATTCTTATGTTCTTCACTACTGCTTCAACTCGCTTTCCAGTTGATGTAGAAAACCTCACTTGCTGAGGTCATTGCTGTAGGATGAAACAAGCCTTGAAAGTTCCATTTGTTTTTTTTTTGTCTACAAAAAAAAGTCTTGACAACTGGTTTAGATACAGACTTCTGTATTTTAGACACTGAAATTTGGACAGATAGGCCCTGTGCGCGCTTTCTTAAGGTAGAAGTCCCAGTGGTCCTGAAAGGCAGCTGCTTCCAGGAGCAAGAGTTTTGTAATGAAGACTGACTGTCCATCTTACTCACTTATCAAGTGGAGTTTTGAATTGAACTCTAGGACTCTGGAGGTATGTTGCACAAATTATGAGGCAGCAGATTAGGGACTACTAGTATTAACCAATAGGTCACAAAGTTCTGGAAAATATGAGCTTCCTGTGTAAGTGACATACATGTATTCAACGTCTGGTTACAGTTCTTTAATATTTAAATACTCCTGATGCTGTAGTAAAGTGAGTCCCACACCTAGATATCTTGAATTTACCTACATAACAGTAGAAGCATATGGTGGCCTGTTTTTTCAAGTATTTGAAGAAGACAGAGTCTTTTACAAAAAGAACTGTGTTACCAAAATGGGCTAAATCTAGTAAATTGCCACAGGTAGCAAAGTAAGACTTATTATGAAAGAACATTATTAATGTTATGAATACTGTACTGAGGAAGGGAGAAAGTGTGTTTCCTGAAAATGAGCATATGCTCACTATCAAAAGGGATACACTTCATGCAATATACCAATAAATGTAAACATTACATCTTGGTAAATATATAGAAGTACAGCATCGTATATTATAGAGTTCAAAGGTGCACTTCCTGAAGAACTCCATGTAACAGCTATGTATATCATCCAAAACTGGCTGTGAAATCTAAGTACAACTTCCTGCATATCAGTAAGAACTTTTGATGAAGAGTGGGAAAATCTGTTGTACCATTTGCTGATTGTGCAATACATTAATTTGATTTTATTTTAAGGTCAGTAATTTTTACAACATGAGTCAGAAAACATGCATTCGTAGGAATACATATTTTGATGATACAAAACTTGGCCAACAGCACAGCCTTTGTTCCTGATTTTAAAGATCTTTAGAAAAGATTTAAGATTTGTGGAAAATAAGTTATTTGTCAAAAAGTTAAGGAAGCCAGAAAAAAAGTTTTTCTCCTTTTGATTCTTAAGTGGTGTCTGTCACTTGCTTTGCTAGTGGATGCTCATCTGAAAAAGAAGGCCCATGGGAAGAGAACCAAAGATGGTCCCCTTTTAGACTGAACAGAGTACGTAGTTGAGAATACAAATGTTTCTTTGATAACACTAGGTGAGAGTAAAAAATGTCTAATGTTATTAAAATGGACATTATAGTAGATGAGTTGATGGTGTCTCAGGTAAAGTTTTTGACTATGTTCTTTAGCTGCTTGCTGGTCTTTGTGTCGTGTGTGTGTGCTATTTCCTGTATTAAACAAAGAGCTGTGCTCATTATGATATGGCAGCCTTCTGATTCTCTCTGTATTCTGGTTCAGTGTACCACCTGTGCCAACAGGAACAACAACCATACAGATCCTAGGTTTCATAAGAATCCTGTTGATTTTTTTGTGTGTAGCACCACAGGTCAGTTTCAGGGAGGATAGTTGGCACTGAAGTAACATAATTTTTGAAAATAAAAATGTCATTTATTTTGGCCCAGTCCAATTTAAAACAGAATGGTTAATTTCTTACATATAAACTTATTTATCTTGGTTGCCTTGTGAAGCTGAGGACAAAATTAAAAACATTTTGATAATTATGCAATATAAACACAAATGTATCTGAGAGATAAGTGCAAATTATTTTTAAGTGGGTTACTGGAAAAATGCTCTCTTTTTTTGTGGATATTAATTATACTGTGACTAAAAATCAATTTAATAGTAATTATAGGTAAAGTAATTTTGTTACTTAGGTAAATCCAGAATCTTGTATGAAACATTCCCCTTCATTATTTCAGCCTTAATGTATTAAATTATTTTTTGTCTACGTAGCGGTTTTCTTTACATGCAGTTTTCGTTTTGTTGATGAATGCCTTAAGCAAATTTGTGAAGTAGACTATAAAATACAGGGAAGGTTAAAGTTAAAAGCAGATTAATTTCTTCATGGTTTTGGGTTTTTTTCTTGTATTTTCCCACTGTTTCATGCTTTTCTGTTTGTCATTCTGTTATGAGAAAAATGAATATTTCAACTTGTGGAAAAGAAGCAATTATATAACTCACATGCTCTTTATTTCCTTTTATTTCCCCTTTATTTCCTTGAATTTCCTCTTTATTTCCTTTATTTAATTGTTTGTTTTTGTTTTAATCAGATTTAAGCCGTGTGAATTATATTACAAACTGCAGGATTATAAGATTTAGTGTAGAGCGCTGAAGTCAGTTTGATTTGAAGGAAATCTTCTTAAGCTCCATTTAAGCAGCAAACATTATTCATCAAGCTACACTGATCTTGACTATAAGTAAATGCAGCATTTCTACATTATTCATGATTTACTGCTACCTGCAAATTATGAAATCGTGCAATTTTTTTTTTTTTTGTGAAAATACCTGTGTGTTCCAGAGACTTCAAAGAGTTTTAAATGTATAACATCACTTTGAAGATGTTTAGGAAGAATCTGGCATGAAATTTAATCAGTCCAAGACTAGCCCTCAAGAGACTGTGGAAGATCCTTGCTCTGGGCTGCTCCTGTCCCATTTGCAGCACGGCTGCTGCAGCAATCATGGTTTTCTCTACCCTCTACATGCACAGGTCTTGTCCCTTCAAGACACTATACCGGTTGAGTTGGTTTCTATAAGATACAGTTTCATCTTGGACCATGACTCCTGGCCAGCGCTGTGAAGGAAAGTAGCAAAGGGCTTGTTAAAATATGTTAATAGCAAAAGGAGGATCAGCAATGATAAACTCCCAGTTGACTAAGCTTGTTTGAGACTTATTGCTCCGATTCCATGCACATAAATACACAGGACCTGATAGGATTCATCCCAGGTTACTGGATAAGCTTGCTGATTTGATTGTGGAATGTCTCTCCACTATTTTTCACTAATCTGTCAGTCTGGAGAGGTCCCAGTCAACTGGAACCCGGCAAAGGTCCCAGTATTCAAGAAGGGCAAGGAGGAAAATCCTTGTTAATTACAAGCCTGTCAGTCTCACCTCCTCAGTGCCTGGTAAAATTATGGAGAAGATTATCCTGAGTGTTACTGAAAAACACCTGAGAGACAACACAATCATTGGCCATAGTCAACGTACGTTTACAATGGGAGATACCTTCTTAACTGACTTAATTTCCTTTTATGACAAGTTCACCCACTTCATTGACCAAAGGAAGTCAGTAAATGTGGGTTGTTTTTTTTGATTTTAACAAAGATTTTTGCATTGTCTATCACAGTATACTTTCGGACAAAGTGTCCAGCACACAGCTAGACAAGTCCTCAACACATTGGGTGACTACAGACTTGTAAGTCTAAACTCCAGACATTCCAGAAAAAAATATGAATGGGTACTGTTGAAAGAAGTTTTAATAACAGTGCAAATATCAGGCAAGGTGAACAAAGTTTCATAAAGGGAAAGTCCCTTTTAACTACTCTCATATTATTCTATGATAAAATCATCTGCCTTGCTGATGAAAGGAAAGGGTGATTTTAGATTTTTTTCAGATTATAGTAAAGCTGTTCCTTGCTGTCCCTTGCAACATCCTTCTGCACAACTTGTCTAGCTGTGAGATGAACAGGTACACGGTGCACTGGGTGAAGAACTAGCTGTACAGCAGGGCTCAAAGGATTGTAGTGAATGAAGATCCATCTGACTGGCAACCAAGCACCAGTGGTGTTCCTCAGGGGTCAGTCCCAGGACGTGTTCTTTTTCAAGATTTTTAGCAATACTATGAAAGAAGGAGTTCAATGCACCATTAGCAAGTTTGCTGATGATACCAGGTGGGAGGTACCTTTGACTCTTCTGAGGGATCAGACACCTTGCAGAGACACCTAGATAGATTGGAGCATTGAGTAATCATCAGTGGCATGAAATTCAATGAGTCCAAGTTCTAGATTCTGCACCTGGGATAGGGTAACACCAAGCATGAGTATAAATTAAGAGAAGAGTTGTTGGAAGCCAGCTTTGCAGAAACAGGTCTAAGGGTAAAGCACAGAGGGAGAATTGTATTCTGGAGGACATGAAACAACATGACCAGTGTGTTAAAAGAGGTGATTGTACTGCTGTATTTGGCATTGGTGTGTCTGTAATCTCACCTTGAGTGCTGTGTGCAGTTCTGGGCCTTGCAATTTAAGAAGCACATGAAGGTCTTTGAATGTGTCCACAGGAAGGAAACAAAGCCAATGGAAAGAGTTGGAAAGTATGTCTTGTGTGGCCTGGCTGCTAAAAGGGCCAACCGTGCTCTAGCATGCATCAGGCACAGCATAGGCAGCCAGCAGAGGGAGAGGATTGTCCCATTCTGCTCTGCATTGGTGTGACCCCACCTCAAGTACAGTGTGCGGTTTTGGATGTCTCAATATAAAAAGGGCATCAAACTGTTAGAGTGTGTTCAGGTGGGTGACTAACATGCTGAAAGGCCTTGAGGGCAAGATTTAGGAGGAGCGGTTGAGGACACTTGGTTTGTTGAACTTAGTGAAGTAAAGGCTGAGGGTTGACATCATTGCCAAATCCTCAAATGGGGAAGTAGAGGAAAGTGTGTTGATCTCCTCTCTCTGGTGACCAGTGGTAGGTCACGAGGAATTGCTAGGAAGTTACATCAAAGGAGATCCAGTCTCGGCATCAGAAAAAGTTCTTTACTATGAGGGTGGTGGGTGACTGGAACAGGCTCCCCAGGGAAGTGGTCACACCACCAAGCCTGTCAGAGCTCAAGGAGCAGCTGGACAGCAATCTTGGTCATATGGTTTAGACTTAGGTAGTCCTGAAAAGAGCAGGGAATTGGACTTAATGATCCTTATAGTTCCCTTACAGCTTGAGATGTTCTATGATTCTGTGCAGACACCAGAAAGTAAAGAATGTCTTTTCCTTACTTTTCTAAGTTCTAATGCCCTGATTTGTTTTTCAAACAATACCGAAGGAAGTGTCTCTTGCGAATTTCAGGTGAAGGTGAGGAGAATGCTACTGAGCCAGCATTGCCTCTTCTGTTTCATTCAAGTCACATTTATCCCATTAGGTCCTCAGCCATCATAAAACTTATAAAAAATTTGTAGCCCATCCTGAAAAACAATAAGATTTGTTTTACCCTGTGTTGCTTAGTACTGTGGCCACAGTTTTCTGCCATTACACTGAGAATATATGACTTTTGAAATATCACAGTACAAAGGTCCTATTTGTGTTTTTAAAATCCAAACTAATGAGGCTTGCTGATTGTGGAGTGGTGAAACTCACTATTCAATTTATTAGTTCACTGAGCAAGCACTAGCAGCAAATTGCACCAAAAACAAAGCAAGAAAACCAAATTGAGCAGGAGGTATTACTTCACTGCTCTGATTTGACACTGACATCCTTCTCACTAAACAGGGAAAAAAGTTCAGTTTTAGGATGTCCCTAACTAAGTGGGGAGGCCAAAGATATTTTGTATCTTAATGAGAAAGGGGAAAAGCAGGAGAGAAATGTTGTGTCATGCATTACTGCTTATATAAATATGTGTCATTGCATTCACAGAAAAGTCAAGCTACATGAAGAACTGGAGTTTGATAAACCGTTTGAAATTCATTTTTTTCTTGTATTTACAGCCACTGTCAGACATAAGCAGACCTCACAGAGATATTTTGCTATTCACTTAAACCAAAACCAAATTAAACTGAAAGGTGTAGCTTGGTTGAATTCATTTGAGTGACAAGCAGCTTTGTTATAAATATGAAATGGTGTAACTAAGATGAATATTATATTCAAGTAGAATACTGATTGTAGACAACTACAGCATTTCCATGTCATTTCCTGACTAATACTTTATATTGCTTCCAGTTTCCTTTCTAGCTGGTAAAACACACTGGGGAAGACCTGTTGTGGATAAAATAACTATAGAAACAATGATAGCTGTAAATCAGGGTAAACCTCATTAGTTCAAATACTCCTCCTTTCTTTAAACAAGTGTTCTTTATTATATTTAATTCTTCTTGCATCTCCAGCTGTCAGCCTTGGAGAGTGTACCCGAATTTAGAGCGGGGACTGTCCTCAGTCCTTCAGCAGGGCAAGGCATGTATACAAAGCCTCCAGACCACTTGCCTTTGGCTGACAAATGAGATTCACTTTAGCTAGTGAAGATAAGAACAGAGAAAGGTGAGTTTTGTGGTAGTGAAGGAAATGGGTAGTTTGCCTTGGAATGTACAGATTGCATTCAAGAGACAGAGGGTATTTAGGAGGTGTAGGGAGGGGCATACCATGAGTTTGTTTGCAGGCACATGGAATAAAAATCTACAAAATCAAGTTATCATAGAATCATCTTGTTGGAAAAGACCTCTGAGATCATCAAGTCCAACTATACAGTTCACAGGAGATGAGGATTTTTTAACTTTGAAATTTGGTCAGTTCCTTTTAATAATGTGGTTAAGGCATTTTTTTTTCCTGTTATAAAAACTGACTGCATTTTTCAGGACAGAAGCAGTGGAGGAGCTGACATGTTCTGGACAGGCAAAAGAGAACTGGACACTTCATTGACAGCTTCACACTGCACTGTTAACAGCTGCCTAGATCCAGTTCTGGTGGATGCCTGTCAAGATTCTGTAGAAAGCTTCATCTCATCACACGCACTGGGAATTTGCCTCCTTTTCTGGGCTGACTTACCTTTATGGCCTGTGGATGCATGATGGAAATTGTGATCAGGGTTCCCTGCCTCCCTAACAGCCCAGGCCCATCACCCAGTGGAGAGCTTCTGGAAAGCTGTGCAATTGCCTTATCAGTACTGAAATCTTTCTGCGATGTCAGTTAGAAAATATTTTTTAACATATTACAGTGATCTTATTTACATAGAAACCTGCACTGTGCCTTGAAAGACTTACTCTCTAGCTGGATTATATCTCTTACTATGCACTTAAATCCTACTGTATTTGGGCAACTGTAGCAGGTCATGAAATTTTGCATTGTATAATAGTGTTAGAACTGAAGAGTGGGAAGGAAAATATTGATTGTGTTGGTGGAGAGACGAACACATAACCACTCGGGGGAGGTTATATGTGGTGCTTTATTTCGAGGCCCCGGGAACCAGGGGTACGCACCCAAATCTAGTTCCGAAACCGTTACAGCGCGACTGCATTTTATTCTCTACATGTTACATAATCTAATGTATATTCAACAGGTTACAGCTAATACATATGCATATATAGATTACTTCATTGGCTAATTATTATTACTTTGGTGCCAGCATCTTCTGTTTTTCTTAGTTAACTCCGGTATGCAAGGTCTTCTTATCTCAACCGCAGGCCCAGTCTCTTTATGTCTACTGCAGGTGCAGACTTGGCTTGGATAAGTTTCGGGTACTTCACAGAGTTCTCATGAGAGAAGAAAGTCTAAATAACCACTGCTTCTAATAATCACTAACACACTTAAAGTAACAGGATTTAAAACCACTATAAAACACACATTTAAACCCACTATTCTTAAAACTATTATAATCACTATTTCTACCTAAATAATATCAGACTAATAAAATCTCATCAGACTAATAAAATCTCACACTTTTCCAACAATTGTAAGGGAAGTTTTCTGATTAGTCTCTAAGGTTCCTACCAAAAATCCAACCAAAGAGAAAAAGAGTTCGAAAAACTCGTGGGGACTTGTATGTTTTTTCTATCTTTGAGTAGCTTTCATGTGAGGTTTGCTTTAATATTAACATTAATTAATTTATATGTGTATGAAATACAAGGTAAGTTGCTTGTGTGATATTCATTCAGGCACTGATGAAAAAATTGCTGCCACCTGTTGAAATGCCAGGAGTGGGAATGTCTGTCCAGGCTACTCTTGAAGATTTAGGAATGGCAACTCTTAACTCACAGCTGAAGTTGTTCTGACTTGAAGTGCATCATCAATTTTGTATGACCTTCTTCAAAAAGACATGGGAAAGGAACAAATTTGAATTGATGTTACACAGAAAAAGGCATTACTCAACCAAGGAAAATATTTCATTTCCCAGGTGTCTGTATCTTAGAATATTTTACTGATTTTTTTTTTTTTTTATCATTGGAAAGTCTGGAAAACATGGTTTTTTTTCAGAAGGAAACATGAAATAATCCTGAACTTTCCCTTTCTTGTCTTTTCTTCCTCTCTCAAACCAGACTACCTCTGCTGTGTGAAATGAGAAGGATTTTCTTTGTTGTTTTTTTTTTCTGCAAGATAAGCCCACATTTATGTGCAAGTATAAAATATATTTCTAAGTATTTTACTGAAAGTACTGACCACATCTGAAATTTGTGTAGTTTACACTTTAAGTGACGAGAATTCATCTTCACCATAGAGAAAACTGTGTCCAAAAAACTTCTCCTGTTTACGTTGGTAAAAATGTTGGGGTGTTCTCTCCTTTATTGACCAGTAACGAGCATTATAAAGATAACAGGCTTTAGAAAGGTGTAATCAAGTTGTTCATACTCATTCCAAGTGACTACACAAGTGACTGGAATTGCAAGCTTATGTTCCATGACTTTCTCAATGTCCTGTGCATAGTTGGCAGTGTTCTTGCTTCAGAAGAACATGACAACACTGCCTTACTGCTTTAACCTGGCTTGGAGAAAACAGAAAAATAATTTGATTTTTTCTGACATGTTAAAAAATCTACTCCAACAGCTTAAAAAAAAAGTCACAGACTAGATGTAAATGCCAATGCAGGAGACAAAACAGAAAATACATGTCCATCAGGCTTATTCATTTATTTTTTCCTGCTCACGCCTCCTATTCATTTGCAGAAGCCTTGCTTCTATGTCTGCGATATATACAGTGATGTGTCCCAGGCACTTAAAAAACCCTATCCAACTGCTTCTAGTGCCCAGATAAAAGACAATTATGATTTCACTTTCACCAGACATCAACTGGAGAAACTTTCAAGGGAAGGTTGATGTGTGACAGCTTGTGTGAAAGGGGAGCCATGGCCCAAAATAAACAGAGCATCTCAGAATGTATAGCCGGCAGGAAGCTTCTGACTACATTCCCTTTTGCTGCAATAAAATTCTTCCTATTAGAGTTCTAGCAAATTCTAACTATTCCATGTATAATCACTGCAACAAAGAGTTTCAGCAGGATGGCTACCACTGAGGTGTTTTTAGTGTTCTGTGTTTACTAATTTGAAGCTTTTGTTTGCCTTTTTGATCATGAAATTGAGAAAACCCATCTGATAAAATGTGCTGTAATAGTATCTCTGAAATATTAAAGGGGATTCCTTTAAAAGAAATTTGAGCACAAAAGCAGTAGGGCCATGAAAGTATGAACGTAGGGGCCTTATTTGCTGAGCCAGTCTTTACAGGAGAACATTACTCTTTAAATATTTGTCATGAAAGGTGTAATTCATAAGTACATAGGAGTTTTTCTACATAGTCATGAGTATGTCATGAAAGGAAGAGTGGCTTCTATGTAGTTAAATATTTTACTTAGATTTATGCCATCTCTACTTAACAATTTTTGACTTTGCGTGAGGAGTCATACTCAGTTTGTAGTGAAACACATCCACAAAAATCCAAGTATTTCTCTGTTCTTTCCTTTGTTATCAGTCTATCCCTTCTTCAGGGCCCTTTCTGGCCTCCTGCCTTTTAAAACTAAAAGCGTACTTCAAGCACAGCACATCCTGCACCAAGTGCCTCAAAAGAGACAACTGCACAGTAATACTGAAAGAGGCTTAGGTTGGGGACTGCTGTGGGATCCAGTTTAGATAATTTAATATGTCCTGAAGACTAACACTCTGCAAAAGAAACATTAAGAATTATAGCTCCTATACTCTTACACTTTGATGAGAATATTGCTAGAGCAGAGCTGCACATTCTGTCTTTATAGCACTATTCAAAGGCTTGATAGTTAACTCTGGGGAGTGACAGAGTGGAAGGCAACAGGAATAAAATACCCTGGCATATGTGTTTTTTCAAAGTTATAGAAGCAATAATTATTTTACAGCATATGTATTATTTCTTACCTATTTATCCAAAACTAAATAGAATTCTTGTCCATCATCACTGCCTATGAGTACTGTTTCCTCAAACATGTGCTGTAATGACTATACTTAGTTGGATGTGCACAGGTTGGAGAGAGGTAGTAATAAAAAATAGCTAAAAATACTACAATAAATGATTAAGATTGTGGACTAACTTTCTTAGCAAAACAGAAATCTAGTTGGAACCTAGAAACATGCAACTTATGTTTTTTTCCCCTTGTAGTTTATTAACCACTATTTGGATATAAATTCCACTGTCAATATAAGAAAGGCACTTGTCTGAAAGTCCAGATGTTAATCATTGCCTGTCAAGTACAAACAAAAGATAACAAAAACAGTAAACCAATAAATTTAGCAGGTTTTCTGAGCTTTCATTTGTTGATCTCTATGTCCCTCAACTAGGAACAAACCATTTCTTGAATGAACTAGTCTTTTGAAAGCACCTCTTTGTCACCTCTGAGAGTATTCCTGCAATCTGAATGACTATTTGTAGGTTTCTTCTAGAAACAGAAATGACTAAAGTCTGATGATTAGTCAAATTTTTAATTTTGTTTGTTCTCCATAAGATTAATATTTGGCAGGAGAAAATCTTCTTGGCAATGATCTAGCGCTCTTCTAGAAGGTGATGGCCAGCTGGCATGGAAGAGTGATATTCCTTTCTCAGATATCAATTTAATTTTTGTGGAATAAAGTAAAACCGACTGGAGAAACTTACTCAAAATTCAAGAGGAAAAGCATGGCTTACCTGAGATTCCACCATGGATATTTTAGTCTATTTTCTCCTAAAGGTATTTTTCCCCCCATAATTAATTGTAAATTTCAATCATTTATTTGTCTGTGTACTGTATTCCTCTAACTTTAAGATCAAGTGATACAAGTTATTTGTTGGTAAATCATACTTGTTCAAAGTTGTTACATTGCACTAATTTCAGGAGTTTCTTTAGTGCTACCCATGTTATTTTTTATCTTCAATATCTCTGTACCTTGACATCACACCTGTAAGAGGAATATAATTCTCTACACAAATGAAAGTTTAAAGGAAGAGTTTCAGCTTCCGTAGGTGTCATTAACAGTGTAGATAATTCTGTAGAGAGCATGTCATTGATACCAGATACATTTTTAAAATGGCAAATAGATCTTACAGTTTAAAAATGGCAAATAGATCTTACAGAGGTTTTTAGGGCGCTTTCTGCACAACTATTCAATTTATATTGAATTTTCGTGTGTTCATCTTTATTAAATTCTACTATTTCTACTGCAGAAGACATGAAAATATTTGTTGTACTTCTTCCATCTTGCAGTCTTGATCTTCTGTTAGTTATCCTAAGCTGTCCATGATCTTTAGTCCATTTATAGGTTTTTCAACATATCCTCATACTCAGTCCAACTTTCTTTCCTCTGGCTCCCACTCCCACCCCTTTCCTTAAGCAGCAGACACTTCTGTATATTTACAAGATGATAGGTTGCCTTGTTGCCAGCTGAGTCATTTTAATATATTTCAGTGATTCAGGGATTATTGTGCACTATAGGAGTATAAATCGATATTTGTTTCCTGTACAACTTTCTGAGCTCTGTGAATTATATATAGAAATGCTTAAATCACTGTGTAAATTTATAAAAATATATTTCCTTTGAAGTTTCTTATATTCTTTTATAGAAAGACAGCTTCCCTGGGCAACTTGTGCCAGTCCTTCACCACCCTCATCGTGAGGCATTTCTTCATAATGTCAGTCTAAATCTTCCCCCTAATAATTTAAAGACCCTGTAAAAAGTCCCTCTCCAGCTTTGCCATAGGCCCCTTCAGGTACTGAAAGGTTGCTGTAAGGTCTCCTGAGTCTTCTCTTCTTCTGGCTGAACAAGCCCAAGTCTCTCAACTTGTCCTTATAACAGAGGTTCTCCAGCCCTCTGATCATCTTTGCGTCTTCCTCTGGAACTATTCCAACAGTTCCATATCCTTCTTGTGTTGGAGATTCCAGAACTGGACACAATACTCCACGTGGGGTCTCACAAGAGCAGAGTAGAGGGGAAGAATCACCTCCCTCAACCTGCTGGCCACACTTCTTTTGATGCAGCCCAGGACATGCTTGGCCTTGTGGGCTATGAGCGTGCATTGTTGGCTCATGTCAAGCTTCTCATCAATCAGCACTCTGAGTCCTTCTCCACAGGGCTTCTCTCAATCACTTCATACCCATCCTGTATTGAAACCTTGGATTGCCCTGACACAGGTGTAGACCTTGATCTTGGCCTTGTTGAACATTATGAGGCTCACACAGGCCCTGTTTTCAGCTTGTCCAGATCACCCTGGATGACATCTTGTCCTTCTGGAGTGACAACTGCCCCTCTCAGCTTGGTGTAATCTGTAAGCTTGCTGAGGGTGCACTGTCTATATCATCAACAAAAATATTAAACAACGCTGGTCCCTATACAGGTCCGTGAGGGACACTACTTGTTATGAATTTCCCTCTGGACATCGAGCCATTAACCAGTGCTTTCTGAATGCAACCACCCAAACAATTCATTATCCACCAAACAGTTCACTCATCAAATCCATATCTCTCCAATTTAGAGAGAAGGTTGTTGGGGGGGACTGCATCAAAAGCTTTATAGAAGTCCAGATATACTACATCCATTGTTTTTCCCATGTCCACTGCTGAGGTCAGTCTATCACAGAAAGCCACTATGTTGATCAGGCAGGATATAGAATCATAGTTTCATAGAATCTTCCAGTTGGAAAAGACCTTTGAGATCATCGAGTCCAACCATACCTATCTTCTGCTAAAACATATCTTTCAAAAACTCATCAACTTGTTTTTTAAACACTTCCAGGGATGGTGACTCAACCACCTTCCTGGGCAACTGTTCCAGTACCTGACCACTCTTTTAGTAAAGAAATGCTTCCCAATATCTAGTCTGAAGCTAGTGCAACTTCTGGCCATTTCCTCTCGTCTTATCACCTGTCTCTTGGGAGAAGAAATCAATGCTCACTCTGTCACAGCCTCCTTTCAGGCAGCTGTAGACAGCAATGAGGTCTTCCCTCAGCCTTCTCTTCTCCAAGCTAAATAACCCCGGTTCCCTCAGCTGCTTCTCACAGGACTTGTTCTCCAACCCCTTCACCAGCCTCATCGCCCTTCTCTGGACATGCTGAACACCTCAATGTCTTTCTGGGCCCAGAAAAGAACACAGTACTCAAGGCGAGGCCTCACCAGCGCCAAGTACAGGAGCACAATCACTTCCTTGGTCCTGCTGGCCACACTGTTTCTTGTACAGGCCAAGATGCCATTGGCCTTCCTAGCCACTTGGGCCACTGTTGGCTCATATTCAGCCGGCTGTTAATCAACACCCCCATGTCCTTCTCCTCCAGGCAGCTCTCCAGCCATTCTTCCTCAGGCCTGTAAAGCTGCATGGGGTTGTTGTGTCACAGGTGCAGGACTCTCCATTTGGTCTTGTTAAACCTCATCCCGTTGGTCTCAGCCCATCGATCCAGCCTGTCCAGATCCCTCTGCAGAGCCTCCCTTCCTTCAAGCAGATCAACACTGGCACCCAGCTTGGTGTCATCTGAAAACTTGCTGAGATTGCACTTGATCTCTTCTTCCAGATCATTAATAAAGATATTGAACAGGACTGGACCCAGCAGTGAACCCTGGGGAACACCACTCTAATGGGATTGAACTTCATTTAGCACCACCTTCTGGGCCCGGCCATCCAGCCAGTTTTTGACCCAGCAGAGGTTGTGCCTGTCTGGTGGTAGCCAGATTTTCAATCAGAGTACTGTGATAAATGATGTCAAAGACTTTACAAAAGTACAGGTATACTATATCCACAGCCTTCCCCTCGTTTATTAACCAGGTTACCTTGTGATACAAGGAGATCAGGTTGGCCTGGGAGGACCTGCCTTTCATAATCCCATGTTGACTGTGTCTGATCATCTGTTGTCCTGCATGTGCTGTGTGATAGCACTCAATATGATCTGCTGCACGACCTTCCCCAGTACCGAGGTCAAGCTGACAGCCCTATAATTCCCTGAATCCTGCCTGCAACCCTTCTTGTAAATGGGAGTTACATTTGCCAGTAACTCCCTGTCCTCCATGTATTTTAGCATAGCTTTTCATATAAAATTCTGAATTGAAAACCTAAAAAGAAAACTGAGTCTCTTTAAGCATCTCTGATGTTTACTTCACAAGTAAACCATTCTTTAAATTTTATGCTTCTTTTAATTCTCCTTTTCTGGTACTTTTGTTACCAATACTTCAATTTTCATGATTTCCCACTGTGCGACAGAAATAATCAGCACTGAATCAGACTTCAACAGTTAAATGGAAGAAACACGTTCTCTTTTATTCAGAGTGCACAAAACCCCAAGATATATTTTATCAGTTTATACAGGTTTACTGGACGAACGCATCTTCAAAAATACAAATATGCACATTTATTAAACTTTCATTTAGTTCTAAATAAAGGCTTTTGTTGATAACTGTTCTCTTCATATACATGTGTGCAAATTATAAATAAACATTTTTATATTTTCTTAATTCCTTTTAGTATTCCCTATAAAGTCATTTTGACATATCACATTTCTCCCAAATATACTCCTTTCCCCAGCTTTCAGTGCGGTAATCATATGAGGGCTTGGCAAAACTCCAGCTAAGAGAACTACACATATAGCCCTTTTGGGAAGAGTCCTTAAAGTTTAATGGCTACATAATTAAACTCCCTTTGAAGGCACTGTTGCAAGTGTTTTTTGAATTATTTAAATTTTGTTATTTGCTTTACTTTGTTGGAAATGTTTCTGAAGAAGCTGTAAAATAGGAATTCTTAACTTAAAAACTTAGTTGATTTTCAGATGGCAAACATAACTTTGTGTTCCTAATCCCACTTGAAATTGACGATTTTAAGTTCCTTCAGTATTTATTAATTCATTAGTCTCAGAGTCAGCATAAGAAATAAACTGATTTCTCATCATAGGTCTTGCATGTGTGGAAGACAGGCCTCTCCTTTTAAGAAGAAAGTTACAGATGAGTCTTTTCAAGTAAAAGTTTGTCACTGAGTTTTAAAGAATTGCAGATGCTGTCACTGTTACTGTCACATGGGGCTCCCTTGAAGTCAGTTAGGCACCTACAGCCAATCTGATCTGCCTCCATGCCTCTCATGATCAGACCATGACTTCTGATTGTAAAAGATGCTTCTACTCAACAGCTGCATCAGCTGATTTTAAAGCGGTTTTTCTTCCTTGATTGTTTAGAAGTGCTTAATGCACTGCTAAGCTCAGTGCTTTAATGCTAAAGTGACTGAGTGTGGAATTTTTTCCTCCCAATGTTATTGCTGAAATTTTATTAATTTTTTTCATGGGAATACAGCAAATCATAATGTATAATTAAAAAAATCCCAAGTTTTGCTTAAGGTCAAGTTTAAAATATTTTTAGAGCTGTACAAGATATCTCATGATTGTCCTTGGTGAGGACTGAATAGCTTCAGTAATATGTATTATTTGAATAAACCCCAGTGGGTCATTTTCTTAAAAAAAAAGGAAGTGACATATTACACATTTAAAACATTTCTTTTTAATAACACTAGATCTGTCGCAACAGATCTTTAATAGCACTTAAGATCTGTCAATGTCAGTGTTATAAATATATCATGAAGTTTTCCAAAACTGTTAATAGGAGAACTTCCTATCACGGAATAATACTTGGGTGTCACATCTGGAAATCCTTAAGAACTGACTGTTGGCTTGCATTGCAGGGAGCTGAGAGAGTATAGAACTGTAGCTCCAGGGCTCTTCTGCCTTATGCCTGATGTATAATATACATTATTCTTGCGTATAAGGTATAAACCCAACAACATATTCATTTACTCACACCCAAAAAAGTGAAATCAAATTCAGTAGTTATAGCCATTTTCACACTCTGCTATTCATAGACTAACATACTGCTGTAGTTTCCAGAAATGCAGAGTACATTTCTGATGACTAAGGAGCAGTTAAGAACAGATTTCTCTCAACATTATGTTTTGCAAACTCTTTATTAAGCCAAGCCTGGGTATTATCTGACAGCTTTGTTTCCAAGTAACCTCTGTTTTACACTAAAGCTGAAGGGAATAGTAATACTTCACCCTTGTCTACTGAAAGCTGAGTGTATTTTTACGTCTTCTTTATATCTAGATAATACTAGAGAAGACTGTCATAAGGCTGAAACCAGAGGTCTTCTTGAGTACTGTCTTAGCGGCTGGTTGAATTTCAGAGTTAAGGCTCCAATCACCCTCCAGTCTGAAGCACTAAGCTGGTCATGGCTCTTGTGTGTATGGACAGATTTTAAGTATTGTGAATATGTCTGTATTTTAGCACAGATACACATGAATTGATAGTTTATTTTTCATTCTGGCTCTTTCCAAATATTATTTGTCACTGTCCTGATGATCTTCATACACCTTCACTCTTGTGGCTTTCTGCAGGGAGGTTCCCCTGCAAACACATGGTTATCTTTTCAAACAGAAGAAACTTGTTGGCTTGCTTGTTTGCTAGGATGTTCAGACCATTGATCTTATGAAGCGTCAATAAAGTTCAAGAATTACTTAAATGGGTTTATCCTTTCTATTTCACTCATGTTTTACATAGTGTCTTTGGTCAATTCTCAAGTTATCTTTTCTACAGCAGCAGTGACATGAGCGGGACGCATCAAAATGTTGATTTTCTTTGGTTTGATCTAGGCTCAATCTAGGCTATTCACGTTCTTAATAACATAAGGCTTCATGTGGTTTCTGAGTCTTTGATGAGAACCATGGGTTCTTTAATACAAAATTTTTGCATTTAATCAGTGCTTCTGTAGTATCTTAAGGTCTTCTAATATTTTTTTACATCAGCTTTCAAGTAAGGATGTTTATTTAGGGAGTTTATAATTTAGGCTTTCATATTAACCCATATCAAAACCCAAACATGAATATTAAACAGCGAAACAAGTGTTTTGTGGAATGGATAGAATATGTATGTGGTGAGGGGAAAGCAGCAATTAGAAAACAAATCAAATTGTCCAAAAGCAATATAGAAGACACAAAATAATGAAAGAAATTAATTAGAATTAGAGAAAATGAATAAACCATATTTAAATGCATATGGAAAAAGAGAAAATGCCAAGTTTTTTTTTAAAAAACTTGTCAGAAGTAAAGGAAATCTCACTTTAGTGCAGGAGACTAGAAACAGAGATGAATAGAATTCCTTGAAATCAGATACTTAAGGTGTAAATTCTTCCTCAGCTTTGGAAAGGGCGCAAGGTATATATCTATATCACCTATGGATGGAAATAAACTTGCCAAAGACTACTACGTATTTTAAAGTCATTGATCTTGAATGAATATATGTTAAAAACATTGGCTGAGAAAATGTTAATGAAGCATACATCACATTTTTATGGTTAGTAAGCCACCTAAAGTATTTTGCTTTTGCTTAGGGACTAACCATAATAGGAAGTGCTTCAAATGAGTAGTTTGTTTCCCTGCCTTAACCTTGTAAGTGAAAATGTGGAAAGAAGCCATTAAATACCTCTTTTTTAAAAAATATGCAAGTTTGTGCACTGGAATTTGATTTTTGTGATGTAGCAGAACCTTTTCTGCTACATTTAGAGTTTTGTACAGGTTTTTCTTTAGAGTGATAGCAAGAAAAAAATAAGATGATTTATTTTATGAATTACTAATAAAATTTCATAGATGCTTTTTTCTAACTCATACTTTCTCTTTGGCCTTAAAAACCATCAAGGTACCTGCACAATCTTTTTTTCAGGAAGACATGAGAAAAAGAATTCTCCCTGTTAACAGAATGGGAACACTGAATCTTCATATGCAGATCTTTTGAATTACTTAGTGGTTGAGAATATTTGGTGGTAATAGATGCAGATGTTTAATGTAACTTTCCTAGTGTGACATCTGTATAATAAAGGATATAAATACATCTGAACAAAGTTTTGTCGAGTAGGTATGTCAGTTTCTAGATACAGGAAGAAAAAAAATAGATTTGTAAAGAACCTTGAATACAAAGAAAGCTGACCTGCATTCAGAGTTACAAGGCTGTGTTTGTTACTGGAACAGTTATTGTATTAACGCCATGCAGGGCAGTTATATTCTGTACTCAGATTTCACTGTAAAATAAGGTTATGTTATGGCAGTTAAAGAGGAGTGAAGAGGAAAGAAGATTTGATTTTCAGAACACTTGGAAGATAGGAAAGAGAAGAGGAGAGGAGAGATGTTAAATTTCATGTCGTTGGTGATTGCCTAATGTTCCATTGGAGAGAACTGGCCCTAGAACTGAGCTGTACAAGAACTGAGAAGCATCTATGTTGTCAATCTTTTCTACTAGCTCTGTGCATAGATAGATCATCAGCACTGTTCCCTAATTTTCCACAGGCATATGCTCTGAATTCATTCCAATTAGCTGAACACCCAGTACAGGGTTTGCTCTGACTTCCTACTTAGTGTAGGAGGACAGGTTATCAGATTGAATTAGAATGTCATGAGCAGAAGACGCTTCACTTATAAAACCACTTTTGCATAGTTAATTAATCTATATTTGAACTAAAAGTGGAGTAAGTTTACAGTGGATTGGTGCATTGTGTTGTGTAATTGTAGTAGAAACTACAAATCCAAGTTTGCTCCATTGCAGAAACACGGTTTCAACATCTATGCACATTGGAGGTTGGAAAGCAACAGTGCAGTCACCAGGAATGTTTGAGAATTTTAGGAACATGTTATTGGGGTAAAATGATTAAATTTCTAAGTCTAATGATTAGACTGGCTAGAAATTAGAACTGAGTTACAATTGTCCACATCTTATTGTTTTGTGTGTGTATCAGGAGTTAATTAATTAATTAAACAAAATGTAAATTGTCTTTTTTTTCTCACTATATCCAGGTTGCTCCTATTTCTTTGAAGACATGTATGATACAGTGGATGGGACCTCTGATGGTTTTGAGATTATTGGGATAGTTTCTCTTGTGAAAATGCACAAAAGGGTTCTGAAATAATTTTTAACTAATGCTGAATTTGAATATAGCAAATAGGTTTGCAACAGCAGGAAAGGCAATCATGTGCTGAGCCCTACTGTTTTTGCTGAAGAGCTTAGATTCTCCCAAGAAAAGACTCACAAGTCTTATGGAGAGGTTTCTGGGATCTCTGCTACAGTTAAAGAACAAAATAAGACATCCACTATATTAGCAAAGAACACTAGAAAATACTATAGACATTTATATCAATCAATGTGTTTTATTTATTCATTTTTGTTTAAAATAAAATGTGATGTCTGTCTAGAGCTCTTGGTGCAGTGATAAGCAATATCATCAAGCAAATTTTTGTAGGATTGAAATTATCTTTTCAAAGGAAGCACAGCTTCCCTCTTCTTTTATCAGGACAGGAAGCATTACACTCTGTTAAATTTACCAGAGGTATAGCAAATAATGTAAGAATTTTTTCTCAAGCAACTGCGGCAACTCTAAGCAGACATTTACATTTTCTCTCCTGTGCTTCCAAATCCTGGGATTTACTTCTCCTTTACAAAAATATTTTTCTAGGGATGTTTGTGGTTAGGAGTTGTATTAAGCATTGGAAACTTTTGCTTCTTTTTCAATACTAGCATGGTTGAAAGGAACTGAAACAGAAAAAATAAAATACATTTAAAATACCACAAAAATGATGGTTTATGTGTGCTATTTTATGTTTCAAGATATTTCAAGAATGAGAATTTTATTTGAAAAGGCAAAGAACAAAGGTGATATGCATTCATAACAAAATAATTATGTAAGGTGATAAATGAAGTGAATGATGTTTTTTATGATGAAGGGGTGTTACTATGGCAACAAGAATTCAAAATCTCTCCATGTGCAGTTGCCCCCTTTAAGCCTATCTTACTTTGGAAAATAGTAAAAACAGGATGTAGTCTTCAGAGCTGATATATATTGACAGCAAACTCAAAGATTCTCCTGAAAGATATTTTAAATCTTCATGAAGAACAGTTTTAAATCCATGCTGAAAAATGGTAAACAACTCCATTAGTCTTTTATTAAATCTTGGGCCATTTGGGATCATTTGAAAGATGCCATACAATTTCTAAAGTAATTCTTCCCCCAGATTAGAAGTGCATGATTAGGATTTATTAGCCATGTAGCTCTCAACAGAAATGAAGAGAATACAGACAAGTTTTTAGACATTATTCTGAAAATGCGCAGGCTTGTATCCTTTTGCTTTTGACAGTTCTAGGATAGATTTTTGTGCAATATAGGCTTAATATATGGATAGCTGCACTAAAATATTTTATCCACTAGTGGAAAGAAAAACAAATAATGACACACACACACAGACAGAGGAGCTTGCTTTAGCAATTGTATTTCACAACTTTTGCAGCCCTACTGATTCACAATATCCCTTATAGAGGATATTAAGAAAAAAATCCAAAAGCTACAGATGCTGTTTCACAGTCTTTCTGATCAACTTTAACTAGAACTGGAAGAATAGTTCTAAAAGAGATAATGAATGAAATCTTTCTCTAAGTCTTGAGTCTTGACACAGAGAGGTCTTTCGTTAACAAAACCAACCTTGGTGATTCATGAAGAAAAAAAAGTAATTTCTCAACTTAATTAATAAAGATAAAAAAATGAACATTAAAAGACAAGTTTTGTTATATAATGTTAAACCTTTGGCTAACAACACTGAGGGGTTTTACCGTGTTTATGCCATAAAAAGCTACATGAGATAAAATATGTCTTTTCAAGAGCAAAGGAAATTTTGTCTGGAGCTTTTTGACTTTTGGAGGTCTCAGGAAGCAAATACTATCTGTTTGAACAAATGTACCAGATGTCTTTCTTTATGTTTGATGTGTCTGGAACACATCATATCTGTGCTTTGTACAGATCCAGTGTTATGTGCTGTATGGTTTGTTCACAGACTCCTGTCTTGGGAAGCCTAAGCTGATGCATGGGGTATGTAGTCCTGCAATGTGCTGCTAAACTGAATGTTAGCAAACCTTATGTGCTTGGAAGAGGAAATTCATTCTTGGAAAGAAGTAAGATTTTTGGAGACCTTTTTTAAAGTGAGGAATTTAAAAGTCCTTAATCTAGGGCTGCTTCTTATGGAAATGCACTTTTTGTAATAGCAGAAATATAGAAATTATTTTATTTGGAAACTATCTGAAACACTAGATTTGCATCTTAATTGAATTAGTTAAATATGATAAAAGACAACAGTAATGGTGTTGTTTAGGATGCTGACAGTGAGTATTATATTTTGTGACTACAACTTCATAGGAGATCAGGGAAGCTGTAGTTTGTCAGGTATACCATCTTCCTTGACAATACCTATATTCTGTAAACATGTTCTTTTTTAACTGTGCAATTCCAATAAGACCTTTCTTACTCAGGGCTTTTTCTTTTCAGGAATATCAATAGTGATTCACAATCACGGACTGGTTTGGCATGAAGGGAAGCTCTGGGTTTGTATTGGCTAACTCCTCTTATCTATTCTACGTCAGCTCAAACACAAGTCCAAATTCAAAGTTTGATTTGGTAGCTGAGAAATTTGTTTATTCAATTTTTTACTGTCTCCAGGGATGGAGATCCCCCACCTCTAGTCTTTGTCTATCATTTTGGCAAAGAGTTAGTTCTTTGAATCCACTTGGCATTAATTTCTTATACTACAGCTTGTGGCTGTTGCCCCTTAGGCTTATGCTGTGTGCTTCCAGAAAGAGTGTGACCCATCTTCCCTTTGACCTACCATATACTAGGCTGTTGAAGATAATATTTAGAACCCTCAACAGATACTTTATTTAGAACAAACAAGCTTTTCAGTTCCTCTGTTTCTGTTGTGTGCTCCCAACCCTGGCTGCCTCAGGGACCCTCTAGCAGACTCATTCAACAACATATCTCCGCTTCCTGGGGATAAAAAAACTTGTCTCAGGGCTCCTAATATGGGCTCGTAAGAGCTGTAACATAAGGTCTGAAGCATAATTTCTAACACACGAATCTGCTCATGTCTACCCTCCGTCAGCTTTCTTAGTTAACCCAATAGTATTCCATAACCATCAAACTTGACGCAAGATTTGTGTCAATACTCTTATGAACAATATAGTTAGGCATTGCTAGCATTGCTAACAAGTTCTGTATCATCTGAATAGCAGGGAAATGTCATATAAAAGTTATTTTTAAATATACTGTCAACATCTTAACAATTACCTTTGCCTGATGACAAGGCAGGGGTCCAATACAGTGTTAATAAATGATCTTTTGTCTGAGAGGGTTCAGGACCCATGGATTCTCTTTTGCCCTATTGCCCCTGTTACTGGAAGGTAACTTGAAGGTAAGTATGGAGAAGACTACAAGGCCATTGTCTTGTCTTTTGCAGAGCAAAGTGAATATTACAGAGTGGTAGAAAAGATATATATATATATATGAATTTCTACTTTGTGTGAGGAGAAGGAAGGAAGGTAGAAAATTGCTGTCTCTCTAGCAAGATGACATGCTCTGTCTTGCAGGGAGCTTGCATCCATTGTTAAGAAGTTAACAATGAGAAAGGTTCCTTAAGGCTTCTCTATCGATGGAAATAGGAGAGTTAAATTTCTAAAGCTGCATCATGATTTTCTGTTAGAACATATATATTTAACGAAAGAAAATACTATCTTATTCGTGTTTTTTGGCCCTCTAACAATACCTGTAACAGTAATATTGTGATATTGTCTTAGATAAGAATTTAGAATGATGTATTAGATGATGCCACATGTTTTAGGCTTATAGAGCCTAAAAACTCACATTTCCTCCCGTGAGCACACCATACTTAGTGTTTTGTTAATACACTCAGTATGGCAGCATTTAATCTAAATATCTTGCAGAAAACCATAGTGGAGGAGGGACCTTTTCTTTCCCAACAGAGGGCAGTGTTTATTTGCTAAACAGTTTATCACGTTGTGCGTCCTTACACAATGTTCCTTTTCTGTAGGCAAAGAGTAGAAAAGGACACTGCAAACCAGTCCTCACTTTGTTTATTTTTCTTTTTCATTGCTGTTTCTTGGAGAATAAATGCCTTTTTAAGAAAGATTTAAAAAGGATATATGAGTTTTCCATATCACAGAACTAGAGACAACGTGAAGAACAACCTCCTATGGTAAAAATACGACTTGCTGTTGGAAAAGCACAGATACATTAAAAAAAATATACATTTTACAGCCCTCTTTCCTTCTGCACACATGCACATAGTCTCACCCTTTCCATCACCAAGGAATATAACAGTGTCTTTAATCAAATACATTATGAGTTGGCAGGTCAGCTTGCCAATTTTTTTACTTAGGACGTCATGGTTTAGGTAACATAATCTTAGCTGATTGGGGCATTTTTCAAAAAAAATTAGACTTTTAAGTTAGTTGTACGTATGGAATTAAGTATTTGGACAACTACTCGAATATAGAACAAAACTCCCCAGAATTGTAGTGAAGAAGAGAAAAAGTACAATATTTTAATGATGCATACACTCTTTTCAGAGGTCGTGTTTGATCTGGATAAGGTCTATGCTCTTTGAAAGCATTAAATCCAGTCAAATTGCCTAAAACTCAAGAAAACTCTATGTATAGCTTGTAACTGCCATAGTGAAAATTATGCATGATACTTTTTCGGAGATCAATTTCCAGATGATAAAACTTGCTTGTATCCTAAGATATACATTTTTCTGAGCTGGCTATTGATTACAGGTTATTACTGGAAATTTACTTACCACTGCTAAAATAGAGTTGGCTGAAAAATGGGAAAAAAAGAAGTCCTATGCATAAATTTAAAAGTAGAAGTTGGTTTGCGTTTTTGCAGTGTTTGAGGTAGAACAGATTTTAATGTTTGATGGGTTTTTCAAAATTAAAAAAAAACAAGTTAAAATTTCAAATTTTTTCTCTGATTTTATTTTATTATTGTTTTTATTAAATATTTTGAAGACAGGTGACATAAAACAAATGATACATACTGATGTTCTGCGAATTGTTTTCTTTCTGTTTCTAGGTTTCCCGGTATTTTGAGTATGAATTTGGAAAACTTGACCCAGGAAAAATATAAATTAAGCTTGGGAACTCTCAATGTTAAAAGAATATATATTGATCTTCTTTCAGCTCGTATGGTAAAAGATTACGTATTTTACTTTTAAATTTTATTTTGATAAGGCAGAATCACAAATTAGTCTTTGTCTTCAAGCTCTTCTACACAGAAGATGTTGCAGAGTGAGAAGAGGGAAAGATTTAAGTTGAGGTGCTATTTTAGTTGGAAACTTCCTCTAAAAACATAAATTACATTAAAAAAAACACTTTACAAAAAGAGTAAAAATATTTGTTACTGAAAGCCCATATTTGGAAGATAAAGGAATGATTTTAGGTAAAACAACTGAAGACTTGAATTGCTTGAATCGAAGGTTTTGGTGTCATTCTTCAGCCAGAAATGAGGGTTTTGTATGGTCTGATGAACATCTTCCATTGATTGCCCTTTTTGTTTGCTTATTTTCAGCACAGATTACTTCTGTGGTCTGATTTAAAATTCCGTACCAGAAACTGTTGCTCTGGCACAATTACAGAGTTGTAGGGGAAAATGAATTCACAGCCAGAAGAAGGAGACTTCTTATTCTTAATCCATCTTGTCCAAGAAGCCAAGGTATTACCAGAGACTTATTACCCTAAGTGTCTTTGCTACTTAAGAGTGTCCTCAAAGACAATTTCCATGCTAGTCTAGTATTTGGAGAGCCTCAATCTCAAGGGACATTCTATTGAGGTTTAATATTGTCTTTCAGTCTCCTGGGTCCTCTAGAGGAATAAAAAACAATTGCTGTCATTTGAATCTGTTTATTCTGACAGAGTAGAAGGTGCTGATAATTGCAGTTATGTTGTTTTGTAATTTGTCTTGGTGTATTATAACACAGTATGAGACTGCTGATGAGCAAAATTACCCTGACAAATGCTTTCTGAAAGTGTTCCCTGTGGAAGAAAATTAGTCATCTAAGTCTTGGCCTGCTTGTTTGCTTTCTTAAAATGTACTTTTAGAATGAAGAAGTTATCAATACTCTTTGCATCATTGAAGGATGGCAAACCAGCCTCATGGGGCTTTGCAGTTACAGATTCCGTGTTGCGTGTTTAGGCAGAATCTTCTTTTCTCAGCACCAAAACTTCCATGGAGAAAAAAACTTCTCTTCATCTTTCCCATCTCCTCTTTTTTTCCCAAAGGTGTTTGAACATTAAACAATGTGTCCCACAAATGTCAGTAATTTTGAATAAGGCCGCTAAACTTGCCTGCTTGAAAGACAAAACCAAATTCTTCTTACTTTGCATCTGTGGAGTTGCTTAATATCTATGATTGACTATAATAGATACTTCGGGATTAATTTTTTTTGTTACATCTTGAGATAATAAAAGACGAAATAGTGTTCAAAGAAAAAATATGGTGAAGAATATCATGTCTGAAAATGAGTCCAACAAAACAAGTTCATGTTGTTGATGACATTTCAGGGACATCTAATCATCAGTTCTATAAACTGTACAAGAACCAAAGGAAAAACATCCAGTGTTTCCAACAAGATAATATCACAAATAAACTTTAATATCAGCCTCGAATGTCTCAATAAATGATATGGCCAATAAAAATATTTTAAAAGTTGTTAACCATACAAAAACTTTTGAGATGCTACACTATAGAAAAAAATTCCATGATAACCACCTATAAAAAAGGATTCTATAAATAGCAATTGGAAAAAACCCCACCACCTAACTCCCCAATTCAGTTAATCTGAATTTATGAGAAAGGTTAATTTTCTTAAAGAATAGAAATATATAAAATTTGTTTTGGCAAAAAATAAGAATGGCCTCAAAAATGCTGTTCTCCTTGGAGAATACAAAGTGAAAATGCTATCTAAATAGGTGCAGTAGGCAGGAATTTTTTTTCTAGGGACCTTTAACCTGCCTTATAAGGTCCTAGCATGTTTAGTACACAAGAGGGCAAGTCAACCATTGGAAAGGCAGATATTAAAGTGGCAAACACAAAACATAAAAGACAGAATAAACATTTTCTTTTGTAATGCTAAAACCACTCTGTAACAGAAAATGAATCTTGTCTCTCTGCATAGATCTTATGTGTGCCTTCCAATACCAGAGGCAGTGTTCCTGGGGCTTTAAGTGTCAATTAGGTTTAAGTCCACATTACAGTACCCATATGATGCTTTGAGATTTGTCTTTGCAAAGCCGGAAAGATCCAGAAGTGCACAGTAATTACCACCTCATAATCTTGAAACCTTCTTTTGGAGTATTAGGCCCTGTTTCAGTGAGTAATGAATATCAGCAAGTGGTTCTGTGATAGAACAAGCTCGAAACAGATCAGAGGTGGGAATTGAAGTGCAGTGCAAACGGTGGCATTTTTCTCCCTTGCTGACCAAACTGAAAATATAAGCTTCTCAAATGTATGTCTTGAATTGGAATTAAGCAAAAGGCTGGCCTTGTCTTATTTTTTCCCTCCCAAAAATCTGTTTTCCCCAGACATTCACCAAAACAAAGGGAAAAGTATTAATTAAAATAGAATTCACTCCCAGAAGTAGAAATGTTGTGATAAAGCATGCCTGAACCCAAAGGTTTAATTTAGTTTTCTTTCTTTTTTCTTTTTTTTCTTCCACAAGTACAAGGCATGTGCAGCATTTGTGGTGTCTACCCTCACCCTACCCCCTCAGCAAATTCCATGTTCCTTTTCTTTGACATAAAGCATTTGTTACAATTTTATCTCAGTGTTGATATTATTTCATTTACCCCTCTAAAACACCTTCAAAATCTAAAACTCCCAAAGTTTTGTTCCACAATGACACTGGATACCAATTGTTTGTACAGTTACAAAGAGGACAAAGGCTAACAACACCTGTTGAACTGTCCCTGGTTAGTCCAGACTAATTATGATTCTCAAGCCTTTGTTCTCCTTATTGACTGATAAGAGAAAAGTTGTTCTCTGCTTCAGATGCACTTCCTCCTCCTCAAGTATATCAAACTCCATTTTCATCTGACAATTTTCATTTTAATTCCTGATTATTCAAATTTGTACAGAGGCCACAAGGAATTGCTGAGTGACTAAATTGCTAGTTCCCTGTCATCTTCAGTCGATCAGCTTTTGCTTTGGAATCAGTTATTCTCGCACATCACAAGAATTTTCAGGGCTCAATCTGATTTTTTTTTTTCCACAGGAATCTTGAATACTGTGTGTCTGAGGTCACTGAGTTTTTGATACAACTGCAGGTAGCCCTGAAGTTCCAGATTGCTGCATCTGGCTTCTAGAATGCCTTCTGTTTCATAACCCTGATGGTCTCTTCCTCTCTCTGTTCTGCCCCCCTCTGCAGTCACATTTATAAAGAATTACCTAAAGAAGATAATCACCTAAAGCTTCCTCTTTATGACTTCTTTCTGGCTCATATTTTTTAATCAAAGAAGGTGGTTAGAGTTCAGAGTCACTGCAATTCAGTAATCTCAGTTAAGTGCAGTCTCATCTTACTATAACGCCCTCAGGTTTCTCCATCTGGTATTTTTTTATATACTCGTGTGTATCTTCCAGCAGCAGAAATAACCAGTGTAATCCTATGAAACCCTGGAAACTTGTGAGTGAGATGTTCACAAACCATTCTTGTCCTCAATCTGAATTTTAAGCACAGGAAAACATGATGAACTGTGCTGACTTGCTCTAAGCAAAGACTGGCTCTTCTGGCTCATCTTGTAACAAGTGGTCTGAGCACGGTAAAACTACCAGTGTCAGGAAAAAAATCAGTAATGGAGTTCTAGCTAGAGAAAATTTTATAAGGGGCCGCATAAGTTGCTAGATGGACTTCATATTCTGAACTGTTCTTTTGGGCCAGATACAAGTGAAAATGTTTCAGCCCAGAACCGACAAACTGCTCATATATTCTTGACTTGCTGTATTCCAGGCACTGATGCAGCACAAACACGAGGAATTTTACTGAGCGTGTATCCAAATAGTATATTGATATATTCCTTCTGGAAATCTCAGTTCCAGGTTTTTAATTGAGCCCTTATTGTATTAGGATTGAAGGTGTATGTCATGGATAGATAGAACAAAAAATATAGTAGTTGTGTGAAGTGAGAGACATAAGTTCTCTTGTTTCTGTTGGCTGAGATTTTAAAGGTAAGAAATGGAAAATTAAGAATGACTAAGAAATGGATAAGGAATGAAAGAAGTCATCAGAATTAGGGCAATAGTGGAAGAGAGAAAGTTCTGAATGTGTTAAGATTAGCCTTTTAAAATCCTTAATTCCACAATTTCTAGATTCAAATACCTTAGGCCTTCGGAATGGAGATATGAGTAAGATTTGTGTGCACCTCTGAAATTTTCAAATATAAACCAAATGCTATACTTTTTTGTGTCTTTGTCTTTCATTGCTTTCTGGAAGAAGTTGTTGAATTAAAATATTCTATTTTAGTTAGTCATTAATCTTATCTTTGATTAATAAAAGCCACTGCTTCTGAACTTGCAGCCTTTAATAATATCGCACATAAATCCTCTGGACAATTTAACTGAATTTTGTCAAAAGCAGTGATTTAAAAAACAACTGTGATGAGAGCTGAAATGAAGTCTCATATAGAAACATACTTTTATAATCAAGATGACCTGGAGCAAAAAGCTCCTGTACTCTGGTTTGAATTATTAGAAGTATTTCCTTACTTTTCACCTAAGTATTTTGATGATTGGATTTTATTACTGGAGTTTTATTTAGGGATGGATACTGTGGCTGTTTGTTGTTTGTCAGTGTTTAACGTTGATTTTATGGCAGTTTGTCCACAGAGATTAAAATCGAATCTGAGTGACTGCCTTGTCAGCTTCATGGGAGAAAAATCTACCTTCTTCCATGTAAGCACAACATACAAAAAAATCAAACCTCTTGCAAGGATACTACAAGAAACAAATGGCAGGAGCAGATGAGGAGCTTGTATGAAGCATACTTCAGTGTTTGGAGAGGAGTTTTTTCCCTCAGGATGCCAGCATCATCCTCTTCCAGTTGCAACTGGGTAAACATAACTTTATCAAACAGGTTGAAATAGCATGCAGATCTTCAGAGTCTCAGACACTGCCTTCTCCGCAGTGCTCTGAGACGCTCCTTGCCTTTATGGGTACTAAGTGATTCCCTTCACATGCACGGTACAGACTCCCTGAGGGACCTTAGAAGACAGGTAGGGAAAATCATGTTCTGTTTCCCCTAATGTATTTGCAAGGAAAACTGTTGGCTGAGAAAGAGGTCTACTAGTTATACAGAACAATTGGTTGTGCAGCAAACATGATTTTCTTTTGTTTCCAGAAACTGCCAGACTTGCTGAAAATGTCTACTTTTGAACAAGTAACTAAGAGTCCCTTAGTGTCTCTTTATGAAGAACAGAAGACTTGTATGCTATTTATTCTTTCTGCTATGGTCCTCTACCCAGCGCCATTGGATAACACAGGACCTCAGGAGGTCTCCAATCCAACCCCAGGCCCAGAGCAGGCTCAGGTCAGACAAGGTTGCTCAGGGCTTTATCCTGTGAGGACTGAAAATCTTCCAGAGAAGGAAACAGCAACACCACAGGACTTCATCCCTGCTTTTCCCACGGCGAAAAAGATTTCCTTATCTCCACTGTCTCTGACTCTGATAATTCTTCTCCTGAGAGCTGTCCCCAGCCTCACCAGCATCACTGCCAGGGCTCTGCCTGTCTGGGACAGGGTTGCACAGTGCTCCTGACCCATTTGTGGGGAGTCCTATTGGCTCTTTCCTCCTTCTGGTCCTAATCCATCTTGAAAGGGATATCAGGACCAGATAGAGTAATATCATCTTGTTAGCTGTGACACAGTTCTTTAGAACTCATTAGAGTTTCCTAAAAACAGAGACCCTGCTGTCTACGCTACACTTCTATTTTTCTACATATTTGAGTAAATAAATGTATGAATGAGAAGTGCTCCTTTTTCCACACAGTTACCCATCCAATTTACTTCTCGTCTCCTTCAAAATATTCCTGGACCTCCCCTGCTGTCAGTGGTTTCTATGCAAAATTCTCTCAGTACTCTTCTTCAGTGTTTGATTTTACCTCCTGTTCCTTTTTGCCAGTTCAGTTGGTTTTCAGAATATGACTATTAAAAACAGTTCTCTCAAAGTCTGCCGTATGATTTATTTTCTCATCTCTGAATTTCTCTTTCTTTTTTCATGGTATTTGAGAGCTACAAAATTTAATTTGCACTGCCATCTCTGAATGTCTGAATTTCTTTTTCTCCTGTTAGAGCTGAAGTGTTTTCTTCATATGTGAGACATAGTCTTGTATATCCTGTGTTTGAATGTTAATGAGAAATCAGATGCTCTGAAATTATACAAAATGTTGAAAAGAGAATGGAGCACATAATTAAGCCCCTAACTCATTTTCCATTTGGAGGAATTTATCACCCATCTATTTTAAAGACTTTGAATTCTTAGGGAAAAGGTTTGTTGAGTTACAGAATAAAATCTGGAGGTGTTTTAAGAAAAAAAATTCAATAATTTAATCCTGTAAAGAGTCCCCAGGAAGACAAGAAAAATATGTGAAAATATGTATTTTCTGAGTCATGCAGAACTCACTATGAAACATTGTATTGGTTTACTATCATTTAAGGTCTATTTGTTCAAAGAAACGCAGTTCATAAGTTTCTTTGGGAGTGCTCTGATTCTCAGGAGCTGCAATTGCAATACCTGCATAGATTTCAAGCTGTAACAACAAATACTTGTTCTTGGAAATAACAGGCTACAGCAATTAAGTATTGTTCACACCTAGCAGTTTTCTCTAATTTAAAAGAAAATGGTCTAGTTTATTATTCTTAAATAAGTTCAGACACAATAAAATGATACATTTATCATATTATTCCCCCGCCATTGTGATGTTCTGCCACATTTACAGGGCTTTCTGTCTGACATAGTTTCTAAAAGAAAATAGAATGGGACGTTGTGTGATCTAGGATTTCTTGTATTCCAGATGAATACAGACTTGTTCTAGTTATTTGGAGCACTAGAGAGAGACATTCATTTCTCCTGAAGGAAACAGCAAAGAAATGAGATGAACTTCTTTAGCCTCTTCAAGTAGCAACATAGGAGGCAGCTGTATTCTTAAGTTTGTTACATCGGTCTCTAGATGTGCCTCTTAAACACTTCTCTTGAATGGTCTCTGAAAGTAAATAATCTGCTTCTCAGAACAAATCTTGATGATATTGCTTCTGTTGTGGGCATAAATATGAACACTGCAAATAGCTAAACTCATGATTTGTTCTGCTTGCAAGATGCAGGTTGCAATTCCTAAGTCAGGGACGTGTTTGGAGAACATTTGAAGCTTTTTGAGTACTCTGGCATGTAGCGCAGTCTTTATTTCTGTTTTGGAACGAACGCTACAGCCAGAATCACAGAAGGAGGGCAGTAGTAGTGTTCTTGGCTTTTGATAATGAAGTGCAACCTTGAGCATCGTGCCAGTGGGAGCGTGAAAGTGAGAGCACCATTTATAAGCATTGGAGAGAAAAGACTGCAAAGCAAAAACATCCATTACACACAAGAGTGCTTGAGGAAATAACCTTATTTTATCTTTCCATTTGTTCTTTCTACATAGTACGTACAACTTGTATAAGTCTGGATTTAGCAATATTGTGCGGCACAGAAGCTATTATTCAGTGTATGATTAACCATAGTTTTAATCAGTATACCTATTTTTCTTTCCTCCTGTTGTCTTGATCCATAGATCAAGCCTTCAGCCCTGATGACATCTATCTTCTGAAGGATTTAAAAACTTTGAAACCATTTGATCTCTTTATGTAATTCCTTTTTTACCTCTCTTTTACTTTAGTATTTATTGCCTGTGAAAATGATGATTTTTTTTTCTGGCTGTTTTTCTCCCCTTACTCTTACTACAATCTCTTTTCCTTTTTAATTATGTTTTCATTCTCTTTCTTTCACTCTATGGGGTCTTTTTTTTTTTTGGTGATTGTTGTCTGCAGGGGGAGGTGGGGTATTTTTAAAGCCTTTTTACAGCCTTAGTTAATCTTTTCTTCTCCTTCTGCTTCCTTCTATACTTCCTTATCTTCTCCATGCTTGTTTTTTTCAACTTCATTTTGGTGATTATCTTAAGACATATTTACATGGAGTTGAGTGCAAATTCAATTCTTCTAACTTCTGAGAAGCTGCTTTGCTGTGCTTTACCTAAATGTCATGCAGCTCATGTAATTCTGTAAAGGAAAGTTCTTATTGTAGGTTTATTAGTACAAATAGCCATTTGGCTGGTGCAATTAATTTTTTACTTTCCCTGCCCTGCTATGTCACAATCCAGGCATAGCATTTACCCTAGCTGAAAAAAATTGGGATTAAGTTCAGTAGATTTTGGGGTGGACTTTGAAAATCATGGGGTCTCTAGCTGTGATCTGTTGATTAAGGTGTCCCCAGTTGTGATCTGAATATGTACACATACTCCATAGCACTAAGTACTGAAGACTGAAATGTCTGGAAATGGGGTTGATTAGTGACTATAATACCTGTTTTTAAAGATGATTCAGTTTAGAGGAAGTCAGAATACAGCCATGAAGAGCAGTTAGGAGTATGAAACCTTTTATGACCTAGTTGCATGACTGTCTTTACTCTCCATAATCTCAAAACTTGCTAGTCATCTTGTACTTCTGAATTATTGATTACCAGCACAGCTTCTTATCAAGCAGTCAGCTAAGCCAAGGCATTGTCATTATACTAAATATTTTAAAGCATAATGTTAGTAGCAAATTGTCCTATATTATTATTTGTCTCTGTTTTGACAGAAGTTCAGTATGTAGCACTAAGGTTGATATTAGTTATAACATGTTACACCACTTCCTTATGACTGATCTAAAGTCATCTCAAACTTGGAAAGGAAATCACATTTACCTATTTTTTTTCACAGCATAAAATCTGTTACTTTTCATCCTAGTAAATCAGAAAATTTAGCACTGAGAAACACCTAACTGGTTTTGAATACCGGCTATTTGATTCATCTCTACAGTCTTAGGAAGCACAAATTTGACTGGAGATGAAAATGACCATGAAAGAGATAAGTGCAGACTGACCTTTTGCAGGGAAGGTCACTACGTTTGGATACTGGACTATTGAGATTATATTGCCTGTCTGGATACTGTTCTGGACAACTAGGCACAGTACAGTGTGCTACTTCATTAACAAATTGAATTTGAAATACCCTTTGGTGCAAAAGTCAAGGCATTGCACTTAGGTATCTGCAAGGGGATTGCATTTAGGTGCCTGCAGAGTAATAAAAAATACATTTCAAAACCTTAATACTAACAACAACGTATTTCCTGAGATCATTAATTCCTTATCTGGTATGTGCATGCCTCTCATCCAGCTCTTTTATTTACTTCATATTCATCAGGTCTAGCCTCTGTTGCATTGTTGGAGTCTGTACATGCAGATTAAAAATGCTCTGTTTATCAAATTCCAGCAAAAGTACATATTTTTGGTTGAGAAATGGAAAACAAAGCAGCCATATAATTTCTACATTTAGAGCTTGTGTTTTGACAGAAACCTGATCAAAACAAATTTCAGCTCACAGTTGCCAAAGCAGCTGCATTCTTCTCTTGACAATCACAGTGCAAAAGACTTTCCTCCTTCCTAGTGTTCTTCAGCTGAAAAAAGGAAAGTTGTGGATTCTATGAGTTACTCAATATATTCTGCTTTATTACAGATGGGACAATTCTGAAATAGCTGTCCATTCATGGGCTTTTGAGATTATGAACAAGAATACCAGTCAGCTTTGGTTCTAATAGTGACTTTGGTATTATCAACAGTTCACTACGAACTGTAAATTATTTTTATAAATAGCTTAACAACTGTTCAGTAACAATGCTTAGAGAGTCAGACTATGAAATCCTAACTGCATTGCTCTTCTATTAACTTCGGTGAAATTGCTGCCTGATGAAGCAATTAAACTTCAGTTTCTCACAGGATGACGTTTCTGTTTATTAGAACTAAACTCCAGTTTTGTAGATGAGAGGACTTGAATGACATCAAATTTAGTCAAGCATTGAACTTCTGGGATGATTTTCCAGCCTTACCGTAAATGGCCTTTTGAGTCAAGAGAAGTGTTGGTTATGGATCCTTTGGTATTTAAGCAAATGAGAATTATGCGTCTTAGCATACATTTTAAAATAATGGAAGCTTCAGAGCAAAATTTTTACTCTACTATATGCCTATAGCAGAAAGAGCTTTTTACATCTAACTATGGGTTTTTTGGTTTCTTTGGTTGTTTTTTTTCTATGAACCTGTTTGTGGTAATAGACTGAACATTGCAAAACAATGTTGCTCATAGTCAATCCTAAAAAGAAAAAAGGTTGTTGCTTCTGTGTTAGGATATGATTGGTCTGTTAATTTTACATAGACTTAATGTCAAATTTGTCTCTTTGAGGTAACTTTAGAATTATTGTCTTTCAATACCAACCACACTAGGTTCTTTATCAATTCATAACAAATTATCAGAGTTATATGTAAGGTCATATACACTGTTAGCTTATGTTCTCCTGGCTATTCATTATACTTTTTGAGATGGTATTTAACGAGAAGACGTGTAGTCTAGTCACATGAAGAGGCTTTTCTTTACAGAATTATAGAATCATTAAGGTTGGAAAAGATTTCTAAGATTAAGCCCATCCATCAGCCCACCATCACCATAACTACTAAACCATGTCCCAAAGTGCCACATCTAAGTATTTTTGAACACCTCCAGGGGAGGCAACTCAACCACTTCCCTGGACAGTCTGCTGCATCGCTGTTTCAGTAAAGAAATTTTTCCTAATATCCAATCTAAACCTCCTGCAATGCAACTTCAAGTCATTTCCTCTCAAACTATTTCTTCTCACTTGGGAGAAGAGACCAACACCCACCTCACTACACCCTCCTTTCAGGTAGTTATAGAGACTAATAAGGTCTTCTCTCGGCCTCCTTTTCTCCAGACCAAAGAACTCCAGTTCCCTCAGATGCTCCTCATAAGAATTGGTCTCCAGACCGTTCATCAGCTTTGTTGTAGTCCTCTGGACAGACTTCAGCACCTCAATGTCTTTGGTATAGTGAAGGGTCCAAAGCTGAACACAGTATTCAATGTGTGGCCTCACCAGCACTGAGTACAGGGAGACAATCTCTTCCCTAGTCTTGCTGGCCATGTCTCATACAAGCCAGTATCCTATTGGCCTTTCTGGCTTCCTGAACACCTACTGGTTCACATTCAGCCAACTGTCAACCAGCACTCCCAGGTCCTTTTCTGCTCAGCACCTTTCCAGCCACTCAGAGATTAGGTTGGTCAAGCAGGACCTGACTTTTTATTAACCCATACTGACCGGGCCCTATCCCCTGGGGATCCTGTGCATAACTGGTGAGCACAATCAAGATGAACTGCTCCATAGTCTTCCCCACCACTGAGGACAGTCTGACAGACCTGAAGTCCTCTGGATTCTCCTTCTGGCCCTTCTTGTAAACAGCCATCACACTGGCAAGCTTCCAGTGGCCTGCGACCTCACCTGTTAACCAGGACTGATGATAAATGATGGAGAGTGCTTTCTTCTGCTTCACCCACTGAGTTAGAGCTTTGGTGACAATATCACCTTACTCTTTCACCAGTGTTGAAACTGAAAGTCAGCTGTTCAGAGAAGCCTCAAAATGTCAGCAATAGAAAGTCTACTCTACCACTGACCCTTAATACAGAACAACATGAATTGGAACTGAAAACTGAAATACTCTTAAGGCCCAGACTGTAAATGTCAAGATTCAATCTTCCTGATAAACTTCTGGTATGGTATTATGAATAAGATCACTTTTATGCTACCTATTTACTTTTACTTACCATAATACGTGATAAATTTTCTTTTTTTTTTTTTTTTGAAATGATGAACCTAATGTCATTTAGATACTGGTATATATGGGTGATGAGTCTGGCATGAAACCTGTCAGGGTCGTGTCGTGGTCATTGTAATGATAATATCAGTATTAAAGAAGTTGGAGAGAGACATGAATCTAATTTAAAGATTAGCAAAGAATATATGTAATTTTATGAATGAATTATGTCTTAAAGTATATAACAATAAATAGAACTTTTATTTTGATGCAGAAGTTAAATTATTGATAATTAATACAGTGATCAACAAGTCCAAGTAAAACGTCTTATTTCAGGTAATGAAACAAAGGGAGAAAATATTCCACAAATGTGATAGATTGACCTTCCAAGATAATATGGATTTGTCTAGTGGCACTCATGCATTTGTATTGTTCATTAATAATGCTAATATGGAGGACAAATATTTTTACAGTTTGAGTGCATGCCACCACTATTGATGCAATGTAACCACAAAAGTACTTGTGTGTTCTTATAGTCATCAAATACTGATCTAATAACAAACTGCTTGGATCTTGGCCATTAGAGAAATCACTTCCCTCCCACTTTGTGCAATGACCATGTTTTATGAAAAACTGATTTACTGATTTAGGGGCTGATGTTTCGCTTAATACATGATTGTTGTTGTAATTGTAGTGTATTATGCCTTGCATGACTGGATATGTATTCAGATATTAGCATTTAAACTGGATTATCCCTTTAACAGGACAATAAATAAATGGGGATTTTTAAGGAAAAATATCCTACTGAAAGACCCAAACCTGAACAAATGAACTCTGCCACTGATACATTGTCTCTTTTCTCTCTCCATTTTCATTATTTCAGCACTCTTTTGTCTATCCTCTGGAATGCACCAAAGGTGATTTTTTACATATCCCTCAAAGCTGTCTTGTTATCTTCTACTTTAATGGATAACAGTATGGAAAATCCTTGGTAAGCCATTTATACATCTTTGGTTTTCAGTCACCCAATATCTCCTCTGACAGACTTGAATAGTTATTTCAAGCACTGCTCATTAAATCAAGTGTTAATATATAAAAAAAAATATGTTTCTTACATTGATGTTTCTCTGTAACTGGTGTTTAAGCTCCTCTGGGCCAAATTCTGCTACCACTGCAAATCCAAAGCATGTCTGTCAAGTTCAGTACTAGCTACACTTTTTTCCTCTGCTTGATCTCTCCAAGCACTCGCTTATCTTCTTTAGCAGAACATTTTAATGTTTTTGGGATAGTGGAATAGAGGTATGCTGCCTACTCAGTCTTATTTTAAGACTCATCATACCTAATTCAGCTTAGATATGTGTCTTGAAATGGAAATTTCTTTATAGGCTTTTAACAGTCTTTCCAGAACAAGTGTAGTGGTTATAAAGAAACAAACCTATTCAGCAGAAAGATCAGAGTATTGCATCCAGCTTATTGTTATTTTACTTTTGTAGTGGACCAAATCTTGCCCACTTCTCCACATGTCTGGAAAGCTCAAGGAGGTGAAACTAATTACCACTTATCTCTATTCTCAGGTCTGGCATCCGCATCCTCTGTTCTGAGAACATTTTTCTGAAGACCTTTTTATTCCCTGTCTCCCCCTTTCTTTTTTTTATTTTTTTTGTAAGAATGGCATCTACTCACTTCCAGCAACAATCTTGAGTACTTTTCTTTCCTTAAAGGATGGGCCAATGGATACATGTCAATAGGTATAATATAGGTGAGTGTGCGCTGAATATATACTGTTTAATTTAATGTCATGGGAGTAATTTTTGGTTAATTTCCAGGCCTGTGTTTTTTTTAGCCTGGAAAAGGGGTAGTTAAGTTCCCTCAGTGTGCAAAGGGTTCATTGACTCTATTATGTCTCAGTATAGGAGAGACAAGGTCATGGCGGAAACTACTGGCAGGGTTGGTCAGTCAAGTGCTCAGCTTCTCAGTCCCATTTTATCTCAATCTATACAGAGTTGTGCAGCTGGGTAGTTGTCTAATCAGGCACTTGCAAAATTCTTGCTTACAATTGGGCCTTCAGACCAATTAGTCCAGTATGACCTGGGTAATTATGTTTAATACAGAGAACCATAAAACTATATTCATGTCAATCAGGGAGTAGCAATAGGTCTGAGATGTGGGATCTTCCACACGTTTCACAAAGCAGGTGTTCGAATCTTGTTTAGCTCAGTTTAAAAATTGCCAGGTGTCTGATGGAAAGATGATGCTGTTTTAACTCAAGGCTTGATATATCTGAAGAAACAGAGTTCATAAAAAAATCCAATTTAAATGTCTATTTATACATATTATTAAAAGGATAGAAGCAAATATGAAGTTGCAAACTAGTTCTGTTGTTGTTGCTGTCTTGCATGTGCATGAGTTAGGAATCAGATTAGACAAGCCAATCTCATATTGCGTTTGTGGAAAAATCAATACCAAAGATTGAAAAAAACCAAACTCTAAATTTATTTCACTTTATACTGAATATCTAAATTATGTTGCCAATCTTTTCAAGCATATTGAATGCTGCCAGGGAAGGTATTTGACATCAAAAGTATTATCTTCATTTATTGACTACAGGAATTTCAAAAGATACGTGTAAAATCTTATTAGGAACAATATGATATTTTAGATTTTCATGATAGGTATGAAAGATAAGGGGATTTAGTTTCTAGGTGACCTGTAAGTGGCCAATATAGATAAATAATTCACATAAAACCTAGAACCCTTTTGGTAGGTTGAGGAAGTGGAAGAGCTACCACTCGTATAGGGCAGAACATCAACTACTCATTAGCCTAAATGGTGTTTTTTCCTGGCAAAAAAAAGAGTAGGTTTTCATGGGTGACAGAGAGCATCCACCCAAAAGATGAAATTAACACAGAGAAGTAACAATATTGGGGAGGTCTTCATTCTGTCTACATGTATGTTTTTCCTGATTTCTGGCCCAAAGCCTCTGTTCCTCGGGCTTCCTCATTGTTCTTCAAAAACTTTCAGTGGTTTCACACTTTTCCCCTTGTTATAAGAGAAATGTAGCCCTGTGGAAAATGCATCTTTCTTTTCAGTAAGGCAAATACGTAATATTCTGCAATCTTCAGGTTGATCTTTGAAAATACTATTCAATATTCTATCAAAAATCATAGTCAACAAAACATGTTGTAAACTACATGTATGGTTATTGAAAAGATATAGACTGTTTTAGTAATCCCGAGTAGTATTTGAAGGCCAGTACTGAAAATTTGAAGTGGTAGAAGATACTGCTTAATGTAAAGTATAACTGACATGCCACTATATTAGGGTGAATCAGACAATATAGCAAGCTGCAAAGGTGGAGTCTGATGATGCCCAGCAGAAGGAATTCAGTGGTGATAATTTACACCAGCTGGGGACTGGCTTAGTAGGTTTAATTTATCAATTTCTCTTTCCTATGTTCTCAGATTAGGGTTAGTTGTACTGAATGCCAGCTCAAACCACGCTGTGCAGGCATGTTCTAAGAGAGAGAGTGCAATTTAAATAAGGCAGAGAGTGGACTGAAAAACACTGAGGGATTTAAAACCGAGGCATGTCTCATGAAAAGACTTTCAGTATTGTTGCTGGAGTTTAAAAAACTCCAAAAATGCATGAGCGCTACTAGTTCTTCAAACTGTATTATTGAGAGAAATTTATCAAATAAGACATTACTGTTATTTAAAAATGGAGAAATTGAGGAACAAGGAAGGAATGACTCAGGGTCTTCCAGGAACCAAACACCAGAGAAGAATTAATTTAATATGTAATTATCCATTTTTAAGGTTATGCTAGTCCAGTCCTGTTAACCATGTAAGCAGTCTTTACTTACAGGACCTGCGGCTCCATCAAGAAAAGATTTTGAAAAGGTCATTATAGTGTGTTGTTAAGGCTTAAGAGGACATGACATATCAATGCTCATTAGAATTACATTCTGTGGTACTACATAATAAGCTACTTCTAAGGAATTTGGACCAAGGTTTTCATTTTTTTTTGGCTTTTTTTTTTAATACTTTTTCCAAGGGATTCAGCAATGCAGTATCATTGTAAAATATTCCTTCACCAAATCCTGCCTCAGTTTTCCTCTTATTACACTTAGGTTTGATGTCCCCAGGTGTTATCTGCAGATATTGGAATGATGTTGATGGGAAGAAAAGCTGGCAGTAAGGAGACAAATCATTGATTAGCTGTGCTAAAAGCCAAGTTTTTTAAATTCTTACCATATGTAATTGTATTTGAAAACCTGTGTTTCAGAGATGTATATTACCTTTTTTTGTTCTTCCTGCTGATCATCCAGGAATGCTTTTTACCTGGGTAGGATCATCAGGATGTCATGATACTGTGGTAGGCTATGCTTAGATTTTTGCACATTTCCTTTGAATCTCTGCAGTCTTCATCATCTGTTTTGAGTAGTGGCATTTTCCTGAACCAAGGAATCTTTCTCTCTTTTCAGTTGTGTGTAGGAATCTCTGTGTTAAAATATATATTAATGAAACAACCTACTCAAAAGAGCTAGTAAAAATAAATAAATAAATAAATAGCTACAGTACCTCACCAGCTGCTGACGCTGCCAAAGGAAAAAGGAACAGTATTCACTTCAGCTCAGCACAGGCTTACACTTTGAATAAATCTACTTTAAATCTATCAGTTCTTTCAAACATGACTGTCAGGAGAAAGAGAGCAAAACTTCTAAAGAAGAAATTAACTTTCACTTAGCCTTTGACAAGAGTGTGCATTAGAGTGATTGAACTTTAAGAGAATTGTTTACCAGCTCTATTTGTCTTTCTTTTGGCAGCTCTGGCATAAATATTTAATTTAATTTAATTTATGTTCCAAATTAAAAAAAGTCTCTATAAAGGCTGAGAAGTACCTGCCCACCATGAAAAAAATGATGTTTATATATTGCTGTGCCATTCACAGTGAAAGATCTCTATATGAATGCTGACTGTTCGCTTATAGCCTGAAGATTTAACTCTTTCTTAGGTGGGCTGAACAAGGAAGACAGTCGAGTTAGAAAAATTCACTGAGAAGTGGAACAGATGTCTATCAAAGGGAAATTTTTCCTCTGGGAAAGGATGCTTTTCTTTCTTTTAACTTAATAATTATGTATGCTATAATGAACAGAAATGAGGTATTTTTCCATCTGTAGTTAGAGATTAGCATATCCCTCATAGAAGACCAGTGATGGCAGTGGATTTCATTAATAGGACATTTAGCTGCATGTAATGAAGTACCTGAACCTCAGGAACAGTGACTAAGTAGCCATTTGCTAGGGATTTTCTTGCAGCTGATCAACTGGATTCCTGCCATTTTGCCCAAAGTAATGATGATATCTCCAGCTGGATCTTTTATGTATTTCATTTTCAAGGACTAAATTCTGAAATTCAAAACCTGTATAAACCTCAGTTCTACATATGTACAGGACTTGGTTTATTCATACATACAGCTTCTCTGTATGTTTTGTGTTGACATTTATGAGATTATATTTTTCATTCACAGTGACTGTTCTTTGTGACACACAGGGATGTGAGACTGTGGAACTAGAGCAATGAAGATTTAATTACCCTGACAGTGAGGAGACTGTAGTAATGGTTTTACAGGAAAAACCTCGCCATTTTTTGTAAATTGTATTAAATTAGACGTCTCCAATATTGGTGAGTGAATGTGCACTTTTTATCAAAGCAAGAGGAACATTTGCTCACATTGTTTGATATACAGGTGGTTTACAACCAAGGTGTCATTATTTAGCTACACCTCTGAATGACAGATGTAAATGTTAGGTCATCTGAGTTGAGTTCCAATCTTTTCCTCTGGCTTTACTGTGCTGCTAAAGGGAGGAGAAGAGAGAAAAAAATATTTTCAAAGGTGAAAGTGAATGAAGTACACAAATCCAGTTAGTTTCTTAACTGTCTTAAAATAGCCAAAAATCCTGTGTCTAAAACTTGTTATTTTAATAATGAAACAAATTAACGATCACACCTATTTGAAATATTTATTGCTTCTAACTTAGTAAGCTGCTCAATATATTTTACTTGATGCTACACAAAAATATTTTGCTAGTTGAACAGAGAAAGACCTCACAGGTGAATCTACCCTGAAGAGTTAATTAGCTAATGGTCTCCCATCTTCCCACCCTGCTAGCCACACAGATAACAACATTTTTAACACACTTGGAAAAATAGGTTCTCTCCCCTATCTGAGCTACTACCTGATTCAATGGACCACTGGCTGTACAGGGAAAAGATTTCCCATTGTATAGAGGAAGTCATCCATAGTGCCACGGCGGCTACTTGGCCTACCTGAAACTGTTGTGTCTGGGAAAGAAAATCCCTTATTACCCAAAGCAGGGGACTAATAATCAGTCATCTTGACCAGGCACACTGGAGAAATAATACCTGTTGTTACACTGCAGTGTTCCAGAACACTTGGGTGCTCCCTCAGTGTTCTTGGGCTCCTGTATGCCTGGGAGGAGGACCTGTTACCACCTGAGTAAAAGACTGACCATCAGTCATGTCCACCTGAACACCTTGATCATGGCTCAGGTAAAGTGATTTGGTGGAACTAGTGGAAATTTCCACTAGTATTACAGTTCCCAAACGCAGCTAAAGTGAATATTAAAATTCCAACATGAATATTCAAGTATCTGATGAAGGTCAATTCTCAAAACCCTCTAAGAATGTGATTATACAGAATACCTTTTGAACTCTTCTGAACTGCAGCAGGCTGAGACCAGTAATCCTCCTCTGAGCTGGGACAATTTTCAGGTGTAGTACACGATCTCATTTGCTAAAAAGCCTTAGATGAAGTTACCTCCCCTTATCCCACCAATGTCTGCCATGGAAATCTGGTGCATTGTAGGTGAACATACTCACTGATCTTAAGCAGGAAATTTTCTGGCTAGCCTCTCTCTATCTGTCATGACCCTACTTCACTTATTCTTAAGTATTGACATATTGATATCTATTTCTCTGTGCTTGCATATAAACTTGTTACACTGTGTAATAAATAGGAGTGAAGCACATCGTTTTCAAACCTGATTAAGGTATTGATTAATTTCATTATACCGCACATATTGAATATTTTAATTACTTTATTAATCAATTGATAATGAAGTGTTAATAGGTATTTTGCAATCTGACCCTAACAATTTCTAGATTGCCAATAAATTCCTATCCTTGATGAGATGTAGTAACTTTACATGGTAATTTCAGAGTGTAGAGTAAATCAAAACAAATTTGATGTTTCAGACAATGAATTCACTCATCTGGATCAGTATTAATCTTTATTTTCAGTCCAAATTGTGTTTAATTGGAAGGTTTATAGTCTGAAAAGCCCTAACATTCTTGAAATTATTTTATGTGTATTCTTCATCAATTAAATTGTCATTGGGTGACTTTGGGTGCTAGCTGTTTTGAACAGGGAACTCATGAAGATGTTAAATCTGACGGCCGGCCACAGTGAAAGGAGTTTTTTTCCCCTTTTTCTTTCTGTTGCAGACTCATTATTGCATAGCTGGAATATCCCTCAAATTATGATTTTGATTAGATTGGACCTACTGAAACAATATAGTTTTGCCTTCAAGTTAGTATTAAGACATTTTATTACTGAGACTGTATTCCAATTGGCACATGTGTATTACTTTATGCTTATGAAGGAGAGGGAGCAATTGAAGGTTTAAAATAAGAGTGGTAAAATTTTTGTTAGAGAAAGATATTTTAGTTTCTTTTGGCAATTAATACAACATTAAAATAGTTAGAAGGGTAGGTTCATGCAGATATTTTTCCAGGGTAATGTTATTTCAGACTTATATTGTGGCTATGTTTCTTCCCATGTGCAACAGTCAATTATAGACACATCCACGTGTAGGAAGCACACTATATTTTCAACAGAGTGGAACACATCTGGAGGTAATGTGTAGCATCTTGAAAAATTATATTCATTTTGATAGCATTAAGTAGTCTTGCTTACAACTCTGTTGTTTTCAGAATAACCGCTGGGTGATGACGTCTTGCTAAAGTCCCACTGGCAGACGAAATTCTCAAGTGTCTAATAATATTTTGTATTCTATACACTTACACTAAATTAAGATGATAATAAATCATATTAGCTCATTTATCTGAAATCTTAAACTCAGAAGTAAAGCTGTGAATTTCCCTAGTGACATGACTGACTGGATTTGCTCTCTAGAACCAGTTTGTTTCACAACCTCTTCATATCAAACTGCTGTGAATAAGGCCATTACTGCTTTGCTATGACCTCAGGAAGCTTCATTCTTTACTTTAAGGAGTTATTCCAGAACTATTCCAGGTGTTATTCAAAGTATAGCAAAATCATCTCCACACAAGATCTCCACTGCAAGGTATCTGTAGGACTTTTGTTTCCTTTGGTTTTTTTAAGAGGCTTTTGTGTGCCTCTTAAGTCTTTGGCTTAAATCTATTCCAGAGGGAGTGTGCATTGCTGTTTTATCTCTACTGGGTGAACAGCCAAATAAATCTGTGCATTGAAAGACATGTCCTCTGCTGGTGGAACAATGCCAATTTACATTAGTTTATGATCTGCCTTTAAAAATACTAAAAATTTTAAAAAAATTTTGTGATCCTCTAGAATCTCCAAGTTGATATAATAGCATATTTTTAATTTAATCATAAAATATCTTAGTTTCCTGTTGCAGAAAGGTAGACAAAGTATGGATCATTATAAAACAGGACAGGAAAAAATAATTTCTGGAGTAGCAGTTATTTTAGTGGGCTTTCTTAACAGGGTGGGTGTATGTGGTTAGTCATCAAGACCATCACATGTTAGTAAAGTTAACACTTCGGCAAACGAGTGACAGGAGGCCAGAGCTCTGTCCTTCAGGTGCTAAGCTTAAGTAAATACAGCTATGGAATAATGGCCCACAAGCCATAGAAAAATTTTTAGCACAAGCTAAATTGATGCTAGTGATTGGCTTGTTTAATCAATGACTATTTCCTGCAAAATTATTGTTTATTTTGTAAAAGCAGATGAAGAATCTATCTTTTGTGCTTGGCCTTTCCATTCCAATTATATTCCAACTTAAATTCTTTCACTCAGTATCTCAATCTCATATAGAACAGCATTTTGTCTGCTAAAAGCAGGAAGCCAGCTAACACATTTACTCATTGGTTGATATTTAAGTCAAAATTAGGTAGCCCGCTCTCTCTTTTGTATTCTTACTCTTCTCTATCCTGCTTTTTACAACTCTGGTAAACACACTACACATTTCTAATAAAGCCTTCGTGTGAGCTCCTTTTGTGTTTGGGGACATCTGCCCCTGCAAAGCCTGACCAATTCAAACAAACTGCAGGAAGGGATGTTGTAGGAAGCTACAGCAGGAAAAATGTTCTTGATCCTGCAAAACCCAATCTGCTAGGAAGTGATTTGTGCATATTTACTTCTCTGCGACATTTTCTTAGTGTAATATTTGAATGGTTATATAAAATGTGTTTGGTCTACAGCTGGCTAGAAATATGACTAAAATATGACTGGGAACTTTGGAATTTGTTACTGATACTTAGGTTGTGCTGAGACAGTCATAGCTTCTTTTAGACATATTATTAGGAATAATGACTTGTCCAGTCTGTGCAGGGAGGATTCTGCAGTATGTGGCAGTGCATTGCAATTTAGGTTTCATAGACTTGCTGAGGGTAGTTGTACAGAAATAAGATGCTATTCAATGATTTCCATTCTATGTTAGATTATATCTGATGTAGTATATGCTAAGAATATTTTATGGTTCCTCCCATGCTTCTTTTTCTTTGGGTGACAAAACATCTGTCAGCTGCTTAACAAACTTTCTCAATCTGTTTAAGAGCCTTTATATTTCCAGACCGTGCTCCCTAGAGTGCTAAAAAATAAGTTATCAGGGACAGAAACTGTATCACTCGAACAGAGGGAGGGGGGAGTACTGAAAATGTGCAAATACACAGAGACAATGGCAGTGATTGGGAACTTACAATGGGAGCCTTGAAATGGGTGAAAAGGCTGAACGTCAGTGAATTCCTCACTCTTTTATAGAGTCTGCCTCTTCTCCCCGTCTTCTTCACAGTTACTTGCCCAAGGGTAAGTTGCTTTCTTTCTTGTACAGCATAAAATATCAAGAAAGTACTCAGATGTAGTAGATCTAGTATCTGTAACTTCTGAACTGCAAGAAAGGAAGAATAATTCATCTGTGTACTATCGTTTCTGAACATACAAGGAGTACACATGAAATAAATATATTGTCTTGTTCAGGCTGCTGCTATTACATTGGACTTGAGAAATGTCAAAATATTTTTCCTGAGAGCGGATCAGAAAATTCACTTCACCTAGGTCATGTTCTCCTGCCTCTGACAGGTAGAGTAATAACATTTCTAAACTAACAAATTATAGCAATAATGTATCATTTGAAGTAAGAAGTATTCTATACATTATGGCATAGTCACATATAACATTATTTCATACTGTACTTTATGGAAAAGTATGAGAGACCTAATCAAGCTTACAAACAGTAGGATTTACTTCTCTATCTCTCCTTCAGCTGGTTTTAAATGAGCCCTTCTGTTTACCCAAGTTTGATCACTGCCACTCCTGTTTGGTACGGATCAGCTCCGTCAAGCCAAGTGTACTGATAGCTGTGAGTGTCCCTATACATCAGTTACAGTTGATTAAAATGAACAGATTAGCCCACAGTTGTCTAGAACCAGACATATATTTTTGCAAATCACTAAAGTAAAAACTAAAATCAGAAAAAAATAGATCAGATCGTCAATGGCAGATTACTTAATGCACAGGAATGTAAAATAGGAGGAATGTGTTTCTGTGTACAAAACTAATTAATCATAATTGTACTTCTTTCCATTTGGGTCTGTCCTGACAAAAATATTTCTCAGTCTTATCTGAGCTGATGATGCCAATGTGATCTTAGCTGTAGAAAAATTTGCCTAAATTTTGCCTGATAAATTTAAGTACTAGAAAAGCCCATGAGTATGAAAGTTATGGGATAATAAAATAAAAGTAAGGGGATGTGGGTTATGAAATATGTTTATTCACATTTGATAGGGCAATTGTTACTTTATGTAACAGATCACTTTCCCTAAGGAATTTGTGTTGTGAGATGAGAGAATACTACTAAAAAATGAAGATATCAATTGGACTATCACAATAAAAATAATGAGTTCAAAAAAGAAGAAAGAGCAAGCATTCTGGCATAATAAAAAATGCAGTAGAAATTCTCCACTGGCAGCAAATAATTTGTTTGAATATGTAATTAATAGATTTGTCAGGAAGTACTTAGATTGTGAAATATTGCAGGTAGACTTTTTTTCTAGAAGGATTAAAATGAATGGGTTCTCCAGCAGAGTATGAAACCTTATTGCTCAGTTGTTTGAGAATTTTATGCATTTAGATTTATTTGAGTTTGTTTCCTTACTCTCTTCCATCTTGTTTCAATGGCTGCAGGGGAGAGAATGGGGGGAAAGAAGACAAAAGAAAAGAGTGCTTCTAATTCCAGTATATTTTTAAAAGGCAATCTAAGCAGAAAAAGCTAAATCAAATGGTCAATGGGAGACTAATCACTGCACAGGAATGTAAAATGTGAGGAATGTGTTTATATGCATAAAACAGGTAAGTTCAGTGGAGATCAGAGAGAAAAGCATGCCAAACATAGGATAACTTAACATCAAGTAATACCTTTTAGATGCATTTGCAGTATTGGCATGGGAGGAGCAAAATAGTTGATACCAAAGTAATCTGTAGAAATTGGTATCAATATTTTATTCTAAGTTTAGTATTACTTGTTTCTTCATTGAAAACATAGAAAAGCATCTAGAAAATGCTTAGGGTTCAAGTCAAGAGAAATAACTCAATTGTGATAGCGTATTAAGGTATAAATGGATCCTTTGAAGACTAAACAAGTATCAGGAAGGTTAGCTATCTGTAATTATTTTTGGAATGCTTAACAACCTGTGTTCCTCACTCTCTCCTACTGAAGGCAATGTCATTCTAGTGAGAAGAAAAGAACTGCATAAGTGAACTTGCCTACCTTGAACAGATGTTCCCAGATTCTTGAGAAGGCTATAACAGAGCAGCATATTTTTCTTCACGCAAAATCACTCAGATTCTTCTTAATAAATTTTTTTTTTACATACTTGTTGAATAAAGATATTCCCTCTACCTTTTCCTTGTCTTTCCCATTTTTGAGCAAAATGGAAGTCAATGTTCCAGACGTTTTAAAATAGGTTTCCCTTTAGACTGAGATTACAGTTTAAGTCTGTTTCTAGTGTAGATCTCTTCCAAACACTCATATCTAAAGGCATAAAATATTACGAAAATCACATTTTTAAATGTGATGACTAGTTTTAAAATTACCCTAAATATATTTGAGAATCTTCTGGGCTAAAAATCATGCATTTACGTACCTGTGTGCTTACAGAGGGAGCTAACTTATTCTTCTGGTTTTACATGTATCTATGAAAATCAACATTGTATTCATTATAGCTACCCTTTTGGGCTTTGTACATATATCATCGCTCAACTGATAATTGTACAGACACCAAATAAATGTGCTTCTAAAATGTCCATATCCTAACTTGCCTATAACTATCAGTTATGGTCATTTATTGTAGCAGTACTTTTATGATATGCATATTGTGTTAACCTGTCTTTATTTCTTCTATTTCTACAAGGATATTTAATGGGATGTATTTTGGTCAATTTCTTCTAATATTAACACATGCTTTAGGTCTATAAAAGCAGATAAACCAAGCATGATACTGCTTTAGAAAACTCAAAATATATTACAAATCCTGGAGAAATCAAAGAATACCTAACCATATATTAAAACCCTGTAGAGAACACGTGTCTGACAACACCAAAAATTACAATGTTACAGCTAATTTAGATGAAAACTATGTGTCAAACATCCTCATTGCTTCTTCAGAAACTAGGTGTGCAACTCATATATACGCACGTCTATATATACTTTCTACTGCTCATAAATCTATTTTTCGATCAGTGTATTGGATCTGTTATATTAGCCAGGATGAAAGTCCTGTCCAATCCTTTCCTAATCAGTCAATCAATTTAACAAGTCAAATTTAACTTAAACCTCTAAAATCTCTCTTATAACTCCATAAAACCAAAAATCATTCAGATCATAAGGGACAAATTGATCCTTCCTTCTTAAAAAAAAATAAATATTTCTGTAGCATCAAATCAAAAAAAGCCTGCTTGTGAGCCACTGGCAAACGCGGCTTAAAGGAGAGTCCGCTGAAGTCAACAGGCTTGTGGCATGTCCTGTCCTTCAATTTCTTTGTAGAGCTACAAAGGGAAAACTAATTGAACTTTGGTTTTGTGTATGTGGTAAACTTTCATATTTTTGCATGTAGGAACGAGCCTGGAAGTGGTGCTTTATTCTGTACTGGGTAATTTGAATCACTGTACCATGAAGACATTTGCAGTGCAGATCCTGCTTGCCCAGTGTAGTGTTGCTTATAAGTTCTGTGAAAGCCAGGGCAAACCATGACTACAAATAGCTACTGAGGCCTGATCTCTGTGATCCAGATACCTTACAAGAGCCATACTGACAGAAGAAGAACAAAAATTCATTTTTAGATAGAATTAATATTCTAGTTCAAGATTCTGAGACCCTTCTGCAAACAGAGAAATATCAGTATTTTTCACAGAACTCAACATACTGAATTCCTATTTGAATTATGTTAGCATTTATAATTCTAATTTATGTTACATGCAGTATGAATTAGCCATCTAAATACCTTTGAGACTCGGGCTTGTGTGTTGTGACTCTATTTTTTGTGTTCCAGGCAAACCAGTTCAGTCTAACTTCAGTTTTTTGATGTGAAATACTCAGTATATCAACATAAAATTGTTCTTCTACAATCATAGTCATCCCTTCTTTTTCACACCAAAACCCCCTTCAAAACGTCTATTGCCCAGGTTTTAATTTTTGATTAAACAATAGGAACTGGAAATTCCAGAAGCAGCTAAAAAAGACATCCACAGTTCTTCCTGTAACCAATTCTGCTGCCTAAATGACTCCTGGAAACGGGATTACTAAAAATCTGGTTTTATGGTCTATTTTGCTTTACAGAAAATAATTCCTACTTCATAAATCTCTTTATTTAAATCATTAAAGAGCTGGACTGGTACTAGAAGTGAGGCTAAAGAAATAAGATCAAAAATTTTTTTTTAACTTTTATATGGGCTTATTATGGCCACATCTACTTCTTGTGTAGTAATTTAGGAATAGCTCCTGTTCGTGTAGAAGGATGACCAACAAAGATGTTCATTCTGTCAACTGAAGCTGCAAACACAAATGCTTTCATTATATTAGCCTAGACTATAGAAAGTACCGAGTAGATTTTAGTCCATTAGCAACATAAACCTTATTGAAACTGTTCTGAAAATCTTCAGACCCTTCCCTGCCTTTCTCAGAAGTGTATGGTGCAGGGAATGGCTATATTTCAGGCTGTCTGCATGTTTGATCTGACTGAACTTGAACATACATACAGACCCCATGTACCCGGGAAGATGTGTTACGTTTGGGATACTTGCATGTTAGTGACAAAATGGGTTCTTTTCTCTTATGTGACTGCAAAAATTACCTATTTTTTAGAGACTGGAGATACCTCCACTGAAATTATTTTATCTTGACTTGCTAAAAGTTGATTTTACATTTTTCCTTGATACTAGGTTTTCTCTATATGAACTGCTGAATTTTCAGAGATACTGACTCCTGCCTTTTCTAGTGACTTCAGCTGGACCCTGGATGCCCAGCAGCTGTAGGAAGCAGATCTTAAAGGTCAATGGATATTATTGAAATTCCCCTGAAGTCAATGGGATCTGATAGTGAGCTACAGTCAGCCTTTGATTAGCTTGCCTTTGCATGGCATAGGTTTTTCTGCTATCCTCTTGCTTCTGCAAGCCAATTCATGAAAACAATTCTTAATTTCACCAGGGCTGCCGTTTGAAGTGAGGGTTGCCTTGGCATGTAAAGGTTCTCAGGACCAAATCCTTGGCCATTATTCATTACATAAGTAGGTTTTATTCTGTTCTAAGTACCACAGGCATCCAGCAGCAGAAAAAATAATCACCCACAAGGGTACATTCCTCTTATTCCTTCAAAAAATTTAGGTTGAATTTAACTCCTTATTTTTATCAATCCTTATAACAGTGGCTGTTTAGAGTTTAGATGGGATTTCTGACAGTATAGTTGCCAAACTGTTCACGAGGAAAACACACTGGAAAGCATGTCAAGGAGGGTTTAACAACTGTATTTTGCAAAGGTTACAGAAAAAGGAGGTGAGTAGAATATCATAAAAGTTTCACATTTCTCCTGCTCCTGCTGACTGCAGGTTGTAACTTTAGACAGCTGTGTAAAGCTTCATCTATGGGTGATTGAATAGTTAAGGATTTTGAAGAAGTTTGGATGACTGCTTAGCGTCCAGTCTGTTGAGGAATGAGGCTTACTTCTCTGCTCTGTTGAAAAAGCTTACATCAATTATATGAGATATCTTAGTTAACCAACTACTCTGTACATTTTCAGTCTCTTTAAAATTAATTTACAAACACTTGCAGAAAATGATCCATGTATGTCTAGCGCATGCACAAAGAAGCCGAGGAAAATTAGGGTACTATTTGAAAGAGATGAAGAGAGGCCTGGCTTCCAGGTTTCTGGTTCCCTGAGTAGATATGTCAATCCATAACTATTAACCGTATTTGCCTGTGCAGTTCAAAGAACACTAATGTGCCTCAAAGTGCGCTTTGTGACTATCAAACCAGGTTTTTTTTGCCAGACTTCACACTTCATAAAGGGAAAAATTAAGTCACTAGATGGAAAATTAAGAGAGAGATCACTAGATGTGAAATTCTATGCCTTTCCAGTTCTTTGGATTGACTAACAGACTTGAATTAAGTACCTATGTGAAATGAGGAATTCCAGATTAGAGCTGTCTCATCTATAATTATCTGTCCTTTTCTCAGTGACAAACAACATCTTGAAAGGACTTCATCTTCAACATTCAAACATCTTAAATTGGTAACCAAGCGTATTACCTGTGTGAGGCCCTTAGAAATATTTTCCATCTGAAAAAGTTTAGACTGTTCAGTTTAGTAGGAAACCTATATTAGATGAGGGGAATCTCAGCTGACTGGCTTAGCTGGAGATGGAATTAGCTCATAATTCAAAAGAGGAAGACAAGAAATCAAGTATGGCTTCTAAACGCTATTAGCTTGTTTGGAGAACTAGGCCATCAGTTGAAATATGTATTTTTCTTTTACCTTTCTGAAAAGGGATCTTCTCCTGTGTATTCCCCAAAATAATTGACGAGAAAGAAGATTACCTCTACTTTAAGACAATTTTAAATATATTTGTATTTTATTTCAAACATTAATTTACAGTAATATTTTGGAGGTTGAACTAGATATCTCTAAAGATCTTTCCCAATCCAAACTATTTTATTATTCTGTGATTTGGAAAATTGATTTACTAAAGACATGTAGAAATGAGTCAAAATCAAGCCAATGTTATAAAAATGGTTTAATTTTATATTCAGTATTCTAGATTTTGCTCCCCTTAAGGAAAATTACCAAGATCCAACCGTATCTTACAAACTTTTGGTGATTGAGTTTCTGTAACATCCCTGAGCAAACTTGGGTATCTTACCCGTGCTGAAGGACATCTGCCTCAAAGCAGAGAAGTATAAGATTGACTTTTCCCAGATAATGTTATTGTCATATCTTGTTTTCTGAGAAATCATACTGATTGAATAACCAATCAGCTAGGATGATACTTTTACAGAAAGGTAACAAGGAAGAAGACTTTTATTTAAACTGCTGCCTTTCTGGAATGGTTGAGGTATCATTTTTCACACGGGACATGGAACAGGGGATTTTTCTTTTAAGGTCTGCAAACACCTTTTCTTAATGTTAAATTATGTGATTTCACTGTGCTGCAGAAGGCTGAAAGGTGATGTTCACCATGCCAGGAGTTTAATTTATGTTGTATTGTCCTACTGTCTTCCAGCGCAATTGAATTTATGGAGATTTAACACCCTCACAGAGGGAAGTATAACAACTCCCTTACTTCACCCTTAACTATTGGTAATATTTTGCTCTGGCTCTTACAATTTTAATAAACCTCGTGATTAATAATAAATAATCAGCAAAATAAATATCTTTATATTACAGGATGGTCTGTATCCTAAATTTGCACTCTGAAGTATGTATTCTGACTGCTAAATTGGCCTGATGAATGAAATCAGATTGATCAATGCCAAAGTTTCCATTTTAATCCTTATAAATCTTTAGAATGTCTTGTCATGTCCAAGGTTGTACACCAGCCATATAATTAGCTCAAAACTGGCATGAAAAAGAGAAGCTCACCTTTTCCCTGTTTTTCTGCAGCATATATTTCTAGTGAAAGACACAGGAAAAAAGTTTAATTTTTTGAAACTATCTTTTTGCAAGGTATCACACAAGACAAACTTTAATCCACATAACCCATTTAAAGCAGGACTGAGCTCAAATCTTCCAATTTTTTGGTCTAATAGTTATTTCTACTTGCAATTAAGTTGGATGTCAGAAAAGAAACATTACTTTGCAGATAAGATGAATTAGTGATAGTTGATTTCCTGTACTTGCCCTGTTTCTAAGCACTGTAATTTAAGCTGATTTTATATCTTGAATTGCTGTAGTACTTTTCAAAAACAGAAAAAGTGTAATAGATTGTCCTTTTGCGTAGCTGTTCACCTATGGCTACTTCACTGGCTCTGTAAAGGGTCAATGGGGTTTAAATCCATGAAAGATTCAAGGGAATGTTCTTAACACTTGTTAGCCTCCTTGGTTGCTCTTTAACAAGGGAATATATCTTTAAAGAAAGCCTACAATGTTGGCTTTGTTCAATGGTTCTCTATATCTGACTGATACTGTTGAATCTCCACTAAAGAAAAAGGAACTCAGATCATCTAAACCGTCAGAAGAGCTGACATTAGCATGAGTAATTTGTTATTTTTAGCGTACCTCTTAAATACGAAATCATGTGAGGTGAAAGACGGTGAACAAATCCTTTTCTATTTCTTATAAGCTACATGAATGCAACAAGGCAAAAAGTGGGATTTACGCTTCTGTGAAAGGTCAGAACACTATAATAAACCCTATACAGAATAGTTGGAAAATTTTTAAATTATATGGCTATCTTTTAAAAGAGTAGAAAATTTCCTGCCCTGTGTTTACTAAATAATATACACTTGCACTAAGTGAGTGTAAAGTACTGTAAGCCAAGAGGTTGGACTATAGCTATCTCCGTGCCCCATTATTGAATTTCATGGACATTCCCTCTTCTTGGGCACTTACTCTGCTGTATAAGTTGTGTCTTTCTTCTTACTGTGCACTTTTTCTGATTGAGCATAACATTATAAAGACAATTTTTCTTGTGTAAATTTCTAAATAGGAGCATGACTCCTTTCTGTATCTGGTGTTTTACCACCAATAGAAGTGAAGCTTATGGTGATTCTTGCCAGCGAAAGCAAAAGTACGGTCAAGGTCTTCATATTTCACTTATCAAAGAGAATGTCTTTTAAATGGGCCATACTATGTGCTGTTAGTGTCTGGTTTTTGGATAAGAGCAAGAACCTTTCACAGAATGAAAAGGTAAGAAAAATGAAGAAATTTCATGGTTAATACTGATATATCCTTTGTGCATCCAATGATAAAATTGTAAATATGTATATATACCTGCATACAAATAGATTGAAGTATCTACTAAACTAGTAAAACTATCTTATCTTGTCTGATAGTATCTTCATACTATCTATGTTGGAAAATAAAAGCTTGACTTTGGTACAATCTGGATGTTCACCATCAGGCTGAGCTGAAGGTCAGCCTTCCATCATTATGGTGGCTAATGGAACATAAACATTACTCTTTCGTTTCTGAGTGTTTGACATCGATTTATCCTGAGAGATGCATTGCTGGGATTTCTTCTTATAAGAGGCCAAAAGAGTGTCATAAAACTCAGATTAGAAAACAGAGGTATTGATGTATTTACATAGTGCATCCACCATCTTTTCCAGTAACATGACTACGTTGCAAACCTGAAATATTCCTTAGGAAACTCTTTTTCTGTCTTTGTCCCACACTTTGTTATTATAGGATCCTAGGACAGTTCAGAGTGGCAGGGACATCAGGATGTCTCCAATCCAGCCCCCTGGAAGAGTGCATTCCTCTGAGGGGTCAGACCAAGTTACCCAGGGCTTTGTTTCATAAGGGCTTAAAACTATCCAAGGGTGGAGATGGGGGTCTCCTAATAAACCTATTTGTTTGGCTGAGTGTGAGATGGCTCACTCTTGTCCTTGGAAGATGCTGCCTTTGAAGCCCTGACAGCCTCTCTGAATTTCTTGGCCTTTCAGGGCTGCCTTCCTTGGGATTCCATTCACCCACTTCCTGATTGAACAAAAATATTTCCTGAGATCCTGAGTCTTTACTCTGTTACTTGCTTTTCTTTAGATTTCTTTACACAAGAATTCAACTTTGCTTTAATCCCTTTGTGACTATGATAATGTCCTTACTCACTCCTATGGTGAGTATTCATTGCATGTTTGTGCAATGTCCTGGTTCCCCTCCTAATGTCAAGCTCTGAGCCTCCCAAGCTATCTGCCAAGACCTGCAAGGTGGACCAGAGCCCCGCATGGTGGGATGATTATTTGAGATATTCCCTTTAGATACTAGGATTTATGAGTCAAAGATATCCCCGTTAAATGACTTCTTTTTTATATTTTTTTTTGCAATTGTTAACGAGAGCTTCAGTTGTAATCTTGAGAAATTTCTCTCAAAACTCTCAAGATCTGTGAGAGGAGAGATGTGGATCTTGATTTTATGGCACAGTTTTCTTCCTGGTTTTTGAAAGTGGTCTGCCTTGTTGCTAATATTGCTGTCCTCCAGTTCACAGGCAGCAGATGGCCATTAAAAGAAGATAATGCTCAGATTGCCTATTCTACTAGTGAAAAAATAAACTGCATAAAAATTGCATAAATATGTGATAAATAAACCAAACTTCTTAAATAATGCATACACAGACTGAAAATCCCGCTTATTGCAAATTTGTCACTTAGGTAAGTAATGCATGTTTTATATGTTTCAGTCAATTTTTTTTTTTTCTGAGGGAAAATCATGAGGATTAAATAGAAAAAAATACCTTTGAATGACATTCAGGAAATGGCAGAAACTGAAAATTCCAAAGGATGGGGTTTTTTTGCATGGAAACTGAAATTGTCTCTAACTTGCTTTGCTGAAAATGTGAATTATTTTGAAATGTTATATGAAAGATATGAAAACACTACATAAAATTTAGTTTGTCCATTTTGCTAATCTTAATGAAAATTTAGGAAATATTTTTGTGCTTAATTGTATAGATTATCAAAAGCCACAAACTATTTACTAGTGTAGAAATTGTTTGCTATTTACTGTAATAGATAGTGAAACTCTTCTGTAAATGACTACTGATTCAGCTGGTTAATTTTATTGTTATTTTATTTAAGAGTATTATTAGAAACAGAGGTTTAATCTCTACATTTCTGTGGAGACTTGATTGAGTCTCATATTTTCTTTGCCTGGAGCTCCATCTGTAAAGCTGAAATGATTGTAACTTTACGGGCAGATGAGAACCTTAGAAGGCAAATGGAAAGATGTGCTTAGGACCCATGCTTTGGGAGGGCTTGGTCCCAATGTTATTGGTGGTGATGTTGAATTATCTAGAGCAATTAACAATTGGTGGATGAAAGCTTCTCTTCATTTTTTCCATGTTCAATTAAGGGGATCTGTAAACAGGAGATTGATGTAATTCTGGAGTAATTTGGGCTATTTCTAACATGGTATTGATATAAAGGTTTATAAATGAATGTAAATACAGCACTATTGATAAGGATTGCGTGAACACACCTCTGAGATTAAGAGCTTCTGTTGGCTATCATAATATTTGTTAAGTGGGATGAGAACAGCATTGCACAAAGTATCAGCTGAAGTGGAAGTAGATCTGATTGTTTGAAATGCATCAGCAGCAGGCTGCAATCCGTGGAGGAGAGAGATAGTGTGTGAATCCTCTTCAGTACTTATATGGCTAATTACTTGTAATTCTTTTATTCTTTTTGGTTTGCTTTTTCTTTGTGACACACTGTCATGATTGTAAATGAATTCTCATCCTGAAACCTTATCTGAGTATCTTGTGTCTATTGGCAGACTCCTCACAGTAAGCTTACAAGAAATTAAAAGGGTTGAGTTTCCATATCCCAGAGGGGGAAGCTGAGGGTTGGGAGAGATAAATAGCCCACAAGAGAATCCTGGTTTGGCTAGGGAAGACAGAAGGCTGTCTCCCATACATATCTGCATATTAACCATGAGTAATAAACCATCAAGAATGAGATTAACCATGGTAATTTTTTATTCAGATGATCAGGTGTAATATAATCTGTTTCTGTTAGCAGTGTTAGCCTGTACAGCATCAGGATTGAAATGTTCCCTTTGCTTTGATTGCCCAAAAACTAGGAACCTGATTGCATTTGTGTTATAAATCTTGTAGTTTCAGAAATATTCAAATTCTGTTTACAATAAACAAGAGGTGTTTTTTTGTTTGTGGCATATGTAATTATTTAACCTTAAGTGTGTTGTAGATAAGCGGAAATAAGCTACAGCTGTGAACATGAAGAGCTTCCCCTGTTTTCATGTCAGATTACTGACAATAGAGATACTGCAACTGCATGTAGATAAAAACATTCAAATTTCTTTGTGACTACAACAATGTTCTTTGAATACCTCTGGTCTTCTGTTCAGGCAAAGCCTCTGTACGGGATGTTAACTTTACAAACTGACACAGACACTACTAGCCAGGAAAATACTGTAAAACTTCTCAGAAAGAAACCCACTTGCAGCATCTGAACCAAATTAAATTGGTCCTGCAAATTTGAGAGATTGTTCTTTATCATTCTGTACTGGCAGCAATGTCTGGTAACACGCTCAGACACAGTTATATAGGCAATTCTTATCTACATATAAATACTCTTCATGCTCCTGAAAACTGTGTTTGACCATTCTTAGAAGAATTTTTTTTTTTATTCTTGGAGGTAGATACTGGTTGACATGGACATATCCTGTGCTGAAATTAAAGGAAATTCCAAAATTATTCCTAAAAAGACAATTCTGACTTAATTCCAGCAGGTTCTCTGATTTCCTTTGTTGTATTTTCTGCAGGATCTACTTCTACCACCTTTACTTTTAAGGACAATTAAAATTATGAGGATACTTGCTGCCAAAAGCTGAAGAGTAATTAACTCTCTGATCACCAGATCACCTTGTGTCTCCTTTAGCAGTGGAAAAAGGGTAATTGTCACCAATAATCACACCATAAAAAGTACACGTTCTTAATTGCCTGTCTTTTGGTTATCTTTTTAGTAACCTTTGTCCATTCTCTACTACTTCAGGGATGAAAGCACCAGCAGCACAGTGAAGAAGGTGTTGAGAAGGTTTCTGCTCATGCTAATCCCAATTTGGTATATGCTGAGTCAAGAGCAGTGTGTGAGTGTGACCAGCATTCAAGGGAAATCAGCAGAAAGTCCAGGATCCTTGACTTTCCAGCTAACTGAAGATTGTTTTAGTGTGGCTGTTTTGGTTGTTTAAACCAAAAGAAAATGATCCAGAAGAACAACCAAAAAATTAGTAACTTCTGACTTGTTTTAGTGGCAAATCCCATGCTAAATGCAAGATTATATTTTCTCAACAAAGAAAAAGATTTTACTGTGTGCCTTCATTTACTACTTTGTGAAAATAAAAGTAGTAGATAAAACTTCTGGGTCATCAGAGATGAGGACTGTTGAGAGTTTGTAGGAGAGGAGTTTAGAGAGCTCCATCTTCCAGCAGGCAGGGTTAAAGGTGACTGTACAAGTAATGGCATCAACGGCTTTCTATTTCTCAGCATTTTTCCAAGTTTGCTCTCCTATTTTTGGCTTCTGGAAAGAAAGTACAAAATTTCTTTCCCCTCATTTTTCAGTACTCTTTTACTCTGAAGAAGCATCAGATTGATTACTATTTGGCCTACAACATGTTTCTTTTGCCTGCTCTCTGGGAATTTTTTTTTAATGTTTTATTATAACTTGCTTTTTTATTAACTTTTTTCAGGATAGAAATCCTACTCTGTATCCTGTTACAATAATTAGGAACAGCTATGACTATGCAGTTCTTCAGCTTCTTACTGGGATGCTATGAGATTTTTGTTGTCTTTCTCCTGTTTATTTTATGTTCTTCTGAGATTTATTTATTTGCATAGATCGAAAATGATATTTTTCAGATGGAAGTTCCAAAAAAAGTTAATCAAACCCACCAAAACCTAGCCAAAACCAAAATAAAAATTTTTTCTGCTTGGGCAGTGTATGTAAGCTGCTCTGTTCCTAAAACTTTTATGTTTGCCATTTTGCCTTTGATAGTGTTTAATTGCATGTAACACCATAGCTGTAGCAGCAAGCAGACAGCATTAGATTTATGAACTCATTGTGGACAGTACCAGAAGGTCACCTTCTACATTCTTTCTGGAGCCAGAACAAGCTGCTTTTGGGGTGATCAGGTGTCCAGCAGAGGCCAGAGAAATACTGGAAACAACACTTTCTGGGGACTTGGGTCAGAAAAAAAGCCCTTACCATAACTTCTTTTTTTTTTTTTTTTAGGAACATTACAAAAGAAAAAAGGGATTGTTGGCAGCTCTAAAATAACCAAGGGCAAGAGACGCAACCGGAGTATTTTTTCAGAATTCAAATTATGAATTTAGTGAAGGAAGTAGTGTGTACTACTGAACTTCAGATCTGGGCCTGTTACCCTGAGGTTTCATATCAAACAACAGAAATTTGTGACCTGCAGGTAAAAAATGCATATCTGCCCTCCAAGATGTGCATGTTTTATTCAGAAATGCGTAGGGAAATCACTTTGCCATGAGGGCTGGAGGATCTGCCCTATCTTGCAGCTGAATTTAGCTGCTGTGCTCAGAGAAGAACAACATTTCTTCCTGCAGCTCAGCATTGAATTTGCAGGTTGTGCTCTATTGGGAAGGCAAATAGTGTTCCCTCTTATATGTGGGAACACCTCCAGCAGGATGAGAGGGAACCAGATCCCAGTGTTACAGCACCTTCTGAAGTATAAAAGCACTTTCAGGTGCATTCTTGTGCTCTTAGGGCCCAGTGGGTAAGTGACAGAAACTGTAGAGCTGCCTAGACAGGAAGGAACACAAAAGTATTTGATTTGAGAGATTAACTACTTCATAGCTCTCCTGGAAACGGGTGTTGAACTGCACATAATAATTGAGGACTACGAGACTGAGAAATGCAAATAAAATCCTTTATTGTGACAACTGAATTGTTGTAAACCAAGATTTTAGGTGATTCAATGCTCTTTCCAATAACATGTTGCCATCCTAGCAAGGCATTAAACTGAAGCATGCCCACAGAAAAGCTGGTATTTTACAACAGGTTTAAAAACTTTAGCACTCAAATAATACTCATTTAAGAAAGCATCTTAGTATCTTCTTCCTTTGAGGAAAAATGAAGTTGCTATGTATTCAGAAATCCCGCTCTGACCTATAAGGACGAGAGAAAGAGAAATATGATGTCATGAAATACTTTGCAAAATATCTACCGATAAATCATGTTAAAAAAAAAGGAAAAATTATTAAATTCTCTTGGTTTTGAAAGAGAAATTGTTCCATTCAAGTCTGTTCTAACTTCACAATTCCCATACCCTGAAGGGATTATTTTGTCAGAGGTGAGAAAGAGGATATTAGCGAAAAGTCAAGAACAGCTGGGAAGTTAGACACTCTCTTAAAAAGTGTTCTTATTTTTGGAATAGTGACTCTCTGCAAATGGCATGAGGAGCTCCAGGGTTATTCTCTGCCACTGTGATGAAAAAATTGCTTCTGTTTTACGGGAACAAAGACTGTCTTGCAAGCTCTGCACATCCGATGGAAAATAGAGATGTTCTCTCTGTTTATTGTTAGAGTTGTAGGCCGTCCTGTTAGTGGGTACTGGGCAATTATGTTTATGGTGTGTCATATCATCTTCCTAATCACTAGCCATTGAACAGTCCGAGTAGTTGCAACATAGGGGTTTTTATCAGAAATGTTACTATGACTGATACATAACACTTGCATTCTGGATTTCCCAGTGAAATGTCTTTATACCTGAGTGTGGAGTCTAGAGGGTTGGAACATGTTTTGAAAAGCTTAAACACTGTGCATCAGGGAAATGGAGTCAGAAAAAAAAAATACAAAAGTGAATTATGCAGAGTTTACATTTACCAGTATTTGCACTTTTTAAGGGGCTCATGCACTTTTGTTCTTCTGTCCAGTCTTTCTGAGTGGGCCTGACAATCCAGCTGAACCGTATCACGAGTACCCATACGGCCTCATCCTCATGTGCCTTCAAGTAAAGGAAAGCCTAATTATGAAGTAAAAATATTCTGAAGCACTCTTGTGTAGATATTGTGAATGTCTGTGTAGAAATGCAAATTACTTACCTCTTGATACAAGTTGCTAAAAAGGAAGAAAATAGTACATATATAATGAAACAATATACTCCTATGAGAAAACCAAAACTTGATGCTGGATTTATCAATACTGTTGAGTGCTGCAGAAGTGACTGATGGTCATAAAATAGTCTTTTGCATAAGGTGAGTGCTATGCACTTGTCTTTGAAGAGTCTGTACAGAATGTATACTGTTTCAAGAGTCTATAGTGCCAAGGAAGTTCAGGTTCCTATCCTAGCACGTTCTTTGCCAGGTTTAAATCAGAATAGGTTTTGATTTGAAGAACTTCAATGAGGAATTCTGGATAAGGGACCTTATGTCTTTCTAAACTTGGAGGTGATTAACTAAAACAGACTTCAAACAGCAAACACTTTTACAAAACATTTTTACCAACTGTCCTTCTGTGAAGAAAATTCATCAAGGATTTCTGTTTGGTTTTTGGTTGCCTTTTTTTGTCTGCAGGTAATTCTTTTTTGTTGTGAGAGTAAGGGGGGAAGAGACAGGACTGTTACTTTGAACATCCATGTCCTGTTTCAGATGTGGAAAAGAATTCAGCAGCCATCAATTCACTTTAACAAAGAGTGCTGTCAAAATGACTTCTTCAGGAAGTAATAGGTGCTGAACTCTCCCAAAAATCTCATCTTGGAAAGCATTTTGCTTGTTGGTGCTTGAAAAGAACTTGTTAACATGTGTACTTTAAGTCTCCCACTCCAAACACTCTGTCTTTTTAGAAGCCTCACTTAGCTTGTGACTTTCCTGTAACCTCATTCACCATTCTTCAGTGGATATTTGACATCATTCATATTTCATTAAGACAAGTTCTCTGAATTGTAATACAGAATACTTTTAAAAAATGTCCTTTTGTGTCATGGTTATCAAGTTTGGGAATCATCATTAACTTACTGTAGCTTAATTCATTAAAATGAATAATACATACTTTCTTTTGGTAAATGACAGTGAAATATATAAACTTTTCCAGGCATTAGCATTTCTCTGGTGGCAATATATCTTTCAATACTACCACCTTTATGTTCTTATTTATCTTCCTTGTTAATCAATCCTACAGGACTTGCTTGCTTTACACTGCACAGTCCTCATTTTGCTGGGTTGCGCTGCAATCTCTTCCCTCAGATTATTCATTTTACGATGTTTTTGAATCAGATTGAGATTAGAAATTATGATTTCAAAAGCACAAATAAATTTCATTGGATGCTACCTGACAAAGCCAAATACAAATGCAGAATAAACTCAGGCAGATCTTGTACTGTAAAATATTTCTAAAATCTCAATGTACATTATGAACTTTCTTTCTTACATTATGATTTTTAATTTGAAAAAAAGTTTGCAATATTTTCCCAGTCCTGTCTGAACCAAGGATTGCTGAGCGTAGCTCTCTTCTTTGTTTACTTCTGAGTCCACACTACCACGATTTGAGACTAAATGCTTTTTCAGTCCAATCACTTGCGCAGAAAGAGTACAGTCAGATACTCAAGTGCATAACACTGAGTACATGAAAAATTCCATTTTCTGTCTGTTTTTTTTTTCTTGCTTCTCTTTGTGTTTGGCTAAGATTTTGACACATCCTGTTGTTTGTGTTGCATTAACTGTAACAACAGCAGCTAATTTTAGTTAATAACAATATTAATTTGAGGTCAGTATGTCAGTAAGGCTGACTGCCAATCAACACCTGAGATATTAAAAATGTTGGCAAGGGAAAAGAAAGCAGAAGATATTCCAAAACCAGAAACTTTATGTTGTGTTTAGTTAGAAAGAAATTCAGCCATCAGTAATAACAAAAAAGTGTAACACTGACTGAGGATTTCACTCACTACGGAAAAAGTAAATGATTGGACTCCCTCTGAACACTGTATCTAACCCAGGAAGGGAAAGGTAAGCAGGAGGTTAAAGGGTTAAGATGAGATGGTGAGATGGGGAGAAAGAGAAGTTAGCAGCTCCTACAACAGAGGCAGGAAATACACAGTCATCGTAGCTTCCTCCAGGAAAGGGGATGAGAACTTCCATTCGCTAGCCATAACTCTCACCAGGCATGATTTGCACCCCACTTCTGATGGCTCTAAGCCTGCCTTTGACGTGGATAGGCAAAGTATGGAGCACACCCTTGAGCATCCTACCACCAGTGAGAGTACTGATATCCTGTGCAGTTCCCTGCCTGCATCAAAGCATATTTTAGTATTCATCACAGGAACACAGACATCTGCACACTGATTGTTCAATGCCCGCTGCTGAGACAAGGACTGGTGTACCAAGATGAACCTGCCCAGAAGTAAGAAATACATCTCTGCTGGCTATTAAAAACTTATTTTTTGCTTTCAATTGAGCTACATTGAACTGATGCGCTGCATTTTTGAAACACACAAACTTCATTGCAACTAAATCCAGCAGTAGCCACTCTCTGAAGCATATTACTTTTGTTCTTACTGTATTCTATTTTTATTCTTTAGGTCATGGGCAAAATTTTACATTACCAAAAATATAGTTTTCATTTAAAAACCTAGTTCCTCCTTTTGAACCTATAACAATATATTACAATATATATATATAACAATATATATATATTACAATATATATATATAACAATATTTTTAATAAGTTTTTCCCTTCTGCAGAAGGATTTCTTATACAGAATAAACCTTGCCAACTGTGCCTGATCCTATGGTGTAAAATTGTCTGTGAAATATAACACAGAAAATCCCGTGACTGATTCTTCTGAATTCGTTCCCATATCATGCCAAAAGCAAAGACACACAGCCTGTGTCATTGTTGTGGGAAGAAGTGAAGAGAGAGCTTACTCATCTGATATCAGTTCATCAGGCAGGGAAAGATGGGAGAGGAGTAATTCATCCTTTTCAATGGCCCTGTAGAAACTGCTGAATGCAACTGCATTCTCAGTGGCGTATAATGACTTTGCTCAAAATCCCTGCTGTTGAGCAACTGCAAAGTTTGCAAAGTGATCACAAGATATTAGCATCTGACCTTGTAATGACCAGCACCAGTGAAATGATTATGCAAAGTAGAAAGCAGAGGAGTATCAGGTTTCTTGCTTCCAGGTTCGCTTTCTGGTTTGATAATGTGCCTTTATTTCTCCTCTCCTTTTCCCACCGTCCCTACCCTCCATTACAGCTGCATTCACTGGTGACTTTTAAAGTGACTAAACAAATTTAAACAACAGAACTCAATACCTTTTGTTAGGGCTTAGGGTGGAAAAAGAACTTGTCCTGCAGACAATCTTTTACAATGAGATTCAATAAAAAGGCTACAACATTAGCATTGATGCAATGGAAATAAAGGGAAACTTTTCTTGAAAACCCATGTTTCAGTGTGAGGGATGTAAGTGCAGCAGTATTCTGAACTTACACAGTAGGAAAATTCTAAGAAGAAAAAAATCAACCAGAAAATACTTTGGAGTTTAGGTTGGTTCTCCGAGCAAGGTGAAGGACCATAAAGGGCCCCGGCTTAGATGGTAAGGAAATGACTTGCATTCTGTAGGAAAACAGTGCGCGATCATACCTGGGACATGATACCATAAATGTGTTTAAACAGAAATTGTACAGTTGGTTTTAATTCTCATATTTGAAAAATAACCAGCATTATTAGCCTCCAAGTGTAATAATTGTTTCCTAACAAAAATGAACTATGCTATGTTTGTGAGCCATAATGCTGCAGCACTCAGCAGAGCCACTTTTCCATTTCCCAGGAAAGGTTGCTTGCAACAGTGCTTGGAAATGTCACACGCTGGGCAGTGCTGTGGAGCACAGTGTGGAATCCAGCAGTTTCACAAAGGTCTCTGACAGGTAAGCCGTGTCTCAGTGAGCAAACTGAACAGTGTGGGGGATCATCCTGATCCCACACTGATCATCAGTGTGTAAATCATCCAGTTGAAAAATGAGCCCTACAATACTTTGCACTAAGCTGAAAAATTTCATCTATAATGAAGCATGCCACCCTTTGAATCCCTATTGTTATTCCTACAGGATCTCTTTCTTTCCCTTTTGCACTGGCCAGGATCTGTCTCAGCTTGAGAAGCTACCTAAACGTGCTTCAGAATTTCTCAAAGTTAAGCACATACTTGAGGATCCTTTCTTGTGTAAAGATAACTTACAGACTAAAAATCAAGATTCACAAAGATTAGTTCATATCCCTAAGTTAGTCTGCTCCTAGCTATCAATAACTCAATTGCGCCATTAGATTTGTGTTAAGGTATTAATAGAGCTAGTGTATGTATAATTTATCAGTCTATAAGCTAGGTAGTTTAAAATGCAATATTCTGCCATAGCATGACGAAAACATAAAATGTGCTGTCTGTAATGGTTTACAAAATATATGTTTTTTGTTGTCTGTGGTAGCTGGAACACAGAGGTGCTGTATAGCAATAAAGAGAAGATACTACTAATCCCAGGGTCCATACACAATAAAGAAGGGTAGAAATGTTGAGGCTGGGTTGTGTCTCAATCCGTTACTGATCTGAGAGTGTTTGAAATGATCCCAAGGGCGAAATTAAGACACAAATGAGGTCAAATGTCACAATCAAACATTATAGTTTATTATAACATGTTGCAGTGAGCAAGAGTCAGACACTTACTCATAGAGTTAATGTGAATGCTCTAACTTTATTGATAACATGTGCGGTTATATATCTTTGGATAGAGGTACACGCGGCTGGCATAGCTAGCTGATTGGGTTAATGCTTCTGTCCACGCACCTTACGGTTGCTACTAATTGGCTGGAGTACACTGTCCACGCGAAGGGCTTCTGGCTCCGATGCCAGCTGGGCTGCTACTTCCTTACCTTGGTCTCTGCTTCACATCCTGCAGATATTTTGCAAGCAGGCGAATTCCTCTTGATTGTTTACCAAATTGCTACGAGATAACCCTATTCCCTGTTCGTACAACTCTAGTATTTTCCCATGCCCAGCTTCAGCTAGAAATTCTTCTACAATAACCTATGCAAAAGAGACAAGAGGAACAGGAAAGGAGAGAAGGAAGAAAAAGAGAGAGAGAGAAAAAAGAGAGAAAGAGAGAGAGAAAGTATAGCTACCACCACGGATCCAGCGGCGTCCCGCAGGTCCTTCTTCGATGTTCGGTGGGGGAGCGCTTCCAACTCGATGTTGATGTTTCTCCTCTTTTATAGTGTCTTAATCATCCCTTCCACCTGGTGATGATACACATGCATTGTGGGGAGGTCTTCGGGGGTCTCCAGGCCCTGCTGTCCAGCTCCCTGGCGCCTTGGTGCTTAACGGGAGGGATTAGGTTATCTCTTGCATAAACAGAAGATGGTCTCTGCAGTCTCTTCGGTAGCTCCATACCAGATACCAGCACAACCATAAAACTCTAGCCTGGTTTATGGTCTTAAGTGTCAGCAAGGTTGAGACAGTCACCTAAGAGAGTCTTACAGTCTCTTACAGTTGAAAGATCTAAAAGATGCTAGTGGAAGAGGGTGTTTTTGGAAAATATGGGTAAGGTATTAAAAAACAACCTTACTATTTTGCTACACAGCTTCTGTTTAGTCAGAAGAGCCACCCTTTTCCTCTCTCTCTTTTTTTTTTTTTTCCTGCATGGAATCACAGATACACAGTTGAGCCACGAATCCTGCTTAATCCAGAGAAGCAACTGCCTGGTATACCCAGAATAAACCCAGTTTCTGCCTGCATGTATTAATCCTGTGCAAAGCTTTTGTCCCTAATGAGACCTCACCTACAGACAAAATGAATGAGAAATACGAATCACACTTATGTCTTACATCAAGATAATTAAAGTTAGTGGGAACTGCTGGAGTTCATTAAAACCAAAAAATTCCCAAAACCTAAGTTTAAATATATGTGTTTTCTTTTTAAAAATCACGGCCCTGAACTTTAAATGTTAATTTGAATCTGAAAGGTGTTCACTGGACTTTGGACTTGTTCTGCCAAATACACTGCAATATATTTCTTTACTCTATTTTTGCATTTCACATTGGGATACTAGGTACCAAAATCAAGATGTGGTAGGACAAATAATTTCAGAATCTTAATGATTTAAATTTAAATTTATCTTAAAAATGCAGGCCGACGTGATAAAGGCATGAAAGACATTTTTCTGTAGAGGTAGGAAGAAAACATTTTACATACCCTCTTTTTTTTTGTGGTTTAATTCTGGTGAAATCTCTTGCTGTCTTCTTTTTTTTTTTTTTCTTTCCTTCCTTTTTCTTTTTCTCTTCTGTTTAACTTGCTAGTCAACAAGTCATGTGCATATTTTTTAGTCCAACAAAAATATCTAAAAGCCACCGTTTAATACAGATGAAATAACCTGCTTTCTGTGCTTTTTGATCATTTAAATAGTTCCTTTTAGTACAGCTGGGAAAGTAATATATGAGACAAATATCACAGTATAAACACATCATTTCTGACTGAGACTCACAATTGTGTCAGCTATTAATTTTATCAGTCAAAAAGAAACATTGCTGGGGAAGCTTACAATCAAACTGTCCACGGTTCACATGTCTACCTGTTTCGGTTAGAAGTATACACTTAGTAAGTGGGTACTAAAATGCCTTATCTAGTTAGATTTATTTGAGTTTTGCGTAAGTTGGTGGCAAGGAAGGTTAGAGCCAGCAACAGGGAGACTAGGGTAAACTATAACCACAGCTATAGCACTGGTGACCACAGAAAACAATCTGGAAAACCCTGCAGCACTGGCCAGTGTTGCTCACGACTAAGCAGTATTAGCTCAAGCCCCTCTATGTCTTAGTTTAAAACCACATTTTAGGTTGTGCGTTTGTTAATTCTAAGACAAAGTGACTCTATGGAGTTACTTTAAAAATAATAGAATAACTGAAAGTTTATTCCACCAGATATTTTACTTCCTTACTAGGAAGCTGTTTTCATTCTTGTTTTCACTCAGGGCTAACAATGGCAGAACCCAGAGGAGCTGCAGCTCTGCAATTGGTTGTATGCTGATTAAAGAATTCTGGCTACCTTATTTCTGCATAATGAAAGGGACAGAGATAATTAATTTGTAGTACAAGAAGGATGGTTCAAAAGAAAGTTAGCCACTAAAACTATTTTAGCATCACCTGCACACAGGTATTTTATTTTCTTCATGGTCTGATACCTAAAAATACACTCCATTTTTTTCAGTTATGACTGAGAACAGAGTTCAGAAATAATTAATTTACAAATTGTGAAACATCTTACATATATAAAGCCACAAGGGATTGAGAGACCATAATTATAAGTAGCTGTAATGTATTAGGGATACGTTGATTTTTTCTCTTCTGTTCTACTCTCTTCAAAGTAACTATAAATTGTTCTATTTGTTGTATTTGATGCTGTTGCTTCTACAAAGAAATATGTCCAGGCAAAGTAATGTTTCAGGAAAGATAAGCCACCTGGAAGCCATACAAACCCAATACTTAGTTTCCTTGAGCAGGTGATTCCCTTATAAAAGTAAAGGATTATATAGCAATACCAGGATGTGGATTCCATCAAGCTGTATCTTCAATAAAAGGAAGATTTTGATGCACTTTGAAAAGCAAAAATCCTAGTAGATTTATATTAATCAGCGTTATCTGTTCAAAGATGCAGTTTGCACTGTTGTTACCTTAATCTTAGGGAAAAATCCACTCCTCCCTTATTCTTGTCCCCCAAATCCAACTCAGGCAATTGGGCAGTGAAGTGGTTCCCAGGTAACTGTGGTATACAATTATTTTGGAGTATGATTCTGAAGGGAGTTTATGATCTGCAGATTTATTCAGTACCTCCTAGAAAGAGCAGAAGGATCCGGTTTCTCACCAGGAGAGGCTGGGAGAAACTGTTTGCAGGATTTGCAGATCCTTGTCTTTTATTCAGCCATAATATTAGCAATGTGAGTTCACAATGTTTCAAACCGCAGAAAGTTTGGTATTTGTTCTTATCCTATTTATTTGAACTTTAGAATCATGGGATTAGATATATCAGACTCACGGCTTCAAAAATCCTTCTGTCCTTCAAAAATCCTTCTGTCCTTCCAGCACCTCCTAGCCACCTGGATGGAATTCAGGATTTTCACCGGCATGTTCTGATGCATCCCACAGGTAATTAAATTAACTAGTTAAACAATAACTTTTACTTTAGAAAGAAGAAGGTAGAACAAGAGGTTGCATGAGAATGACATAACTACGACAGTGGCATCACTATGTCTTCCTTCAGGGAAAAGTGTGCTTTTGGTGTCTCTGGTTTTCTTCTTGTTCTGTGAAAGAAGATAGAAAAAGGAAAAAAAAAAAGATTTCCTATCTGTATGAACACATGATGAATTCCTGATGCAGTAGGTTTATCTTTGATAGAATGTCTAAAAGTCTCCATAAATACCAGAAAACTGTAGCACAAGTTAATTTTTAATAGAAAATCAACAGGTTACATAGTAACCCTGTATTATTGATATATCCACTGCTTAATATGTATACTAAATACTGTTATACTGAAGAGCCAGTAGATCTGGAGTCTGAATGCGGCTGCTGGTATGCACCAGGTTTTGGCCAGTTAGTCAATGTTTCTAGAATTTCAGGTTGTTCACAGAAATTCTGTTAGTCTGTTGTGCCTGAGTGAAAAATGTTCTTAATGGTCCAAGCAGTCTGTCCAGCAACATCCTGGCTTGTATGAGAAATTGTGAGGTGAGCAGGAGTGGGGAAGTGATGTCCCCCTTTATTCAGTAAGCTGTCGACAACAAAGAGAGTGAGCTGCTGGATTGTGTGCAAAGAAGGGCAATGAAGCTTGTAAAGACTCTGGAGAACATGTCTTATGAGGAGGACCTGAGGGAACTGGGGCTGTTTTTAGGTTTGGAGAAAAGGAGACTGAGGGGAGACCTTATTGCTGTCTAAAACTACCTGAATGGAGGTTGTAGTGAGGTGGGTGTTGGTCTCTTCAACCAAGTAACAAGTGCTAGGACAAGAGGAAATTACTTCACACCAGGGGAAATTTAGAATGGATATTAGGAAAAATTACCTCATCAAAAGAGTTGCCAAGCGTTGGAGCTGGCTGCCCAGGGACATGGATTTATCATCTCTGGAGGTACTTAAAAGACATGTAGATGTGACACTTAAGGACATGGTTTAATGATAGACTTGGCAGTGCTGTGTTTATGGTTGGACTTAGTTTGTCTGAGGTAGAATGGGCAAAATTTCATGCTGTTTCTAATTAAGAGAAATAAAAAAAATGCATTTTATGGAAAATTCATCTTTGATGACAGTTTAATAAAAATATCATTATATTAATCAATGAACTTAAGAAAGCAAAGAAGTGAGTTTAGACGTTCTACCTCATGCTGTATGCATTCTGGGTCCCACAAATCAAGAAAAATGTGAAATGCACCCCGATGAGGACAACAATACTGGTGAAAGAACAGGAAGGCATGTGCTATGAGGAGCATTTGAGGACTTTGTGCTTGTCAGGTTTAGACAAAAGGAGGCTGAGGGGTGATCTCACTGCTCTCTACAACTTCCTGAGGAGGGGAAGTGGAGAGGGAAGAGCGGAGCTCTTCTCTGCATTTCAGTAATACAGGAGGGAATGGTTCAAAGCTGTGGCAGGAGGGGTTCAGACTAGATTTTAGGAAGCAAATAGTGAATTTTCTTCATCGTTTTTTCATGCAGGTGAGAGTATTAAAAATTTGTCTGCTGTCACCAGTTAGTTATTACATAACAAATTCCTGACAATGAGCATTCTAGCCGTGCCTTTTAGACCCTATTTTTTGCCTTGCATTTTTAGTTTAAAACAACTCGGTAACAAAGAAAATGTCCAGGACAACCAACAAAAGAAAAATAGGAACAGTAATGGAATGATGAAGTGTGAATTAAACCTCATTCTGATTTCCTCACTGTGTGTATGTTTGTATTGCATCTAGTGTATAACAAAAGTTCCCCCCTTTTACTGTTCCTAGCATAAAAATTTTTCTAGACATATTTAATACTAGGTGTCTGCTATTGTTAATGACAATCAACAGTTTGTGCTTTACAATAACTGTACCTGATGCTTTTTCTATGGCTACAAAATTCAGCTTGTGTGAAATAAACTTCTTTTAATATTAATTTGGAAAGCAATGCATCAAGCTGACCCTTTAGACCATAGTTTCTGAAGTTTCACTCAATCTCTTTTCCTTCTTTGGTTCCTTTGGTGTGAATTATTTCAAATGCAATTAGATTATTATCATAAATCATCACAAATCATCACAACATTTTCTGTCACAAACAGTATGCCTCCATGTGGCAATGAATATTCAGATTTAGGACTATAATTTAGGTAATATCTATACCTTTCAAACTGTCCACAGGAGATCATTTACTGAGTTTAATTTCCCCTCAAAATGTTTTTTTTTCCGGTAACTTGATATTGGGCATTTGGATAAAGTGCTCATCTCACTGACACCTTGCCTTTATACTTGGAATACTGTTGATATATGTGTCCTATTAAGAATCTGTTTCTACTGAGGTAAACCACAATCAGAGTTTCTCTTTCTGAAGGAGACTGCACTAACATAACTTTACTTATTTGATCCATTTATCTTGTGTAAAGTACACAGGTTTATAATTGTTTTCTGTTAATATTATTATCCATTTAAAAATCTCTCTTGCCCTACGGAATCAGCCAGAGGTTTAAAAAACCCCACTACTTTGGACAGTTATTTTCCCATTTTTGTGCCAGTCATGTTATACTACTATTAAATGCAGCAGTCCACCTCAATAAAACTGAAAATGGCTGAAAAATATCATCATGGCCAGCAGGCATATTGACTTGGATATTGGATATCTTTGTTCTGTGTTAGGTAGAACCGATGCCTAAGGAATTTATTTCTTTAAAAATAAGATAGAGTCCTAGAATTAGAATAGCATTCATTTCAGACATAAAAACTGAACACAGATAAAACTACAGGGCCTGAGTATGGAGTAGGGGAGAAAGGGGTCCTGATTAAACTACTGAAAAATGCATAATACACTGAAGACATGGAGTTTCCTGAATGCATTAAAAATGGTGTCTCAAGGATGCCCAGGCTGCGATACATCTCTGTCTATGGTCCCTGTGCTATATTATATATCTGTCGTGACTGTGATGCTTTTGGAGCCTGCAGTAATATAATACTGCATTAAGAACTGCAGCCTATAACAAATGCGAAGAATTTCTTGGACCTTCATCTAGTATCTTCTTCAGAGAGGCATTTGAAAGAGCATCAATACCTGAACTTTCAGAAAATGAAATAATTAAAAATTCATATATTTCCTAGTTTAAATCTAGTTTGGAGTGTTGACCTTTATTTATTCAATCGCTGGGATTTCTCATCATAGTGCATACTGAGTTACAAAACCTCTCAATTCTAACTTGGAAAAAGGTTATGCAAACTTCTTTTATCGCAACTTATTTTCTGACGGAATCAAAAATTTTAAGCAAACTATTCCATTGGTGATCTCTGCTGGGGCTATGTGTGCCATGCTGATCTTTTTCTATTAATTCTAGTTTAAATGAAACTCAAGGGCAGCTCGTTTGTGGGGGATGGTAGGGTCCATCCCCATCTGGTCTTCATAACACTTCATAAAGTCTTCCTGGGTCTTATTTTGGGGTAACTTTGGAGTTTTGAGCTAAAGTATGAGCAGCACACATGTGCCAGAACCAAGCTTGGCACCACCATACAAACAATCTCCACCTCCACTTCAGATTAGGCCAAAACTAAAACTTTCTAGAGCTGCCATTGAAGCTGGACATTGCTCAAGGCATCCAAAACATCATGCAATCCTAGTAGTGTGACTGTATCACTTAAATTGAGAGCACTCTGTTTACGCCAAGTGAGTACAACAAATCTCCTGATTTATGTGTGCTGTTATTATACAGAATCAGAATTGAAAAGTTGACTTGAAAATCACATTAATTACATTGAACAGTGATATCTATACACTTGCTGGACCATGATGTGCACTGTTCATGCAGTATCATCAAGTTGGTTCAGTGAACTTTGCAGTTGACATAGTTTTGTAGTAACAGTGACACTGTCAATCATCTCATTTCTTTCATGAAAATATTCTGAGGTTGCAGCTCCCCAGACTGAAGTTGTTCAAACCCAGATCATGTGCCATTTTTAGAACTAACTCCCTTAGTAGGTTTAATTTTGTAAAAGCTAGCGGGTAAACAAGTGAAAACACAGCCAAGTTATAACATTCATGTGATTATTCTTATATCCTTTTTTTCCCATAAAAAATATTGCAACTAGGTTTTCTAACTTATAGAAGCAGTTGGTTTTGGAAAGTACTAATCACATCAAGTTGGTAAATTTTTAACAGGTAGAAATGCAGACGGCACCAAAATCAAATCCCTTAATCCACAACATTTCAACAGTAAAAACTCAGTTTAGTGGAATACTGCTCTCTGGTCAGAAATTATGTCAGTATTTCAGTGTAGGAATCTCTTTTCTCCACCACAGCGCTACATGTCTAGTTCTGTTGGTGCTTGAATGGATATAATTAAAAATTGTGAAGGTATTAGTGAAAGACTAACATGAGGAATCAGGTTCCTCATCTAGAAGTCTGTCTGTTGCTGTGACTCCTAATAAATGCTTCAGTTTTTTCTTCCTTGACTATTACAATCCCTTCTTTTAAAACCTCCTAAAAAACTACTCTGAATGTCAATAAGTCACAGTATCACAGTATCACAGTATCATAAGGGCAGAAAGGACCTCTGAGATCATCAAGTCCAACCTATAACCCAACACTAACACCAACACCAACACTAACACCAACCATCTGGTAAACCATGGCACTAAGTGCCTCATCCAGTCTCCCCTTAAACACCTCCAGGGTCGGTGACTCCACCACCTCCCTAGGCAGCCCATTCCAATGGCCAATCACCCTTTCAGTGAAGAACTTTTTCCTCACATCAAGTCTAAACTTTCCCTGATGAAGCTTGAGTCCATGCCCTCTAGATCTGTTACTGGTCACCCGAGAGAAGAGACCAATCCCTGCCCGACTACAACCTCCTTTTACGAAGTTGTAGAGAAGAATGAGGTCTCCCCTGAGCCTCCTCTTCTTTAGACTAAACAGCCCCAACTCCCTCAGTTGCTCCTCATAATGCTTATGCTCCAGCCCCTTCACCATCTTCGTTGCCCTCCTCTGAACACATTCCAGTATCCTAACATCTTTCCCAAACTGGGGGGCCTAGAACTGGACACAATATTCAAGATGAGGCCTGACCAGTGCCGAGTACAGGGGGACGATAACTTCTCCGGTCCTGCTTGCTACACTATTCCTGATGCAGGCCAGAATGCCATTGGCCTTCTTGGCCACCTGGGCACACTGCTGGCTCATGTTGAGCTTTCTGTCAACCAGCACTCCCAGGTCCTTTTCTGCCTGACTACTCTCTAGCCACTCTGTCCCCAATCTATAGCTCTGCATGGAATTGTTGTGTCCAAAATGAAGTACCTGACATTTGGACTTATTAAACATCATCCCATTAGAATCAGCCCATCTCTCCAATCTGTCCAGATCCCTCTGTAGGGCCATCCTACCCTCTAGCAGATCAACCCTTCCTCCCAGCTTGGTATCATCTGCAAATTTGCTGATGATGGACTCAATCCCCTCATCCAGGTCATCAATAAAGGTATTAAACGGAACGGGACCTAACACCGATCCCTGGGGGACACCACTGGTGACCGGCCGCCAACTGGATGAGACACCATTGACCACCACTCTCTGGGCTTGGCCATCCAGACAATTCCTAACCCAGCACAGAGTGCTCCCATCTAAGCCACGGGCTGCCAGCTTCCCTAGGAGTCTACTGTGGGAGACAGTGTCAAAGACCTTGCTGAAGTCCAGGTATACCACATCCACAGCCTTCCTCTCATCCACCAGGCGAGTCACATGGTCATAAAAGGAGATCAGGTTGGTCAGGCAGGACCTACCCCTCCTAAACCCATGCTGGCTGGGCTTGATCTCTTGGCTGTTCTGCAGGTGCCACATGATTGCACCCAGTATTATCTGCTCCATGATTTTACCTGGGACCGAGGTCAGGCTGACAGGTCTGTTATTACCTGGATCATCCTTACGGCCCTTCTTGCGGATGGGCGTCACATTGACTTCCAGTCTTCTGGGACCTCTCCAGTGAGCCAGGACTGCTGAAAGATGATGGAGAGCGGCTTAGCAAGCTCATCCGCCAGCTCTCTCATCACCCTATGATGGATCCCATCCAGCCCCATAGACTTATGAGGGTCCAAGTGGCTTAGCAGGTCTCTAACTTCCTCCTCATGGATTGCAGGAGGGCCATATTTCACCCTGCCCCCATCAACTACTACAGAGGGCCAACTGTGAAGCTTGCTGACATCCTTACAGTTGAAAACTGACTGGGACTGATATGAGCTGACTCATACCTTGTTCCAGGAAATAAGACCACCGTCACCTTGGTTTCCTGTTCATCTCTAAGGCTGGTTAAAAATGTATTTATGTTAAAAATAGTTACTGTGTGATCTTAAGTGAATATATACAACTGCAATAATCATATGTTTCACTCCTTTCATTATGACAATAGTTTTTAATACTCTTCATCCTCTAAGCCTCTGTACCCATTTTCTTCACCTGATCAGAAAGTGGTCAATGCTGCTTTGCATTAGAAGTCTAAAAAGCGAAAGTCATGATTTAGACAGTATGTGGATTGTATGACAGAACTAGAACTAAAAACTCAGAATTAAAACAGCAGCACTGAAATCACACCCCTTAAGAACATTATCTCTTTGCTCAAAACATCTGTCTTTGTATCTATCCATGCAAGCTCATGGCATATAATTTTAACCATCTCTGGGCTAAACAAACAATCTAAATGAGAAAAAAAAGCATGCACAAAGCTTTTTGCCTGTTACCGATCACAGACAGCCACGACATTTCTAACTCCCTGCAGCAATTCCTCTATAACCACTTTTCTGAAAAAGACTGTTTGATTTACAGCCTCCTTGAGCTCACACTAAGGCCAGCTGTCCTAATAGTCTAATCAAGCCTGCTTAACAAGTCAGCTGCTTTGTTCAAGGCTCCTTGTGGAAAAGAAAGAGCTTTTTAGAATCCTGTGAGTTTTTCATTATCCAGCTGGCACTGCTTCTTTGTTCATAAAAGCAGTTAATAGACAAGGGATGACTTTTCTGCAGAGGAGACAGCCACTCACAGATCCTAGCTTGACAGCTGCGAACTTTTCGTGTCATAGTCCCTGCCCACTTGTTTCAGTTGTTCTGTCATTAAATGAAGGACCAAATGCACCAAAAGCTGTAGTGATGGAAACTTAATCAGGTAACGTTTCCTGTTGCTAATCTTCAATGCCATGCAAATAAGTCTTTCAATTTTGAAACATTCAGCTTCCATTCTCTATATGACCACGTTAAACATTTCATAACACATGTGGTATTTTCATTCCTCACAAATATGCCTAAGAGTAACCTGAGGCACAGAGTTAATTTTAGCAGGTTTACAGACCCATGTTAGCAAATTTCTACTGTTAGCCTTGACTGATTATTAACAGTTTAATCTATTTTTAAAAATATGTTCAAAAGGAATGAATCTAGAAAATATTTCTTGAATTTATATATATATTTTTTACAACATAAGAATATATAGATTTTACAAATCAGCTTACTTGTCTGTTATTCCCTCTTCCAACAACTATTATGTACAGCTTTAAATTGAACTGCTTCATTGGTTCTTACATAGTTGTAAAGTTTTGTAAAGACATAGTTACAAAAACCAAGCAGTGATCTTCCAGTAGTGTAAGGGACGTTGCTGTTCTCTGTATATTGTGGAAACTGCCTGCTAGTCCAAAATTTCTGGAGCTGTGTGACAGTAACTGTATCACAGACATGGTTATATTTTGTGCCGTTAAAGACCCTTCTGCTGGCTACAGGCAAAGACTAGAGACCTATTTTAAATCTGTAAGAAATGGCCTAGAGCACAAGAAAGAAGGGCTGTTCTGCAAGCTTGGGAACTACTGGCTTCCTCTGCTTAGAATGACAAGGCAGTCAACTTACAAATGGGTCAGAATTAGCATGATTGTTTTGGACAAAAAACATCACGAAGCTTGTTTTTTGGGAGAAGATCAAGAACATAATGTGATGCAGAATAAGTATCTTTTTGGATTCAGGTAAGCACTGGTAATTGACATGAAGTGATAACTATAACACCTCTCATATGCACAGTAGAAAACTAAGTCTAATTTTTTACTCATAGCTCTTACTTTTACAGTTGACTTGAAGCACTGTCCAGGTCATGGTGACATTTTTAGAAAACAAGGTTTAAACAAGTATTCAGAGTGAAAGTTCTATCTTCTGTCTGGCTGATGTGTCAGTTTGTCAGTTCAAATCCGGTCACTGTAGCTAGAGACTAGCAAGGTCTCTACAATGTCCAGAAACTTCAGGAAAAAATGTTTTATCATGACAACAGCATATTTCTGCCATTACAGCAAACTCACACACAGTACTTCCTTAGAGGTTGAGTAAAGATAATGTTCCAGATGAAGCATCTTCATACAAAAGGAAACTGGTAACAAGCTGGTTAAAAAAATGTTTGGAAAATCTAGTCTATCTGGATAAAGTGTTTATAAGTGGGCTGATCTCCCAGCAAAGATTGTTGCTCCTACTCCTTCACATATGGTATGAAACCCAACTTGCTCCTGGGTCTTGTATCAGCATAGCAAAACAACACTAAACAGCACAGAAATCTCTAGGGAACCTTGTTTAGATAATACCACGTATCAGTTAGCTGCATTCTTTTCCATAAAATATAACACCTCATTGTTTGGGACCTAGATTTAGTCCCATTTAAAGAAGAAGGAAATTAACACAGAGAAGTGAAAGTAATGAAGCAAAAACATCTCTGCCATCTGACTGAAGCACCTATATAATTTGCTGCAGAAGCAAACTTTGCTTCAGAAAATTGTCTGTTGGTGCAAGAGATTGATGCACAAGTAGTCATTTTATATGGCAGAAAGAAACATGAAGAAACAGGGAATACTTAGCAGAAAATCACCTTTTGTTTATATAATTTCAAGATTTGCATTATTTCCCAGTCCTCTTCCAGGGTTTCTTTTAGGATTAATTTCTTATTTCAGTCATTGAGAACTTTATTCACTTTAAAAGAAATTAATTTTTACTATTAGATCATATGAAAGAAGTCTCAAAATAAAAACTCCTCTTGCTTTATTCTTTCCTTTTTTTCTTTTCACTTCAACTCTATATTTTTCCTCATTTTTTCTTTAATCTCCTAAAAAGGGATAGTACATATTTAATGAAAGTACCATAAGCCTTTTTCTTTAGACTGAATGGATTTCTTCCTAACTGTAAATTTGTGTTCTCTGTGATTCTTTTTGTGATATTTGATTTCTGCATAGCTGCAGGCTATGCTGTTAAAGATCATTTCATTTTAGGATAGCATCTTTTGGGGAAGAGTGAGAACTGCATAATGGTTATGGTCATCAGAAAAAAAGTTACACATATCTTTGGAGACAACAGTATACTTCAGCCATTCCTGAACTATTTGTGTACCTCTTTGTCTGCAATTGTGGATTTGCAGATGTCCTTTTCACATGAAAGCCACAAATATGCCTGAAGCACAGCCTTCTGCTGAGTTGCTGTTGTGTCCCAGATGACTGAGAACTTTTAGCATTGTGGCCATGTAAAATGTTGGGTCATTGCAAAAGAAACATTTACATACATGTACGCTCCTGCTCAAATAAAAGTTGAAAGCCTTCACCATACACTTCTTGTTCTTTGTCACCCTCTCACTGGAGGCAGTACTTACTCTTTGGTTACTTTTTGATATAATACTGGCCCCGAAACAAACAAATGTTTTCAAAACCAAATTAATTTTGATAGTATTTCATTTGAACTAATTAATGAGGCAGAATTTCTACCTGAAAAATGAGATGATATCTGCAATGCAGATGCCAGGAGTTCTTCCAAAGTCCAAGTTCTCATCACACACCTTGGCTGCATTTTGGCTCCAAGGAAGTTAAAATTCGAGTTCCACACTTCAGTGTGACTTCAGTTCAAACGAAATATTCAGGGGTCTTCACTCAGCTAACTTGTCAGGAATATGACTGTTCACAGCCTTAGAGCACAAGGAGGAAGGCAATGGTTGACTGTTCCAAGTAAGCTTTGTTAAGTCCAAATGTGCCCTGTTGATGTTGGTTTTATTGTTATTATTGTTATTGTTGTTGTTGTTGTTGTTGTGATGATGGTGATGATGGTGATGATAGTTATGATGGTGATGGGCCAGTCTAGCCTGTGGGAGTTTTTTAAACACTAAATTACTGCTTTTGATTGATAGATCTCTATGCATCTTCTTTGTCTCTTTTACGTCATGAATTATCTCAGTAACGACCAGATGCAGAATTATGGATATATCTGAAATTTTTTTGCCCGTTCTATTCACACTGTGCTTGACCTTCCAAAATGGAAGAAGTTCAAGAGCTTGGAAAAGATGAAAACCTAAACAGAGGTTTATAAGTCGCAATAACATATAATGTTATAACTAATGTTATCAAACCTTTGATAAAGCATTTCAGTTTTTTGTTGTTGTTTGTTTGTTTGTTTGTTTTAAAATTAATTACATTGGAAATTGACATGAAAATTTCAATTTTCTAACTGCAGACACAGATAATGTGTGGAAGAAAAGAAGACCTGGTATTTGGCCAAAGCTCTGTCCTCAGACATTCATGTTTAAATTCTATTCAATGACCCAGTCTTCTCACCTCTTGTGCAAGTGGAGGGCAAGGTGGAGACAGCAACATTACTGCCTTCTGAATAATTCTGAATTCAGGCTTAAAGCTTTCAGAAAAGTCTTAAAAAGTTTACAAAAAAACAGAGTTCTCACAAAATTCTTAAAAGTATAGCTGTATGCTCTAAAAGAGACATTGTCCTCCTGCACATATACTGCAGAGCCAATGGGTGAAGTTCTTTTCTGCTTTCCATGTCATTTGTTAGCCCAAATTTCAAATATAGATATGATTCAGGATTTTATAAATCACTGACTTGCAATGAGATTGAGGATTTTAAATGCCTAAGTCACCTAACAACAATGAGCTCCTCTTTCACTACACTGATTTCTATGTTTGGAAGCACTTTAAAATTGTACTTTTTAAAGTGAATTTTCATCTTCAGGAATTCATGTCAATATCTATGACTATTCAGAATGATATTTAGTTTTCCATTAAAATATACCAGACTATTGTTTTCTCCTCTGTTGTTGTCCTCCTCACTCAGATTATCAAGAGAAACAAATAAAAATACAGGGAAAATACCTGAAAAAGAAGATATACTCCTCGTATATAGGAACAATAGCATCTGAGAAACAGTATTGACTGATGAAATTGAAACTTCAATTAATGACAAAAGCAGACTTTCATTATCTAGGAAGCATCAATACCGGCAAATGGAAATTGGATACATCGTATAATGAATGTATAAAAAAAGGAAATTATTTTGCTCTTCTATTGATTGAGTCACTGTGGTGCAAAACAATTTTTCCATTCACTGTTTGAGGAATCCTTTGGCAATAACTCTGTGATGGGTTGTTTTAAATAGAACATTTAGCAAAATAATAGAATAGAAAAGAAATGGTAAAAATGTTATCTTTCATTGATCACAGAAGGCTAGAGTTAATAGATTTTTCCCTATTAAACTACAGAACCAGCCAATAAATAAACAAACACTGTTGAACTACCTCAGCTCTAGGGTTATACAACTTGTAAAACAGTTGCTACTTGTTATTAATTGTTGGTAAGGAGAAAAAGTGCCTGCTTCTAATGAATAAAAAAGTGAAAATATAAAGGCAGAATTGCTTCAGTTGTCTAGCTATCTTGCTGTTCTTTGGTAGCAGAGATTACAGTTACAAAATTTTCATTTTGTAAATATTCATCAGTTGTAATAAATTCATCTCCATTGCTGATGATGAATTATCCCACTGAAAAAATCATTATATTTGATATATTTCCATTGCATTGAGGTAGTCTTGTGACACAGCCCTATAGCAGAGTTTGCTTCAGTTGACATCTGCCATTTGCACTTTGCTCAGGCTGTTGTTTAAACAAAGCCTGCTGTTGCTATGCCTGGAGTTGGTAACTCCCGAGAAAAGCATTATCAGGCCTTATGTACTTGCATGGCATGAAAGAATAACAACACATTCCAGTTTTTCCTGGCACCTCCAGGTCCCTTTTATCTGGCCGTTACCCTGCAACAAAATGTCACAAAGATGTGTTCTGCCACATACAAGCTCCAAAGACGCACACAAGATGCATTCTCCAATCCAACAGTGGCACATATTCTTAACTCATTTAACATTTTTGAACTTAGTTTAGTTACCCTGCAAACTGCATTGTAGTGAGCAGGCAGGTAAGTGCAGTGAATACACTACATGATGTTAAAATTGTCAGCTGTGACTCAGTACTGTTTACGTCATCTCTTACTTTATACACAAGCTCAAGCCTACAGTTTTGGAATGGAGAAGGTGAGAGAAAGCCTTTATGTAGTTATATGTTTTGTGTGCAGAGATGGAAAAAATACCGTGTTTGTTACATTTCTGGAAATCACACCCAAAAGATATTCCTTAAACCTTCAAACAATTTGCAGCAATTCAAAGAAACCCTTTAACTAATCAGTAAAGCAGCTGCAATGCAACCTTCCACATTTAGATTTTAAATTATAGTTAAAATAATCAGAGACCAATACTAAAAACTTGTAAGGACGGTGTCATATTAAGTCATCAAAACCCTACAGTTATGAGTGATGACCAGTTAGAAGACTAATTGTCTGTGTCCAAAAATTATGTTCAATAGTTTTTAAATAAAATGAACATTTATTCAAAGAAAGAGAGAAGAATGAGCAAGAGGAAAACAGTAAACATAAGAACAGATCGAAAAGTGAAAACTCAAACTGGATCTCTGATGCATTTCACATTGGTGATTAGATGAGAAAACAAGCAAGAACGTATCAAGATAAAAGACTACTGGGGAAATTTGTTAAAGTTTCCAATGACAGAGAACAAAAACATTGAAATATCAGTATGAGTCAAACTAAAAAAACATTGTTTCAGTTCTGAGTTATTTAATATCCTTCTGACTTATTCTTCTAATGAAGACAGTTTTAAATGGAGAGGGGGTTTTGAGATCTTGAGTTGGAATTTTGTATTTCTCAAAATGAAATATTTCACTGTTTCTCTAATGAAGCATTTCATTTTGAAAATGTCAAAACATTTTACTTGCACGATTTCAGAACAAAATATTTTGACATTTTGAAATCTCCCCCTTTCTGACAAAATTATGTGCAGAATTCAATGCTAAATGAGATGTTTAACGCCTGACCCACCCCTCTCCTGCACACACGGATTTTAATGTTTGCAAAAAAAACAAAGGCCCACATTTTTATGAGCAACAAATAAATTACATGTTGATCACACTGTAGTTATCAAACAGCAGCTTCCAGCAGATAGGATTGGGGACTCTGTGTTCCCCCTGTAGCACAACTGGATTCATGGTAGTGCAGTGGGGCTGCAGGAAAGCGTGCTAGGGCTGCCAAAGACATGACTGAGATGGAATTGGTAATGCTTGGCAACTCTGCTGATGAGTGTAAAGAACCACTCTCATCCCAAAAGAGTGCACAGTACAAAATTGTTGGAAAAGTAAAAAAACCCCAAAATTATAGTACAAAAACCTTCTGAATGGGTTTTAAAAAGAATCTCCTCCTAAGTGTCTCTTTTCTATAATGGAAGACTTCCAAGACCTTTACTTGAACCTATTGATGATTAAAATGTTTGTACTGGTTTCTTTTACAACTTTTTTGCTTTAAATTTTTACAACAATATTGTTCTGAGGCTCGGGCATTTTGAATTTCCACTATGGTTGAAACATCTGTATTTATTGTCTTCATCCTTCTCCCACTCTAACTGTTTCATTATGAATTTCGTCTTCGTCATGAGTCTTATGTTTGCCTTTTGAACTACCTTCTTTTTTATTATTCGTCTACAGAAAGGTGAGGATGAACATTCAAATTTCAGCTTTAACAGGACTAATCATATGGCCTGTTAAATAAAAAAGCTGGGTTGTTCCTCTACTTGTTCACCATTAGTTTCATAGGAAACCTCCCAACAATTCGTTTAGTGTTGACTCCATATTACTTCCTTCTAATATATTTGAGTCATATAACAGTAACAGTGTTTATTATCATCATTCACAGTAATTATTGTGATAATAACAACAATGTTATTATTAGAAACAAATTACATAAATGAGACACAATAACTGTAAAGATTCACTGTGATAAATTACATGTTTATAATGAACTACTAATTGGGGCAGGAATTGCCACGTAAGACCCTCCATGCCCCCTTTCACTTATCTAAAAGATAACGTTATGTTCAACAGATAGTCCAGGAAAGGGAAAGTCACAATTCATGACTCCAAATGTAGAGTAAGGAAATAATCTCTACCCTTACCGAAAAGACCATGGTACAGAAGATGGGAAGGACACAGTTACCTCCTACTGAGTGATATAATACATTCAACACGTTTTGTTTGTTGTATGCCACGCTGGGGTTTTGCTAATGCTGCATAGGGAGATAAACTGATGACAAGTAAGATATAGCGGTGCTGAGTTTGACTCTGTGAATCTAGGTCTGTGTGTCTATTTCTTTGCTGAAGTACTCTGCACAGCAGTCTACTTGGTTAACACAGAATTAATCTGTAAAAGGTACTTCCAGAATTAAAAAATTATATGGTGTGGTATAATATATGACAACAGAACAGATTACGAAATTTGTTGATGTCTTAAAAGTGTCCAGACAATGGCTGGTATACTACAGCAAAACAAATTATTGCAAAGTGACCCAACTTACATTTCTCTCTAGTAAAGGAGTCACAATATTTTAATGTTCTCAAAAAAATCTGCAATTAGATGAACAATAAATAAGACCAAAATGACCACACAGAGATGTTGCAGTGCTCAGGGCAAAAACATGCGAAAAGAAGACAAGGGAGAGAAAGAAATTGTACACTCAGAGATAAAACACTGTGTAATATTTATGCACAACAGGACTGAAATATTTTTGCACTTTTCCTTTAACTACTTTTTTTATTTATTTCCTAATAATATATTATTATACAGCCTAACAACAACTAGCATTTATTACAATGTGAAACTGTTATCAGTTTTCTCATATTAAATAAAAATATATGTTTAAAAGCATAGTTCACTGTTTACAAATCAACCCGCAATTCTAATCATATTCTCTTTTCCTGAGTCTGAGTTTTCTGTGATCCAGGAATTTGCTTTAAATACTTTAAGATTTCAAAACAATTTTTCCCTTTATAACTCATAATTTAACATATTCTTAGTAGTCTAGTCTGTAAACAGGTAAAGGAAAATAGGTTACAAGGGTAGAATATTTACAGAATTAAATACACTGGAAGTGATTTAGAATATGGAGATACTATAGTGCTTTGATGTGACCCTGGTTAGTGATTAGTGTGCTTAGAATTGCTATTTGCTCAGCATGAAATAGCAGAGAATGTGACAGTGATTTGTCCTCAGATGTGTTCTTTAGCCCTCAGAATACATGAAGAATATGAAGAATATTTTTCATGTGGTGTAACACAAAGACGTGTCCATCATATCACATTGCAGATGTGAAATACTTTGCGAGATCTTTTGAATATTTTTCACCTGTTTTAGAGATCGTTCTGGTTCAAGTGAGAAAATCTCTGTGAGTTGCAATTCACTAGTGTTAGCACGTTCCTATCTATATCAGAAAAGCAGTCTTAGAAGTAGAAATTTGCTATTCGCTCCCAACTTCAACGGCAAATTATTTCTACTATAGGACACTTAGCATAGGAACTGTGGGAAATAACTACAGTACTTTCCATTTCTCTGTGTTGTTTTTCCAGAAGGAAAAGTAAACTCCCTGATTCCTGCAAATAAGATGCTGTGAATTGATCCTTATAGTAATGCACAGAAAGGTAAACAGACGCACAGCAAAAAAATGGTGAAAACAAGAGGTGATGTACAGCTCTGAGTTCCTGGCTGCCTGCATAGAACACTGCTGCCATAAGGAAGACAGCAAAGCAAAATAACCATGAGAAGGTATTTTTTTCATATTATATTTAAACAATTTATATTAAAAGTACAAAGTCTTAACAACATAAATAAAAATTACTAAATAAAACATTTTCTCTTCCAATGCCCTCAGAAATTGTCCTTCTGGTCTTTTACGAAGACCTACAGTTTTATTTTGTCGCCATCTTGGAGAAAGTAACTTGTCCTACAGTTCTACTGCATTTTTACTTTTCAGAGTTCTCAGTAGATCTTTCAGCCACCTTGTGACAAAATTATTTCTAAGAAAAGAAGTGTTCTTGATGGAAGTATTTCTTGGATGTTACAAAAAAGACGCATTGATTGTATTGTTACACAACGCATCTTACACTTCAAATATGTTTCACAGGGTCACAATCTCATAAAAATTTTAGATTTGATTAGCAACTTCCTGTAAGAATAGTAGCACACAAGAATTTAAATCCAGAAGATGGCCTTTAATGTTGTGTAGTGAACACTTGTCTTATGTTTTCCGAGTTACTTGCACCTTACATTGAATTCCTAACTGAACTTAATTGGTGAATGAGACCTTTCTTTACAAGATAGATTCATTGTCTTGAAAAATAACTACAGGTGGAGATTTATAATATGTATGGTTTATTGCAGATTTCTTAGTGTACAATATTCCTATGCTAAGCATATTGTTCCGTTTCCCATGTGCTGGTTTTGTGAACCTGCCTGATGTGAGGTGATACAGGACATATTTTTTTTATTTTTTAGTCCACATCTGCAGAAAAAGAAAGACCTACTTGGAACATCAATGACACAAAGGAACTTTTTTGCGGAAGAGTTCATACTGAGCACTGGCATAAAAATCAAAAAGTCTCAGAGAGAGTAAGAGAGAAGATGAAGTTTCCTGGATTGTATTGTGTGGAAAAAAATACTGTTCCTAAGGGAGAAATCAGTTCTCATTTAAAATGCTGAGTCCTGTCTGCCAGCCCTGCTTCCCTCAACCCCCAGTATTAAGCTCTGCATAATTACTACTGATATTTCAGCAATTGAGCTCTGATGTAAGCATCTTGAGAGTGAACCAGACAAACTTTAGATAAAGGAATAAACAGAGTGAAAGAATTAATTATAATATTAACATTCTCCCTCATTTAATTCTGTTGTTATAGCAACAAGAGATCCAAAAGAGTTATATGTATAAGACATGATTCCAGAATAGTGCAGTATTGTAGGTAAAGTTGGGAAAAATGTTTTAGAAGTACCATACAGAACATAAGAATTTTGTTACGTGTGTCTCTTCCTTAATCACGGAGTAACAAACGAGACTATAACAGTCCATGCTTACCTTTTTAAGATGGTAATTGTTGTTTTATAAATAGTAACAAAACTCCAGCAAGAAAACCTCATCCACAGGATTACTCAAAAAACCCACATCCTGGCAGAATGGCAAAAACTGGAGACCACTAATTTTAGTGTATGAACATAGATTTCTGTAATAAGTCCAGAAATCTTACCTAGTAATTACCAAAAATGATATCCCATGTCAAGAACAAAATCCCCCAAACTCCTTATGCCTTTCTAAACCTGAACAGCGTGTATAATTTTTATCACCTGAAATGGGAAATATGGTTTCTTTTCTTTCATGTCACCAACCTTCTGAGCAAATTAAATGCTACGAATAAGGTTCATCAAAATTCGTGACAATCATGACAATCTTCTGAAAAGCAGAAAAAAATTTGGAAATATTTCCCAAGACAGTTTTATTCCTGTCCCCAAACTCAATCAAAATACGAGATGACTGCAGCAGTATGAATCATACATAAATATAGAATAATATGGCAAAATCCATTATGAAGGCATGTTTATATAAAGCAAAATGATAGTTCTTGAGAGAGAGAAACAGGCGCAAACAATATTGTTCCTAACGTATCAAAAGAAAAACATCCAATTAACAGAGTGATCTGAATTATAAGTAAAATGAAATATGTTACCCCAACTGGCAGAAAAGAGACATGAAAATCTCCAACTGCAACTTTCTGGTAACATGGAGGACAGCTGAAGAGAGATTTGAGTAGTATTATACTTCATGTAACCAGGAAGTTCTGGGAAAGAGGAATATATTTGGAAGGTAATTTTTTTTCTTGATACTAGTCAGCTGTCAATGAATTAGTAATTTTAATACTTTTAATTTAGTTTCTGCAGAAGAGGGAGCTTCAAAAGCTTGCTACAAATTTGTGGTGAATGACACACTCCACTTTGAAGCATAACACGGAAGAGCTGTGTGTTTAAAGACAGCATGAAAAGGAAGCCTGTTGGAGGCTGAAAGTCAATTTACAATTTTTATTTCTGTTGTATCTTCAAGAAGAGGTCATGTTCTGACTTGGTTTTGGAATTATGTATTGCATGTGCTTGTTGAATAATTCTTTCAGCTAGGCAAGGGCTAGTAGTAAACCCAAAAACTAAAAACCAAGCCGTAATTTGCCTTCATAGCTAAAACCTGCACTTGCATCCACTGCAGTTCTCCTCAGCTGGAGACCAGAGAAGCTGGTTTGCATTCTTAAAAGCTTATACAAAGTGTTCAATTCACGGGACCTCAAAAAATGAAAATGAAAATAAAGAGAGAAAGAATTAAAAACAAAGTTTGCATGCTGACCATGGCCATTATTACTCTGAAAAAGATATTAGGCTTATCTGCAATGCAGCGTGCCATCAGGCCAACCAGAAAGGCCATTTAGACAGTGGATAGTTCATAATAATTATCCTTCTTTTAATAATGATTTCTGTTAGTCTTTGTGACAGGAATTGTGGGAAGCTGTTCCTCCAGATGCTCTAGCGAGCACTGAATCTCCTTTGTGAAATGATTGAAACCTTCTTATATTCTTGGAGTGTGATGCAGACCTCAGACAGTGAAAGAAGTAGAAACCTGGAAGACTATTTGATCCTGAATGATTATGCAGTGTCACATTGACACCTGCCTGGATTAAATTTTGTTGGAGAGGTTGGTGTTAAGCAATGACTTCAATGATATTGATGGCCATGATATCTTAAACAGCGCTCCTTCCTGAACTGGGGCTAACGGGAAATATTTTTAGAGGCCTGAAAGGCAATTAGTCCTAATTTCTTATGCTTAATAGAGTACATTTACTTAATCACATCTATTATTTTATTTTTCCTAAAATCAAAAGGTGTATTTGCCTTTGCACCGCCTGTTAACTACAAGAGTGTCCAGAATGAGTAGGGAATGTAAATTAGGGCATGAATACTGACGTTCACTTTCATTTTTTATTGCTTATGCTATTTTAAAGAGTCAATTCATTTTCTATTTATTTTCAATGAAAGACTGAGCTAGGAGACCCTTGAAAATGTCTATGACTCACTGAAAGTTCTTGTGATCTTTAAAAGCAGTCCTGAAAAATCTAAGGAGGGTCTTTTATTTATCCATCATATAAAATGAGAGTGAAAACAGGTCCTAGAAAAGACAAAACAGACCTTTTTACCTTCTCCCAGTATTGAGATTGTTTTTCAATAAATTCTATGAAATTATGCAGAAGAATGAATCTATTGTGCACACGAATCTATTGTACTGTATTTTAGGATTTAAATTATACAGATGAGGATCATGACAAAACTTGGCTTTGTGTTATCATTGTAAATAATTTTTAGGACATAACAAAATCATAGAATAGTTTGAGATGGAAGCAACCTTTAAGCTCATCTAGCCTAAATCTTCCTCCAATAAGCAGAGACATCTTCAACTAGATGAGGTTATGCAGAGCCCCATCCAGCCTGGCCTTGAATGTTACAAGGCACGGGGCATTGACCACCTCTTTGGGCAACTTATTCCAGAGTTTCACTACCCTCATTTTAAAAAACTTCTGTATGAACTGCTTTTTCAGACTCATAGGTATTCTGAGGACAGCTACATAAAAAAGTTAATCAAGCTCAAATAATAAAAGAATGGAGATTTGAGACTTGGTGCTTGTTCCAACAGTTTATCCATTGTGCAGTTATTTAAACAATATTTGATTTTTCTTTTCATAACCTGTTAACTAATAAAAAAACAATGGCTATTATGGAAGTTTTTGCTCTGCTTGTTTCAGTTTGGGAACAGCAGCAGCACCGAAATGACATTTTAATGTCATGAGCCTGGAAAAAGACACATAGTTTAAGAACAAGGCACAGTTCTGGTTTTGCTTTGTCTCTTTTTCTCACTGCAGCTACTTCACAGAAGGAAGATATAGCATATTCAATCCAGATTTGAGTTGATTCTCGCAATGTTGCATATAAGCAAATAATTAGATATGAGTACAGTTTTTTATTAATTTTGTAATTCATTCTTCTCAGTTGGACTTGCTAACATTAAAATCATTAATATATTCACCCTTTTAAAATGTATATAAACTTCAAATAAATAGTTGTCTGCCACTAAAGTTTGTTGTGAATATCTGCATGCAAAAACAACAAATACACAAATCTGCAGCACTGGAAATTAACTTTTAGTTATCTGTTTGCTGAAATTATTTAGAATGTGGAGTTCACATTTCTGTATTAGTTATGTATATAAATCATCCATTCTGGAAATAAGAACAATATCATATTTCAAGCAATACCATTAATTATATTGACTTATAAATAAATTATAATCAGTTATAACTGATAATGCAATACAAAACTCAGTTGAAAATGTTGCAAATGCATCAAATTATTTTTGAATGTGAATGGTTATTAGGAATAGTCTTGGGTCTTTATGACACTAACTGCTCTGATCATAGACAATAAGGAGATCCATATTGCATGGATTGAAGAGGATAAAACATGTTTGAACCTGAATGTAAGATGCATTCCAGAGTCCTGAGGAAGCTGGCTGATGTGGTAGCCAAGACACTCTATGTAATATTTGAAAAATCAAGGCAGTCAGGGGAAATTCCTTGTGACTGGAAGAAGGGCAAATTTGTGCCCATTTTTAAAAACAGTCTAAAAGAGGACTGTGGGAAATACCAACCTGTCAGCCTCACCTCTGTGCCTGGGAAGATCATGGAACAGATTTAGATTATCCCTAAGTAGATAAAAAGCTAGCAAAAGGTGAAAGGGAATCAGTGGTTTTAGTGAGAGATTAACACCCTAGGTGAAGAAAATTAAAGTATTATTCCTCAAGATCCAGTATTGGGAATGGTCTTATCCAATGTTATTACTAGCAAGCTTGTAACAAAAGCTAAGTCTGCACTTTTGAAATTTCATGATGACAAAACACTTGGAGTACTGTTGACACAGAACAAATAATGGAAAAGTGGATGATCTTTGAAACTGGAGTACCAAGAGGAAATCAGGAAATGGCATGAAATATAAAAGCATAAATTTGCAGAGCTAGGGTTTCTGTTAAAAAATTTGGCTTGTCAGTACAACGTAGCCCATGTATGTTCCTTTGTTAAATTGCTTAGATTCTTATATCTCTGACAGCAGAATTATTAATTTACCCTGCTTTCATATGCTGCAAGTGGACTTTACAAATGGCCCCAAAAGTTTGCTTGTTTGAAAGGAGTACGTGGTACCTAGCCAGAGCTCACATGATGTGCTCACTAAAGTTACAATTATAAGCACCAGAAATAGAAGTTTAAATGAGCCCCTTTATCACCATCTCTGAACTCTACTCAGTTTAGTAATAAGAAAGTAAAAGAAATAAAAAAGGCAAAGGGTAAACAGCCCTTTTGATTAAGAAGTCACAAGTATAGCCAACCAACCCTTTTCCCATTTTATACCCAGACAAATAACATCTATTTATAGTCTAAAATGCCTTTATCTTATTCTCCTGCGTCTCCTGCTTTTGAATCCTTTATCAGTCCTGTAGTATTTTAACTCAGTCTCTCCGCCCTCTGTTCTTATGCCAAGGGACCCTCTCTCCAGAGTATTAATTAAATCCAAATGAGATATTTCCTCAGGTGCTTTTATTTGCTTTCTGTTATTTTAGCTTAGGAGTCAAATTCCAGCAAACCAGAAATAGATAACATGCTCTCTCCTAAGGTGAATTCTTAAATGCAAACTCAAAATTCAAGATCTTTGAATCAAGAGTTTTGGGTCTGAAAAGTCAAGACATAAAAAAAGAACTTATCTTTTTATTTTTTTAATAAAAACACATTTGTAATATTCATTCCAAGGAAGACAGTAGTAGTGAGCATGTTGGAGATTTTTTTAACAGCATTTCAACTTTGCAAGAAGTGAAGATGAACAATTTAGTAGTATCTATCAAAGGTCCAGTAAAATCACAGTTGGAAAAGACTGTTGGAAAAGACCTTTGAAATCATCAAGTTTAATCATACCAGTCTACCACTAAGCCACATCCTGAGCACTTCATCTACCTGTCTTTTAAACACCTCCAGGGCTGGTGACTCAGCCATCTCCCTGGGCAGCTGTGCCAGTGCCTGATAACCCCTTTGGTGAAGAAATTTTTCCTAATGTCTAATCTGAATCTCCCTTGGTGCAACTTGAGACCATTTCCTCTTGTCCTGTCACCTCGAATGATGGATGTTAGTTCAAGTCTAAAACCTCCAGCTGAACTCTGCCTGCAGGCTTTGTAGTGTGAGCTTTTATGAAATTATTCTGTTAATTTACAGAATGAATTCAGTGGTGTGTCTAGTAGTAAGAATAAAATTATAAATGTTGATGTAGATGGCTGTGAGACACTAGCTGGAGAAATTATTCTTCTTCCTACAATGTTTTCCAACTGTATTTTTAGCCAGTCTCTCTCCTTTGGGACCACGGAGTACAAAATCCTGGGGGAATAAGATAATTAGTGTGCAACATCCTCTTTAATCACAATATTTTAAACATAACACATTTAGATATAGAGCATTTAATTTGTGATCCCAGTGCATTTTACTGGCAGTAGATGAGTCTCATTACACCTGTTAGTAATATTACATCTATTTAATGAAAGTTTCAACGGAGAACTGGACAGGGTCAGTGACTTACCTCAAGAGGCTGGTGAAAAATGGGAAAAATCAGAAATAGGAACTAGAAGTAACCATTACCATACACTGATATCAGACCTAGGCAACAGCACAGGCTGATTTCACAGTTTTACAATGACACCTTTTCAAAATGTTTTTAATCAGCTGCGTTTTTTTTGTGAAGAGTGTTCAGTTTCTTAGGAAAATGGGATTTTCTATTGAAAAAAACCCAACCTTCTGTAATGAAAATGTTTTGGTTGAACATTTTTTTATTTTGACTGGAATATTTTTAAGGGACTCATAGTTTAGCTACTGCATATCCCTATTTTTCTGTAAGACCTGCATTTCATGGTCTAATTCTCCCTGCAACATACAGAGTAACCACAGATTTCAGGGATGCCCTGCTTTTAACTTCTTTGAAAGAGGATACAGATGTGTATTACGCCTGATGTCATCTAGTTTCTGAGAACAGGCATCACACAACCCTTTAAGTCACTCTTACATACTTAAAGGCTGAAATCCATTTTTGGGGGTTGATGTTTTGATATCAAAACTTAAAATCAAGAGAAAAACATTTTATTTTAACCAACATTTTAAGGAATAAAAAAAATTCTATTACCAATAAAACAGCTGCTTTTCTTTCCTGTTCCCCAATGATAAATATGTGCATGTGTGTTTTTTGAATGATCACTTTACAAGTTCTCAAATTTTATATCATGTATTTTTGTATGAATTGTGCATTTTAAAAGATCTTATCTATTACAATTTGAAGTCTTTTTCTACAATCACTCTTGGCCTACTCTTTTCAGATATTCTTGATTTTAATCTTTGCCTATGCACTATCAAAAAAGTCAATTTTATTCTCCAGTCCCACCACATTTCAGTTTACTCACCAAATCTTCATTCTGTTTTTTTTCACTGTCTTGTCTGATCTCTGCAGTTCTGATCTGATGAATCTTACAGAGAAATACATTTACAGGTTGCTGCTGTGGCACCAGGGAAATCACTTGTACAAAATTTGACATCTTGACTCTTCTGCCAGGTGTCACTGGCTTCCAGGTTGTTGCAGAATTGATCATTATTGATTTCAAAAGTGCCACTGACTTTCCTTCTGATACCATCTCTCCTTACTAAAAAAAAATAATACCCGATCTTTTGCACAACATGCTCCATCTGAGGGAGTCTGATTATGACATGGATTCAGATTACTCAGAGTAAATGAAGTTTCCTGATTAACTGCTAAATCCAGTCAGATATGGGTCACAGGGCTCTCAATGTCAAAAGACAATTCTATTCATTCTACTGGCATGAGCTTATTCCCTATTAAAAGGATATTTCTACCTATAACAGTACTGCAAAATGCTCACTTATTGGGACAGTATTGTAAACAACCTTGGACAAACCAGGTGTCTCACTTAAGAATGCCTCACATGCATATCAGTGGACATTAAATTAAATATTATCTGATGATTTATCTGGGCAAATATGCAACATGAATTATACATATTATCTTGACTGGCACTTGAGTGCAGAGCTAAGATAATGTAATTTCTTCCAGTCTTACGATTCCACATGGCCGCATCAGTCCTGTAGCTTGTATCTACCCTGTACTCTGTGTTGTCCCTTGTCTAATCAGGAAAACTATCAGAAAATGCCTCAGCTCCCTCTGTGCTGGGACTTTGCTTCCAAAGATTTTTCTAAGAAAACCAGGGAAAATTGTAACTGTGCTGAAAAGTATCTGTTTTTGCAAGTTTCTCCTTAATTGCTGTATTGTCATCATCATCACCAACAGTCAAAGAATAACATTCTGCAGATGTTCTCTTGTCTTCCCTGATGACTGTTGGGGAGACACATGGAAATAAAGGCATTCCTTCCATTGTTAAGTGTAAAACTAGGTTGGCGGCTGATCACAAGATGTTTCACAGCATTTCTTTAAAGCCAGGCTTATAAAAGGAAAATATACAAATGCCACTAGTTTTAGAAGGCTATGTCAACATTGTCCTAAGCTGAAAGGAATGTTTAATAGTAGAAGTAAATAAGGAATGTGAAACACAACCAATAAAACCCAGAAAAAATAAATTAAGTACATACTATGTCTTAAGGAGAAATCTCTAAATGATGGGTGAAAAAGTCTACCACAATGTAATCATGGTGTACGAAAAGAAGCAGTATGTGTCAATGTACTGAAGATTTCATCTTTTCCAAGTCATTCACTCATTCCTGAGCATATTCATCTCTTGTTCCAACAGGAAGGAAACAGCAGAGCCACAGTCTGGAGTGTCTTCCCAAAACTCAGGAAACAGACTAGGATCACCCTAGTCCTCCTGAGAAAATCCATTAGATTGACCAGACTTGGTTTTCCGTGGCATTTCACTACCCAAAAAAAAGGAAACTAAGAAAAAAAGCCTGTTTGTACGCTTGCAATGCATTTATTTTACATTTAAAATCTGAGGGCTGCCTGTTTAGAGATGATTAAAGAAGAATTTGTTAAAATAAAACATAAAACACAATCTCTGTAACAGTCCAATCCCCACAATGCTCTTGCTACAACTCTCTTCTTATCAGTGGAACTCTTTTTGCAGCACAGCCCTCATGGATTAGAGTTAGGATTAACTTGCAATATGTCTCCATGATTCTTCTTTCAAGTTCAGGTTCCTACCAATAGCATCTCCCTTCTCAATCCACCTTTCCAATACCTACAGCAGTGATTTTAATTGTTAGGTTTCTCGTGTATGAACTGCTTCAACGTAATCTATTTGAAATGCACAGTACAGGTTTGGTTGCATTTTTTTTGCATTTGATAACATGAACAACAGAAGTACTAGCTGGCTGAACTGCCAATGTTACATGGTTGCTGTGAGGGAGCTCTGGGGCCTTTTAAATAAACTATGTGTGGTTTCCATAGATGTATAGCTATTTAACTAGTGCCTACAGCAGACAAGCACATGCAAAAAATAACAAAAAAAAGGATAATGAAGGCTGTTTGAGATTTGCCCAGCTGACATGTTAGTAGTGGAGTAGCCTGGGGAAAATGAAGTGAAACTTCTCCATGAAGAGACAATAAATGAACAATACACATAAATTCATGCACACATGCATAATTATGCAGAGATATAAATAATTGTGCTGGAAAAAGGAAGATGTGGTGTGATAGTGTAAGAAAAATTGGACTGGATCCAATACATCAAGTAAGATTACAGGGATATTTCAGCATCTGTGCTTACTCTGTAAATATTAGTGGTAGCACAGCTTGTCACTAACTCTCTGTATATCAGCGTGACTTGTGTTGTCCAGTAGGATATAAATGGGGAAATACATGAAACTGAGTAAATTAAAGTTAAGGAAATATAAGGAGAAAAAGTAATCTAAATATTCAGGTCTGTTAAAATGTGATTTTTTTTCCTTAGAGAAGCAGTAAAAACACCATCACTTCAATCATTTAAAACTAGATCAGAGAATTATACGGGGCCATATTATTCTGGCCTTGAAACTCTGTATTTTCTTTGGCCCTGATACAACATAAAACAGAACCTGGGGAGTTCCCCAGTTCCTCTAGGGAGAGGGAATATGCAGTCCACTAGGTCTTTTCTCATTCTTAACACGTATAGGAAAATCTTGAGATGGGATTGAGTCTCTGAAAATAAATACTGTAACAGATTTGACCATGTATTTATGTGATTTAAATTAATATCCTAGAAATATCTGGGGGCATGGGTGACATGATCTATTACAGTAGCAGAAATATGGCATTTTCAAATAGCATTCACGTTTTCAATGGAAATAGATACCATTTCAAGTCTTTCTGCATGAGCCTGATTGCATGTTATTTTGAAGCATCTACTGTAATATTACTGTGTCTGTGGTAAGCATTATCTTGAGATTGTGAAATAAATTCTATTTACTTGTCTTCTTTGTTGGTGGTTTATTTTTTCTCCAAGAAATAGATTCAATATCTATCAGAATTCATCAGTATGGCTAATAGAAGTATAGTTGCAGACCTTTTCACAAGTACAGTAACGAATTTTTTTATTTTATTTTTTTTTAGTATGTATTAACTTACTCTCTTTTATAGATGGGAGACCCTATTCATGTGTAACAAACTCTCACACAGCTTGAGTGAAAAACTTACCTTGAGACTAAATCCAATTAGAATTACACCAGCAGAAATTCTGGCCCCCTTTGTTTTAGGTAACCAGCTGGCTTATGACTTAGGTAGTGTCCCCGGTAAAGGTAGCAGCACTTGTTGCTATATAACAGATTTATTTTGTCAAAAATATTATCAAAATAATTTCTCAGAGAATCCATTCACAGAGGATAAATGGCCCTCACATATCCTATTATCTGGCCGGAAGTTGACATTTAATTGGGAATACTGTAGTTCAGCATTTAAATTTATTTTGAAAATCAGACTGAAATTGTACTTTATAGCTTTTTTTGTCTTGTCATAAAGATAATTTGTGTCAGCCTGATGAGGAAGAGGATATCAGATAATTACGACCACAACTGCCTTTTGAAATAATTTATTAATGTAAAAAGGAAGCTGTACACTTTTTACTAGCTGAGAACATCTTTAAATTCCAGCTATACAGTATATCACAGTATCACAGTATCACAAGGTTGGAAAGGACCTCTGAGATCATCAAGTCCAACCTATAACCTAACACTAACACCAACCATCATCTAGACCATGGCACTCAGTGCCTCATCCAGTCTCCCTTTAAACACCTCCAGGGTAGGTGACTCCACCACCTCCCTGGGCAGCCCATTCCAATGGCCAATCACCCTTTCAGTGAAGAATTTTTTCCTCACATCAAGTCTAAACTTTCCCTGATGAAGCTTAAGTCCATGCCCTCTGGTTCTGCCACTGGTCACCTGAGAGAAGAGACCAACCCCTGCCCGACTACAACCTCCTTTTAGGTAGTTGTAGAGAGCAATGAGGTCTCCCCTGAGCCTCCTCTTCTCCAGGCTAAACAGCCCCAATTCCCTCAGTCGCTCCTCATAGGGCTTGTGCTCCAGCCCCCTCACCATCTTCGTTGCCCTCCTCTGAACACATTCCAGTATCCTAACATCTTTCCCATACTGAGGGGCCCAGAACTGGACACAATATTCAAGGTGAGGCCTGACCAGTGCCGAGTACAGGGGGACAATAACTTCTCTGGTCCTGCTTACTACACTATTCCTGATGCAGGCCAGGATTCCATTGGCCTTCTTGGCCACCTGGGCACACTGCTGGCTCATGTTGAGCTTCCTGTCCACCAGCACTCCCAGGTCCTTTTCTACCTGACTACTCTCCAGCCACTCTGTCCCCAGCCTGTAGCTCTGCATGGGATTGTTGTGTCCAAAATGAAGTACCTGACATTTGGACTTATTAAACATCATCCCATTAGAATCGGCCCAGCTCTCCAATCTGTCCAGGTCCCTCTGTAGGGCCATCCTACCCTCTAGCAGATCAACTCTTCCTCCCAGCTTGGTATCATCTGCAAATTTGCTGATGATGGACTCAATCCCCTCATCCAAATCGTCAATAAAGATATTAAACAGGATGGGACCCAATACCGATCCCTATATCCTATTTCAAAAAGCAAAGTATTTATTAATTGTCAGTATTCATGACTGAAAAAGTGTGCAGTGCTTTGCTTCTTGGTATCTATTAAACCAGTCTGCCAGTTGATGAACACAAGTAGCTCTGACTACAATGAGATAGCTGACTGACATTACACAGGGTGATTCGGTTTATCAAGTGTGAAACTGGCTAAATTCAACAGCATTTCTTTATATCTTTTGGAAGTTGTTGCACTGTGTTGGGACCCCATGGGGCGGGTCAGAGTCAGAAAATGTTTATTTGTGCCCTGAACTTCAAAAAGTTCAATGTCCTGGTTAACTCAGTCATTCATGAGCTGATTAAAAATGAAACAAGATGCTTGAATTTTGCATCCTGGCTTTGAAAGAACTACTGTAAAAATCAATTTAAAGAGATGAGTATATATAAATGTAACCTCTGATTTAAATTAGTATTACATTTACGTTTAAATAATCCTGATAATATCTAAGATATTCTATACCTATTTTTTCTATCTGGATACTGCCTATTCTTCTGAAATCATCCATTTCTTTTCTTCTTTCACAAAATCCCCTCTGTAACTCTTTTTCTCCAAAGTCGGTGACAAACTTCACTGGCTGTTGGGTGAGTGCTAGTGTAACCTGGAAGAGTAGAACTTGATTCAGAGTAGTTGTGTGGTGAACATTAGCATGCTCTCATGCTACTGTGTTTGCCTGGGTCTTAAACAGTGCTTGATGACCTAATAGGACAAATCAGGAATGCATGCAGCTTTTTTCTTCTGCCAAGTCTATGAAATCTCTTGGCATGCTCTCCTTTGGGAAATCATTTGAGGATTTTCACTTTGCTTTCCAAACTCCTTCCAGACTGTAGTTCTTTAAGAAATATTTTCTTTATGCAGCAAATTGAAGAGTCAGAGCTCTTCTACCCAAGACATTATCTACAACACTTCCTAGGATCCTCTAAACAGCAGGTATGGCTCCTGTGTCAGTCCCACATTTCCTGCGAGAAAAGAGAAGAAGAGAATGTGCTCTGACAACACCACCCGTTCTTCTTAGAAACACAACGGTTCTCTGCTTTCTGGAAAATTTTCAAGGTTGTAGGCCCTTTTAAAAACAAAAAGTGGATAAATACCTTGACAGTTCCTCCAAAAGATTTCTTTTACAATTTGTTATAAAAAGGAAAAAATTCTCTTTCACTGGAACAATCTTTAAAAGAACAAAACAAACTTTTGATGTTTTTCGATATCTTCTAAAATTTTCTGGAGTTATAAATGTAGTATGAAATACTGTAAATATATAGTTTTAAGCTAAAAAAATAAAAGTATTTAAATCCAATTTGCCTAAACAATTATTTCAAATTCTATTGGCACGCAAAATATTTAGTCTCCACTAACTTGCATTTATCTATGAGATTTCCTTAGTGCAGGTATTGTACTGTATGCACAGTGATTCCGGATCAAAAAAAGCAGAGAAAAGCTAGTTTCAAAGGGGCAGAGATCATAACAAAACAACATTATCTCCCTTCTGTTTTTTTTTGCTAACTAGAAACAGAAGGTATGCAAAATCTTACAGGGCATAAGTCATGTGATTTCTGAGAACAGTAAAAACTTTTGGTGTCACAATGGCTTTAGACTTCACTTTTGAAGAAGAAAAGAGAGTTTACAGACTTTGAAATGTCATTTAGTTCCATCTCTTTTCCCAAAAGTACACAAACCCAAACCTATATTAGGTTTCACATGCTGTGAAGAATCTCTAATTTGTGAAAAAGATAACCTTTTTAGTGATTATTTAGAATTTACATATTGTGGGGGATGGTTTCATAAAAAGCTGCCTGCTCTTGGGAAGCTTATGGGAAGCACACAAAAGGCACTCACTTTGAAACATGACCAGGGAGTAGTAGTCCTTCACCTGCTTACTGTGTTTATTTTACAGCAAAAAACTGTTGAGTGTAACACATGTCTGTGTAAAACTGCACATGTCTGAGAAGGGCTCTGTTCCTCCTATCACTAAGTCTGTATTTTCTATTCATTTAGGAATTATGTAAATATTTTATCACGAAAATGTTATTTTGCTATCGGACATAACATAAATTCAGTTCACCTGGTATTATATCAATTAGGAAAGAAACAGATAGACCATCCAGAATCTACAAATAAAACATATTTGGGTATACAGGGCAAGTCCTCAGTGACTGCAATAACAACTCAATAGCAGCACCCATAATCCAGGGCTGCTGGACTTTTCTAGGACCTCATGAAGACATAGTATACTCCCTGTTAACATTCCTCTTTTCCTGAGACTTGCAGGGTACATAGCCTTACCACTCGTTCTTAGAGCTAAACAAGGAGGGGATATATTCTTGAACACTGCAATTACAGTGCTGATACATCCTCAGAGATTAGTCTGCATCCTATTTCTGGAGAATGTAGTATTAATTATGACTATATTGTGGTTGTAAGCCAAATCAGATCACTAAGCAAAGTCAGTTAAGCGTAGAAAAGAAAGGAAAAAATATTCTTGGTCAAATCCCCTTGATTTTATTGAAGGATGGTAGGAAACAGAAGACAGAAAAGACACACTAAATTTCAATAATGCCAAAAGTTAGTGCGACCTTAGTCACTCTGATAATTTCATACCAATTTCATAGAGTAGAATCATAGAATTACTTGGTTGGAAAAGACCTTTGAGATCATCGAGTCCAACCGTACCTGTCCACTACAAAACCACATCCCTGAGTGATTCACCTACCCATCTCTTGAATATCTCCAGGGATGATGATTCAGCCATCTCCATAGGCAGCAGTGCCAGCACCTGAATACTCTTTGGTAAAGAAATTCTTCCTAACATCCAGTCTGAACCTCCCCTGGGGCAACTACTTGCCATTTCCTCTTGTCCTGTCACCTGTCACTTGAGATAAGAGATCAACACTTGCACTGCCACAGCCCCCTTTCAGGCAGGTGTAGACAGCAACAACGTCTTCCCTCAGCCTCCTCTTCTCCAAACTAAACAACCCCAGTTCCCTCAGCCGCTCCTCACAGGACTTGTTCTCCTGCCCCTTCACCAGCCTTGTTGCCCTTCTCTGGACATGCTCCAACACCTCAATGTCCTTCTCGTACTGAGGGGCCCAGAACTGAACACAGTACTCGAGGTGTGGCCTCACCAGTGCCGAGTAAAGGGGCACAATCACTTCCCTGGTCCTGCTGGCCGAACTGTTTCCGGTACAGGCCAAGACGCCATTGGCCTACTTGGCCACCTGGGCACACTGCTGGCTCATATTCAGCTGGCTGTCAGCCAACACCCACAGGTCCTTCTACTCCAGACAGCTCTCCAGTCATTCTTCCCCAAGCCTGTAATGCTGCATGGGATTGTTGTGTCCCAGGTGCAGGACTCTCCATTTGGTCTTGTTAAACCTCATCCCATTGGTCTCAGCCCATCAATCCAGTCTGTCCAGATCCCTCTGCAGAGCCTCCCTTCCTTCAAGTGGATCAACACTGCCACCCAGCTTGGTATTATCTGCAAACTTGCTAAGGGTGCACTCGATCACTTCTTCCAGATCATTAATAAAGATATTGAACAGGACGGGACTCAGCACTGAGCCCTGGGGAACGCCACTCCTGACCGGCCTCCAACAGGTTTTGACTCCATTTGCCACAGCATTTTGGCTTGGCCATCCAGACAGTTTTTCACCCAGCTGAGGCTGTGCCTGTCCAGGCCAAGGGCAGCCAGTTCCTCAAGCAGAATACTGTTAGAAAATGTGTCAAAGGCTTTAGCTAAAGTCCAAGGTACACCACATTCACAGCCTCCCCCTCTATTAACAGGGTAACCTTGTCATAGAAGGAGATCAGACTGGTCTGGCAGGACCTGCCTTTCATAATCCCATGTTGACTGGGTCTGATCACCTGGCTGTCCTGCATGTGCTGTGTGATAGCACTGAGTAAGGTCTGCTCCATGACCTTCCCCAGTACTGAGGTCAAGCTGATAGGCCCATAATTCACTGGATCCTCCCTCCAAACCTTCTTTCCCCCATGACATTGTTTCTGAGCAATGTTGAAGATGTTTGACAGTTACTCTTCCTATGCTTTCAGCTAGATGAAATATGCAGCTCATTACAGTGCTTGACAGGAATAGAGAATCAAGCACAAGAATTTGCTGACAGCTGTTGTGTGTGTATGGTTTCATCATTTTTCCCCCTTTCAATTGTGGAGGACTTTTCTCAATTATATATTACTATAGTAATTTCATCATCCTGATACCAACTTCATTGAAGGACTTTTAGCCCTATTGCCAGGAGCTCAGGAAATTCACTCTATTTAAATAATCCAAAAGAGAAGAAGAAAATCAGATGAGAGATTGTATATGATTTCATCTACTGTGCCGCACAGAGAGACAGAAATGAATGTACTGTTTCTGGTAGGAATTCAGGTTATGCTGGAACATTTCTTTCTTCCCTTGCACAGACACATATCTTAGATTAGGCTACTGCTCTTAATGAAGAGCAGTTTTGATGATGACTGGCACCACAACTGACTCCCAAAAGAACCTGCTATATTTAAGAGAGAGTACTGTGAACCAGAACAGAAGATGAGGGCCTGAATAGTAGTATACAGGAAGAGGACCCGTATCTGCTGACTTTTGATTCCATGGACAGTCAGTGACTATGGGGTACCTTAGGCAAGACTTTATCAAGTCTTAAGCTGATTTCTTGAAATGTGAGTATGTGCATATTCTTGGAATATCAGAATTTTTCTTGGATGCTGTTGTTTAACGTTGGCAAGTTATCCTAATGCAATTTTTCTAGATAATAGCAGCAGAAATATTTGTAATTCTATGCATAGATTTTAATTTGAAGTTGGCTTAGACTTCCCTAAAAATATGAGAAAACCTCTTTGAAACTCTGGGGAAAGAAGAGCTTCACTATTTATTACCCAGATTAACACTTCCTTGCTCCACAGAATCTTGCCACATCTTCCCCATTTTTTTTCTAGACCTGGATGGCTTTACCATAAGCTAGCTAAATCTGAAGCCATTTCAGTAAGCTAAACTACACGCACACTAATCCACATTGGGCTGTCTCTGCTCTTTTCAGCCTGCTTTGTGCAGGGGTAGAGGCAAAAATATTTTTGCCTATCTGCATTCAAGGAGACAAGTAAATCCTTTCCCCTGCATTATCTGTGAAAATTATCAAACCATCAACTGCACCAAAAATTAGACAGCTCTGGTGTGTGGGACTCTGACCTGGTATTCCTGGCACCTCTTTCTCACTGCAGTGCCTTTTCTGAAAGGTGTCAATGCTGAGAACGAAAGAGCACTGCTTTCAGATTGAACAGGACTGCCGCAACCTTCTGGGTGAAATAAAAACTTAACCTGTCAAGCTGTGAACACTTTGGTAAGCTGCTACCTGATAGTTGAAATTTCCTTACATTGCTGTAGGTGACAGTATCGTGTGTTCTATGGCTGATACATGCCCCCCGTAAATGCCAGAAAACTGCCAGACAGACAGTTTCTGTAGTGTCTTCCATGCTGCAGGACAGTTGCCTCATCTATCTTCTAGAGCTGCCTGGGAGACTGAAAGCCATTTGTTTCCACTTTCTTAAAATCTATTAGATTAGTACATTTACTTACACTACCTGGGCTTGATTTATATTATAATCTTTATACATGAAGTTGTCACAGGAGACTCGCGCTCATACAGCTTATTTAAAATGCAATTAAAACTCATAAAACCAGAAGAGTTTCAGCTTCACTTTGCCCCCACTGAATTAACTGATAGATGTCTCACTAATGACAAGTGTGAATTTGAACAAATTCTGGGATCTTTTAAAGTATTTCACAGAAACACTGCTAGATTTTTATCTGGTATAGTTTTCTCTATTTTTTAAACTACATTCAAGGAAAATCCTTGTTTTATTTAGGGAAAAAAAAAGAAAGCTCTTTTGCTGTGTTTTAGTTCTGCTTTCTTTTATTTTATTGTAGCTCTGTTCAGTGCTACTAAGGCATTTAACACATAAAGGTCTTTATTCCAATCTGGATGTGTCTGTCATTGGAAGCTACTATGATCCTAAGTTGATAGGGAGAATAATTTGATGCTAAGAAATTTTAATGAAGCATAGAAAAGCAGACAGGAAAAAAAGGTCAATTGGGGAGGACTGCATTACAACACACTGTTTTCCAATAAATACTAAACCAAACATCTGCTGCTTTCTTTAATGTTTTGAAAATTTCATTTTATTAAGAACTGAGTATCAAATTACTTTTAGATTACTTTGAAAGTAATTTGAAGCTTAAATGTGTATTTTATGACTGTCTTCAGACTTTATGATGATTTTTAATAAGACCATTTTTCAATTTCCTTCCTTTTATGAAAAAAGGAAAGGTACTAAGTGAATACACACAGATTTCTTTCTCTTTACATCTTCCTTCTCAGCACAAATGCTTACTTAATAAAATAAATAGCTCCATGCTGTGCAATACATTTATAAAGAAACATAAATTGATTGAAAGCTCATGTGGTTTGGGCTTTACAGAATCAAAGTATTTCATAACTAAAGATTTGCTGAAAACCAAGCCTGCCTCATTCCAGTCTGTATGTGTTGATACGTGATACCAAAGGACCTAATTTGTTTGTTTTTCCTCTACCTGATTTCAAATTGGGAATCTAAAGGTGACAAAAAGAAAATTATAGAGTGGATGAAAAATACTTCCTCCTCAGAGCTCAAAAAAGCATTATAATAAGAGATTTATACAACATGCAGAAATCCCAGAAATCTCCCAATTGCAGTCAGATGTAGCAGAAAGAAGCATGCAAACAATTTGATGCTACTCCAGAAAGGTACCACAAAATGCATTAACCCTTTGTGTGCAGTTTTAACAACAATGTAGACCCACTGAAAAGCTTGCCATTGTCATTTTTGTTCTGTAGTTAGTGGAAGAGTCTTACGGACAGCCGAGTTCCTTTACTCCCCCTGGGTATGTGTAAAAGCCCATAAAGTCTACATGCACATATGCATATAAATTACCTGCAGCAGCTGTACAAGGTTATCTTGGTGTGAAGAGGGATCAGTGCTTCATTCTTTTGCGACTTCATTGCACCATGAGAAGTAGCATGGCTCCGCTTTGGACCCCTTGCAAACCACTTGGTTGTATGCTTGCTCTAAACCCAAGCCAGTAAAAGTTGCTGAAGATTGCTCCCTGACTGTTTTCACTCCTCAATCAGGCCTAACCTTGCTTTCATTCCTCTAATATTAAGATACCAACAAGAACAATAAGTATTCAAATCATCAGAGCAAAGTTAATCGGTTATTAGATCAGTGGTAAACGGCCATACATGTTTTCAGTCTTCCTCAAAGTATCTCAGCTTAGATTAGCATATGGATAAACACTGATGAGTAAAAATATGCAAGTCCCAAAAGCAGAGTAACTGGTGGCTTTTCTCCTACTGTTTTTCAAGGGCATATTTTTAGAAGCCTTTTTTTCTTTTTTCTAAAACTACTTCACCCTTGCCAAACCACACCATTACAATTATAAGAAGCATTAACTGATGTACATACCCTACAGTTTACTGACACAGTTCACATACACCACTCATAAAAATCATTGAATAGCAGCTCTGGAGACTTCTTTCCTCTAAGAACACAATACGTCATATTCAGAAAATAGAGAGATGCATCTCTCTAAATGAACACTATATTCACCAAATCAGTTGCCTCATAGCTTGTCTTTTGGTGTGTGCAAGACTCCATATCAGTCCCCAAAGACTGATACGGAGATGTATGTTACTATAAGGAAGTAAAATGTGTGTTAAAGTACTTTAAGAAATCAAAGGTAATTAATTTTTAGTGTGTATACAGTTTTCTGTTCAATATTTTAAGAAAAAAGGCAGTGAGGGTAGAAATAGTTCACTAATGTAGAGTGTATCTTCATTATAGAATGTGAGTTTCATCCTGTATGAACGTATAATTTCTTATGCCATTCCTAAATGTTGGACCTGTCAGGGTTAATATTCTTGGAAATTACTGTCACATTTGTTTATTGAGTAGTGATTCTTATATTTGACTTCTAATGTATGCAGTATTATATTTTGTTGCACTGTGTTTGGGGACTCCGAACTGCATTACAAAATATAAGAAGAAGACATTCCTAAAATGCCATTTACTCTGAAAGAAAGAAAGAAAATCCAAATTACTTTCTTACAGCTTTGACTGACCAACTGTTTTGTTATATATACAGTCGCTAGGTTTCAATAGTCAGAACTTCCATTGTTCTTTTGCTTTGTAGTTCTGCTTTAACTCTTCCTTTTGGTTTAAATTTTGAAAAATATTCTGCAGCCCAGTCATTACATCTTCACGCTAGCACGTGGATTAAAGGTATTGTAACTAACACTGTTCTGCGAAGTAAACTAGCCACACTTAAAAAGTAATTTTTTTAATTTTCAGCAGATTCCAGGAAGAGGGGTATGGATAGATAGTTCACTGTTCAAATACAATTTTTTTCTAACATTTTTGAACAAAAATGTGGCTGGATGTGTTGGATGGTTTTTCTGAACTAAATTTGCACCGTAATATGCAGAGAAGGTGATATTTTAAAATTATATGGCTGGCATACTTTTATCCACAGATAGGTCTGCTTTTTCTGTATTTAGATCTTCTTCAACACTGACCATTAAGCTCCCTCTATCGAGAGTACGTTTTTAAAACGACTGTAGCCATATATATCTTTGTCTGTCTCTGCATATATATATGAACATACTGCTTTATTTCTGCCTCTGAGTTGTGACAGCCTTTGGCTTTCAATCCAATTAAATGAGTCATACTGTTGTAAAACTCCAAGGAAAGGAAAAAATCAGCACCATAAACTTAGAAATAACAGGATTGCACTCTTTTTCCTCTTTGAAGGACACACTTCTCTTTCAACTGTATGACTTCCTTAATATTTTGTGGGTTCAAGATCAAAGAAAAGAACCCCTGATTTTTAATTCCACTGTGTGGTATATTTAGGAAGATCTATATACGTATATCTTATAGCTGTTTTTCAGAAATACTTACACTTTTTTTAAGGATTGAAAAAACGAATACATATAATATTTTAATATGGACTAAGAGTAAGGTCGTAAAATTCTTGCTTTTGTGTATTATTTAAGAGAAACTGGGAAGGTTTATCAAGTTTCAGTTGCTATGCAGAGAAACCTAACAAGAGTTCCCAAGGATTATGTGAAAATCCTGTTCCTCAAAGCGAGTATAGTTTTTAGGGAAATGTGACTTTCTTTCAAGTTTTTAATCACATCAAGTGTTCACTATCAGAACTATTAAAATCTACTTATTCCTCAGTGCAGTGCAACTGACTATGAATAAAGGATACAGGAGGTCTCTCCATAGCCAAGCACAATGTGTTTGAGCAAGGGTATTTGGATATTGGTTTCACTTTGTGTAATGTTCTGCCTAACTATGAAGAGCAGTTTAGATTTGGACAGACCTTGCAATCTGCAAGACATGTAACTCCAAATGGTGATCTTCTATGTAAATACATAACCAAAGGCCTGTATAAGAAGCAGAAACGACATCAGGAAAAGCAGATTTTGAGACGAGGAGACAGAAAAAAAACCCAGGAGATTTTGGAACGGAAGTTGTTAAAAAGAAAAGAACAGAAGCAAGCTATAAGAAGGGTGCAGAGCAGAAGAAATATAGGGTATATAGTATAATCCAGATGACTGGAAATACTTATTTCAATAATTACAAAAGGGTGTTTTTAAAGATTCAATGAGGGATTAGAAGCAGACATCATGAACAAAATGCATCCCTCTCACCTGAGGTGAGGTAACTACAATACCCAGATGATTTTTAGTCTGATGCTGCTAAAGCCTGAGTAATGATTTGGTGGTCTTTTAACTCCTTTTGACAATAACTTTCCTCTTCTTTGATTCATTTCAATATTAAATAGGTTTTGTAATCAAAAGGATAGTTTATAATTTAAAATTTTTGTTTTGTAGAGAATCCATAGCAACCTGTAGTTTTTGGGAGCAGGTACTGAAAGGATTTCCCTGAAAAGCTCCCACAGCTTCTATCTTCCATCACAATATATAGAAACAGCTTCAACTTTTTTTCTATTCTTATTGATTTGTATAATTATTATAGAAAATACTCAGAAAGGTGGGATTTGCTCTTGGTTTGTTTCTGCTAATGACAGCTTCTGAAGCATCTCTGCTGATCTGAAGCCACAAAGAGTATCAACAAAATGAACACAGTACAGACAAGAGTACTATGGTATCTAGATGAGGTATTTGAAAGAGAGACAGAAGAGCTGAGAAGAATGAAGGATTCAAAGAAAAGTCTCTTGGTGCCACTTCAGCTTGCTTGACATTTTGTGTCATGAGCTTGATAAAAGCCTCATGTATTGAAGTATAGAAAGGATGAAGAAATTCAGTTTGTGATCTCGGCTTCATTCGGGATTGAAATCTGCTTTCGAAATCAGCGCGCTAGCATTTAGTAATAAAGTGATACTGGAGAACAAGTAAGTTTCTTCAGTTACTTACATAAAGAATTATAATGAATTGGCCTTTCTGCATGCTTGCCCCAGGTACAACCTAAGATCTAGTATTTTTCTTCACATGGCTTTCTGGAAATAAGTGTTTATTAAAAAGTTTAAACAATAATTATGTAATTAAATGAATATGGAAAGAATATAATCTCCTTGATGATTTCTTCATACAGATGAATTAAACCTTTTGCTAGTTGACCTTTGTCCTTTTCTCTTGTATCTGTGGTAAGTTGTATTGCACCTAGTAACTGAGGATGAGAAGCTTAAAAACACAGCTCTTTGGGATTCTCACAATCTGTTATCCTGTAGGAAGGACTGCATTAACCATTTCTGTAGCACTTGTTTTGCCTCTGCTTCTATTTTCTGTAATAGTTCGCATAACTCTCTGTCATAGTTTTGCAGTTACTCTTTAAAGAATTATATCTTTGGTGTTTATTTACCAGATCCAGACTATGTAACTGTTTCCCCTGTTTTTTTCAGTAACTGACCTGTGCTACCACAGTTCATATGAGCTACCTAAAAGTGCAATCTATTATAAACAAAGACTTAATTACTAGGGTAAGAATCTCTGGCACCTATAAAGTCAATAAAGGGTACATAAATATGCCAAATTTGGTTATGGATTGTTACAAAACAATAGTGGATTTTCCTGATTAGGCAAGCTTTAAATGACTGACCCTGTGGTCTACATGTGAAGTGTTCTGTAGCCCATTCTTTCACATGATAAGGTAAGTACACAGTAAGTGTATGGAAAGCTGTGTTCATTTAGCAATTAATAAAGCAATTAAAATACCAATTTGGTATTTCGAGATACTTTCTGCACTAAAAGTTATTGCTGTATCATTATTTTGCGTGGTTTGTGGGCATAGAGCTAGAAGGCATTTATAATTGAAAATTGAAGGTAACTGTTACACTCTGTGAGTAAAATACAATATGTAAATTTCTCTTATACCACTCAACAATCTCTTGGTTTACAGCCAGATCTGCAATACACAAAATGGTGGCAGAGGATATTGCACTATCCTTTCTGTAATAAAAACCATCATGAAATGTTATTGATGTTGATACACAGCTGATGAGAAAAACAGAGGGTGAGTTTTGGAATAGAAGTTGTTGGATTTTTTTCACTTACATATAGTGATTTTCCAAGCTGCAGTATGCTGGAGCAAAACAGCATCACACTGATTATTCACCTAAATGCAAATGTAGCTGATGTCTGAGATGGTACATGATGATTAGGTCTTCATTGTAGTATAGCAGTAAGAGTATATACTTCTTGCCACAAAGCCTGTAAAATTATCAAGTCAGTATTTTTATGCCTGTATCTTTTTGCAGATTCTATTTTCTACACAAGACATAAATGCAGTTCTCATTGACATATTGTAGTGAATGAAAAACTTCTTAAACGTGTAAAATAGACAAACACAAATAATTCCAGCCTGTATATATGTATTAGCATAAGTATCTTGACTTGAAGATCTGAACAGTCATCCAAATAGGAATTATTATTAAAACAAATTAGAAGCTTTTAGAGCATAAAAGGCACATTTCATTTGTCTTCAGAGTGCGTTTCCTTCATTCATTTTGACCACTCCTTCCCTAGCCTCTTATTATTATTGAAAACTTTCAGAAAAGGAAGCAATAAATTCTCATGCAATATCAATGGTTTTTGATCAGCTCTGGAAGTTAAATTTGACCACAATAATTTGGTTATACATCATGCACAGTTCTGTTTTCTCTTCCTAATTTAAATGTAGCCATTGTTTTAAGACAGTTTAGTATTCACACATATTCATAAACTATGAAAAATATAATGCAGGATAAGCTGGTTAACTTCACCAAAGCTAGCTTGATATTTAGATTTTCCTCATTTTAACTGCAAAATCTTAAATTACAGTAACCATTCACTTCAAATATGAGATAAATTAAAGCATGTTAAAATGATAGAAAAAATATAAAACATAGAATCCCACTACTTGGATATAAAAGCAACGTGAAATGTTCCTAAAAAGAATGAGCTTATATTCCTTCCAGAGATACAAATAGAAGAGATACAATAATCCACTTTCCAGTTCCCAGGTAATTACAAACACCCCTTTACTTCAGAGAATATTTAGCATTTTTAGAACAGGCTGGGGAGAAGCAGTTATCTGTTTTTAAAATTATCGTTTTATGCATGTTCCTCATGCACAAATTCTCTCTCTGAGAAATAATCAAAAGAAAGAATTTAATTTTTGTTAATAGAAAGCTAAATTGCAATGTACATATAGCATATGTATGTGGCAAATATTTCATCAGTTTTGGAAGCTCTGGTCTAGCTTCCTAGAACATGGGTATATAAAGAGAGAAAGCCTCACTTGAGGCGTCAGCTATTAAGTTATCTGTGGAAGCATAGGAGGTTCAGAAACAGTTTGGTGAAAATAGAATATGATTTATCTTTATGAAACAACTTTGGGGAACTGAGCTGTATGGAAAAGATGCGCTCGAGTTTTGATATTTGTTTTCTAAAATCTCGGTTACTCTCTGCTGATGTTCATCACAGAAACAAGGTCCAAATGAACCTGCATCTCATAAACTGAATTCTCTACTATATTCTTTGATATACAGGTACATTTTATCATGTGTACAATGCAGTCTTCACCAACAAGCCCTTTCTTGGCAAAATCGTACTAATGGTCTACTCAAGTATTTGCCTTAAAAGACCATTTTTACGCTGCCTGTGCGTGTATAGATTTATGTGTGGAAGGAAGGGATATATTTCTGACATGGACTCCTTTCCTGGTTTTTGCTGCACTTCTCAAGAAATCAGGCAGCTGACACATCCTTTCTGGAGGTAATTTCCTGAGAACGGGAAGATTTGTGTGGTGACACTTGTGAAAATGAGTTGAAAGCAGAATTAGGCCCCAGGGAAAAAAACACAGTTGTATCCTTCCTGACTTGGAGGAAGTTTGTCATCTAGCAACCAGCTGGCTCAATTAAATTATCTTCAGAAACAACACGTGGCCCAAGCTGAGACAGAACTTTGAACAAGGCTAAAATCAGTAAGGTAAAGAACTTGTGTCAGCTAAAAGTATAATTATTTTTTTTATTACTATTAACACAGAGAAAACTTCTAGGAACAATATGTGCTTGTGCATATATGTATGTACTTGGTATGGGAGAATTTGCTAATCAGCTTTTCCCAAAGTAGTTTGATTGCCAGGACTGAGGTGGTTTTTCAAAAAGATTAAAGCTTTGCAATTTTTTTGCTTCCATTCTTCATTTTTTCTTAACTTTCACCACTGAAAACAACAAGAAATCTGGAGTTGGGCATAGAGTTGGAGGGAGGGCAAATGGAAAGGAAATAGGAAGCTCAGAGAAAAGGAGAGAGAAAAAAACAGATACTAAGAATTGAAACCAAAGATTGAAATAGTTCTAAATCACTATTATTTTTCCATATTATCAAAGAGAGATCAGTGTCAAAGGAGATATCAGCAGCAATAGCAAACTTTCCCTAGGCAAGATAGCCCAAAAAAAGCACAGCTATACAGACAAAAATGTAATTTTTCAAGTCAAAAATACAGAGCCTAGAAATCTCCAGCAATACTAGCAGGGCTGTGGGGGGTATGGGTCGGGCGAGGAGGAGGGAAATGAAGAGAAAGGCAGAGAGGACAGGCTGCTAAAATTACTGTAAATTCTTTTCTGGTCAAATATAAGAATGTGTATCACTCTGTGTATAGAAGAGAAAGTTTATGTGGAAAGGATAAGGAGCTGAATAAGTGAAAGGAATCTGTATAATTTTAAATTTCTAAAACCTGTATTCTTGAAAGAATGTCTTTATGAAATGCCTCTAGCTAGGTCTTTTAAGCTTATTCTTTTCAAAAGTCTTTCTTCATTATAATGTTAGATTTCATTTTAATCATAAAGTGAAATTGTATGCATATGGAACATGAGAATAGTAACTGTATTTTATTAAGTTTACTTATTGTAGCAGAAGACATATCAGTCATTTAGATAAGGAACTGTCACTGCAGATATTTTTTTTCTCTCTACAAGTGTTCCAGGTTCTGTCATCCTAAGAAAATTTTCACTTTGTAAGAGGACAGTAAAGCTAGGCTGGAGCCACCTCAGTTCATTCGATCTAACACCTTGTTCAAAGGCAAGATCAATTTGTCATCTCTGTGTAATGAGTGCTTTCTAAGATCACCCAATGGAGACCCCTTATGTCCCTCTCGTTCTTTGTTCCTTCTGTCAGAATTCTTTTCCTACTGTATTTGCATTTGTTTTCTGCATTTTATGCCTATCTCAGTAATCTTCCTTTGACTGTTCTCATAGTACTCCACAGTTTTCTCTAAGCTAAAGTATCCCACTTTTTTTTGCTGTTGTCAGTCATGTTTTCTAGAACTCCAGTTATTTGTTAGACTCCGCCAGACTCTTTGCAAGCGAGTGATGCACATTTTTCTTGAAGTGTAGTGGTACTTGTGATTTTCCTCTAATAATGCATTTATTGCAGTCTCTATTTTTATTAATGTCTTCCAATAGGGAGATTTTAGCAAAATGTGAACTCCTGTCCAGCATTTGTGAATCAAAGACACATGCTGTCTATCCCAGGTTGTTAACAGAATCAATAATAAATAAATAAATAACCATCTCTCTCTCTCTGCATGGTCTCACAGTCTCTGAGGAACTTTCCTCTTTAAAACATCTACCCCTTCTTAGAGTCAGTGACTAGCAATTACTATCTGATATGAGTAGCTAAGATAACTGTATAGATGATGCTTTCCAGCACACTTACACAAATCCTGTGTATGACCTGTCTGGAACTGAATGAAATCTTCTCCATTTTGTGATCTACACAGAATGTGATTTACTCTCATGTTGAAATATTTTGTTTCTTTTCTTCTTTTTCTCATGCAGCTCCCCGCACATAATTCAGTTTTCCAGTTCTGCTTTCTCTTAAGGCTTAAAAATTTGTACTACTGAGAAAGCTCTGACCAATATATCAAGCAATCTTCCTCACAGCAAGAAACTTGAGATGTATCATCTCTTATAAAGTAGAAAGAAAAAATACACTATCCCCTAAATAACACAGTCTTAAACAGCCACTCATTCTATGAAAATTTTTGCTTCTCCTTAAAGAAGTACTATTATTCATCAAATCTATTTTAGACTTTGGTTAAGACACCTACATTATAACCTAGCTAAAGACAGTATCCAAAATTAAAATGCGATAGGTCTGGTACCTGGCTCTTTCTTGTTATATCATCAGTAGATGGCGCTAATTCAGATTCTTGACAACATAACTGCTCTTCTTGAGAATGTTTGAGAAACGTATTCTTTATTATGAATTTCTGTGGACTAAGAAAATCCTTTTCATTGGAAAACAATAGGCATCTACTTCGTATTTTCTTTCAGGTCATATCACAACAAATAATCTCATACGTAACAAAACCTCGCACACTTCTCCCTTGCATAACTTACATGTCATATGGACTCCAATTTTTTTCCATTCCTTTTAAGGACGCCCCTGCTGCTTTGTCACAAACATTCCAGATCATGCTACATTGCAATCAGTGTAGTATTCCTATGCAATTACATCTACAGCCATGAAAGACACAATTATTAACAGTAAAATATCATTTGCTGCAGGACCTGATGCATTTCAATGCACTGCAAGATTGCTTTTTACCCATTTTGCCAAGTTAGAGAAAAGACATTTTTCTTTTACCTCCTTTACTTTACCCAGTTCCCTTTAATCTCCATAAAAGAGGGTCCCTGTGGCTGATAAGAAAATTCTTTTTGGAAGTAAAGCCTAGGAACTAAGGAAAGATACTGGAAGTTGTCAAGGCCTCACAGCCACTGCCACAGATTTTCAAGGAAATAAACAAAAATGCATGCAAATATTTTTCCAGTTTGTGATTTGGGTCAATAAAAAGAAAATGCTAATCAAAATAATTACTTCCTTCTGGGGAAGTGATGTATAAATCTGTATCAACACACAAGGGGTCAAAAGGGTTAAGCTGTTCAAACACTGTCTGGTTTCTTCCCTTTTCCCATATGTGTACTTCTTCTCACTCAACTGGTACCAAGTTGCACTTCAATGTAGTTATGCTGGGTCACAGTGAAAGACATGGAATAAATAAACACCTTTTAAATTAACATACATTAGCATTTTGACCCTACTGTAGTTACATAGCTTTGTGGATTTCAGATCCAAGCTAAGATAAAAGACTACACACATTTTAGAAAAAAATTTCTCTTATGCTATTGCAATAGAATTTTATAAAACCTTCCCTTCAATAATGTTCCTAATTAATAATAAATAAGTACTTTAAAACTGTATACTCTCTACATGCATGAAGACTTTATGAATGAAAGCTATGGAATCAAAACTTTATTTTTAGTGATGCCAACTCTGAGTCTTCTGTTTTTCAGTGTGCCTCCAAATATCACTTATAGATTTAATGCTACCCCAGACCTCTACCCATGAGCACAGCCAACACAAAGTACAAGAAGCTTGAAAAGGGCTGAAAAGTAGTCATTAGCATGCAGAAAGCTTTACCCTTAAGCAGAGAAGCTCACCATATATCATCATGGTAGTCCTAGTAACACTCTGCTTTGCTGGTGCTTTGCTCCTTTTCAATCCTAATGCACCAGTCTGTGCTAAAACCCTGACACACTGCAGTTGTATTTTAAATGCACACTTTGCTTCTTTGCTTCATTTTACTTTGCTACATTTTCATACACCACTTTTATGTTCCTTTTCCTCCTTCCATTTCTTCATCCCTTGATTCCTTCCTTGAAGGAGAACAGTTGCTACCACTTTGCTTTGTCGTTGCTTTCTGGCTTCTCTGTATAGGTAGCCATGATCTGATTTTATATACAGCATGTTCCCAGAAGTGGGAGCTGGCATAGCCAACAGAAGGCAGAGTAACCCTAGTAGGCTCAAACCCCAACCCTTGTGCTTTCCTTGCTGTTTTACTACTTAAATGAATTATACTCTGGCTCCATTTTGCATTGGTAATTGCATTGTATTTCTAAAGCAATGAAAGTAAGAAAGAGGACAATTTAGCAACAAGTAGTGAAATGAGTGGTGATGCGTCCTTATCAAGTGACAGGCTGTAACCTTTTACTAACCTGGTAAGGAAGGAGTAGGAAATAAAGTTCCTCTCAGGCTGGTGTTGCCAAGTGTCATACCTTTATTACAGGGACAAGTAGAATGGTTTTAAATATGATGGGGTTTTTTGTGGTTTTTTTTTTTAAATAATTTTTAATAATAGTGTATGGAGACTTGAATTTTTAAAGTATCAGACATTAATGTGCATTTAATTTTTTTACTGTTGTGGCAGAGAGTGCATCGCACATCAGACCTCACCGCTGGTGAGAACTTATAACCCAGGTCTTTATCATGAATAATGAAATTTGTGGTGGCAGATCCACTAGAACTTCTGTGATTCTGCAAGAGTCCACTCCAGTACTACTTGAATTGTACCTGAAACTTGTCTTGGTGTTTGGAAACAGAGCAGCTCCACTGATATAGGAATGCTGCCCTGTCTCTCTTTTCTTGTGATCAAATGTTTTGTATGCAGTGTGTTGCACCATAAACTTTCTTCTATGCTTTCTGGTTTTTATAATGCTTTTTACAGCACAGACTTACACTGTTAAATGGCCATTTAAATAAATATGTTGTATATAATTTATCAACTTCGTACATTATTTGAAAATCTGATACTATAATACATGCTATGGCAAGAGTATAAATGTTGTTTTAACCTAAATTTTATGGGCAGAGAATACAGAGCAAACGTCACAGCTTGCTACTATTTTTTCCATTTATTGAATGATGTTTGCGCTGTAAAGATCTCTGTGCCTCTATGGCTAATAAGAGTTAAACTTATTTTTGAAGATACCTTTACCCCATTCATCAGTAATAAAAGTTAATTATGGTAACATATCTGGTTTTTTTAATTTTTTAGAATTGACTGTTTCTACTTGGTGTGATTTATCTGATTTGACTTTCAGATGCAGATTTAAAAAAATATTTTATGACTGTTTAGCTTCAGAGCAGAGAAAGATAGTAACAATGAATAATTTATTGAATGAAGTTAGCATGTTTTTCATCTCACTGAATATTTATACATAAATTCTGATTCCCTTGAACGTGTGCAGGTTTGAATTTATCTGTGGATTAAGAATGGGCTCCCAGTGGTGTTTTTTTAAATACTCAAACCTGAGTTATGACTGATCAGATAGCATAATTTCACTTTGGATTCTTTAAGCATGCATTCAAATGCTTTTCATCTGTGCTGTTTTGTACACAAAATGTAAAATTAGTCCTTTGTGGCTTCAGCCTCACATTTTGCTATTTTGACTAACATGGGTCCCCTGTTCGTATGAATTAAGACCTTATTTTATGACAAATTTAGCTTCTTAGAAATTAAGAAACATACTGCTCATTACAAATCATGACTCAGGCTGAGAAATCCCTAGCTTGATGTAGATCTGGCACTTAAAGGTAACTACTTTTCCAGTCTGACAGGGAGTGCATGTCAATGTCCCGAGGTGCCACAGCTCTCAGCCTGACACATTAAAAAAAAACACTGCAGTTTTCAGCCTGTCCTACTGGAAGGACATGGGAAGCAGTGAATGAGGAAGGACACATACTAGTCCATCTACTCTCTTCACAATCATGACAAACAGAGATGGGAAAGGATGAAGACATTCTACTTGTTGGTTCCTAGTATCATCTGCTCAGTATTAAGCAGTGATGCTCACTGCTTGGAGCTGCTTCTTACCCTTCTCAATCACATTAGGAATGCTGTAAAAGTAATATCATAAATGTGTGACATCCCATTCTGCTTTCAACTGAAGACCAATCTTTGGGTGATTTTCCTAGTAATAGGGGTCTTGCCAAAGTAAGGAAAAAAATCTCCACATTTGTAGATCCATTGGAGTATTGCATGGCCAAGAAATTTATATAGTTTAGTCAGACTTTGAAAAAATATAAAAAACAGTTGTGGATATTGTGCCCCCAAAGATGCTGTAGATACTTTAAAAGATGAAATCACTGGTTGGGCCTTTCGGTACAATTATGCATTCTTCACACTCCCCACTTGCTCACATTCTCTTCTTTGTGACAGCTACAGGTTGGTCATCTCTCCAAAATGTGACTTGAGAATAGGGACTGGTCCCTCTTCTCTGCAAGATCTGGATAAATTTGCAACCATGGCAAATGTTTGACTTATTAGAAGAACCGTAAGAAAGCTTGTTACCATAATTTTCACACTAAAAAATATACAAAAGGCTTTTCCTCTGAAAGAAACTTAACCCTTGGTGGTGCTAATGCAGGAACTTCTACACTGTGGATATGCACAATAACTCATACATTTAGATATGTTCAAAGACACAGCCAAAGCTCCCTGTGTTGAAACTATTTAAAACATTTTGTTTTTAAATACTAGTGATTTCTTGCATAGCAAATATATATAAAAAAGTATTTGTCAGATATTTCAGAGCATGAGCGCGAGGCCTCAACAGTCTTCACAATTGAAGGCAAACACAGATTTCCACCGAAAGCTTGATCTTCCTCAAACTGCCAAATATAATAGCAGTTCATAATCTCTGACAGCTAATGAGTCCAAGTTCTGTCTTTGATATTATGAGATACTAAAAAATTACTTCCAACTTTGGCAAAATTAGTATTTTTACAATATGTTCAGCATCTAAGAAAGAGGAAGAAAGGATTGAAGAGAATTAGAGAATGCCATGGAAGGAGCATTGACTGAAAAGTACCAAGGATTTCCACATTTGGAGAAACTGAAGCCCTCTGGAGGAAGAAGAGGAAAGAGTTTTTTTCTGCCAGGACAGAAAAAAAACAGGTAAATAAAGCATCTGCAAAACAATGGAAAGTCACTAAGAAGTTACAGTAGATTGAAGATGTTAATAATCCTTATCAACTTTGCAAGCATAACTGCAACTTAGAAATCCTCTGGTCTATTCCCAACAGAAAAGGATCTCCACATGGTTTTGTTATTTCTTCCCTCCAGTGATTCAAAATGGTAGAACTGCATTGGGTAAAGCAGTTTAACTGAGAAAGGAGCTGTTTCTGTTCTCAGGATGCTCAGCACATAGCCTTAATAGCACCCCCTCCAGAGACCAGGAAAGAATAAAAAAACAGCTTTTTTTTCTGTTTGTTTAATTCATTGTCATCTGCAGCCAAGAAAGAAAGAAAAGGTAGTGTGAGATCCTGATCTGATCAAAACAAAACAAATTAAGAATAAAGAAGAAATACAAAGATTACATGAGAAGAGTTCTTCTGATATTTGTGGTACAAGATTATAGATTCAGGATACTCAACACACTGTTGGATAAAAACACCTAACACTTCAGTACTTATCCAAGAGCTTTACAAAATATCCAAAAATAATAAAAAAATGGTGATTAATTTGGTGCTAAAATTGACACCACTGTTCTAAAAGTAGCCTTTCATTTTAGGAAAACAGGTAGCCAACATTCTGATTTCAACTTATTTCATGGTTATTCTGGGGTATTTTACCCTTCCATTTTAAGACATTTATTTATGAGTTACTGAAACAGATCCCAAGAGTCTGTTTTTAATGCAGCTTGACAAAACTATTGTCACATGGACTAATTGCACAGAGTTTAAGGGTATTAATTTATAGAAGGAAAACTTAAACTCTGACAGATAATTTGGTCAGATACAGGAAGAGATAACTGATTTGAATCATGGAGTTTCTATAAAACAAATTACATGTTATAGTGGGGATAGTATGAGTAACCCCTAAGGTATTGACAATTAACTGTAAAAGGAGTTAGCTGAAATCAAAATACTCATTATGTAAACTGTACACAATGTCTAACAATATAATCTGAATAAAAGCAGACAAATTTCTTAGTGTATTTTACATTCATGACTAGTTGTGAGATTTTAAGGTGGAATATTGTGTTGAGGTCCATCTTAATAAATAGAGAATTTATCAAAACATGACCCCAAGCCAGTAAGAAAAGCTTTTACTGTTGTCTAAAACATGGGGCGCAAACAAGACTTCACCTTTCCAGTTAGACCAGACTGCGCCTGATCATTCATTGAAAGCTATATGAATGAGAAGACAGTGCCTGTGAGGAAAAAGTTGTTGCAGAGGAAAATAATCCCCAGGTTTATAACTGATAAAATAAAATTTTGTGCATCTAAATTTTTTTTTGGAGTACATACTTTGCCAAATTGGTGCTGCTTTAATTATAATTAATTTAAGACTTTCACTAACAAATACTCTTATAATTAAAACCACAGGCAGGTTGGTGAGATTCGGTTTAACACATTCAGCTGAAAAACCCCAACCCTTTAGCTCACTGTCTAACAGATCCATTCTAATTTTTTATCAGGAACATACAGTTTTTCTCTTTATTTTATGATGATGCAAGACGTATTGCTAGAGAAAGCTGACTGCTTGCATGAGGCATCTCATGAGGACTACAAGGAGCAGGCGAGATCATGTCGGCAAAAAATTAGAAGGGCTAAAGCCCAACTGGAACTTCTTCTGGCCAGTTCAGTGAAAGACAATAAGAAATATTCCTTCAAGTATATTAACAACAACAGGAGGAGCAAGGAGAATCTCCCTTCTCTACTGGATGCAAGGGGAATGGCAGTAACAAAGGATGAGGATAAGGTAGAAGTACGTAATACTTTCTTTGCTTTGGTCTTCAATAGGAAGGTAAGATGGCCTCCAAGCCTCGTGAGCCAGACAACTGTGAAGGTGAACCCTCAATGTTCCAAGAAGACTTGGTTAGAAACCTGCTCGGCCAATCAGACATCCTTAAATCTATGGGGCCGGATAGGATCCACCCAAAAGTATTATGGGAACTGGCAGAGGTCCTTGCCAAATCCCCTTCCTTCATCTATCGACAGTCCTGGCTGACTGGGGAAGTGCCTCTTGACTGGAGACTGGCAAATGTAGCTCCCATTTACAAGAAGGGTTGCAGGCAGGATCCAGGTGGCCAAGAGGGCCAATGGCTTCTTGGCCTGTATCAGAAACAGCATGACCAGCAGGACCAGGGAGGTGATTGTGCCCCAAACTCAGCACTGATGAGGCCTCACCTGAGTACTGTGTTCAGTTCTAGGCCCCTCACTACAAGAAGGACATTGAGGTGTTGGAGCATATCCAGAGAAGGGCGACAACGCAGGTGAAGGGGCTGGAGAACAAGTCCTGTGAAGAATGAGTGAAGGAACTGGGGTTGTTTAGCCTAGAGAAAACGGGGCTGAGGGGAGACCTCATTGCTGTCTACGGCTGCCTGAAATGAGACTGTGGCAGAGCAAGGGTTGATTTCTTTTCACAAGTGACAGGTGATAGGACAAGGGGAAATGGCCATAAGTTGCCCCGGGGGAGGTTCAGACAGGATATTAGGAAGAATTTCACCATCCCTGGATGTGTTTAAAAAGTGGGTAGATGAGTTTTTGAAGGACATGGTTTAGCAGAAGATGGGTATGGTGGGACTCGATGATCTCACAGGTCTTTTCTAACCAGAAGATTCTAATATTCTATCATTCTATGGTTCTATGATTATGGCTTTATGAAGAATAAAAGTTGAACTGAAGGAAGAATAGTGAGTGGAGCTGTTAAGTGTTTTCTATAAATGTCCTTGCATGCATGTAGATATGAGGGGAAAAAAAATCACATCAATCAAACATTTTCTGGTACATTATTAAATCATCAGCAGTGGTTCTATACTATGTGCTATGTACCATATCCCTTATCCATATATCATATACTACGTACTAGGTATGTAGCAGAGAAATGAATAAGTTATTTTTGGCTGAGAGCAGCATGTACATATAGAAAAAGATCTAATGCAACATTACTCCTGGCACCAGGGTTAAGTCACAAAAATATACTGCTTTCTGAGCAACATGTCTAATTCTATCTTACAATTTTTTACTACACTGCCACATTTTGTTATACGTAGTTGCACTGGCATAACTTTAATTTCCACTGGTGACAACACTACATTAATTTTAAAGTTGAGTAACTGGGATCAAAATATGAACCCTATTTTTTTCCAACTAGCTCTGGAATAATGGAAACAGAAGTGTGAAAAGACTAAAGAAACATGTGAACAGTTTTCTGGAACTTCCAGGAAATTTACAGTACTGAAATAGAACGAGCAGTTTCTCTTTGTCTCCAGCATAGCCAGTAGAAGCTGCTGCAGAGAAAACTGTTTAGTAAATCTCGAATAACCTGCTCCCAGGGAAAATGTATTTCTAAGTCTCATTAAATACAGTATGGAGTCTGAGTTTCAATCCTATTAAATGATGATTTCTTTCCCTTGTTGATTTTGGTTTGGTTTTTATTTTCCTTTTTTTTGTTGTTGTTCTCTGTTGGTTTTTTGTTTGTTTTTTTTAGGGGGAGTTGTTTGGTTGGTTGGTTTTTTTTGCTCCCCCCTCTGGCTTTGGTTCTGGTAATTAGAATTCTTGTTTCTTAGAACAAGGAATGTCAGAAGTGACATCTGCCCATCTACCTACAGAAAGAGTTCTATGGATCTTCATATATTGTATTGATTTTAGTTATTTTCACTGTGCATATATAGGTGGGTGTATCTATGTAAGAGAGTTCTGAGTGGAAACGATCTTGAGAAGCTGCAACTGAGGTAGAAGAAATCATGTTATGGCACTCTCATCTTCAGTGTTACTTCATTTTTTTAGTTTCTGTATTTTTTTTGTTACATACAAGACTTGGAGAATTCTGTATGTATATAGAGATGTAAAAAGGTATGAGGAATTTCAGGTCTTTGAGGAACAATGAAAAAGCTATAGCTTTGTGCACACTACATGGTATTGAAAATGTTGATGTTGACATCACTTTGGATCTGATTTCCACAATAATTTTAATGTGCAATGGTTTGCATGTCCCTGAAATAAATGTACATTGTCATAAATAATACTCTTTACTGAATTTTCTTCCATGATGATTTTATATCCTCCAGTCTTACCTCTGAAGAGATGGTCACAAGTTGTGTGTCTGAGTGAATCAATCACCTGGAAACAAAGGTTCATATACACTCCAAATAGAACTGTCATTGCTGTGACATAAACACATACAGAGTAGGTTTATAGCAGATTTAATGGATGACGAGTTATCCCTGAAAAACCCTGATTTCGATGCTCATAATGATACCACAAGAAATGGAAGCACAATTTTGTATGGAAAATGGGGTGCTTTATTTGGGAAACAGAGAACATACACTGCTTCCTGACAGGTTAGGCCAAAGACTGAGGCCACAGTTTATTTTGTAGTCAGCGTCAACATACATGGTCTATTCCCAGTACGGATTAAATACCCATGTAATAAACTATTGGACTTATTTTCATATGGCTGTCCTACATCAGAATAAAAGTTAGCAAAACCTGTGGGTTTCATATCAAAGAAATAGCTTTTTCATACTAATGTTAAAATGTATTATTATTGAGTAATTTCTGAAGATGTAAGACATCCATTAACATTTTCATTGTGGTCAAGAACAATATCCAAGTATCAGGTTAGTGAGTGAGATTTTAATAAGCAATAATGTTAACTATGTTAACTATGCTTGAAACAATGAATTTGGAGGTAGTTGTTCTTAATTGCATTTATAAAAATGCATATAAATGTCACTGGTTTCTACAGAGCTCAAATATATTTACTAGGTTCCGAAATGTCTTTTTTTCCTTCTGCTGGTTTTCTCTAGCTAAATCCATTCAGATTATCCAGGTTAAGCATTCAGGTGAAACATCCAATTTTTGGTGATGAACACATAATGGCTTATTTATTCCAGATGTTTTTCCCACCTTTGATTCATCAGTGTCTCTACCTTTATAAAAAATTATGACTAACTGATAATCATATGTTTGGCATACATAGCCTATCTACCTGTGTTTCATCTCAACTGTTGATGAATCTTGACTTGAAATCATATGATAATAAGAAGCATCAGAGATTACTGAAGCCCCCCAAACCTTGACTAGTCATTGTAACATAAGTAAACATATATGAGACTGATTAGTTGTGAAGATACAAAGACTTATAAAAAACCTTTGCACCTACCTCCAATTATACAAAGTATGTATATGGGAAATAAGAGTATCCCTATATAAATGACTCCAGGATGAAGAGAAAAGTCACACTGCATGTTTAAGAAAATGAATTTGGGATGCAGATGGGTGAAGATCTTAAGACCACAGTTAGTCCAATGTAAGCAATGGTAAGGCACAGAACAAGAACTAGACTGAAGAAAGTCTTTTTAGTCCAAGCAGGTTTCTTTTTCATGCAATGTCGGTCTTCTGAGAACGCAATTCCACTTTATTCTCTCACACCTGATGTCCCCTGTTTTGGTCCAGTACCTGTGACAAAAGATTGCCTTTCAACTTTCATGTAAAACAAGCCATGACCTTGTCCAACACCACTGTCTCCATATTGAAACTGTGTATCTGAAACAATTTAGGTATTGTAATATAACTTCTTAAAACCTCCTTCTGCCTTTTACAGAAATTACTTTTCAGGTAGTCATTGTCTTCTCATTTTACTTGAATTCCTCAGCTCCTACTGGATGAAAAAGATGATAAACATGCCTGCAGATGAGGGAGTAGACTCTTAAGAGTGTTCAGAATAGTAAATCAGTATTTTTACTTCATGAAAGAGATTTTAAAGGGACTTGAGCTAATAACTTCAAGTACATCTTCACAGCAAATATAACTTTTCAAGATAGTCCTTCTGTGTATAATGGTTTGTAAGGACTAATTTGGTTTTATCAGCACACTGAAAATACAGCATAAGCCACATAAATATTGAAAAATCAATATTTCTGCATAAAAATACTCTGTTAACTGATTCCTCTTAAAATGGCAGGAGATTTTTAAATATAAGGAAGGAAACAAAGCAGCTCTAAAGGCAATGGAACAAGAAGCATGCCTGCAAAGAAGCTCTTATGCGGTATTAACTTGACTTGTCCTCTGCTTAGGACAACCATACCTTTATAAACATCTTAATATGGCTAGTAGGAGATTCATTGGACCAAGATTCAAGAAGAAAGAATGAAAAATAGCTGTATCTCTCAGGGCAAATCCCGTATGTGTCACATTTAGCTCACAAGAAAAGGGCCCAGGCTGTTTTTTCAGGACAGAGTATTTATGGGGCAGAAGTATCTCTATGGCATCTTGTTAGCTTCTTACTTTTACAGTTGCCAAAAGGCCAACTCAGTTTTTAGCATATGGCAGCACAGCCCCGAGGCTACACTAAATTATTCCTTACTGTCCATATCTGCTAGGTTGAAAAAGATGCATTGTTGTTCTTTATATGCAGATTCCTAATTCAAAAATACAGGAAAATATGCAGAACAGTGAGCCTGCCATGGCTGAATGAACTTGAAGATTTCAAAGCCCTGCAATATTTAGCAAAAACAGGCACGCAGCAGAGCCTAGGTCCCTTCTTTTCAGCAGGTCTTTAGCTTTCAACAGTATTTTCTAGCTCTCTGTGTGCAATTCAGAGCCCAGTCTACCTGATGACAAGAGCAAACACTTTACAGTTACTGTAAAGGTCCCTGTTTTGCTAGAATGACTAAAAGAATGCCAAGTAGCAGCCTTTATGCACCTGCTCAAATAAATTACATCGTCAAGGATTTTAATGGTACAGTTCTGACTACTAGAAATAAAGTGCACATTACCCTCCATTATTTTAATCGAATACATAAAGCATTTCCAGACACATACATATGATTCAGGCAGCCAAGAGAGAAACATGTGAGAACTGATTATTCCAAAATGAATTATATCCATCGTAACCTCCTCACCTCACCTGAACTCTCAAAACTTCCATTCCTTTAGGAAATATATCTGAGTACAGTTGTATGGACCAAACTGTGCCACACTGCATGTAAGAGTGAACGAACAACTCCAAAGGACTGGGGAGAGAGAAGGAAAATCTTACTCTTAAAAAGGAAATACTTATGGTTTTATTTCCAGAGTGTGCTTAGACACAGTATGAGAACTGTTCCTTTTGGTCAGCTGAAGTGGGGCCAAAAGAAGTGCTTTGACACTGGTGTGGTTGCACTCAGAACCCCTCAGCTATCATTTATATATTCATGCAGAACTTTACCCTTGCAGTATGGAGAGTTCTCACACACAGACTAAGTACACATGCCAGTAGAAATAGAAATGTTAGGGTGGGATGGGGAGGAACAGCCTAAGCACAAAGAATGATGCTGAACCACAAAGATCCATGTAGTTAATTGAGATGCGATCTAATCAGGAAGGTTTTGCAAGGAGGAAGAATACATCTTTATCTGTCCTCTGGAATTCTGGGCAATCAGAAAATGCAAACAAGAGTAAGCTGGTATACACATTGCCTCCCAAAAGCTTTTTGATAGGGTGTTATACACAGCTCTGAGTATTGAGAGACAAGCTGTTAAAATACTACAAATGATCACACATATGGTTCATATAATGATTTGTTTTCATCATGAGAAAATGCTGGTAATTAAATTGCTGAGTTTACATAGTGAGAATTACTTTAAACATGTTTATTTCTGTATTCGACAAGAAGCATGTTTGTGGTGCAAAAAAAGGCAGTGGTAATGGAAACCACATGACAGACTATAAATCTCTGAGCGACAGAGGTAATTAACTAATCTAAGTGGCTTATGAAAGCAGCAACACCTTATCCCTTTAACACTCAACTTCAAATCTGGCTGCCTCTTCACAGAAAGGCTTTAGTAGAAATTAGGAAGTTCTGGCAGCAGGAGACAGATGTGCTTATAGACAGAGAAAAAATTCTATGGAAGAGAAATGGAAAAGAGAACAGATCTTTGCAGAATTGAACTAGAAAGGAAGTAGAAGTTGTTCAAAACAATAAAATCATGTGTAAAAAGAAAAGGGAGGCTTTGTTTAACTTCCTCATTCAATAAATTTTAAATGTTGAATGCAGCCAGGCAGTACTGTATCAAATTTAAAACAAATCAATTGCTTATTCCCAGCAATATTAAATTAGCACTATCACAATCAAGAACTTAACAGACCACTGAAGAAATGAAAATGGTAAAAGTAGAAAGAAAATGTTAAGGATTAAACCAGTCACCATCAAAGACAGAAATCCTTCTTGTTGGGGAACAGATTTGAAAATTCTTAACTACTATTTTTAACATTACCAAGGGAGTGTCTTCCAGTTGCTTCTGCAATAATCAATAATTTGTGGAAATTTTACTCAGAATTATTTGACCTTTGATTTAATACAATTTTATACAAGCAGGATTTGTAAAAAAAGAGCTGTTATCTTCAGTTAAATTGAACTAATAGAAGCAGGATTTTTTACAAGATAACAGCTCTTTTGAGATAATATCCCAACATGTCCATGTTTTCCACTGTGACACTATTCCCTGAATATCCTTCAGCTCAGACATATCCAGTGCATTTTAAAAGGAGTCAGTCCAAAAATGCTTAAATTCTCAATAATAAGAAGGAGAACATTTTTTTCCTGATCCCTAGAATATGCTTCACAAGATTTTATACTTTGACAGTTCATTCAAAGAGAGATGCAAAATAAGGAGAAACTTTAATTTTCATAAATGTCCAGCAGAACTGAAGATCTTTGTATCTGCTGTCTGAAGTAAGATGAATAAAAGCCTTTCACTTTTTCCTTCATAAAGGCGGTCTTTCAAGGAAGGATATTCCTGCACTGATTGTAAGAAACATGTATGACTACAGTGATAAATATGCATAACCTCCCCAAATCTGTTAATAGGTTAATATATTAAATATGTTAATGACATTAAAAAAAACCACACTAAAATCCAGTTTGCACTAGCAATCATAGCGGTCCAGCAATGCAACATAATTTGCACACACTAGGTCTTAGTGAAATCAACTCGGAAAACATTCTCACTGCATTATTATTTTGTTGGGTTTTTTTTTCTATCCAAAGGGATTTTTGCATGCTATTCAGTTCAGGAGTTCTGTAATATATATTCATCGAAAGTAAGACTAGATGAATCTTGTTATAAATTTGCTTTTGATATCTCACATATCCATGGACACTCAGGACAAACCAACTAAAACATAAATGTATATGAAATTAAAAGGCCCTAATCAAGAATCTCAGTATTTTCCACCATACGCAACAGTGTTGCTGGAAATGAGAAGCCAGATACACTCGTATGAACTTACTTATCCTTTATGTTATTCCAGAGCACCAATAGTCACTTGCAGTAATATGCACTGACCAATAAATACATTTTGAAAAATAATGAAAGTTTTGACAATGAAAAGCTCAAAAGAAAATATTTTTAAAAAATTCAAGGTAAATGTCAATGCATCCATGAAGTATTTGTAAGGAACACAAAGTATAAAGTGAATTTAAATTTTTACAATTTGCAATTTTTTTCTCACAGAAAAAAAATAGTGCAAAAGCAAAAGCAAAACAAGAAACCCCACATCTCTTCAATGTAATGAAGATAAAATGATTGGTGTCCAAGACTGCCATGAATGGTGTTGACCTGTATGATGCAACTTGGATACAGTTCTCTCCCTCAGAAATAGCAGTTTCTGAAGAGGAACTACAAATTTCTTGACAAACAATTACTCAAAGTTGTGATATCTTTCTGAGAGCATGTTATTTTGAGAGCATGTTATTTTGATTCACAAAATCTAGCCCTTAAGAAAGGACATTTTTTCAGAGTGGTGAGTGTCTTCTAATGACACTGAGGAAGTCTGTGTGGAGTTTTCCCTGTTTCAGAGAGCGGAATACTTCAAAGTACACCATATTCCGTATACTAAGCAGTCATACCAGAACCAGCACAAGACCTTTAGTAGGAAACTGAATTGTTTCCAGGCATGCATTTGTGCACATGTGAGTGCAGAAGAGAGTGAATCCAAAGGAAAAAGGTAACAGATTTTGGCAAAGGGCAAGGTGTACGGAGAAAAATTCCATTGAAATATAAATTTAGACATTGAGATCAGTAGGTCTATGTGTTACTGAGTTATTTATATGTTTTGAGACACTAAATTCCACCAATGGTGAACAAAATTAATGTCTTATAATTCTTAACTCTTGTGTATCACAGAGCTAAGGTGGACCTGACGCTTAGTTTTACTTTTATTTTACTGACTGGGGCACTAAACATATTCCAGTACTTTCAATTGTTTAATTTAGGACGTGATATTGTACTGAACAGTATCTAAATTATTTGTAATATTAAATAAATTAAATGGAAAATTTTGTTACTGTCTATTAAGAAACAAAATTTTGGTGAAATCTAAGAACAAATAAACTTTAGTCCTTCTGATGAAAGGTACACATAATTTTGTAAAAAAAAATTAGTAGTGTTTAGAGAACATTGCTCAAAAACTAACTATGTTACAGGATAATTTTCCTTATTGTTTTTGTCTAATTCTTGAAACTTGCTACACCCAGAAGTCATTGATAGTGAACATGGTAAAATATCACAGTAATTAATATACCTATTAATTTTTTTCTTTCAAGTTAAGCTAGATGAAAAATTCTGTCCTGCTCATAAAATTGAGGCCCAAATAAGAATATTTATTTTGCTTTTTAATGTAGAAAATCCAATAAATTTATATTCTAGTCAGCTTTAAAAAAATTACACTCTAGTCAATATTATTCTTACTACTAAATTTGTGTTCTTGAAAAATAAATCTACGCAAGATGCTACAGAAGGATACCTTCAAGGAAAAGCTTACAAACCCTTGAAGAATTCTTCATATGCTTTTTATTAGAGTGGTCTATCTTGACCCAAACAGTTGATTGTGAAGATCTCTCTGCTCATCCGCAGATCCCATTAACTCAGAGGGACTGTAGTAGGACACAATCCCAGGTTGAACACAGCTCTTGAAGGACACTGCTATGGTGTCTGCTGTGATAAAAACCTTTTTGTCCATTTTAGGAAAAACAAGCAAACTCATCACAAAGATATAAACTGGGTATTTACTTCCTCCTCCTTCAATGGTTTTTTAAAATCTGTGTCACTAAAAAAAGTAGGTGAACAAACTTAGTGAGTTCAAACAAATGACTGATTTTCTCAATATAATTGAAAAATATAGCTAAGTTCTCCCTCTCTGCATGGCTTTGTATTATGATTCACTGAAGTGTCACAATTGATCTGATCTGTAAAAATGTGGAAATTTGTAAGAGGGACAGCTAGATTGCATGATTTTATATTGCCTTCATATATTCAAGGGTTACAAGGAAAACACATGGAATAAACAAGGCAGGTCCAAAGAAACAGCTACAGATAAATTCAAAGAAAGTCACTAGAAGAAAATGCTTGAATTAATTGTACAAATTTTTCTAAATTCTGGATGCTGGCCAAGGTATACTTTGTCTGTTAGGGAAAGCAAAAAGTATAAATTACAACAGAGACCAAAAAGCATTGTCTGTACACACGTAGGAAATTTATGTGAGTGTCAGGTACTGCAGTGTATGACTCAGAAGAAAAATCAGTTAATACTGCTCTGTAAACCTATTAAGGATTGTGGCATGGAATTCTGCTATCCGTAAAATCTATTATATTTTGATATGCATGAAAAAATGTCCAATTTTTGATTTCTATCCAGATCATTTCAAGTGTTTCTAAAGAACGTTTCATTCTCTAAAGTTAGACTAAATTGATAAAGCAAACATAAAATATTTCTCAGTTATAAAAATAATGTATTTCCTGCTATGAAGTGGGAAAAGCCATATATTGGACTCTAAATCCATGAAAGTCAGCAGCAGTTTCCTTCTTATGTCAGTTTGGTCATCTCTGTACGGCAAGGTACTGTGATCTACTGCACAGAAGCAATGTCAGGCATTGCAGCATGGTTTCCTTTCTGATTGAATATAAATGATTATTAAGCTTCCTCACCAAATCTAATGCCCTAGAAAAGAAGTCTTTGCATTGGCACAGAAGAGGAATCAAATAAAGTAATCTCTCTGCTTTGTTCTCTCGTAAAATATCATTTCCTTCTCCAATATCTCAATGTCACTACAAGTCACTGCAGAATAATGAAGCAAAGGGAGACAAAAAATTTTCCTGTGGGAAAATATTTTCAAGCTTGCTTTCTATAGAAGTACTCATAAAAATGAATGACCCTTTATAACCTTCAGATTTCCTCTGTTTAAACATTAGTTCTTAAATGGAAAGAAAGGAAAGGAAGATTGCAAATTAAATCATAGATTATTACTGTCATGCTGGTGGTGACAAGTTCAGTATGTATGAATTACCTATTTAGACATACAGAATCAGTGTCAGTTGATCCATCTGAATTGTCCTCATGCCTCTGGAAAAAAAAAAAGAAATTTGTGGAAAATGAAATTTTTCTTTACTTCAATTTTATAAAAATGTTACTAATGCCAGGATTTTTAAGGTCAGTTTTGTATTACATCTGTTCATGTAGCTAGTTGTTTAAAGGGCCTGAGGACAGCCTGAACAATTATAATGCATAAATGTGGCTGATAGCTGGAAAAACAACCAACCACAACAGAGTATATATATCTGAAAATATAGGATACAATATGAAAACAAAAGCCTTTAAAACCATAGAATAAGACTACTTAAGAAGTTGGCTGCCTAAGTAGGATGTTTTGCAGAAAGAAGATTTCTTTTGAATTTAAAAATTAGCTTCAATACCTCAGACTTTGAATTAATACTAAATTTGGTCAAGAGGCAAGATGGGTGACAATAGCTAAGTCTACAATCTTGAATAATTTAACACACCAGAAGCAATCAAGTACAGAAATGTAATATCTGTGCATTTGTGCAGATAAACTGTAATTTGTGACAGTAATGCCCAAACAGCAGACCCACCATTTGCAGTTTGCATGAGTCTGTATGCAGAATTTTTGTACAGTATAGGAAATGTGACAATAACATAGCTGAAATAACAGGAATTGAATGTAAGTTGCCAGCATCAAAGAAGCTTGTGTGAAAATAACTGAAAACCATCTCTACTTATAGTGCAGCAATATCCATGTCCTATCTTACACTAGTTCACACCCCCTGTAGCAAGACCAGCTGAGAAGACAGCGAATAAAGATACAGAGAATACAAGAACATTTCCTCGCAGAGCTCGTTGCTTCTGTTACAGATGAGCCTTGAAGTATCTTGGAAGGTAACAGTGGAGGATCTTGTCTACTGCTTTCAGAGATTGTCACTGAATTTAAGTCCACAGCAGACGCCAGAAAACTCTACATGCAAACCATAATTTATGTATCATACTTGAATAATTAAATTAAGACATTTGATCTAAGGTATCATTGCTGCACTAGGGATTCTTGAGACAATGGTCAAACAAGGGACTCTGACTTTTTGCTAAGCAAGCAGCAAGAAGCCCAGTACTGATCTGAACTCCATACTAAAAAATATGAGACATGTTAGCTTTTGCTATTAGGAGATAGGGAAGAAAGTAACTCCAGATTATATTTACTGAAAATATTATTTTAAAGCCTAATTTACTTTCATATTGAAAATCTTTACTTTTAGGGACTATTACCATAATGTCTTGTATGTTGAAGTAAGAAAAAAATTTCATACACAGAAATCCTTAATTGATTTGACTTGAATAAGTCTTTTCTTTAGTAAAGAAAGGCAAAATGGTAAGAATCTATATTTACAGATACAAATTTTTACAGAGGCATACACAGTATGAGGTAGGGGAACAAAGAGCCAGAAAAGGAAAGGAAAAAACTTGATAATTCTGTTTCCAGATGCATACAGATACCATCAGGCTAATAACAAGGCCAAAAAAAAAAAGAAGTCAGTGCTCAAATACAGAACTTACTAAGCTCTCCAAACTATAAGACCTCCAAAACAGATACAGTTAATGAGCTATTTAGCTCCCTCCTGGAGGACAGCTAACGGGAGAGAGGAGCCTTATCTGTGTAGCCAGTACAAACTACAAAGGAAATCTAGCACTATGAATCAGTGAGTGTCAGAAAGCCATCTCTCAAAATGATCTAACTACAGCTCCATTTTTGCAAGGCAATATTTCAGGAGCAGCCGGGAGACCACATGAACTCAGGGTCATTATCCAGCATTTTCATACATATTCTTGCTTGGCCCATTCCACTTTTATTGCAATGCCAGGCCAGGACTGTAACCCTTCTTTCTCAGAGGATATAAGCTTTCCTCTGTAGCTTTATTGTGGAGTTTGACAGGAAGAGTAGCTCACCTGCAGCTGTACATGGCTCTGGACAGCATGGACCTCGCTCCACTGAGCCTGGAGCAAAGCTTCACTGTACAGAGAAGACATAACATGTACTGGCACTTCAGGTCTTCCTTGCATTAGTCTGACTTCCGGAAAGAGGACTCTAGACAACATCAGGTTTTACCAGCTTTATCTGCACAGATAAAGAGTTTCACTGATTTACAGCACAAGCAGACAGACCAAGATTTCCTTTGGTAATTCCACTTTCTTATTTCTTCCCTCTGAATGAAGAACACAATCTGTAACAATGTTACCAACTAAATATTGTGTCCTTTTTTTTTTTTTCAGAAGAAACAAAAATAGTGTAGAAAATACATAAAGAGCAAAAAAATAAATAAACTACCCTGGTCTGAAATAATCTCCCTACATTACACAATAGAGTTTTCTGCTTATTGAAGACCTGGCAAAATCCTTAATCTCAGTAGGGAACTGCTATTACCTGCTATTATTCAAGTATTTTCTACACTGTGTCTAATGTTGTTTTGAGTTCCACTTTGACAAAGCTGTTGATGACCCCCTTCTCAGACTCACCTGTCAGCACACACACACGTGTTGATCTTTATACTAGAATATGAAAGGACAGCTCTCCAAGAGGCTGCAAACATTTTTCAAATAGCAAGATACCAGAGACTGCCCACCATCTTTACTGCCAAGCTGAAATCTGAGGTGAACGTGGACTTTGTTCAAAAACTAAAACAAAAATATTTTCATTTATCCTTGAGCAATTTCTGAAGTGAAGCTGTTCTTCAAAGCATACAGTTAGTGGTGGAAGGAGAAAAGACTTTTTCTCTATGATAGGAAATTCTAAGAATTGAATGTTACAGGTTTGTTTAAGAGTATGACTAATAACAGAACTCAATTTTAAATATATATCATTAGTGTGAGCACTGTGATTGATAATCCTTAAGTACCATAGGTGCAGACAGATGACAGGAAATCCTAGCTGAGGAGGCTCAAGATAATATCTGGTGTTAGTGTTAGATTTCTTCGAGCTTCTGTGGTCATTGAAATTTACTGAAAAAAATCTTAGAGGAATACCATGAAGCCAGGATGCCTGTCCCCAAAGTAAAACTACAGCAAACATGCAAACACTAGCTGTATTTATACTCCAGATTGTTGGGACGGATGGCAGTAAGGAAGGATCATCAATTACTATTTCAGTTTACAGAGAAAATCCGTGCTCCTTCAAGGCAAGTAATTTTGAGGCAAATAAAACCAGAACCAATCCCAAGGCAGATTTCACAAAAATTGTATAAGAGAAAAAAGATTTATGTGAGAAAGAAAACACAGTACATAGTTGTTCCTTTAATTAATTTAAAATGCTAATAAAAAAGGAAACTTTAAGAGATTCAGTAACAAACAGATTGTCTTGTGCAGCATTGTGCCAAAGGCTTGCCTTTCAAACATCTCATTAGAGTCAAAGGATACAGCTGATGACAATCATCATATCTGGCACTTACTGTATACAACTTCTTTACACAAAGATGTCAAAAATTCACAAATATAAGTTAATTGCTACTCTCTTGCACAGTAATATTAGCATTATTTTCTTATATAGCTCAATATTTTATAGATATTCTAAGTTACCTGTAAGTATTCTAGATTACTAATCTTATTGCCACGCAAACTCAGTTAGCAAAAAGTCACAGAATGAATCTAAAGCTTTCAAATTATGAGAACCATTACCCAACAGACTTAGAAGTCTGCTCTCAGGAACCCCAAATGTAGACTTCAAGGGCTCCATTTGCCTTCAAATATGGTTCAGAATTGTTTAGAATTAGTGGCTGCTTTGATTTGAAGAGCAATATTATTTATGATTTGTATTTAAGAAGCACCGATTGCAGTTGATTTGGCAAAAAATTGTGCAACATATTCTGCATGTTGTCATTTCTGTATGTATCTTCAGATCCTCACATGTCTTCTTGCTGTTGTCATATGCATAAATACTTAAGATGCAGCTAACCCCTTTTTTTCCATGTGTTGCAAAGAGCAGATTTATAAAAAGCCAGCCAAGAAACCAGCACAGAGTCCATATGAGATATCTATAACTTTAAGCTGGCAAATAAATTCTGCACCTTTGCAGAACTATTAGATTATGGCACCATCAAGCCTGTAAATGTTGTAGCTGTGTCCTCAGCACATCCCCATTCTCTTTCAAAATATCTTACATACAACACCAGTGGAATACAGTTCTAGAGCACCAGAGAAGAGCTCCTTCAAAATGTACTTTTTTTTTCAAGCTGCTCTGGGGACTATCCAAACACTCGTCATCTCAAAGGGAAGTACTTTCTCTTACAGCCTAAAACGCCATGAAAACTCACAGCATGAAAGCAAATTCCACCGACCAGCAGTGGAGTTTTAGTAAAGATAGACCTAAATAAATGCCTTATCTAGTTGCTCTTCCACGCTACTTGAAGACAAGCTATAACTTGACAGTGATTCACTGTAGTAGGCTTGAAATCCACGTAGTTCATGTAGACTTACGCTTTAAAAAAAAATCTGTAAACATGTGGAAAGGTGAACTTCCCTCAGAACAGGTTTCTTTTTTTTTTCAATGAAAATGCATTCAAGATGCGGGTTTGCCTTTTAATAAATGCATTTGAACTTGAATTGACTACCTCAGAAGAATTCATAGAAAACTTATGCTCTAGTGCAGGAGCGTCAAAGTCACAGTCTACGGGCCGAATCCAGCCCTCCACCTTGCTTTATCCATCCTGGCAACTTGTTTCTATCCAGCAGCAGTACTGAGCCCCTTGCCCCTGCACTGCTACCAGCGCTGGTAACGTGTGCAGCATGGGACGTGTGTTACGCTGCAGGAGCAGGAGAGTGGTGGGAGCCGTGGGTCTGACACCTCTGTTCTAGTGCAATGGGCATCACAAAAAAACATGGGCAGTATTTGATTTATTTAAAATTCAGAGGTAAATTTAGACTGTTAATTATTTTTTTCCAGTAAGAACAGAAGTAAGTCACTACGTCTAAAGGAGAACAAAAAAATTTTAAAAGCCACAATCATCTTATGTTTATTTGTTGGAAAACTGATGTTAGGCAGGGCTTTTAAGTAGTTTAGTGTTTATGCTAGTTCATATATTAGCATTATAGTAAATTAGACTAATTCCTTTTATTTTGGCTCTCAAAAAAAATGGCTGGTTTTCATTAACAAATCTAAAAATTTAATGACATTTGGAAACGTGCTATTTGTGCAGCAGAACTGAGACCTTGTAACGTATTTCTCTTCCCCAAAATTTTTGTGGCTATGGAAGCATAGTCCATTTCAGACTTACAGAGGACAGCAAAGGTTGTCAGTTTTCTGTTGCAAAATTCTTTTGTTGTTTAATGGTTTAAGATACAATTAGATGGTTATTAGGAGAAGGAAGACAACATCCTACATATTGCACTGATGGTTTGGGAACAAGTGTAAAATTCTTTCACAGAACTTGCTAGAGGTATTGTTGCTATCACCTTTTCTATTCATTGTTACCATTTGGCTGTGGATTAGCAGCCAAACAGCTGAGAAAACAGAACAGATCTTGCTGCTACCTCTAAAATGAATTTAAATTAATAATTTCTATGTTAACCAATGCCTTACTGTCAACTACACCATGTTACCCTTTGAGGATTTTTAAACTTCTGGACAGATCCACAAGAGTACCTCAGCCTACTACATCAATACTAGTTAAGACTGTCTAACTGAAAAATCAAGATTGCTGACAGAAAATCAGAAAGTCCTTGATTCAAAAGGCCAGTCCATATTGATGCACCTTTCACACAGTTGTGTTATAATTAAAGCTGTGATAATTTTATTTCTTATAACTAAATTTTATTACTTATGCATGGCAAGTTCTATCACTTAAGCTAGTACAGTTGCAGGTTTCACTCACACCAGTATAAATACAATCAAGAGTAACCTCATAGATTTCAATACAATGAGAGAGAGATAAATTAGTACAAAACTGAACTATTTAACTCAGGTGTCAAGATTTGTTGATGATACATTTTGTTATTCTGTCGTATGCTGAAAATGTAACTATTAACAGTTTTCCATAATTAACCCAGCTGATGTGATGAGTTGACCTTGCCTGGGTGCCTGGTGTCCACCAAAGCCACTCTATTACTCCCATCCTCAGCAGGACAGGGGACAGAAAATAGACTTTCATTAAAGTCTTGTGGGTCAAGATAAGCACAGGGACATCATTCAGCAGTTGCAAAGCAGACTCACCATGGGGAAATTAATTTATTACCAGTCAAATAAGAGTAGGATAATGAGAAATAAAAACTAAATCTTAAAAACATCTCCCCCTCACCTATTCATTTTCCCTAGGCTTAACTTCACTCTCAAATTCTCTATCTACTCTTACAGCATGGGCTCTCCATAGGGTCACAGTCTTCTTCACACATCTATCTGCTCCTGTGTGGGTCCTCCATGGGTTGCAGGTGGTTATCTGCTCTACCATGGGCTTCCATGGGCTGCAGGGGTACAGCCTGCCTCACCATGGTCTTCCCAATGGGATGCAGGTGAATTTATACTCAGGTGCTTGGAGAACCTCCTTCCCCTCCTTCCTCAGCTTGGTAGCTGTAGAGTGATATCTCTCACTTGCTTTCCTGTCTCCAGCTGCTGTTGCACAGCAGTTTTTTACCCCTTCGGTAATAAGTTATCCTGGAGGTGCTACCACTGTCACTGATGGGCTTGGCTTTGAACAGCTTCAGGTCTGTCTTAGAGCCAGCTGGAATTTCCTCTGCTGAACATAGGGGAATCTTCTGATACCTTCTTAAAGAAGCAGCCTCTGTAGCCTACCCACTACCAAAACCTTGCTGCGCAAACCCTATGCAGGTGGAGACTGAAGAAGCAAACCAACTCTTCCAGTTGCATTTGTCAAAGAAGTAACACAGATAGCAAGACAAAGAGTGAAAAACTTACACAGTAATTTGCCAGGATAAATTCAACTATTTAGAAACATTTGGAGAGGGAAAAACCTCTATATTATTTGTACTATTTTGTAAATAGTAAGTAACACTTTTTTACAGATACTCAGTTCTTCTCTAAGTTGCCCATTTGCTTTGAAAATCATCACTAACAACTAGAAATAATTTCTGAATAGTTTGCACACATACTAGCCCCTACTGTGTATTGTAATTTTGGCAATCTGCGCGTTTTCATAAAAGAGAATGTAAAAAATGTTAAACTTTTTTTTTTCATTTCTATAACACAATTTCTTTAAAAATCTTTATTTTTTTCTTTGCATTTTGAAGCTTTTGTGAATCACAAGTGAATGAACTGATTTCAGCTCCAATTTTATTAAGGAACTTGATCAAAGTACAAAGCAAAACTGTCCATTCTCAACCTTACAATATGTACATGACATGAATGTTGATTAAACAACTAACTTTTCATCTGGGAAAGACTTTCAAATAAAAGCCATCTGTTTTTATAACTTTTATGTACCATTTGTTAGATCTCACACAGTGCCATCAGTTCAATGTTTTTATTTCTTTATTTCTACTGTATAATTTTACAATGGAAGCTAAAAAAATCCCATATTGTTTGGTAGATGGATTATTTCCTTGAGCTATTTGAGCTAAATACTTGTAATGTATTGAGCACATATTCAGAATGCTCATGGGAAAAAAAAAATAACTAAATATTTTGGATGTTGATATGTCTCACTAAATGCCTGTCTCCACCTGAACAGAAAAAGGGTTCTCAGCTGGGCTGCAATCAGTGTTAAAGTCTCTGCATTGCTATTTCCTCAATATCATACTTAACATTGAGTATAAATATCACTGCAGCACACAAAGCACGGTTGGGATCTACTGTACTTGGCAGAGTACAATATAACAGACTGAGACCTTCCCCTCTGAGAAGGCTGGGCATGTTGAGATAGATTTAAAAAGCAAATTAAACATACAAAAAAGATAGGGTGAGGATCATACGTTAAGAAATGGATATGGAAAAGAAGACAGAGTTAAGACAAGTATAACTAATAGAGAATCTCAAGTCTTCTCTAGTCAGTAACAATAAACACATCTGTGCACTATGACAGAGAGGGGTTTTGAAGAAGGATTTTGGAGAACAAGAATATTTAAGGACTGTGATTGTGAGTTCTTGTTGGAAAAGCATAGCAGGAAACTACTTGATAGGAAAGTAAAAATCACCACTTCTTTCATAAAGCTTAATACATTTTCTATACATCTTTAAATGCCAGGCAATGACTGTATTCACTTCTAAATCATACATAAGAGAAGCATGAATTAAGTGACCGATAAAACAAGAACTCACTCCAGTTTTCTCTTAACCCCTAACTCAAGGCAATAAATCAGGCTGATATTTTGGGATGTCACATATTTTCCACATGTGACTGATTTTTCACTGTATGTGAAAGGCTATCCTTAATCACATTCATGGATTTCCAAGGAAATTATTATAAACAAATAAATCCACACTAGAAGCTTAAAATGCTTTCACACACAATCTGTTTTTCCTTTGGCTCTAAATAAATAGTGTCAAAGGCATGCAAACTAATCTATCCTCTGTTTAATAGGAATTTCAGGTATGCAACAGTTACGTTTCTTCATTGTTCTGAGAAGAGTACTGCTACTGCTCCCATGCTATCACGGTTAAGCCCCGACTCAGCTAAATTTGGCAGCTAAGAACCATGGAGCTAGCCTCCCAAATTCCACCCCTGCCCAGCCCCAGGAGAAAGGGAGAGGAAAATGAGAGGAAAAAGGCTTGCAGATTGGAAACTAAAGCCACAGCTTTAGTGAAATGATGATAATAATAGTACTAATGATTAAAATAATTAGAAGTAACGAAATATATACACATATCTGAGATATTTGGCCTCTAGTTCTCCTTTCTTGTGTATTTGCACTGCAGTTATTTTGTCCATAAAACTATACAGTAGTTAAGAAGGTTGCCGACATAGTGCAGTAAAATGGCTAACAAAGGAGGTACCTTATGCTGTAAGTCTCATAAGAGCATTTCATTTGGGAAGACTTTCAGTCTGCTTTGGTAATTGTGTCCATTGCTTTCGAGTTTCTAGTCTGGCTTGGAGAAGTGCTGGGTGTAGCTGTGAGGAGTGAGTACTCACTTTTAACTACATGACAGCAGAGATGATGGACATACAGTGGTACTGAAGAAGACCATCGTGGCATCTCAATCAAGAGATATATGGTAAAAAGAATAAAAAAAATTAGATGCCACTTGTGCCACTGAAATGCAGATCTAACTAATATATAGAAATTTCCTTCTTAATTCTCCTGCTAAGTAGCTATTAGTCTATGAAATTTGTGGCACGCTTTGTCTCTTTGTAGCTGTGTCTCTGTGACAATTCTGTTCTGCTCAGAAATATAAGAAACCTGGATTCCATGAATATGAAAAAGAAAGTAAAGGCTAAAATTCTAGTAAGGTTACCATCCAGCTGCAAGATCTGTTGTATCAAAGTACAAAGGAGAAGAAACAAGCCTGGGACTTCATATTTTAGGGGCCATACTCTGCAGACGACAACTGTCTCATGGTATCTTGAACAAACTATTTCCCACCTTGTGCTTCTCATCACCTCCATCTGAAGAGCAGTAAAAACACTACCTTGTCTCCTGGGCACCTCATGAAGGCAGACACACTGAGATCTGTGCCTGGAGAGATGCTCCCAGCACAAAACCACACAGGTTCATGCAATAGCACTGGCTGGTATCTTCTAGATGAGCTTCAGCAAAGTCAGACTGATGAGATGGAGTTAGTGAATTAACTTTCACTCACCACAAGTTGTTCCTCACAAACAAGTCTGGGAAATACCTTACAGAAGCATCGTTGTTGCCAATTCTTGTTATTACTGTATATTCTGAAGCTTTCAGTCTACCAGCTTTTACCAGAACTAAATCCATCATTGAAAAAGGAGTTGGTGGAAGGAAGAAAAGTAAAAATATTAAAAAAAAGGTTTCTTAATGGAGCTCTGAAGATTAGATAATATAGCTATTTATATACATTTAAAAATAATTTTACTGACTGGAGCTCAGCAATGTTGAAACAGATATGCATTACACTCAATCGACACACTTAATAGTTACACAGATGTTATTGAAGTAAAAAAGTATATACATTCACTTTGCTCTGGAGCATTAATAAATCATGTTCATTTTATGTGGGATGTTACATAGATTTCACACTTTTAAGCATAAAAGAAGTATGAAGACTATGGTAGAAAATAAGGAAATATGAGTTTTCACTATTCATTGAAGCACTCCACTCTAAGGCCAAATGTTTCATAATACAAAAAAACGTGGAGCACTACTCCACACTAAACAAAGACGGTGAGTCAGAAGAAGAGAATTTTCAAAGATATTCCTTTGCTATTGTCTAACATGAATGCCTACTACACCAGGATTATAGCTTTGTGTAACTGCATCCATGGCTCCTGTTCAGTAATCTACATTAAAACCCATTTCTATTTCAGCCACACTTATAGATCTAGCTGTAGGTGTAATCAGTAGCCTGGTTTTGATGGGAAAATAAGCCTATAAATTATAGCCTAGGGTTAAGTCCTCTAATAGCAAACGTGCATTTATTTGGGTCATGTATTTTAGGGCCATATATTTTTCTTAGTGACAAATTCACTATTAGGTACCTATGTTATGTATACTCTTCGGTTTCTATTTGTCCTGTACATATTCACTCGCCTCATAGAGAAAATGCCACTGTTCATCTGTAAAAGAAAGCCTTTCACACAAGGCAGAAAAGATCAATGAAAGCTGGTAATTCTAATAGTTTTAACAATCCACTCTTTCATGGGTAGGTCTTTGAGCAGAAAATGCACTGAAAAGCATCCATAACGCAACAGCAGGCTCTTTCTCCTGATGACAGAAAATCAGCTTATGTTCTCAACCGCTAACAACACAGGAAAGTAGTGATGGCTTGTTTAAATTTTGCCAGAAAATACATCCCTTTGTCCATGAAAAGTTTACAGGAATAGAGTTGTAAAAAAGAGGACAACTGAAGTAGACAGCAGCAGTTGGAAATGGGCAAGATTTCATTGTGTGATAAATATGGTAGTCTTTCTACAAGGTCTTTAGCGCCATCATATAGTACTCAGCAGAGAATTATTACCCAATAAAATGTCCTCAAAAGCATGTAAAAAGTTTAATGTTCTCTTACATTCTATATGACAATATTTATATTTTTTCCTTCTTTCCTTTTTAATTAAACACAACCATCTTACTTTACTGCTGCAGAGCTTTCCCTTAAGCGGTATTTCCAGACCACACTACAGAGAAACTCTTGTCTCCCCAGACGTAGTTATGATATCTGCAAGGATGGAGGCAAGCAGACACATCAGGACTCAAAAAACTCATCTGTCATACAGCCTGGCTCATATAAGCTCACATTCAGAGTGGCTACAATTGACTTTTCTAAGGACACTGTCCTCAGTTCAGTGCCCTGCCTTCCTGATTCAGCTGTAGAGGGGACAGGAATAGCAGACACACATCTTTTCCTTTCTCATGGCACTCCCACCTTCAACACCATCATACATGGTTGCTCTTTTGTGTAACAGACACCTCGATTTTTACTGTAGTGACAAGTAAGTGAGAAAGACTTTGAACTGCTTGGGTTTTAGGTGTCAATGCACATTGCTTTTGAATGGTGCAACAATGACAAAATACTGTGTGGTGGTGATTCCTTGCCTGCTCAAGCCAAAAGTATTATTTTCTTGAGTTCAGCAGGTGTTGTGTTTTGCCCATAATGTTCTTAAACAATTTTCACAGTCTGGGTATCATCAAGCACTTTAATGGGAAAAGATGGATTTATAAGGACAGAAAGAATTTCTACACAGATGCTACCAATGGGCAGAAGTGACCTACATTTAACACCTCATTTAAATCAGCCAAGCAGACTCAGAGTGCAAGAAGGTTTTCTTTATTAGCTAACTTCATAATTCATTTCTCCATTAATGAAGAAAAGAACGTTTATTTCAAAGAAGATCTATGTTGTCAAATGTATATTATTTGTTCTTGTCTTCTCCTTGATTGTGAAGTTGCCATTAAAATGATTGAAATTATTTCTAGCAAACTATAGTGTCAGTCCTCCCAATAAAGATCATCAACATAAAAAACCACCCAGAACAAAAAGGCTTATTTCTGCCTATAATTACAAAGTTGTCAAACAGTGAAGAAAGGTATAAATGAATACTTAGAAACCAAAACCAAATTATGGTCATATTATTCTATAGTTCTTGGGGTTTTATATGTATTGTTAAAAATAAGGGTAAACCAGATTTTTTTGTAAGGGTAAGATTTTCATTAAAAGGCATATTGCATGGTTCTTAAAGACTACATTTAGGTACAAATCATTATTAACATGTTTAAATAAATATTTTCTCAATACAAATTGATATACTACATATAGCTAAATATTTACTACACCAACGTACTTTTGCTGAACTAAACTACTTTGCATAGGCTTGGCAGCATTCCCATTAAGATGAACTAAACATAATATTCAGTCATGTTCAAATCTCCAAGACAGAGACCATTATTTGGTCAGAACTAATTTACTGGTCAGTAAGCAAGTGGTTAAAACATAGGGTGCTTCCAATTTAAACATTCTCATGTTATTTGTACTTGACAAATTTTCTCCTTTGTCATCACCTGGGAGTACTCTGCTATTCTGATGCAAAAAAAAAATCTGAAGCAGGAGAGAAAAAAATCTATTATTAATTAGACATAAATTATTCCTAATCTACACACAATGCTTAATCCTTGGTTCACAGATATGCAAATTGTGCTTCAGAAACAATATGTTAATAAGCCATTTGTCAGCAGCAGTCAGGAGCCCAAGTGCAATATAAAATATAGAACAAATTCTTCAAGTTTATTCCAAAGAAAATGCCGATTGAAAGTTTACCCTGAGCTGTAAAGAAATGCAAGATCGAAAAGAGTGCAAAAAAAAAAAAAATAGTTCACATTGTGAGCCTGCTCATCAGTTAAGATGTGGGAAAAGAAAAAAATCACCAAAATGTTCTTCCATCAAATTTCATACTTAACATTCTTATACATAGCAAGAATATCCCTCTCATTGATTTACAGTGCTCTAAGAAGAGTAAGGAAAATAGGAAGCAAAAACACAGAAAAAGCTGCAAGATCTGAGCACTATTGTGCTTCTTTTCTTCCAATGTTTGACAAAAGACATAAATGAAATCAAGAGCTTACAAGTTTGTAACACAAATATAAGTAATGCAAATATTAGATAACTTTAATGACAAAAAGACTAACAAAGAGTTTCTGAAGACATTCTCTGCTTCCAGGCTTAAGCACCATGCTTAAGAGAATAAATTTTTTTTGCCTGTAGTGAAGATATGACTAGGAAACCTTTTGGAGACTCTTCTTCCCAAGAGTATAAGCAAGCCAATCTAACTAAACAGCTTATCTGATTCACTTAGAGAGTTTCTATGTCCCTGGGTGAAATATAGCAAAAATGTGAAAACAGAAAAATGTTCCTAAAAGCTTCACTTATTTATTTTTTTTCTAGATGTAGTCAAACAATGTAATTTCTGTAATATTCCATTATCTCATCAAGTTTGAGAGAAACATTCTCCAGCTTGGGAAGAGGTGAACACATAAAGACACTACCTTTTGTTCAATGTGCTGTTCATTAATATTTGAGCAGAAATGGGTTCTTCCTCCTATACACAGAGAAAACACAGCAAAAGTTGAGTAATTAGGAAAAAACAGCTCCTCTCATTAATGATGCTGACGCCTCAACAACACTCATTCCTGTCTCTGTACATTTTGCAGGAGGCTAGGTGTCACAGGAATATGCAGGTGTTTTTTATTGTTGTGATGAATTTAACTGCCTAGTTAGGGGAGCTGCACCAAAAACCTGGGAGTAAATTCACTACGAAACAAGGTATCATCCTTTGTGAAATTCACCCAAAGCTGATCCTGGTTGTCCTAGCTTTAATGAATAGGAAAGGTGCTGTTCCCACACATCAGAAAAAAGTGTCAATTCAGGACAACTACTGGGTAAAATTTCTTGGAGATGTATAACCAATACACATATTTCTTGATTATAGAAAGAGATCCACAAAGTCCTCTGGTAGTATACCATAACCAAATGATTTCACTTGCCACTATGGGGGAAAAAAAATGACTGCATTTCATCTTACATTGTGAGTGTATTGTAGTATTTGAATTAAGCCGTTCGGTACTTAACAGCAGGAAGATATTCCTAGGGTGAAGATACATGTGCTGGCATCCTCCAAGGCCATTTTCACAGCAGCGCAGAAAAACAAAGCTACAATGTACCGTTAGGTAGGATGGCAAAGAGGGTGCAGAGCTACTGGAAGAAAATACGCAGTGGCAACCCCCCCATTTTGCATACCCATTAAAAATAAGAAGAGATTCATCAAAGAGTTTGACTGCTTCTTGCTGAAGAGAGCTACCAATATGACACTGAACATCAGAGTGTTTTGTATCTTTTTAACTTTCATCCTCAATAAAATATTTATGTACCGTGACAGGAAGGAATCATAGAATCATAGAACAGTTTGGGATGGAAGGGACCTTAAACATCATCCAGTTCCAACCCCCCCTGCCATGGGCAGAGACATCAGGTTGCTCCATCCAACTGACCTTGAACACCGTCAGGGAGCGGACATCCACAACCTTCCTGGACAATCTGTTCCAGTGCTTCACCACCCTCATCGTGAAGAAGTTCTTCCTCACGTTTAATCTAAATCTTCTCCTTTCCAGTGTAAAGTCATTCAAGGGCTTGTAGTGATAGGAGACACAAGCTCTTAGCCTGAACCAGTCTTTGAATACTGAGGAACAGTTCAACTACAGAGGACTTTCTGATGACACAGGACTTAATTACAGTTTATTTTCCTTTTTATGGAAACGGTTGAGAGTCAAGCAGTTTTGAGTATGACAGTTGTATTTTCTGTTCTTGAAAAGACAGGAACAAGAACCAGGAAGATATAGATTATGTACTTAACTTTCATTGACAGAAAACACTGCAAGAAATAAAAAAACATATAAAATAATAACATTATATAATGATAAAACATATAAAATAATAACAAAAACATCTAAGTAGCTGGAAATGAATTAATAAAGAACATGAAGCATCAGACTAATTAATTTCTTCGCATGACATGGTAACATGCCGTGTGGATAGAGAAATGTCTGAGTATGTCATATATCTTGACATTAGTACAGCTTTTGGCATTTACAAAATGCTTACAAGTAAGCTAGGGGAACATGGTCTGTTCAAAACTATTGTAAAGCAGTCCTTGTTGGAAACCATATACAGTAGTTATCAGTGTTCTGCCACAATGCTGCAAGAGCTTATTAAGTAGATTACCACTGCTACTCACCCCATGCTGAACACTGTGTTGCTTTATCAGTATAAACATTGATCACAAAAATCTGGACATGAAATTTCTCAGGGTACACATACCGGAAGACAAAGCTACATTTATAAATTGGAGGAGCACTTCAAAAAATACTGTTTAATTCAACAAGGAAATGTGCAAAATTAGTAAAATTGTAGGGAGGAATAATATGCCTAGCGGGATGGTGGGACGTTTACTCATGCAGAGCTATATCTGTAGAAAAAGATCGAGTGTCAAACAAGCTTATGAAGTAGTTGTAATTTCTTCAAAAAACACGTTCACAATAGAGGAAAATATAATCAGGATTGTTATTAGGAAGACAAGTGAATACCCAAGTGTTCCCACTCTGGTCTGTATTGCTAATACAAAAGCTAGGCCTTGTCCCTTTTGGAGTACTCCAAGTCAAGAAAACTACTGATGAGTTGGAGAAATTAACGGATCTATGAAATATGGAAATATTTAACTCATTAGGATCTTTATCCTATCGAAGAAGACAAAAGATACAAAAAACTATTGAAATAGCCAAAAAATATTTGCAGAGCTCAGCAAGGAATAGGGGAATAACTCTTCCCTTGTGTCCTCTGAGAATGAAATGGGCTTATGTTGTAGTTATTTCAATAAGAAACTGGAAAATCTTTCTAACACTGAGGATAGGTATCAGCTGGAATAGTCCGACTAAGGAGATTATTATACACTCTGCCTTGGTCTAATGAGCTCTCTATCATTTAAAATCAACCCAGAACACCCTCAAAATCTCAAAATCCCATTTAAATATCCATCTTCTAGTATAATAAATGCCTCAGCCTCTGATTTACTGTTGGACATACTGTTAAAATGGTTCGAAGAGGAAGCTATCATCCAAGTATTACTGCATCTGGCAGTGCAGTTTTTCCTGTGTCCTTTGTGCTGTATACACTTAGCCTGCCCAACACCATTCAGCATAAGCCTGCTACCAAGCATATGATAATTATCACATATGCTGTCCTCCCTCCATGAATTGCATTCTTAGATCATATTCTATTTTATGACAACATTTTCTACTGGCTTCTGGTAACTGCCTGAAACAGAAATTCACAATGTCACAGCAATGACAATTGCTGCTCCATAACTATTCCCACTGAAAGTCAATTGAATTTCAATTTGTTTTAGTGGGGAAATCCAGGAGGAGCCAATTACTGTTGCTTTAGCATTGTGCAGTTTTACTTCAGGTGCCACTTAGGTTACAAAAAAAACATTTCAGATTCTACTTGCAACATTCCTCCTCATAGGTTGTGCTGACTCCCAGTAACAGTACTTGTCGAGGGAGGGTTGCACTAAATATGCTTAGACATGTTGGTCATATTAGCAAATAAACAGGATATCATATGTACCAAATATTATAAATAAAAAGAAACACATTCAAAATTTAATGTTGTTTGCTCTTTGTTTTACAAACTATGTTCCAAAGCATTGTATCGAGTTATCCCTGTCACAACTTATTAATGGGTGAAGTCAGTGTGATTCTTTCTATTTTAGACCTGATTGTCTAAGCTGAAAGAAATCTTCGCTCCTCTCTATGCTAGGATGAGAGAGTATCAGTACATTATGAATACTGAATGCTACTCCCACAAGTTTATGGGATCACGTCCTTCACTTGCATTTGCTAAACCCACAGAATTACTGAGAAGCATTTCCAATTTTCTGATGATTGGCTCAGCTTCCTGAAATATTGAAGGTGTAGCTCTGAAAATCTGTAGCTGATGTGCTCCCTTAGTTTTAGTTCATTGGGATGTTTAAACGGTTGGGGTCTGTCAGTGGAGCTGATGTCATTCCCAGAGTCCACTGAAGATAGAGGATCTGTGGTCAGAAAATAAGCTCTTAAGTAAATTAAGAGCACAGTGGTTGAAATGGGAAACTCATTTTAGATCATTATGATTTAGATGTATTGATATGAGGCAACAAATACAAATCACAGCTTTTAAAATGAAGTCACAATGGCAATACAATGGGCTTCAAGCCAAGTTCTAAATTCTACAGCTCACATTGTGAAAATTATGAAGCAGCTTCTATACTAGCCAAGAAGAAACATGCTATGTTATTTTCTTAGCAACTGATCTAATTGCAGACATATCTATGACTGTTTATCTATCTACCTCTCTATCTATTTACTTTTTTTCTGTTTCTCTTGTACAGTTGTACGTTACCCAAAATTCGTTACTATGAGGTAATAACAGTAGCTTTGCCCTTTTCCTCAAACATGACTGATCCGGGCTTGAGGCAGCCTTGATATTCAAATAAATATTGGCTATAGATTTCAACATATATAGACTACAGACTACCCACTTGTGAAACACTGAATTTTATTCTAAAACTCAATGTCTGAGCTTCATATATACGATGCCAACATTCTTTCAGCCTGACCTCAGTCCCAGGTAAAATCATGGAGAAGATAATCCTGGGTGAAATCATGCGCCACCTGCAGAAATCAGGCCCAGCCAGCATGGATTTAGGAGGGGTAGGTCCTGCCTGACCAACCTGATCTCCTTTTACAACCATGTGACTCGCCTGGTGGATGAGAGGAAGGCTGTGGATGTGGTATACCTGGACTTCAGCAAGGCCTTTGACACTGTCTCCCACAGTAGACTCCTAGGGAAGCTGGCAGCCCGTGGCTTAGATGGGAGCACTCTGTGCTGGGTTAGGAATTGGCTGGATGACCGAGCCCAAAGAGTGATGGTGAATGGTGTTTCATCCAGTTGGTGGCCGGTCACCAGTGGTGTCCCCCAGGGATCGGTGTTGGGTCCCGTCCTGTTTAATATCTTTATTGATGATCTGGATGAGGGGATTGAGTCCATCATCAGCAAGTTTGCAGATGATACCAAGCTGGGAGGAAGAGTTGATATGTTAGAGGGTAGGATGGCCCTACAGAGGGACCTGGACAGATTGGAGAGATGGGCTGATTCTAATGGGATGATGTTTAATAAGTCCAAATGTTGGGTACTTCATTTTGGACACAACAATCCCATGCAGAGCTACAGACTGGCGACAGAGTGGCTGGAGAGTAGTCAGGCAGAAAAGGACCTGGGAGTGCTGGTGGACAGGAAGCTCAACATGAGCCAGCAGTATGCCCAGGTGGCCAAGAAGGCCAATGGCATCCTGGCCTGCATCAGGAATAGTGTAGTAAGCAGGACCAGAGAAGTTATCGTCCCCCTGTACTCGGCACTGGTCAGGCCTCACCTTGAATACTGTGTACAGTTCTGGGCCCCCCAGTTTGGAAAGATGTCAGGATGCTGGAGTGTGTTCAGAGGAGGGCAACGAAGATGGTGAAGGGGCTGGAGCACAAGCCCTATGAGGAGCGACTGAGGGAGTTGGGGCTGTTTAGTCTGGAGAAGAGGAGGCTCAGGGGAGACCTCATTGCTCTCTACAACTACCTAAAAGGAGGTAGTAGTCGGGCAGGGATTGGTCTCTTCTCTCAGGTGACCAGTGGCAGAACCAGAGGGCATGGACTTAAGCTTCGTCAGGGAAAGTTTAGACTTGATATGAGGAAAAAGTTCTTCACTGAAAGGGTGATTGGCCATTGGAATGCGCTGCCCAGGGAGGTGGTGGAGTCACCGACCCTGGAGGTGTTTAAGGGGAGACTGGATGAGGCACTGAGTGACGTGGTTTAGATGATGGTTGGTGTTAGTGTTGGTATTAGTGTTAGGTTATAGGTTGGACTTGATGATCTCAGAGGTCCTTTCCAACCTTGTGATACTGTGATTAAACTGTTGTCTTGCAGAGCATAGGGTCACTGTAACTCAATGGCCAAAAACTGTGCTGTGAGTGCATTCTATGCAGAGAAAATGCCTGGTGTAAACACCAAGGTGTTTTCAGCCCCTGAGGGATTGCCCTGATTTCAGTTTTCAGTAAACCTGAACTAGTGCATTTTACCCCTGGTGCCACACTGAGTTAAGCTTCATCAATGCAAATTGTTGCAGCAAGAAAGCTGTAATAGCATGATCAAGAACAGAGCCACAATATCAATAACTGAAGTCAGCAAAATGAAACTCAGCCTCCTATATGTGCTCTGGAATCAGAGCTAGAAATTACATACTGTACTCTACATCTATTCAGTGTTTCAGAAATGAATCATCCAAATATGGCCCAATTTAAAAGCTGCTAAAGGAAGGATATCAACTAACACATAATAAAGCAAAGGAAAGGGAGAAATGATAGTGTGTATTAGTGACACTGCGAACTGAGAACACATAATGTTACTCCGGTATTTCTGAGAATATTTTCTCTTTCCAGGATATGATGATGTGAAAAAGAGACAGGTGTTTAGAACAGGGTTTAGACAGCAGGCAACCCTAGCTGAATGCCCTGCGTTAACTTGCACTCTTTCAGTAGACCCTGAACATTACAATTCAGATTTGTGGGAGTAACTAGTGGTCTTAATTGACCCAAATCTTCCCTTCCCATGCCTCAGAAGAAGGGAGCAAGAAGATTGAGAGAGGAAAGGGCAGAGAAACACCCTCCCTATTTTCAGCTTTAAACTTCAGTCTTCAAACCTGTGTATCTAGCATTATTTTTTTTGTGAACATGATGAGTGATCCAGCAGTGATCTCAACTATCTTACTGAGAATACATTTATTTGAAAGAGCACAAGATGCTTCTTTAGCATAATGATTCCAGTGAGAAAGAGTAGCTCATAAGCATCACCTCATAGAGCATGTTGATGTTAAGCTTGAAAAATAAAGAAGAAGCACAGTTTCTGTAGGGGCTTGTAATATTTCTTTCTGGCCTCCCTTTGCAGTGACTCAAAGCTCATGAACAAATTAAACAGCTCAGGAAGGCATGGCAGTTCCAGTGTCTGAGTTGTCAGGTTAGTTTATGAGTGTGTATAATAGGATGGTTCCTTTCCTAAGTTGTCTGTTATTTTCCATAACAGCTGGGTTTACAAAAATGCCTACCCATGCATATATAGCCTGCATATACAGCCTATCACTTATCATCATTCACATGACTCAGCATTATTTCCTGCCTCAGTTTCCCTTTGGTTATTCAATGCCTGATTTTTGAACTTCTTCCAGCTACCTGACCAGGGAACTTCTCACTCTAAAATAGCCCAAGATCTCACACTGGCACAACCTTCAATTGTAGCCACGCAGTGTGTCACCTAGTAACATAATTAGAATTGCTCCTGAAGGCACCAACACAGGATATGAAAAATAGAAGGACTGGGCCAAGATAGAGTGGGAGATTTTTTTAAAAATATCCTGATTCCAATGATATAGTCACACTCTCTGTTCACAATAGACAGGACTAATCTTGTCTTCACTTAAGTCTCTGTAGTTAGAAATAACTCCTGTTATATCAGTGGACTGATTTGGGTGTATCTGAATGAGATCTCATGTGAACTTGAGATCGTGTCAACAGCTCAGGTTCATATACATGGAAGCTGTCCATTCCTGTTCCTGGAACTTCAACTAGAGAAATCAGAAGCAAGCCCTTAGCTAATCAACATGTTTGAGAGTGGTCTTTTTGGTCATTAAAAAGCTTACTATGTATTCAGTGTGTAGAAAGCTTGTAGGTGTTCTTAAAGTATAAAAGCAGCAAAGACATAGTCCAAAGGTTCAATATCTTCAAAATATCTTAGAAGAACAAAACTGAATGCTATGAATATTTTTTCTATAAATTGGTAATTCTAAAAAGAAGCAGAGCTCCATTCTCTGTTCCTGAGAAAATAACTACCAGGACATTTTCTCCTTGTTAAAAGTAAACCCACTTCTAATCATCAGGCCGGCATAAGGTTTGCAGAACACCATCAGGGTGCCATTTTCACACTATTCTTAGAATTTCAGTTGTGAACTGACCTGAGCACAGAGCAAATCCCCCTTTGAAGCAGAAATCACCCTAGACATTTTGAGACTAAAAAGCTGTTTGTGTGTTAATTCAGAAAGTATGGATGGACAAGGATTGACTCCCCAGCATCAACTGTCATCACTGAAACAGCTTCAAATTGGTTCCCTAGTCTACAGAACTCTAGAGTGACTTTCAAAATAAAGAAGAAATTGTTGCAATTGCCTTTATTTTTTCACAAAAATGTAAATTTTTTTTTAATAACACCTGCAATAAGTTGTGAAGGGTAATGGGCAAAATGTTCAAAAATGAAGTAAATCATGAACTGCCAGAGAGAGTACAGATGGAAAGAAGGTCACTCTAATTCCCTTTTCTTGGTCCACTCTGATTTTAATTGCTGCCTTTTACTCCCCTTTCCAATGTACTTTCTACCTTCTTCCTACCACACATCCGCCCTAAAGGCGCAGATGAATACCTCTACTTCAGTTGAGTTCTTGAATTTCAAGGGTTTGAACAAATTAGAATTTAGGAGACCATGTATGTATAAATTTCTCTAAATCAACTGTCCAGAGTACTTTGATTTATTATGATGACTTCATCCACCTCTGTGAAATCTCATGATACCATGTTTTAAGAAAAATTCATTCTCAGTGTATTTCTCATGGCCACTAATAATCAAGTGATACAAACAAAGTATCAATTACTGCATTACACCTCTAGCAGCTAACTAGTTAATACCTGATCAGTGAATATTTGAACATGTAAAATTAATCTCTCTTAAAGCACTGAGGAACTGAGTGACTTCACTCTGACATTTCCCATACTGTACTGCAGCTACTAAAGGACAAGGTTCTTCTTTTTGGAACAAAAATCACAGCTCAGCAAAAAGCATATTCCTATGAATCACTCACACCCGGTGGTCTTAAGTGGTGCCTGCAGTATAGTTCTAGCAATTGTTACCTGCATGGGGATGAACTTAACACTGTCACATCCCTTGGAGCAGCAAGCTGTTGAGAGAAGGAGAGCCAAATCAGTTTGAACGTAAAGTATGTCTGTCCAAACGAATACCAATCAAAACACTTTAGAAGAGGCCTACAAACAGAAGCAAACTCCTTGTTTAAAGTAGCAAGTTCAGTAATGCATCCCACTTATAACATTACTTATCGTACAAAGATATATTTAGGCCTGCATGCATTTAAGCTGTTCACCTGTTGAAGGGAACACTCACCACCCACACTTTTTTTTGTATACACATAGCCCACAATTTCCATGACAGAAATGATTTTGAAAAAAATCTAACATGATACAAAAGTTTGATTTAGATATTTACACACTTTCTTCTTTGGTTTAGCATTTGGGAAAAGCATCGCTCCTACATTCAGCCATGCAAATCCCCAAGAAGGTCTAGCTTCAGCCTCTGTTTAAACCTAAAATCCATCTGTGCAATTTAAAGACAGGAGTAATCAAGCAAAAGGATCTGTTCGAGTAGATGAAGTCTTTCATAGATTATCAGAGAAGGGCCAACCTGAGAATTACACGGACCATATCAAGTGTGAGTTCTGATTTAAATCTGAGCCACTGCTAGCATCTGGGTCCTAAACCAGCTACACTAAAGGAACATCACTAAATGATATCCTGGATTCAGTCTGGCTCTACCTTGTCTCCTCACCAGTTAAGAGCTGTTTCGAAAAGTAATTTGCTGGGTAACTAACTATTTCCACCTCTTTGCAAAGCATTACTGCTGCTCTCTATTGATGAGGCATGAGTAAGAAGTTCTGCAATGCCTGTAGGAAGTTGTAAAACGGTTATCCTTCTAGTTTACTATTTAAAAGCCAACAATATTACTGGCATTGTGCAGGGCACAAAAATCAAGACAATCTCTGCAGTGGTGAGCGTACAAGCTAAAGCTGTAAAGGGTAAACAGGCACTTACTTTCAACGAAAAGAAAAGACCCTGTGTCAAAACCTTCTGTGCCAACAAGATTGACAACCTCATACTAAAGCATACACCACAAACAAGGATTCATGGCACAGTCTGAAGAGGGTTTGAGTGACCACAGCTCCTACTGGAATCGCTAGCAGCTGCAGGGTTAGAACACCTATGCAGAGCAGATAACCAGCAGAAGTTATAATGTACTTTATTGCTAATGGTCTAACAGGTTGTGGCATTGACATGGTGGAATTTGAGTAGTGCAAAGAAAACACAGCTCAGGCAAATAATTGCAGATCTACGGTACTGTTTTGGGTTTTCTAAATCATTTTCTGCATGTGACAAATTATTTGGGATTATATGGAACTCATGCCATTTAAATCCATGCTGGACCAAGGGGCTAGTATTTGTCAATATCCACAGTTCGTTAACTAGCCAAGAGTCTGTGGTATGAATACTATTGCAATGCTTGATATGAACAGGCACAATGGTGACAGTTTTCCCTTAGAAAAGTTTTCCTCCAAATAGAAAAAATTCTCTTTTTTCCTCTTTGTTTTGGTAAACATATTTCAAAGGATCAAATGTCTATCTCCATTGCAAGTGGGGGAAATCCACTAGATTTGAGTTGTTATTGAGGTAACGCTCAATGTACTATACTCTGGGTGGAAATCAGTTTGCAGTCTGTACCATAGTACTTTGTAACGGAATCAGCATACAGAGCTTGATCTTTACTGAGGATGAGTTCTGTGTGAAGAATTTATATTGCCTTCTGTAATAGCAGCAACACACAGCACAGAGACTCCATATAACTTACCTCCCCTTTTAGAAGCTTTGTGGATTCTGCCAGAATACACAGAACAGCATTCTAGTCTCATTTCAAAATGACAGCTACATCTTACTAACATTATATGAGACAGCCAAGCTGTTTTCATCGAAACGTTTTAAAGCAAGATTTGCAGGTCAGCTAGATAAGGCTTCACAATTTTTTATATTAAATAAAAAGAAAAGCAATGGAAACAAAAATTAAGATATGTACTGTACCAAACAGCTAACTCCTACATGAGGTTCTCTTTGTCTTGCAGGAAAGAGTGCTGCATGTGTGATTTTACAGAACACTTGATAAACCCATACAACACTGAAGAAGCTTAATTTTAGCATTACATGTATCTGGACGTGCTCCAACACCTCAATGTCCTAATTACTAATTTCTGAAGTTTAGATAAATTTTGAGTAAAATTATGCACATTTTAAGTAGCTGTTAATATACTCCTTCGGAGTCCAAAACAGCACCTTAAGAAAAGAGCCATGTGCAAAGGCGTGTACCCAGGCAATTACATGTTGAGAAAGAACTTCTTGATATGAACACTATAAAGATAGTATGAATTATATTTATACAATGCAGTGAAATGTACACAAGTTGCTGAGATATCTGCATTTCGCATCCACATTTAGTTACTCTATTTCTGTCCTTCCCTCCCACCAGATTATCTTCAGCCTATTTTGATTATTTTAAATTTGTGAGGTTTTAAAAGCACCCCACCACAACTAAACGCTGGCATGTAATCAATCAAAGAAACAGTACTCTGCAGAACGGAATTCTCAAACAGCTACTGATGCCTGTCTGTAGTACTGTCTTCAGCCTGAAACCACCCACACACTCAAAAGAATGTCTAAGAAGCAGCAGTACATATAGAATAAATTGCTGGGCAGAATCATAAAGAGATATGAATAACTAAGGATGAAAATGAGGATGCCTAAAAAATGTTACCAAGGTAAAATCCTGTATCTTTTGCTCTTTCCAAAAACAAATAAAACTCTCACACAGGATTCTATTCCCATGAGTGGTGCTACTCAGTTTGAGCTCATGACAGCTCTAATAAAGTTCAGTATTGTTAAAGCAGCAGTGGTTCACAATAATGGGGTACTCCTTCACCCACAAAATAGTTCCTTTGCAGAAAAGGAGTGTAATTGTGCACTTGGCTTCCCATGACATGTTGTTAAAATGTTCTCTTTATCTCCTTCCTCCCTCCCTCCCTCCCTCCTATTTGCTTTCAGACCAAACTACAAGGTCCACATGAAATACTGTGGTACCTATGGCAAGGATTCTGGAAAGAAAAGTATTTTCTGTAAGTTTCTTGAACCTTTTCTCTGTTGCCACATTCTCTCCATAATATCAGGAATGGAATATGCCATTTTAAAAATAAACTGGTGATTCATTTGAAGTACAACAGAAAGTGAGGCTACCAGAGATTCTTTTTGTTACCTAACCTTGAGTCCTACCAGTCTGGATGAGTCACTGTTTCCTTTCATTCTTCTACTCTTTCATAACACAAATGCAGACATCACGACTTTGTATGAGGAAACATCTTCTGTGGGCTGCTCAATTCAATGATCTTTTCTTGTTGTTTTCAAGATGTCACTAATGCCATGTTTTAAATATAAGGATTAAGGAAGAGCCACAAATCTACTTTTGTTTTCTCTCTTCTATGAAGACAGCAAATAAAGTTCTTTAAAGTAGCTCTCATTCCTGGTTTTGCTTTTATACATCTTTTAGGATGTAACCTTTTGCATTTCTAGGCAAGCAAGTATGTGGGCCACTAACGAAAATCAAGCATGACCTTAAAGCTGACCACATACTTCCACAATATTCTGAATTGGGTTGGGCATGAACATTTCCTGGAATGGGTTTTCTTATTGTTTAACTTAGCAGAACATTCTTTTGCCCATTTTACTACTTTCTTAGTAGTTCTTAGATTAAAGAACATGACTGAATTGTGCATTATTCCCACTGCAGTTGGGTTGTGTCTTTACTGAGATTCTTCTGTTGCATATGAATAAAAAAAAGAATTATTCACCCTGAATATCATACTTCCATTTTCCACATAAATCAGTCCAATAAAACATGCATTTCCTTCCTCTATAAACCTTTCTTCTATTTTTAGATTATCACATCAACAACACTACTTAAGATGAAGAGATTTTTGGCACTTTTACTTTAGATCAGTGGTTTGACACAAGATTTCAACATGACCCAGACTTCATCATGCCCAGTGACACAAGTGTTGAAGGGTTTTATTGGTCATAACTTAGAATAAAATTATTGTCAGAAAGAGGTAATATTCACAGTATCACAGTATCACACAGTATCACAGTATCACAAGGTTGGAAAGGACCTCTGAGATCATCAAGTCCAACCTATAACCTAACACTAACACCAACACTAACACCAACCATCATCTAAACCATGGCACAAAGTGCCTCATCCAGTCTCCCCTTAAACACCTCCAGGGTCGGTGACTCCACCACCTCCCTGGGCAGCGCATTCCAATGGCCAATCACCCTTTCAGTGAAGAACTTTTTCCTCATATCAAGTCTAAACTTTCCCTGACGAAGCTTAAGTCCATGCCCTCTGGTTCTGCCACTGGTCACCTGAGAGAAGAGACCAATCCCTGCCCGACTACTACCTCCTTTTAGGTAGTTGTAGAGAGCAATGAGGTCTCCCCTGAGCCTCCTCTTCTCCAGACTAAACAGCCCCAACTCCCTCAGTCGCTCCTCATAGGGCTTGTGCTCTAGCCCCTTCACCATCTTCGTTGCCCTCCTCTGAACACATTCCAGTATCCTAACATCCTTCCCAAACTGGGGGGCCCAGAACTGGACACAGTATTCAAGGTGAGGCCTGACCAGTGCCGAGTACAGGGGGACGATAACTGCTTACTACACTATTCCTGATGCAGGCCAGGATGCCATTGGCCTTCTTGGCCACCTGGGCACACTGCTGGCTCATGTTGAGCTTCCTGTCCACCAGCACTCCCAGGTCCTTTTCTGCCTGACTACTCTCCAGCCACTCTGTCGCCAGTCTGTAGCTCTGCATGGGATTGTTGTGTCCAAAATGAAGTACCCAACATTTGGACTTATTAAACATCATCCCATTAGAATCAGCCCAGCTCTCCAATCTGTCCAGGTCCCTCTGTAGGGCCATCCTACCCTCTAGCAGATCAACTCTTCCTCCCAGCTTGGTATCATCTGCAAACTTGCTGATGATGGACTCAATCCCCTCATCCAGATCATCAATAAAGATATTAAACAGGACGGGACCCAACACCGATCCCTGGGGGACACCACTGGTGACCGGCCACCAACTGGATGAAACACCATTCACCATCACTCTTTGGGCTCGGTCATCCAGCCAATTCCTAACCCAGCACAGAGTGCTCCCATCTAAGCCACGGGCTGCCAGCTTCCCTAGGAGTCTACTGTGGGAGACAGTGTCAAAGGCCTTGCTGAAGTCCAGGTATACCACATCCACAGCCTTCCTCTCATCCACCAGGCGAGTCACATGGTCGTAAAAGGAGATCAGGTTGGTCAGGCAGGACCTAAATCCATGCTGGCTGGGCCTGATTTCTTGACCGTTCTGCAGGTGGCGCATGATTTCACCCAGGATTATCTTCTCCATGATTTTACCTGGGACCGAGGTCAGGCTGACAGGTCTGTAATTTCCTGGATCATCCTTACGGCCCTTCTTATGGATGGGTGTCACATTGGCCAACTTCCAGTCTTCCGGGACCTCTCCAGTGAGCCAGGACTGCTGAAAGATGATGGAGAGCGGCTTAGCAAGCTCATCTGCCAGCTCTCTCAGCACCCTAGGATGGATCCCATCCGGCCCCATAGACTTATGAGGGTCCAAGCGGCTCAGCAGGTCTCTAACTTCCCCCTCATGGATTGCAGGAGGGCCATATTTCACCCTGCCCCCATCAACCACTTCAGAGGGCCAACTGTCAAGCGAGCTGACATCCTTGCTGTTAAAAACTGAGGTAAAGAAGGCATTAAGTACCTCAGCCTTCTCTGCATCTTTGGTTACTATATTTCCCTCCACATCCAACAAGGAGTGGAGGTTGCTGCCGCCCTTCTTTCTGCCATTGATGTATTTATAAAAACTCTTCTTGTTGTCCTTAACAGAAGTGGCCAATTTGAGCTCCAGCTGGGCTTTTGCTTCCCTGATTTTCCTCCTACACGACTTAACAACATCCTTGAACATGACCTGGCTTACATCCCCTTCTTTCCAACGATGATACATCCTCTTTTTCTTACTTAGTTCCTTCAGAAGTTCCCTACTCATCCATGCTGGTCGTCTGCCCCTACAACTCTTCTTACAACACACAGGGACAGCCCAGCCCGCTCCTGCGCCTGCAAGATTTCATTCTTGAAGTGTATCCAAGCTTCCTGGACCCCCTTGCCACTAAGAGCTATTTCCCAGGGTATTTTCCTGACCAGTTCCTTAAATAATCCAAAATCTGCCCGCTGAAAGTCCAGCATCGATGTTCTGTTCCTGGCTTTTCTTATTACATTGTTCAGAGAGAACTCAATTATCTCATGATCACTACACCCCAGACAGCCTCCGACAACAACATCATTCAACCCAGATTCTTCCTTACTATTCTTCTTCCTCATTATTCTTCTTCCTCCTTCTTCCAATTTTTTTTCCTACATCTCCGAAATTTAAAAAAAAAAAATATTGCTTATTATATGGGAGTCTGTTATCAGCTGCCCAGCCACGATGAGGAAACCGATAAGCTCTTCTATGAGCAACTGGGAGAAGTCTCACAATCACTGGCCCTAATTCTTGTGGGAGACTTCAACCTTCCAGATATCTGCTGGAAACAACACAGCAGAAAGGAAACAGTCTAGGAGGTTCATCAAGGCATAACTTCCTAACATAACTGGTGAGTGAACCAAGTAGAGAAGGTGCCACGCTGGATCTGCTGTTTGTGAACAGAGAGTGCACTGTGGGGGAGGTGACTGTTGGAGGATGCCTGGGGCTCAGTTATCACAAGATGATAGAATTCTCAGTTCTTGGAGGAGTAAGGAGGGGGGTCAGCAGAACTGTCACCTTGGACTTCCAGAGGGCAGAGTTCAAATTGTTTAGAAGGCTGCTTGATAAAGTCCAGTGGGAGACAGTTCTAAATGACAAAGGAGCCCAAGAGGGCTGGATGCTCCTCAAGAAGGAAATTCTGGAGGTGCAAGAGCAGAGCAACCCTGTGTGCTGTAAAACGAGTCAGCAGGGAAAAAGCCCAGCTTGGCTTAACAGAGAACCCTGTGTTCGTCTAAGGAAAAAGAGGACAATATATGAATTTTGGAAGAGGGGGCAGGCATTCCAGGAGGACTATAAGGAGCAGGTGAGATCATGTAGGCAAAAAATTAGAAGGGCTAAAGCCCAACTGCAACTTCATCTGGCTAGTTCAGTGAAAGACAATAAGAAATGTTTCCTCAAGTATATTAACAGCAACAGGAGGACCAAGGAGAATCTCTCTCCTCTACTGGATGCAAGGGGAATGGTAGAAACAAAGAATGAGGACAAGGCAGACATACTTAATACCTTCTTTGCTTTGGTCTTTAACAGTAAGGTAAGATGTTCTCTGGCCTCCAAGCCTCGTGAGCCAGACGACTGTGAAGGTGAACCCTCAATGTTCCATGAAGACTTGGTTAGAGACGTGCTTGGTCAATTAGACATCCACAAGTCTATGGGGCTGGATGGGATCCACCCAAGAGTATTATGGGAGCTGGCAGAGATCCTTGCCAAATCCCCTTCCTTCATCTATCAACAGTCCTGGCTGACTGGGGAAGTGCTTCTTAACTGGAGACTGGCAAATGTAACTCCCATTTACAAGAAGGGTTGCAGGGAGGATCCAGGGAATTATAGGCCTGCCAGCTTGACCTTGGTACCGGGGGAGGTCATGGAGCAGATGATATTGAGTGCTGTTACACAGCACATGCAGGACAGCCAGGTGATCAGACCCAGTCAACACAGGATTATGAAAGGCAGGTCCTGCCAGACCAACCAGATCTCCTTCTAAGACAAGGTTACTCAGTTAATGGATGAGGGAAAGGCTGTGGATGTGGTGTACTTCGACTTTTGCTAAAGCCTTTGACACTGTTTCTCACAGTATCCTGCTTGGGAAACTGGCTCCCATTGGCCTGGATGGGCACACCCTCTGCTGGGTAAAAAACTGCCTGGGCCCAGAGGGTGGTGGTAAATAGAGTTGAATCCAGTTGTAGGCTGGTCAGGAGTGGTGTTCCACAGGGTTCACTGCTGGGTCCAGTCCTGTTCAATATCTTTATTAATGATCTGAAAAAAGGGATTGAGTGCACCCTTAGCAGGTTTGCAGATGACACCAAGCTGGGTGGCAGTGTTGATCTGCTTGAAGGAAGGGAGGTTCTGCAGAGAGATCTGGACAGGCTGGATCAACGGGTTGAGACCAATGGGATGAGGTTTAACAAGACCAAATGCCGAGTCCTGCACCTGGGACAAAACAACCCCATGCGGCGTTACAGGCCTAGGGAAGAGTGGCTAGAGAGCTGCCTGGAGGAGAGGGACCTGTGGGTGTTGGTTGACAGCTGGCTGAATATGAGCCAGAAGTGTGGCCAAGTGGCCAAAAGTGCCAATGATATCTTGCCCTGTATCAAAACCAGTGGGGCCAGCAAAACCAGGGCAGGGATTGTGCCCCTGTACTCGGCACTGGTGAGGCCACACCTTGAGTACTGTGTTCAGTTCTGGGCCCCTCAATATAAGAAGGACATTGAGGTGTTGGAGTGTGTCCAGAGAAGGGTGACGAGGTTGGTGAAGGGGCTGGAGAACAAGTCCTACAAGGAGTGGCTGAGGGAACTGGGGTTGTTTAGCTTGGAGAAGAGGAGGCTGAGGGGAGACCTCATTGCTGTCTACATCTGCCTGAAAGAAGGCTTGTGTTGAGCAAATGTTGATCTCTTCTCACAAGTCACAGGTGATAGGACGAGAGGAAATGGCCATAAGTTGCCCCAGGGGAGGTTCAGACTGGATGTTAGGAAGAACTTCTTTAACAAAAGGGTGCTCAGGCACCGGAACAGCTGCCCAGGGAGGTGGCTGAGTCACTGTCCCTGGAGGTGTTTAAAAAATGGGTAGATGAGTGTTTGAGGGACGTGGTTTAGCAGAAGATGGGTACGGTTGGACTCAATGATATCCAAGATCTTTTCCAAATGGAATATTTTATGATTCTATATATAAACAAAGAGACAGGAAAATACACAGTCACTCCTATATACTGTAAATCCCACAATAATACAATAAAGAAAGTGTAACAGGGAAATATGTAACTGGTTATACACTTAATCCTTTAACAAAGAAGCAAAACCAAAGTTGTTGTGATATTGCCACATTTCATCTTTAGAAAAGCAGGACTAATGCTCATTTGTCCTCTACTTATTGTTCTGTATTCTTTTTTTTTTTTCAAAAGAGATTAATAACATAAAGTGCATTTAATCAAGCTAAGACCAGTATTTTGAGATTCTCTCCCTGTCCCCTCTACATATAAACAAAAGCCATAACCCTTTTACTCAGTTTTTGTTTCCTCAAGCATGGATAGAAAAATCAGACTCTAGTATTTAAAAAACAGCATATTTGCAATTAGCCTAATGTGTATGTCAAAACTTTTCTGGTACTTAGATAAGTCAGGAAGACAGGACTTTGGTGTCCCACTACTCGTGGCCAACGTTCATTCCATCAATCTGGAGGATATTTGGATTTGCAGCATAAAAAATTGTTATAGTAAGATGAATCTGAGGCTGAGGTGCTTTGAGGCTTCGTTAATTGTCTGTGAGTTCCTTTGATTACAGCATAAAAGATATCACCTACATGTCTTTTTCTGCAAGTCAGCACTCCTCTGCTTGCAGCTACCTTGCTTCTAGATCTTCCTGGCCAGGTCTTCTGGTCACAGTCATCCATTCCTCTAGCCTTTGTTTATACTCTGCTTCCTTATCATGTCCAAGAACACAAATTCAAATTCCTGGTCACTCATAACAAGTCAACAAACTTGGAATAATTTACTGGCCAAAAAAATACAAATTCAATATTACCACTTTATTACCCTTAAAATCAGAAGAAAAATAGAAAGAAGAACCGTTTATTTCTATAGGGCTTCAAAGTGCCTCTTTTTAAGGAGAATCTGGAGAAAGCTGTTTTATGCCATCAATCCTTTGAGTTACAGATTTGAGTTCATACACAAGCACAAGGTAGCTTAGCTAAGAGTTCATGAAAAATGTGTAATATTGTAAGAAATTTTGAAAGAATTTAAATGAATTTGCAATCCAGTTTTCAAATGTGACTGTTGATTCTGTTAAAACAAGCATACATTTCAATGCATGCAAGAAATACTTCAAGTAATGGCCTTCTCAAGCCATACATATACCAGGCATCCTAGAAGAGGATCCTGTATTAACAAATTCAGCTTGAACTCCAAATCTTTGAGGAAAGACATTTATTGATTTCAGTTATTGACATTTTGGGCTGGCAGTGGAAGCATTTCCTTAAAGATTTCTGGTATCTACTCCATACTGCAACCTGCTCCTATTGATGAAAGTTAGCTATCCATCTCTTTTCTACTGCCTGACACATCATAGAAATTTAAAGCGGAATGCCCAGTCCTTAAAACAATGAAGATATAATCCTCAGTAAGGCTTTAATAATGAATCAGCTGGCAAGCTTCAAGACTTAAGGAATGCAGGAGAGAGCACAATAAGAAACTGAAACAGATGTCAAGAGAATTTTTTGGTTATGTATGATCTTTAGGTCCAAGAGAGACCACTACTTATCTGTAAAGCAGACCTTTATTGAACAGAACATCTGTGAGACCTGCGCAATCAATACTTAATTTACCAAAACAATTACCTAATTCATCGGCAGTTCTATAGATTTAATGGTTTTACTGTCCATAAGAGATCAGGATTAAGACGTTCCTTTCCTGTAAACTTTCTCCACTCATATGCGGCAAATGAAAATCCTGCCTTGTGCTTTTTCATTACAACATTTCTGTATATACATATGGCAATACCTCTTCCCAACTAATTTTGACCTTATTTGCTAATTTTCCTTAATTAATGACTAAACAGAAGTTGTAGCAGCCAAATCACTACTCAGGCAATGCAGAAAAGAAAAAATCTCCACCTTCTTCATGCACACAGGCAATACAATTCTTCAGTTTTCTCATTGAATTATTTAGAAGTTTTTGTATGTAGCTTTTCTGCAAATGTTTTCACTATCATAGTTTGAATTACATAGACACAAGCATTTATGCCTTCAAAACAAAGCAACTGATAATCAGGACCAGATAAGTGTGAAGATAATTTGGACCAGACTCAGACAATGGTTAACAACACACAATTAGATAATGACCTTCATAATTTTGTATCTTCGCAAATTTTGCTACCTTGCTGACATTTGCAGATCAATAAATGTAGCAAAGAGAAGACCTAGTAAGGCTTTCTGAGGCATTTTGTTGTTAATCTTTAGATGCAATCAAAATTGACCTTTTAATACAGCTTTCAATTTTGTATAGTTTAGTTTGTGATCCAGGATATCTTTCGCTTCTCACGTCACAGAAACCTAAGAGTCTGTGATTCATTTTAGAGAGAGGAAATTACTAAATTTTATAATCTGCTATCTTATCAACTAAATATTCCCAAAGTAAATAAGAGATCAATAAAATACAATTTTCTTTTTAAGAAATCAGACTTCTTAGTTCTTGTAATTTCATGATTTTTTTTTGTTGTGATTTTAAATATCTTTTCACTTGGACTGCTCAGTATACCTATATCTTACTGAGCTATAATCCTTTGATCCAGCTACTAGCATTTTACAATTTAAATATGGAGAAAATACCTGAATTTTTTACTTCGTTCTAAGTCTTCAGAACAATGGCTCTTTTAAAAATAACTAGGTATATTTTAATATTTTTTGACAAAATATTATTCTGTTCTGTGATTTTATGAGTATTATCTGAATTAATCCCGCTTCATTGTTCAAGACTAGCTTGAGAACAGCTTCTCTTTTTTGGTCAACTCCTGTAAGAGCTTCTTGAAGTGCTATAACATCATTTTATCCAAGATTGTCCACATCACGTAATCAGGTATTTTGGAAAGTGAGGAACAACACAGTGTTAGATTTTATGGCTCTTCCACTTTTTCTGTGTCAGCTTTCACAAGCTATCTTTTCCTATTCAGCCAACAAAGACAAAAATGTACCTTCTGCACAGCAAACCGTGATTTGTATTCAGATGAATCATCACTTCACATACAGACTTCAGAATTTTATCTTTCTACATATAAGCAGTTGTTCTTAATTTTGGATGTATAACACAAAAACCACACACTAGAAATATAGGCGGAACAGGCATAATAATGATGGACTGGTCAGAAGACCTTTATTACCTGTAATACAGAAGTATAGGACTTGGTATCATACCTGATGAAGCAAATCCCAATGAAAAGTTCAGTTTTATAATATTAAATTCGGATCTAGTACTTTGTTGTATCTTATCTTCACAGATAGATGATAATATACAATAGATCAACTGAAATTGCCACAAGGAAGAAGTAGGAAATTCCAATTGGAGAAAACGAGCACACCTGAAGCGAGACTTGGCAAATAAAAAATATTCCAGATCAGTCTTATTTTGTGCAACCCATACTCAAACCAAGCATCCAGTGATTTAACCTGGAGTTTTGTAGCAAGACCTTTAGGATTTCCACATTTGAAGCTATCCTATGACTTCTTACAGCTTGTAGTTACACTTCTCCCTGATCTTCTACAATGTTAAACATAGCCAAGGAGTATAGAAGGAGTATAGTCAAGATATATATGAAGAATCTGGTCTTCTACAAGAAGACTAAACCCAAAGGAAATCACTATTGGTAACATTATATGCCAGAGTATAAATTGTAAACGCTGAAGTAGAGATATGTTTGATTTTTATATTTTAATGGGATAGTCTTCAACTTTTACAAAAATTAACTTCAATAAACACTATTTTTCATGGGACCAGGACTGATTTTTATGTGTAAATATACAGACACACATTAACAAACAATCAGACCCACATAAATTTATATTCTAATTTTGTTGTTTATAGGACCGGTATAGTAACAGACTTCATCATAAAACAACTATTCAGGAATTTGATAATTACAATATCCTTACAGAACAAATCCCCTACAGTTTAAAATTATTTACTTCTAATTGTGTTACAGAATTCAGAAATTATGAACTTTTAAAGGATCCATAACACAGAATTTACACAGTCTATGATGAATATTAAGTTCTTGACTTTTACCTAATTGTTTTTGGAAATAAAATGGATGTACTTTAGAAGTAATTCTCCTTCCACAAAGTAGACTTCCACAGAGTTTTCTTCCTAGTTTTGTGTTTGCTGTACTGAATACTGATGTTAATAAAAATGCAAGCAAGCATTATGCTGCCCTCATAGTGAGATTTCTGAATACTACTCTAGTGCTAGCAACATTGGCAAGCTAAAAGCAGCATTTTTAGAACTTTAAACCAGCTGGATTTGTCTTATAAAGAGAAAGCTAGATTAAAGGACAAATGCTTTATGTAAAATCTCACAGAAAACAGATCTGTCCAACCCTTTTATTTTCATGTGACCCATTAACAGCTGTGATGTTCAAAGACAAACAGAAGTCAGACACATTGTGCCCACTGTAATTCAGAGGAAATGGGTGTTCCAACATTTGCTGAGATCTCTGGAATTTCTCTCTTAGCTCTTTTTTTCCATGGTGTACTTTTTCTTTTAAATTTAGCTCCTTCATTAATTTCAACATATGAATTACTTGACTAAGCAGAAGCAAAACAAAGACAACTTGAGAGCTGGCAGGCACTATAGCAATGGTTCCTATGATATTGATACACTCAATGATTTCTGAACTGCTTTAAATTAGATGTGGTTGAACTTTCTGTTTTGTGGAAACCAGAAAACACATTATTTTCAGCCTAAAGAGAAGACACTATGATAGCCAGTCGCTTTCTTCTTGCTTGCAAGTATCAAAAGATTACCTCTTGACAATCAGTTGTGAAAGACAACTACATCTTAATCCCATGGTGTTTTATGAGTCTGCAGGTGTGAGGCCTAGAGGCTGTGCAAATAATATCATTACCTAGGAAACAATTACATAGGTCTTTGAATTGTGTCTCCTTAGCAACCACAACTTTAGAAATATCATCAGGAATATCAAAGCTGCAAGTCAGAGAGCTGGAAGATAAACCAAGTAATAATTACTTACATTAGGAACAGGATTTTTTTTGTGTAAGGATACTTTTTCTCTATTTCTATGCTAGTCTGTAAAATAGAGGAGAGTAGTATTATAGACGAAGTTTTGCATACATAGCATGTGGCCACCATATAAAAGAAAGACTATTTGGATTCCTGCTGTTTTAAAACTTGTTTTCCACCCTTTCAACTCTGTGCTAAGAAAAAAGTACTGTATCTACTTTAACTTATGCCCTAAACAAATACACCGACAGAAGGCATGTTCAGTGCAAACTGAAACATCCTAGATTGGAGATATTGATTTTAAAATCCTGATTATGGCCATTTCTGACTAAAAAGGGAAAAGCTACTGCATTATTCCCTATTTGCTACCACGCCCCACTGCTAGTAGTATAATAGGAAAATCCTGACGCAGACACTACCTGCACTCTCTATTTTTTCAGCTGACATCTGTTCTCTCCTTTGTCCAGCATTCTGGATGAGACAAGTAGGAAAACCAACCGGGTCTAGAAATTTTTTCCAGCTGGAAGAAAACATAGTGATGGAATATAAGTATTTTTTGCATATTGTCACAGTATACCTAAATTTCTGTTTTATGAAGCCATGCTTGATTTTCAGTGTCAGTCCTTAGTACTGACATTTATGTATGAATTCAGTTTCCTTTATGTTGGTACAAACTCCTTCTTCCTTTAACATGTAGCCAAGGTAAGAATTACCTCAAATTATTTTGTGACAGTTGTCTATATTAGTAGGTTTCATTTTATCATAAGCCATTTCTGGAGCACCCATTTTTCTTCCCATTTTAGTAGGCACCTTTGTATTTAACAGAATGGCTAAAGGAGGTATATAATCTGTTACAGATTTGAAAGTATCATCTGATTATCACTACGGATAGCAAACCTTGGAAAAAACATAATTTAATTTTCTTGTAATTACAGAATCTACCACTGTCAGCTGTGTTTTTTGCCTTCAAAATGACAATAGGCTGTTTGAAAGCTTAAGCATAAGCTCCTGAGTTATTTTCCATTTTGTCTTCCTATTTTGCTCAATCACTTTCATTGGGCATCAGTTCTGCGTTGGACCCACCAACGCATCCTATGGAAATACGAGATTCTTAACCAGAAAGACTTTTCAGCTGTATCTGCTAGACCATACAGAAGTGCTCCGAGACAAGGACTAGAACATAACAATCGTACACCATTGCACTTTTTTTCTGCTCAAGCTTCTACTGTATCTACAGATTTGTATTTTGCAGCTGTTGCACATTTTCATTCTACGGATGGGATGCAGGTGGTCTAACGTCAGACATCTACGATGGAGACATCTTTCAGACTGCCGTAACAGCCAACAGAAGGGATAAAGTTGTACAAATGCAAGATGAATTTTGCCAAATGATTCAGGAATTTTTTTTTCAGATTCCAAGGTATATTATTCTAAGTTTCTGCTAGAAAGCAAGGACGACCAATATTTCTTATAACAGTTGACCCTACAGAAGAAACTCTTCAATGCAAAGATCGCAGACAATCATTTCCTTCTCCACCTTTTTTTCCACCTATGTTCTGAATTAACGTTTTTTCTAGCAGGGCTAACAGATGACTAGCCATTCATAAATGCAAGACACTTATTTAGCTTATTCACTATTTCAGCTGTCCAAACACATTGTTCTAATTTTAAAAGTGCAACTTTAAACTTAGTTTTCCCGTTGTTTTAATTTGGACCTCAATTTACACTATCTGTAATTTAGGTGGTTTATTTTTGACTCATAATCCTTAGCTATTTATCAAATCTGATGAACCAACTCAACTCTCCAAGAAATGTTTTTTATCCCTATGCAATTCACAGACCCTATCACAGGTCTGAAGGCCAAACTGTGAAGTTTCAGTCTAAACAAAGATTCAGATTTTTCTATTAACACAGTGTTTCTCACTCCGAGAGTATGGATTACCGTGTTCATCTTCTTACTGAAATAAAACCTCACATGTACACCCAACACACATACACAGAGACATTCTCAGAAAGTACAGGCAACCCCATGCCTGTTTTTCTGAATCTAATCAGTGATTTTATTTTAGGTTACAAGACTTTGTTCAAAAAGCCAAGCTGAACGGGAGCTTGTTGCATGCTGAAGTTCCTACAGTTTCACCCAGCTTTTAATCCTTAATGCACCATTCTCTTTCCTTGCTTTTCCTACTCTAGCACACAGTATTTTAAGGGACTGTTCTTTTCCCATAGCAGTACCATTTTTAATTAAAACTGGTAAGTCAAGCTTCCTCTATTTATAGTCTGTTCTTCTTATGGCAACACATGGATAAGATTAAATGACAGCATCATACAGAGATGTTCGTATTTGATGGTTTTTAATATTGCTGCCCATACCGTGACAGTAAATAAATGCCATCAGTATTACCTATTCTTACTTCTATAGTAATTATTTCTTTCAAGTCATATTTATGCTGTCGCAAGAACTGCTGGTACCAACTAGTAAGTCTATTTGATGGTAATAAATTCTGCCCAAGGATGTTTTTGAAAGGAATATTATCAGTAACAACAGCAACTCAATATGTATTTCATAAAACTTTTCAATGTATGAAGCTAATAAACTCAAAGATTAAAGAAAAGTACAAGGCAGCAGCTCAGACCACAGGTCTACATTTAGTAGGCAAAGATCACCAATCCAGCTTAGAAGCAAATACTTTCCCAAGCTACCCAGCCCATCCTCAGAATGCTTGCAAAAAGGTGGAGTAACATAATTTCCAAAATATGACAAGGCAACTAATATGCTCTGTTCCTCAACACTATCAGCAGTCAAGGAATGATGACAACTTTAATATAACGCCTAAAGGAGGCCAGCAAAGGTGTAAGTAAATTAGCTTCCAAACCCACGTCCTCTTCCCAACACAGAACTGCAAATCTCTAGTTACAGAGACTGCTTCTGATCTCACTTACTCCAGACTGACAGTAGCTAAGTAAAATCCTTTGCCTTTGACAGCAGCATTCCTGCTTTACATTAGTGAAAATGGGTAAGAATAAAGCTGCTCTATTCACTCCTGAATTCAGTGCGCAGACTGCTGAGACTACATATGTTGTGTCTTCCACTCAAGCTAATTTACAAAGATGTTACAGGTGACACTATAAGCTTTATCAACACATACCTGTTTTAAGTAATCATCATCTCAGGATATTGACTACATTCCCTTCCAATTGCTCAAAATATTTACGAAGACCAATTAAAAGCATCAGCAGCAAGACTACCAGAACTATATCTATCAAGTCATAGATTTTCCCTCAGTACAACAGAAGTGTCACTCCTTGTCTCTAAGGAGACATTTTAAAATTGCATTTTATCTAGCTCTGTTGCACTGAAAACTAAAGCTGGGAGGTGAAAAAACCTGGAAGGGATGTCTTTCCAAATCTTCCTCAGCAGGAAAGGAAATTTTAATCTCTTGATACACCAGATTACACATGCTCTCTCTATGGGTGTTCCTTCCCTTCAGTCTCAAAAAAACCTCTCACTTGACGTGTATTTTCCTACATTATTTCCACGACTGTTCGTAAACTGCTGACGTCTTTATGTTGCTATTTTTTTACTGATGTCAAATTTAATTCTTGGTAGAAATCCATGTTTTATTTTTAATGACGATCCTTGGGCTAGAGTGCAAATGTAGATCCAGATATTTATCATCCTACACTGAAACTCCCTGTTATATCAGCATAAAGATCAAGAGAGAATAAATCTTTTGTATTGTAAGTATGCTTTTTGTTTATCATTCATTAACTACCATATAGTCTCTATCACTCTTGTTCAGCTTACAAGTTATCACAATTTCTCTTCCTTCTCCCTTTGTTTCATTCTTATCTGCACTGGCTTTTTTCATCAATTTTAACTTTTGTTCCTTTTTGTTCCTCTCTACCTTTTTCATTACCTTCATTTCCAGCACGTTCCATCACTAGCACTTTGCACTATTTTGTTCACTGAAATATGTAATTCAATTAATGTTAGCATTTATACGCCATCAGAGAAGCCTTGAAGCCAAGTCCAACATAATGAAAATGTTCCTTCCTGGTCAGGGTCTTCCAGGCCTTCTTTCAGCCTAAGCAACAAAGAGAATGTATTTATTAGTTAACCTTTATTTCCCCTTGGAAAGTTCAGAACATGCCAGTAGAAACTGTTTGTTAAGGTACATTTATATTCTGGAAAACTTTGATGATTACATAAAAACATTCAAACAGCTCAACTGGGCCTTGCAACTGGAAAGATGAAATCACTGAACCACGCTATTTTGAAGGCACTTGCCACCTCAGTTTATAAGCTAACGCATTTGCTGTGCCTTTAATGACACTGCCTCACACGTACACAGCAATGCTCTTATCTTTAGGACAACAGAAAATATTTATCTCAAAATTCTGAGAACTTTTCAGAGTTTGATTATGAATCAAGTTCAAGTCTGAAAATAATAATGATCTAGTTATACTTCAGCCAAATTAATTTACCCTAATTTCAGGAAAACCCATAAGAAGTATAATCACATGCACTTCAGGGGAATGCATACAGTACAAGAGAGGCTTGATGGAACATGCCTTTACCTTTGGGCTTCTTCTCAAAGGGATGCTACCAGTAGCCTGCTATTTTTAAAAAGAATACAAAGGAGAACCTCGGGAACTACTGACTTGTCAGCCTCACTTCTGTGCCTAGAAAGATCATGGAACAGATCCTCCTAGAGGTTACATTAAAGCACATGGAGGATAGGGAGATGATTCGACACAGCCAACATGGCTTCACCAAAGGCAAATCTTGCCTAACCAACCTTGTGGCCTTCTGTGATGGAATGACTGTATCAGTGGACAAGGGAATTGGTTGGATGGTCACATCTAGAGAACAATGATCAATGGTTCAACATCCAGGTGACCAGTGACCAGTGACATCAATCAGGGGTCTGTACTGGGACCAGTGCTGTTAAATATCTTCATCAATAACACAGACAGTGTGATTCAGCGCAACCCCAGCAAGCTTGTATGACACACTAGGCTGACTGGCCTAGATGGGAGCACTTTGTGCTGGGTTAGGAATTGGCTGGATGGCCGAGCCCAAAGAGTGATGGTAAATGGTGTTTCATCCAGTTGGCGGCCGGTCACCAGTGGTGTCCCCCAGGGCTCGGTATTGGGTCCCGTCCTGTTTAATATCTTTATTGACGATTTGGATGAGGGGATTGAGTCCATCATCAGCAAATTTGCAGATGATACCAAGCTGGGAGGAAGAGTTGATCTGCTAGAGGGTAGGATGGCCCTACAGAGGGACCTGGACAGATTGGAGAGCTGGGCCGATTCTAATGGGATGATGTTTAATAAGTCCAAATGTCGGGTACTTCATTTTGGACACAACAATCCCATGCAGAGCTACAGACTGGGGACAGAGTGGCTAGAGAGTAGTCAGGTAGAAAAGGACCTGGGAGTGCTGGTGGACAGGAAGCTCAACATGAGCCAGCAGTGTGCCCAGGTGGCCAAGAAGGCTAATGGAATCCTGGCCTGCATCAGGAATAGTGTAGTAAGCAGGACCAGAGAAGTTATTGTCCCCCTGTACTCGGCACTGGTCAGGCCTCACCTTGAATATTGTGTCCAGTTCTGGGCCCCTCAGTATGGGAAAGATGTTAGGATACTGGAATGTGTTCAGAGGAGGGCAACGAAGATGGTGAGGGGGCTGGAGCACAAGCCCTATGAGGAGCGACTGAGGGAATTGGGGCTGTTTAGCCTGGAGAAGAGGAGGCTCAGGGGAGACCTCATTGCTCTCTACAACTACCTAAAAGGAGGTTGTAGTCGGGCAGGGGTTGGTCTCTTCTCTCAGGTGACCAGTGGCAGAACCAGAGGGCATGGACTTAAGCTTCGTCAGGGAAAGTTTAGACTTGATGTGAGGAAAAAATTCTTCACTGAAAGGGTGATTGGCCATTGGAATGGGCTGCCCAGGAAGGTGGTGGAGTCACCTACCCTGGAGGTGTTTAAAGGGAGACTGGATGAGGCACTGAGTGCCATGGTCTAGATGATGGTTGGTGTTAGTGTTAGGTTATAGGTTGGACTTGATGATCTCAGAGGTCCTTTCCAACCTTATGATACTGTGATACTGTGATACTGTGACTGGTGCAACTGACACACCTGAGGGATGGGATGCCATCCAAAAGGACCTGGGCAAGCTTGAGAGGTGGGCCCATGTGAATCTCATGAGGTTCAACAAAGCCAAGTGCAATGCCCTGCAACTCCTGGTATCAATATAGGCTGGGGATGAAGGCACTGCAGAACCCGGCAGAAAACGTCTTGGGGGTACCGAGAAATAAAAAGCTGGACATGAGGCAGCAATGTGCACTTGTAGCCCAGAAAGCCAACTGTATCATGGGCTGCCACATCAGAATAATTATGGCCAGCAAGGGGAGATGATTCTGTCCCTCTACTTCACTGTTGGAAATTTACAGATTTACATGCATGTGATTTCTACAATATTATAAAGGCACATGAAAAACTAAAATAGGTGAATAAACAAAAATGAGAACCATAATACAATATTCACCACAAGACTCGAGGAACAGTCACCCTCAAATCAAACCTGAAGGTGCTGTTAATGATGACTGTAACTTAACCTACTGGTCACCTAAAGCTCAAGCTCTGGGTTCCCCTATGCAATGTTTCTCGGGAGTGCAAAGCCCTGGTTCACTCCCACAAACCGTCTCAGCACTCTATTGTATTTGGTCTTTAGCTCAATGTAGTTTCATGGGCATTCTGGCAGTGGGTATACATATGGATTTTCATAGCACCAAAATTAAGAAGTGACTAATAAACAGGCATTAATGTGTTCCTTTAAGTGCAAAACCGGCTTAGTCATATATTACATGGAATTACTGTAATGCCCTAGTCAATGTCTCCTTGGAAGTTGGCTTTGTACAAGATATACTAGTGGTAAGTTGATTTTTGCTGATTAGCAGTCATGGCAAAAGTATAGTAACACTAAGACTACTTCTGTTCTACAGTGATTTACTGTTCCTTTTCTAAACTTTTAAACAGTCATCATTTAGAAGCGAAACAGTTCTGAAAATAATTATTACAATTAGTTCTATGCATTGCTCCTTGAACTTCAAAGACATAATCCATACTTGAAGTGTAATTAACTGAACACTGGATCATAAAGCAAAGCATGGTTGCTGTCACAAATAGTTTGCAACCTTAAGCACAAAAAACATGCAGAGATCCAGAGTTATATATACTGCAGAGTCATGGTAATCTCAACAGGACAACTTAACTACAAGCACCTACATGCATGGTTATAAAAAGAGAGCTAGAGAGAATCAATGAGAATTTCAGCAGCCTAATGGATTTTACCACTGACTGTGAAATGTCATTGATATAGAGTTGTCACACCCTATTTCTCTTCTTTGGGAAATCATATGTGGGCAAGTTTACACCAGATCATCATGTTACTTCAAGCCAAATAATCACAAGCTGTCAGAACTGTTCACATACTAACGATGCATTCTTACAGCCTTACATCTTGAACCCCAACAACACAGAAATGGATAAGGTCAGGTCTTCATTGAGAGGGCAACACCCATGTCCAGAGAAGAGCAACAAAACTAAAGAAAAGTTCTTCTGAGGAGCAGCTCAGGGAACTGGAGTGTTTAGCCTTGAGAAAACGAGGCTGAGGGGAGACCTCATCCCTGTCTACAACTGCCTCAAAGGAGGTTGTAGTGAGGTGGGTGCTGGTCTCTTCTCCTGAGTGCCAGGTGACGGGACAAGAGGAGGTTCAGATTAGACATCAGGAAAAATTTCTTCACCGAAAGGGTTACGAGGCACCAAAATGAGCTGCTAGAGGGGTGTTTGAGTCACCATCCTTGGAGTTCTTTAAAAGACAGGTAGATGAAGTGTGCAGGGATATGGTTTAGTAGTGGACTGGTACAGTTGGATTCTATGATCTCAAAGGTCTTTTCCAACCAAGAGATTCTATGATAACAAGTGCTTCTGAGCTTAACTTTTCTCTGTGCCATAGCCACTACTTCTAAGAAATGATAAAAGTGAGGCTAACAGGACCACTGCAATACTATTCAACCATACCAGGCAGAGAAACGCCACCCTGTGAGAGAGGGTTGCACTGGGGTATTCTGAGAGGGGTCTGCCCAGTAGCCCAAGCCAATCTTCACAAAATCATAGAATGGTTTGTGTTGGAAGGGATTTCAAAGATCTAGGCTGAACAACCTCAATTCTTTTAGCTTGCTCTCATAGCAGAGGTGCTACAGCCCTTTGACCATCTTTGTAGCCCTCCTCCTCTGGACCCGTAGGACTCTTCCCCTCACATGGTTGGGAAACAGGGTGCAGGATGACCCAAAATGAGGTGGCAGGTTTCTGAGCTTAGGCCCGAAGAGCCTAAGAGGTGCTAAGAGCAGGAGCCACACCGCTGCCAAGCTGGGCTCCACACCCTAAATAGCCTGGAGAAGGGTCTGAGGAGACAGCTTATAGCGGCCTTCCAGTACCTGACAGTGGAAGTGTTCAAGGCCAGGCTGGATGGGGCCTTGAGGAGCCTGGTCTGGTGTAAGGCGTCTCTTCCCACAGGGGACCTGGAACTGCATCATCTTTAAAGATTCCTCCAACCCATTCTAACCGAATAAAATAGTCCCGCCCTAAAAATGGCGCCGCCAGGCCACGCCTCCTGTTTCACCCCGACCCCCGCCTCGGCGGCCGAAGCCCCGCCTCCTCATTTGTATGAGGCGGTGCCTGCACCGCCCGCCTCCCTCCTCTGGCGGCAGCGGTGCGTGCGGGCGCGCTGCTGCCACGGTACGGATGAGGCGCATGCGCGCTGTGGACGGGCGCTGGGGCTGCGTCGGCTCGGCGCGGAGGGGCCGGGCGGGGCCGGGCGCCGCCGATAGCGGCTGCTGCGGCCGGGCGGGCTGGCGGGGCGAGTCGCGGGGCTCGCCGCAGCAGCTGGCGGAGCGGTACGCGGACCTGGCGCAGAGCCACGGCGAGGCGCTGCGGCAGCGGGAGGAGCGCGAGTGGCACAACGCGCGGCTGCGCCAGGAGAACGCGCGGCTGCGGCTAGAGAACCGCCGCCTCCGCCGGGAAAACCGCTGCCTCTTTCGCCAGGCCCTGCTCGGCCCCGGCCCCGACACGCCCGGCCAGGAGGCGGAGGCTCTCCGCGCGCAGCTGGGGCGGCTGCAAGAGAAGCACCGCCGGGCCTTGCAGCACCTGCGGCGCTGCCGAGCCGCCGGCGGGCCCGAGACCCCGGAGTTGGACGAGCTGCTGGAGGACGACGAGCAAGCGCCGTCTACGCCCGAGCCGCCGCTGGAGAAGAGAAGCCTCGTACCGCCCGTGTAGCCGGGCCTCCCTGCGGCCCCGCCCCCGGGGGCTGCGCCGGACTCGGGGCGGGGAGAGGCGGTGAGCCGTTCTCCTCGCCCTTCACTGGCCCGTCCTGCCAGTTGAAAAGGGCTTTTCCCAAAGAAGGGGGTGGGGGACGACACAGCTGGGGACTGAGTAATCCCTTTCCCAGATGAGTGGGCAGGAGGCGTTGGGTGCCATCAGGAGAAGCAGGTTCAGCTGTGAAAGTAACGCTTGGAAAAAGCCAGAGTTTAGGCAACGAATGCCTCAAAGCATCTGTTGTCATGAAGAGCCACGGTGAAAAGAATGGCTGGTCTCGTCACAGCATTGAACTGCGGTTTCTTCTGGACCAACTTATTTCTATTTCAGTTAGTGACTGTCACATAGATAACCATGAAGACGGGCAAAAGATGGCCCTAGTTCTTAGTAGTCTGTGTGTCTGTTAGGAAAGGCAGTGGAGAAATCTTGCAAGCTGCTTTGTCAGCACTCCAGTAAAAGCTGGTGATTGTTTGAACTTAGCTCTGAGTTCCTGAACGTAGACAAAACAGTATTGGTGTCTTTTACGATGGACATTGTTTGTTATCACATGAATGTTGGTTTCAGTTTCACGCTTTCACATAAAACTGCAGCTGATAATAAAAATACGATACACCAAATAACTGTCTTGTGATTTTTAACAGTGATATTTTGAAATTGTAGATGAAGTGCTCTTCAGACGTTTGCAATGCAATTCCTCAAAACCAAAGGAATTTGTTGTTTTCCAAACTTTCTTCCTTCAGAAAATCGTTTTGAAGGTGGATTACTTAGTTAATTTTCAAACCTGTCTGCCTTTAGAAAACCTACTGTTTGAAAGCATCTTTGTAAAGAACTGAGACATTAGTTGGGTTTGTATATAGGCCTTGACTCTTCTGTCCTTTAAAACCTGTCGGTTGCCGTTGGGTCCTTAAAGCTTTAATTGGCAAGGTCTGTTTCAGTTCACAGTTAAAGTAACATGAAAAGAGGAAAATCTATCTTTTCTGTAAATGTGTCTGATAATATAACTTCTTAGAGTCATTTCTTCATACAATGTTAGCATAAGCCTGTAATCATAAAATGGCTGTAGTCCTTGTTAAGTCTCTTTGGATCTGCAGCATGCTCAAAATGGAAGAACAATTTGACACAATGCAGTTAATCTCTCCTTAAAGAGAAGTTGTGAGTGTTGATGTTTGCATGTGGTTTTGATTGTTTTCTGAAAATATTTTATTTATTTAAATTATTGCAGTGATAAATGCTCAAGAATTACAGTACTTGCAATAAGTGATTATCAGGATTGTTTTAATAGCAGTTTCCAATAACTGAATACCCAAGTAACACAAAAAATCTGTCTGAATAGTACAAAATAAGATTTGAGATACAATGCTAGAAATCTCTGACTGTGTCAGGCATCCTTTTCCAAATCTGTAGTGTTTGCATGGACAAAAGGGAAAAGATTCTGGAATTTTCCGATACAATGTGAAAATTTTTCATTAAACTTCTGGGAACTCCCAGTAAATGGACTTCTTATGCAAGACTACTAAGCTCTATGCAAGTGTATATAAAGGGTTCTTTTAAAATTTATTCTGTATCTTGATAGAGAAATTATAAAATAACCTTGCAAATAACAAAATACAGAGGGGGGAAAAATAGTGTTTTGTTAAGATTCAAATTAATGTGGAGTGCCAAAGAAGAGATTTTAAGTATTTCCTGCTTCCAGATGAACAACAGTAAATTGTCACTTCATTCAGCCAAATTGCAGAAGTTTTATTTAACCAATCAATTGATGCGGTTGTTGTGAGTTGGTTTTTTAGAGCAAAAGACAAGAAAACAGAAGAATTAGGAAGTCTTTAGTAAGATGATGCAATAGTAGTTCTACACTACAGTGTCTCTCAATTAAAGATGAATATCCAGGTGTATCCTGAAGGATATTCGTGTTCATGCTTTAATACATTTAGTCTGGGTTTGCCTATATAACTAGTTCTAATGGTTAATAGCTTGATATCCATAAGCAGACTCTCATAACCGTAAGACTGCAGTTCAGCCAGAACCCCTTGTGTTGTTGATAGGCAGAAAACTCAGAGCAGCTTTGAAATGCCTTGTGCATTACAGCGTTTATGCATCTGTAGTGACAGGAGAAGAGCTACTACAGTTCTGTGAAGAACTTAAACCTTCCTCTAATTTTGGTTAAGGTCTGTTTAATTTCCTATTGTTCTGCTTTCTGTCCCTGGGTTTGGAGGAGAGTGCGTTGCAGAGTGAAACTGCTGACGTATACTCAGCAAAAACAATCGTGTTGCCTTGTTCTTTTTATAGTTTCGCTTTTCTGATTAAAAATAATTCCAGTTGTCAATGGATCATTTTTAAAATTATGGATTTCAAAACCATATTTTTTCATGGTTTTGTTTCTAGGTTTTATGTACCTATTTCTTTGTCGTATTTAGTTGAAAAAAAACCCTTTTGTTTTGCTAAGGTCAAAGATTATCTTCTGACTTAAAAATATTTTTCCTTATAGTTAACTTTTACAGCATAGTATTTTGTACTACAGTGCTTCAGAGTACTATATGGGACTGAGTTTGTTTGCAGGTAAGTTTTTTCGTGAGATTGGATTGAATCCAAGTTTGGATTTGGCCATTTGGATGTGTTGTGTTTTTTTGTTTTTTTTTTTTTCTCGGCATGAATAGATAGATACATACATAACAAAATATAAACTATCCCGATCCTCTTGTTAAGTTACAGTGTTGAAAACATGAATATGTGTTCTCTTAATTTTCTTAGGCATACACACATATATAAATTTATAGAGGCAAACAGAACAAAAAATCCTATGGATTTATTTTCTTTGCTAAGGCAACAAAACTATTTTGTTTCTTCAAGAAGTGTTTGATGTTAGCTGCAGACTTTTCTTTACCCTCTGTCCTCTGCGTCATGTTCAGACATTTTTATGAGGTGTATGTTAAAAAGGAAGATATGTGCATAGCTATATTAAAACTGTATTGAAATCATCTGGGACCCTGTGTGAATTAAATGGCAATTACTTTAAAACACATGCACATGAACAGAGTAGCTCAGTGTTGGTGCCATATTTAATATACACTCTATTGCTCTTTTGAGACCTAATTTAAGTTTCTTTAAATATTGCATTCTGAAGGAGCCTTTGTCCGCTGTGCTCATCTCCTTGAATATGTTAAGGCCTTGGGGTGCCTTAGCTGCCAACTGAGAATAATGAAATAAATTAAATGTCTTTGTATGATAAACTAATGCCATGCAGATTAGTTTAGTTGAGCCACTTTCCTGAAGACTACTTTACCAAAGCAGTTATCCCTTTCCATCTGTCTCACTGTGTTCAATGTCCCCTTTTCCTTTTGTTCAGTTCAGCAAAGACATTTCCAAAATGCATAGAGTGCTTCATTTCCAAACATGCAAATGATTTAAAGTAATCTTTTAAAGCTGTATTTTTGGTGATCACAGACTGATAAGGTCTTTCCTGTATATTTTTAAGTGATATCTAGTATCTGTATTTTCATACTGGGAAGTCTAGGTTTAACTGCCTGGAAGTAGTCATCATTGTGAACAATGTCTGGAATGAATTTAGTTTCGCATCCTGTCCGATAAAGCCCGCTGTCTTTCAGGGAATAATAACAGCATGTGATTATAAAGCTCTTATTAAAACAGTTTCCAACCGGTATTATTTCATGATTTTCAAGACCATTTGTTTGCCCTTTGTACTGTCAAGGGTCTTTGTGCAGTATTTGTGTAGTTGTAGCAGAGGAGAGGATAAAAGACATTACATGTAGAGCACATAAAGAGGCTGCTTTAGATCTAGCTTTACAGGAGGGAATTGTTGTGAGGCTGGGAAGACAGCAAATTTTTTGGATAATCCAGAGAAAGAGAACATTTTATGAAAGAGAATTACTGTGGAAAGATACGACTAGTGCACAAGAGCTAATGGAATTATTATGCTCATATATACTGTGTTCATATATATGTATTTTTGATGAATAAAAATATTGAATGCAAAGTTTGGATAAAGTAAAAGATTAGCGCTGAGGAAAAATACAACTGTGTCATGCACGGGCATGTGTTTGAAGTGAGGGCAGGCTTTGGAGACCTACTGTACAAACAATCCTTATCTGCTGCTGAGATTTTTAGCAGTGGTGCACATTAAGGTTTATTTATTTCATGTGAAAATTTGTGAGGACCAGAAGAAAGAGCATCTCCATTTTATAAATGGTGCAGGGATTTTCGGTGACCCTAAGTGCTCTGCATAGTTAATTGCAATTTGGCACCTAGACCAGTACAACTCTTAACCTCCTGATGAGGTACTGGTTCAATAATAGAGGAATGTGCTGCAATCAGCTAGCAGCATCCAGGAGTTGTGCTTTGACAGACTTCCAAGTGCCTGGCCTAGGCTGATGCTAATGAGCGTGTTAGAGCTCAGGGCACACCCAGAGGTGAGGTGGTTAAAAAGCGTTTAAATACAGTAGATGTAATATGATAGTGGTCATGACTTCTGGCATAATGTCTGCTTAAAAATTATATAGGCTACTGAAATAACAGCTGGCTTTCTTGCACATGGAATGCAAACAGCTGCACCTGTGTTTCTTCTCATCAGTTATGAAATAGTGTTGTCTATTCCTCAGTTAGAACCTTGACTGTGGGCATTCAGTAATTCATTCTTCGTGGTCAAATCATTCTGCTTGGCTATTAGAAAGCCTCATTCCTAGACAAGGATTATATGACATTATTTTGAGTTACGTTATTGCTTTTCATTCAGAAGTGATGCATTTTTTAAAAAAAAAAACATCTTACCTTGCTTTTTCACTTTGAGGGACTTTTGCTGTGCTGCACTGGTGAGGAAGGAAGGCTTCAGAGTAGATGCTGTAAAATTGTTTAGAATCAGAGCAATGTACTTGACATGTTTTCCCAACAACTTCAACAGTCTACAAGTAAAATGCAATAAAAGCAGAAATTTTCAGAGAAAACCTGTGGAAAATTTTGTTTTTCTTCTGGATTTTTAGTGATGTAAGAGCTGTAGCTTTAGTGGTAGTTAAATATTTGTTTACTCTGTACTGTAAATATAAGTGACTGGATCTGCTGACAGACTCAGACGCTTAAAATAAGGCACTAAAAGCACCAGAGATGCTCAAAAATCTAAATATAAGGTGTTTACTACCAAAAGCAGTCCCAGAAGTCTCTGTTCATTTGACAGAGGAATGTTGTGTCTGTTTTGCTTTTGAAACTTGTGTTTATTGTGAAAGAAGCAGATGTAGAACTAGTGTAAAAGTCAGATTTGACCTTGTGTGCTTGAGACTTGTATGACAGCACTGAAAAAAGCAATTGGAGGAGTATGAGTGAAAAGCTGGATAGAAGTATATGCTCAAATAAATTTGAGTTCTCTATGGCTTGGAGGGCAGCTGCGTAGGGGACAAAGAAGGGGCTTTAGGTGTCAGTCAGATAGGTTGCTAGCCTTCTCTTGGTACCAGAGAAACTTTTGTGTTCTGCCAGAGAGTTTCATTTCAGCTTTTAGCTAAAGAAGATGTGCCCTCAGTGGGCGTTTCTCCATCTTCTTAGTGGCTGCTGCAGAGGGCAAAAACTGATAAGCTTGCAAGTTCCCCCTTTGGGCAATAAAAAGGCCATAAGATTGGCTAGAAACAGACTGAATATGTCTGGTTAAAGAGCAGATGGGAGGATTTCTGCCCATATGGGTAAGAAGCCCTTGTTGCATTGAGGATTTCCGTCTAGAAGATGCTAAGAAAAATGCTAGACTTCAGCAAGCTAGTTTATGAAATACTGTTGCAACAGTGTAGCAAAGTTGAATGCAAGTTCTTGAAAAAGAGGAAGAAGTGTTTATTTCTGCGAATGAAAGTAAAACTAGCTTTGCTTATTCAGATTCATGCTTTCATAAAGGAAAATCTTGCAGGCACTGAGATGCATCAGTCTGGGAATCCAGCCCCAAAACATAGGCGATTTTGTGCCCAGGTCCTTCAAGGACTGCTTGGGAGAGACACAGGACAAAGGATACCATCTTAGAGTCTGCCTTTCCTGGGTTTTTAGGTTAGCTGCTTTTGTATACAGCTTTTTGTGCTCTTTATGAGCTGGCTCTCCATCCCAGCCTATTAAATTATCAGAGTTTGCACACTCTCCCCTTGTTTTCTGACCCGAGAGTCATGAGGAGGTGCACAAGGGGCACGGTGGGGTCTTTGTGACCTGGTCATGTAGGTGCCATTCTTACTGCTATTCTGAAATTTGCTTCTTTTACTGGTTTCACGACCAGACTTTTACCACCTCCACCACAGTGACCAATCTTGATTTTTGTGTTACAGCTCCCTAGAGCAGATTCTGATGTATCCAGGGGAATGCTCTGCTTTGGAATAAACTGGCCTGTGGAGTAATTTTCAACTGCTTTAAGAACTGTGTTTAAAATTAAATTGGTGCCTGCACCCTTATGCAGAGAATGCATACGTTCACGTAACTCTCAAACTACAATCATTTGAGATTCATTTCTGTACTGTAAACTTCGCTGGGACTTTAAAGTTTTCCCTTTCTGTATACTAAGGAGCTGAGGGTATCATTGTGTTAAGCCATGCTTACTGCCAAATAGGGTAAGAAGTCTTCACGTTCCACCATGTGTTAAGTTGTACAATACCATTTTCAGAGAGCATTCGTCAGGCATTAGACACAATGCAAGATGAAGTAATACTGTTATTTTCTTAAGAAACACAGCTGAAGGTGGGACTCTTATACAACAAATTAAAGCCAAGAGAGCTTATTCAAGATGTGGCTTTTGCCTTTTGCCATAAAGAAATTCAGACTTGTTCTCTCACTTTTTAAAATCTTGTTTGGCTTTGCCAGTGCGGAACTATGTCATCTTACTGAGAGTTCTACACTGCAGAATAATTGAGTGCAATGCCTATGGGACCGAAAGGAAACATATTGCTGATCTGATTAACTTACTGTATGACATAAGCAGCATCAGTTCAGGGTGCCGGGTTCTCAGGCCTTCCTGCAGAAAACTACTGTACAGAGATTTCTAATAGTGGTACCTGTTAATTGGTGCATCAATTTCTTTCTTTTTTTTATGTTTATAGTTCCTACCTTTATTTAATAATAATAGGTTCACAACAGGGATTAGTTCAATAGGGAATCTTCTCTTTCTTTGAAAGACTTCCACATGTTATATGGGTATCCTGAAAAAATAAAGATGATTTTTATGATAACAAACCTTTACCCTGAGGGCATTGACTAATAACGCCAACACATTGGTTTTCTTAGCAATGTTCATAAAGTCAGTCCCTCCTAATGCTACTGCTACCTCAGGATGAAAAGGAGAAAGGTGAGCCATTCCTGTGGAGATGAAAAATGTATAATTCTGTCTAGAATTATATGGGACAACTAGCCAAATGATGTTATTGACCACTCTTTGCAGAAAATATGTTGACTGATAACCATGTGAAATGACTACTACCAGGAGTAGTCCTACAGAAGTCAACAAAAACAATTATGAAGTGAGGCTCTGTTCTATGTGAGTACAAGTAATGCAGTATGACTTATTAGTTTGAAAATCTTCATGTTATAGGAAGAGAACAGCTAAATCAATATGGAAGGGAAGATTATTCCCCAACAAATTCAGTTATTTTTAGTGAAGAAATAGCTAATCTAGATAGTTTCTTTGAACAAAGTGACATTGGTAAGAAATTATTAAATATTCACTGAACTGTTGTTTATTCTGAGGAATCATAATTTACAAAGATAGAAATCTCTTTGATATAAACTCTGCAGATTTGTTCCTTCACCCGAATAAGCTTATATCTGTGAAAGAAGAGATCTGAGCACTACACCTAATAAAATGTAAAAGTGACTATTTGCTTGCCTCAGCAGGCTGAGGATGGCCACACCATAGCACGAACGTTGCCTTACCAGAGTCTGCACCTCACTTTACAAGGGAGGGACACTTTCTTACTGACTGAGAGGGGCACAGAGTATGCCATGCTGTCAAGGAAACCATGCACATGGCCAGGAGTAACCAGTGGGATTCATAGTAGTTGCCAAGGGCTGTCTGCACTTTTGGGTATTCAGTCAACAGTGCGTTGCTCCCTTTCCTTTTGGGCAATGGGTGTTTTCAGATAAATACAATTACTTCTGGCAGAAATGGTCCAGCAACTAATAAGGTTGGTGCATTCTCGTTGAGAAACATCAAATGGTGAGGAATTTTGCAAGGAAGGGTATTCATGAAGGAGGTCCATCCCCAGTGCATGTCTGATGTGCTGGGGATTTCTATGGTGTATGAGAGGTCCACACAACAGGGAGCAAGAAGAGCTGACCCTAGTTGTCCTGTACACAGACTAAGGATGTTTCATGTCAAATGATCTGCAGAGGTTCATCTCCCTGTTTTGCCACCCTGATGGGGCATTTATCAGCCAGGGTATCATGGGCATCTGTTTAGGGGCTTTGTTTGCATAGGAGCGTAGATGTGATGTTATGTTACTGTTTGGGAAATCCTAACTAATAAATTCAGATACTTTTTAAGAAATTAAATTTTAATAAATCTTTATGTTCTTATGAGCTTGAGAGCATCAGAAGTAAAGTTACATGGAAACAAATACACCTACTGAAGACTTGATAGAGGCCTCAGTGTCTAAATCTGATCTGATGACTTTTTAAGATGGAAAGGAAAGCATTTCAAGATATACAAACTGCAATGTTTTTTTTAGAAAGGATTATTTTGATAAATAGAAGTGGAAATAATAATTATCATTTCTGTTAAACAATGGCCATTTTCCATTCTCACATTTTTTTTCCTTCAGCCTCAAAAGGTAATAAAATCATTGAACTGAAACTTTTAAATGAACAGTACAGAACAATTAAAATTAGATGCTTGTGGTGATGGAAAATTACCATTTTCATTGATGTTTGGGTTAAGAAATTTGCAGAGTTGTTTCACAGGAGGTCTTTTGAGTTCCATCACATTGTTTATTCTCCACAATTTGGCATATATTTTTGCTAACTGATTGGTTTGAAAGAAGTACTTGATGAGTCCCAAAATTTCAAAGGTAGAACAAAAGATAATAACTGAAGAAAGATCCTTTTTTCCTCTTCTTCTTCATAGTGTAAAGTGAAGTTGGGATCAATTGCAAGACTGGAAAGGGGGCATTGTTTCCAGCTTGGTTTCCTATGAAGACAGGGTGCAAATGATCATTTGCCTGATTGTGTGCCTATATTTTCTTATGTTCTTGCTGATTTTACCCACTTTGAGACTATTCTGCCTTTTTTAACTTAGGGCTGTTTGAGTCACCCAGCATTCAAAACCAATCTTTCAAAAAAAACCTTTTCGGAAGCGTGCTGCTGCACTGGGGTTGTAACAGTTGACTGGGGACAAGTAAAGAGACAGAAATCTTTTTATCTGGCCCTATTAACAGGTAAAAATGTATTTTCTTTGGGAATATATCCAAGTCCAGTACATCAGGAATAGGTTCAATAAGGACCGTAGATCAGTCCAGGCCAATGCGTGAATATGTATGAGTGTTCAGTGTCTACCCGATCATAACATTCACCTCCAGACTGAACTGATGAACATACATACATATTCTTACATAGATACATATATACAAAAATTTAATTGTTGAACAAACATCCAGAAGCTAACTCATCTGCTTTCTTTTAAACTGTACAAATCTATTTTGTCTGGTAGTCTCTCAAAGCCTTTAGAAATCAGTTAAGAAGGCAAAAAGGGAGGGAAAAATCTTTTATGACAGATAATGTTAGGGATTTTTACTTAACTTCTAAATATCTGTGTAATAACTGGAAAATTCAGTCTGAAAGTATTTACTAGATGCTTCTGTGATCCCTTAGTTCAACTTTAAATGTTGCAATGATATTCCCAGTTCAGCTATATGCAGCTAAAACTTATTTCTTCTCAGGAAAAAGGCAAAAATATTTTTTTCACTCTGCCCCTCTGGTTTCATGACTTTGAGACCTGTACCTTAACCAGAATGCAGTAACTCAAATTAAGTCTTCATGAAAAAAGCCACTCCCTTAGAATACTTTATACTAAATGTGCAATTAAATGACTCTTTCCTTACCTTGAAAACCTAGCTGGAAGATTTTTCTCTTTCCCCAAATCCTCATATGTCCGCTACTGGTCTTCTCAATAATGTAAAAGTGCAATTGCTTTAGTACCCTAGAAGTTTCTTCTGTGTAGCTTTGAGCAAAGGCGCAACATTGCACTTCCTGATTAAAGATGGTTTTATTAGCTTCTCCTTGGCCTATACGTACACCAAGGAAGACAGCTTTTAACTGTTTAACTCGGATTCCTGTGCTCAGTCAGAGTGAACAACATTTTTATTTCATAATTACAGGGATGTGTTAGATCGGTGGAGGAGCAGGGAGATAATTTTTCATTTCAGGGTATGTTAATCTTTAACATTGTATTTTTGAAACTGAAACAAAACATTTTGACATCTCGTAAACAAGACAGTGAACTCCAAATAGATATCTTGGAGTGTTATTTTTCCTTAAAAGAAATGTTGCTCTGAATCGAACCAAAAATGTTTGATTTTGGTTTACTTTGCAAGATTTATCATGAACGAACAGTTTACAACTCAACTCTATGGCATGCAGATCTAAGTGCATAATTTTCTGACTCTTTATGTAAATCTTGCAATTACTGTTTAGATCAAATATGACTTTAGATTAACAGCCCATGTTTTCATTTCTTTGTAAGAACTTGTTCATGAAGTATACATTGAAACTCCTCTAAGTATGAAGTTGTGTGAGAAAAAATGTTACTCTGTATACTAAGCCAAGTTTTAAATGGTATTAATGCATCTGTGTTCCCACAAAATTCAAAGACAGTATTAGAAAATTAGATATAGTCTTGCTTGTAGAATCTGTCAGTTTATTGTGCCTCTTCTCTAAGTCAATTTCCTCTGAGAAATGCTAAAAGATAAGTTTTTCAACTGTATACTGTGTTAATTTTTATCTGTTTTTATAAAGTTTTTCTCCTCCTAACTGGGCTTTTGTCTAGCATAACATTTTACATTTTAGCTGGTTTTGAGAGACAGCTGTACTTCTTTGAAATATCTACTGAAAAATACCTACATCTACTGGAAGATGTGAACCTGCTGAAAATGATTTGAAAATGACTTTTTTAAGTTCTAGGAGCTCAGCTGTACTGCCAGGAGAATTTGTGTTTGTAGAGGGAGAACACTCTGTGCTCTGTGTGTGTTTTGTTTTACTGTGTGGCTGCTTTGTCTGAAAATTGTGATAGCAGCCTGGTGTGATCATCAACAGTACTGATGAGAGGCCTGCAAACCAGAATAAACTCTTTGTAATAAAGTCTTATTAATGAAAACAATATGCACTTTTAAGGTAATACTCCGGTGAAAGCAGTGACTTGATGCAGGTAGGCTTCACTGGATGAGCAAAAATATTTACTAATTCTTTTTTATAATTCTAAGTATTACTAGAACCCAGCTTTTTTATATATATATTAGGTGTTTGCAACAGCTTTGTCGTGAGGAGAAAAAAATTTTTTTCATTACTCTTACAAGAATTTACCTGAAACGTTTGACTGAGAAAGTACCAAATGAGTATTCGAGTGAAGACTAACATCTGGGCTGAACAGTCATCTGGTTGTACAAAGAAAAGTGTGAGTGGAGAAAAATGCTAAACTTCTTTAATTAAATCCAGGCAGTAGGGATTTTAGAGGAACACAGAAGTTGTACTTTCATTATTATCCGGGTGTGATGTATGCAATTTAAACCGTTCTACCTTCAGAAGGTCTTAAAAATCAGTTGTCCAGGGTTTAGCAAAGGATCAAATGCAACGGTATGGCTTCAGAGAGTTAAAAAGTTGATTGTGAAGTCCTTGGTGCAACAAAACAGCAGTTTCGATCTGAGCTTTCTGTCAGAAAAGATATGTCCCTACATGCTGAAGCTTGATATCTTTGCTTTGCTTGAAATATGTGCTGTAAACCATACCAGCTAGGAAAACAAAACAATAGTGACTCGTGATGGTCAACAGAAAGCCTTGTAATTACTAGCACTGAGGAAACTCTGCTAGATATTCCTTGTTTCCCTTACACGAAGTGTTTTGATTTGTCCCATTTGACAATATAATTTTTATGAAAGTTCATTTGCATTAACCCTCGATGTGCACCACACTGTCTCATTGCCCATAGGCATGCTGTTGTTTACAGTTTTTCTTCATCCAGTGTAAAATCAAACAACAGTGAATATGACGCTAATGTATGTTAAGTGCTTCAGGTATTCCAGTTAAGTATTAATAAAGGTTGGACCACTTCCAAATCATGTAGGGAATATCACCTTCAGTTGTTTTAGTTTTTAATTAATAGCAAGAGTTTTTTTAAAAAGTCATATACAATGACATAAATGACTAATCACGGAACTTCAGGACACACATATAGCAAGCATTTGAATGGAAACAAAAATAGGTTATGTACCAATCAGTAAATACTGTCTTTGGTATCTGTGTGTGTCTCTTTAAAGGTTAAGGGTGGAATTTGTGTGCCTTGTTGATATCATAGACTGATTTTGTGAAATACTGAACATGCGAAAAACGGGGTTTTTAAGAACTCTTGGCACTCTCTTTTATTGCTTCTGGTCATGGATATTAAGGATATACTGATAGCAGGCACAGAAGGGATCAAGGAAAGATATTTAACAGAAGCTGGAGATGAGGCAGAGAAAATTTTGAAATAAATGTTATATTTTTCAAGGAAGAAGAATTATGTCTCAGTTTATGGAAGATCTTGTACTTAAAAGAAAGCAGTGGTGTTAATGTGTTAAAAAATTTGTGAGGAAGACAATGAATCAGCATATTAGTGGCTCTGGTTTAATGTGTTGTCATGTGTAGTTTAATATGTTATCAATGCGTTACGTTTACTTTCTGTTTACTGTTCTATTTATTATAAACAAACATTAGTTCTTTACTGGTGTTCAGAGCAATGCATACTCTTTTGTAGCAGTACAATCGACAGTTAACAATCATCATTTCTAGTATTTCTATGCCAAAACCATTTTTTGTTTAATTATGTATTATAAATAAGGCATTAACTAGTAATTTAATTCATAATGCCACCAATAGATTTTTTTTTTTAAAGTTACAGCACTCAGTAAAAATAGATGAGCAAGCACCATGTAAACTTATTTCATTCCTTTCTTTTCTTGATTCGAAGGGTTTCCTATTCAGGTACAGTGAGAAAAGCAGTATGTATTATCCTGCTGAGAATACCAATAAATACGATAAATGCAATGGAGATTTGTGGCTTGAATTCTCATTTGCTGTTATGTGGACTGATGCAGCAACACAACACATAGATTATATCTGGCTTTTTATAACTTGTCATTATCAAGAATGGATATGGGGAAGTAAGGATTTGTGTGATTTGTCCCACTGAAAATTCTATTAATAAAGATCTTAAGATTTTTTTCTTAGATTTATAAACCTCTGAACTCTGCTTGAAAATACCTTTTAAATACATAGAAAATAGTTTTCAATGTTTGAGTTTCATTTACTTATGTTTGAAGATATGGTCAGCTTGTTTCTTTCTGCACACCAGTGTGTGTGCCTTCACTAGCAAAATGTGTGCTTTCTGGAAAAGTTCTTTCTACTTAACCACATTCCATCAGCACCTGAGCACAAGGTACTTGCAAAGAAAACAAAAACTGTGCTAGAGATTATAGAGGTCTGTGGCTTGTAATTTAGCAGGCCAAAACAAAGGTCTGGCTCATCCATATTAGTCTTCTGAGTACTAATGAATCATAAGAAATGTTGACATGTCTTATTCTGTGAGGCTCACTTTTATACGATGTTTAGAATACCCTGAAATACAATGACTCCTCTGTATGCAGAAAGTGAGGTGATGGAATTAGGGTGGGAATGTTTTTTTAAAAGTGTGATTGGGGATATTTCTTTATATTTTAGTTATACTTAGAATCACATACCTTTTTTTTTTTCAGTGAGGTCATGCTGTGCTGTATGCGTGACTCAGGACCAGTTTATATGATATATTAATGCCTTAGGTTGGACTGGTTTTAAATTGTTGTGCAAAGGCAGAAGAAAACAAATTACTAAGATACAAAAAAAAGGATAAGTAAGAAAAAAAGGTAGAGAAAACATATACTAAGGATATTTGAATGTATACAGTTGATGTTAAAGTGCAGAGCTATGAAACCAATAAGCTGGCCCTAGTAGCTCTGATTGCATCACATATAGGCATTTGTGATGAAAATAATGGGAATACAATTTAGATGAGGTCAAAGCAGGAGCAGTTTATTCCTGTAGTTATAGGAGAGATCTCAGAGCAGCAGTACAACAGCCTCTGCTCATGTGAGCTGTGGCAGAATGGGGCAGTTACAGGTTGTATAGGGTAAGCAGAGTGGTTTTCTCCAAACCTGTCAGATAAGCAGGAAGTGATAAATAATATGGAATTAATTCCTTCAGATAAGGAAGCTCCAGACAGTGCATCCTTTTACAAATATTTACAAATTATCCATTCTTTTGATAATTAAATGGTTCTGACTGGCAAAAACAGAAGCTGCAAATGTTTCTTAACTAACCAAGACTGCAAAGGCCTATGAGACATTAACTATTTTGCTTCCACATTTCCTCTTTTTAGATTTACAGTCTAACACCATGTTTCTCTTGAATATCTAGAGTACAGTAAAAGGGCTGTGGATGTCCTGTTCACAACTCCTGGGAGAGCAGTATTAATCACGACATGGACATGGCTCTGCAAAGAGATCTGGACAGGCTGGATCAATGGGCTGAGACCAGCGTAATGAGATCTAACCAGACCAAATGGAGAGTCCTGCAACTGGGACAAAACAACCCCATGCGGTGTTACAGGCCAGGGGAAGAGTGGCTAGAGAGCTGCCTGGAGGAGAGAGACCTGTCAACAGGTTGACAGCTGGCTGAATATGAGCCAGCAGTGTGGCCAACAGGACCAGGGCAGGGATTGTGCCCCTGTACTCAGTGCTGATGAGGCCACACCTCGAGTACTGTGTTCAGTTCTGGGCCCCTCAGTACAGGAAGGACATTGAGGTGTTGGAGCACGTCCAGAGAAGGGCAATGAGGCTGGTGAAGGGGCTGGAGAACAAGTCCTGTGAGGAGCGGCTGAGGGAACTGGGGTTGTTTAGTTTGGAGAAGAAGCTGAGGGGAGACCTCATTGCTGTCTATGGCTCCTTAAAAAGGGCTGTGGCAGAGCAAGTGTTGATCTCTTCTCTCAAGTGGCAGGGGATAGGACAAGAGAAAATGGCCATAAGCTGCCCCAGGGGAAGTTCAGACTAGATGTTAGGAAGAAGGCCTTTACCACAAGGGTGGTCAGGCACTGGAACAGCTTCGGTGGGTGGTGGCTGAGTCACCATCCCTGGAGGTCTTTTAAAAATGGGTACGTGAGTTTTTGAGGGAAGTGGTTTAGTAGAAGATGGGTATGATTGGACATCAAACGTCTTTTCCAGCTGGAAAATTCTATGACTCTATATCTGTTAGGAGGATAGTAAACCCAGGAATTAGTTCTCACAGCAGCTTCTTTGTTACAGTTGTTGCATCTGTATGCTGATGACAGGCCTCTACCTGTTCTGAGAACATGTCTGAAAGAACAAGAGCATGTTTAAATTTAGAGCATTTAGTTCAGTTACAAATTTATCTCTATAGGCATATTGTCAAAGGATCAATACCACATTCATCACATCCTTTTATCATGAAAATTTTATATAAATGTTATGTTGAGAATGCTTACATCTCAACCAGACCCTTCTGACAGTGGCAGATGATAAAGGATGTTACAATTATGGTCAGCTCCTCCAACCACTCCAGCCTAGCTCAGGGATGTGGCTGCTGCTGTTCTGGTTGCAAGTTTAGCCAGTCTCAAAGCTGCATCTATAACCCAGAGGCTCATAGGGGACACAGACATGGCCAGTCACAGACTAACATGGACAGGGTGCTGCCTTCAACAGCACCTAGTTGTTGGACTCTGATTTAGCATAAACAGAGACAGCACTGTCGCTTTCCTTCCCTTTGCTGCTAGTGGCAATGGTCACTAGTGCAGGCACATGCTCATCCCTCCAAACTGGCACAGCCCCTCTGTGCCTGCCTGCCTCCCCCCAACCTGCCCTGCTTCATGGGTCCTTTATTTGCTGTCTCGTCTGCCCTGAGGCAGCAAACACACCCACACTGACACACTCATCCCACACGAACTTCACATATGAGTCATTCTCCACTTCAATGAGTGTTTGTGAGATTTCACCTTTTCAGGCAAAAGGAAAGCCACACTGTTTCCATGGCTACTCAGTGGTAGTGGAGCTTTGTTTGTTGTTTGGCTTGGAGTATTTTACTTATTTTTATGTTTGGTTTTTTCAGGGGTCATTTCTTGTTTTTGACTCTCCCTGCTTTAATTTATCTTTCATAATTTCTTGAAAGTCTCTCTAACTTCTTTTATTTTGGAGGCCTCCTCATATAAACAAATGCATCCCACTGAAACTGGATTATCTGCCCAAATAACACCATTATGACTTTTATATACATTTAGGGTTTACAATCTGTTCTTCACCAAAGCCCATAAGGAAGAGGTAGTAAGTAAAAACAACAACAAAAATCCTTCAGGGAAGGAGGCTCCAGACACTACATCCAGTTACAAATAATCTATTCCTTGTTAATTAAATGGTCCTGAGTGACAGGACCACTAGTTGCAAATGTTTCTTAACTAATGAGTCCTGCAAAGACCTGTGAGACATTAACAAGTTTTCTTCCACATTTTCCTATTTCTGTTCAACAAGGAGAAGTAATCTTGCCAATATATAGGTTTTGCCACTATTTTTATCAAAATAGTAGGTGATGCATATGCCAAAACTTAACTGTGAGTTGCATGGATGCACAAGGCAAACAGGTTTTTAACATCTTCATGTAACATATGTTTTAAAAGATGCTGCCTTTCAGGTTCTATTTTCAAATGTAGAAATCAAAGTGTCATTGCTGCCTTCTTGAAGGAGTGTGTTTATTAAAGCATTAGACATCTAGATTTCTTGTATTTGCCAGTAAATGGAATGCTGATATTGCAACTGAATTTATATTGATATATGTACGTATTAGTTACACAGTTACAGAGATTGCTACCATGGAGTATTTAAAAGGCTGATGAACCAAATCAATTTAAAACTCTAAAAAAAGCTTTACTAAATTAATTAATTAGCAACATGACCTTCAGTAATGATCAATTCTTACCAGTCTTAATCATCGTATCTATGTAAACAAAGGTGTAAGTCTTCCACACTGATGTCCTGAATGAGCTATGAGGATGCAATACCAAGGGACTGATGCCATATGGTTAGGGATGATGCCATATAGTTAGCCTGGGGTACCTGGTGGCACTTGGTCATGGAGGTCATAATAATCAGGCCTGAGAGCTGTGGGGTAGAAGCCAGAACCAGAGGGTGTTTGTCCTCTTTTTTTTTTTTTTCTGTAGCTTTCCTTGCTGAGTCCTAATAGTTTTAGGCTATCGCACTTTGCCAGAAAGAGGGCTTCTGATTCATTAATGATTATATTATTTTATATTGCTGGTAATCCTTGTCTATTCAGAAGGATGTCCTGCCTATTCACAGTCCTCTGTGCTTATCTTGTCATTTATCTACCAACTTTTCTTCCTGGATGTCTCTTCTGAGCAACTGAATCCGTATTTCCCTCTTCAGTGATCACCTAGCTTATATAGTTATGTGAAATTGTTGAGGTATTCCATTGAAATGTTATAAAATACTTGCATACTATTGTCAGTTTGACAATAGTCAGTTTGTCAGTTATAGTGCTTTCCTACTGAGATTCAAGATTAATTACAACCTTTGGGGTTCATTTAAACCTTAGAGGCATCACAGACCTATATTTTGCTACATTAACTTTTATTTTTCTCTGGACGGTATGACATGATTTTTCATACCATACAGTACTTGCAAGCAACAACAGGTGCACATACTCTATTAAGATGATGCACAACCTAGTAAAAAGTTTTGCTCCCATAGAAAATTAATGTTCATTGCTACAGGAAGTTCTTGCCTTCACCTATCATTTCTATCTGCATGGTCTAGGTGGCCAGCCCTTGTGGGACCTGTATTCTCTTGAGAGCTGCAAGAGCAAGAGATTTTCATGAATATGGTAGGTTGGAAATAGCTGTCTTAAGATATTTCTCTCACTGCTGCTTTATCTCTTCCATGACTGCCACAAGGGAAACAAGAAAGAGTCAACAGAAATTTCCACTTAAAGATCCACAACTGTAGTACTTGGTAGTGAGTTGTCTCATTACTGCCACATTTATTAGGACTGTCCACTGAATCAGAGATAATTTCTTTCATTTATTTCCCAAAACATTGATTTTTGGGAGTGTAATTTGATAGTACTCTGTCAAGGCTAATAATTTTATTAATAGCAAAAAAATAGAAAATATGCATTTTGGAGAAAGCACAGAGGAGTGAACAACAATGAAATTTTAGCAAAGCAAGGACAAACACCTGATTAATAAAAAGGCCTGTAAACCAGTAGTGATATGTCAAGGACTTACTCTCATGAAAGAAGGGCAGTAAAGATGCAATTACAACTGAAATGGCACTGGAAGAAAACCTTTTAAAATAAAATAAAATATTTTTAAATTAATTTTTTAAAAATTTTAGAAGATTTTAAGAAAATCTTTTAAAATATAAGGGTAAATGCAGAAGTTGAGGAAGAGTGGAGTCAATAGGAAAAAGGAGGCTGCACACTGCCATGTTGTCTGACTTTACGATTTTTTTTTTTAAAGAAAAACAGGGAGAAACCATTGTAATATCTGGAAATCTAAACATTAATGTCAAGGAGATGATAAGGTAATGATGCTTATAGTCAAAAAGGCCGCACAAGCTGATTTATTATTAAGGGAGTAAGGTCCTACTGAAGGAATGAAGATGTCCCTCAATTTAGGTCTAGGTTTGTGCCCAGTGCACAGGAACCAATGAGCACACAGAGTCGAAGTTTGCTTTCTAACCTTTTAATCTAGTTCTATACAGAAGGGGGTGCTAGGCAATAGTTCCCAAAGCTAGCACAACTCTTCCGAGAGGTTACTGCATTTTATACAGGTTACAACAAAGAAAAAGTTCTACAACACACATTCATTGGTTACCTTTTGATGATATCACTGATGTCCTTCTATTCATGCTCTGATTAGTAGCTAAGAAAGGAGTTACAGAACACATCATCACAGAGACGATCTGACATCATCATGTAAGCTCTCCACCTCTAGGGGTGTGATTTTTACCATGCTAATTAATTTTCCCAGTGCTTTAGTTTACCCCGTCTACACTTTCCCCTCCTCCTTTTCAGGAGGTGATCCATACTTGATGGCCCTAAGTCACTCCTTTGTTACTGAACTCTTTACTTTGAAGACCACAAAGAGACTGCACAGAAAGTTTTGACTGTTTCCTTCTTTACTGAAAATCGATTTCACTGGCCATTTTGGTTTATGAGGATTTAAGGTCAGCTTGAAGAAGAAGAAGGAGGCTTCCTCACACTCTATGAAAAGAAAAAAGCAAAATAAAATTAATTAAATGAGCATGAAAAATCTTGCTAGCAATTTATTTTTTTCTGTAGTTTTTTAAGAATATACTAGCAATAGTGGGATCAAAGTTCATCTGAGACTGAATAGTTTTGAGGTGGTACAAGTTCTTAAGAGCATGGATTTTTTTTACTGCCACGTATTCCAGATTATTCTTACTGCAAATATTGTTAATACAATGTAGCCTAGACAATTTTATAAGCAAAATACAAAGTTATAGGTAAAACAGAGAAGTCGTTTACCAAACTATCAGAACTTCATCAGAACTACAGTCAGAACTCTCACTATTACTTGTGCAAAATTGGATAGCGTCTCATGGATTTACCTCTGAAACCAGACTCACTAAACGAACCAAGTTGTAAAATAGAGGCAAACTTGCATTATACTTGAAAAGCAACAAGTGCATGCATTTCATTTTACCTCCCAGTGGATAGCATCCATAGGAAAGATCCTTTGCAGATAGGGATTGGTCTAACAAGAAAAACCTGCTTGAAGTGTTCAAGATTTGAGGCTTTTTTCTTTCCACTGCACATTGTATGGATAGAAAGCTTCCTCCTAGGAGCTCAGTATTGCTGATGGAAATTTCTGTTTCAAGCTCCTTTTTACCTCTGACCTCTGTTATTAATTTGACTCATCATCTGCTACTCTACATGTTTTTATTTTGATACAAATATACAGATAATGGTACTGAGATTTTTCCATTCACCAGATACAATAAACAGCTATAAAAATATTCCTGTATAATTAACTTTGGAGAATTACCAATGAAACTCCAATTACTTCTTATGTTGGCTTTATTAGGTGGGTGAATTCATGCCAAGTCACAGCAGAACCAACTCCTTCATTACCTTTGCTGTCTCCAGCCAAAACTTGGAAAGATCTTCAGAGTGCTGCCACCCCTCAAGTGTGTGCTGCAGAGAACAGAACATGTTGTTGTACTGTCACTTCCAAGATGCATAACTTCAGTTAAGCATCACTATATCCAACAGCAAGAAACAAGCAGAGAGGTCCTTTTAAGTCCCTTGCAATGCAGCACGGTGGGTACGTGCATTTAAATGAAAAAGAAACATTTAAAAAATCCACTGTCAGTACTATGTTTTCTTTTCATCTCTCTTGAGTTGGTCTGACTGAAAAACAGCAGACAATATATTGACTCCAGTGATTATTGCGGTCATTTAAAAATGAATGGTCATTCTGGATATGTCACCCTTGTAGATACTTTTAATCATAATGCCATGAAGCTATAATGGGAGAAGATTCTTTTTACATCATAGGAGGTATGCTTTAATAGCTTTTACTTAACTATTGTTAAGAGCAGGACATCTTAAACATGCAGTTTTGCTCTAATACGAAAACATAAAAGCCAGTGTGAGTAGGGAAAGAGAAAGATGGAGAACGCCCAGTGGGATATACCAGCTGATGACTGCTTCACATTCCCAGAGACTGTCAATATGTTGTTATGTTCCGACTGCTGTAAGGAGAAAGCCAAATTTCTGGTGAAACAAGCAATGATATATGTGCTCTTTTAAATCTTAGTCTTGATTTGTTTCTGTCTACCAAGTAAAGTTACTAGTTTTGAGAAGGTCATGAGGCGTTATCTTCTGTTACTATAGACCTCTTCGGTATGACCTGGTGTCTCAGATTAAATGAGAAAACAATCTTGATAAAACAAAGTACTTTCAAGAAGTCTTCACTTTTGTTGTTTCTCTGCAAGAAGACCTTGGTCTCTGAAGATATAGAGTCTGATACAGTGGTGTGAATTAATGGTTAGAATAAATGAACAGTGTTGTGGGATTTTTCATAGTAGAGAGGAAACTAAAGATGGAATTCCCAAAGTAGTGAGTGATGAAAAAGATAGTTTCTGCCACAGCTTACATTGTCAGAAATGTAAATTTTTAACTTGAGTTTAAACTGAAACCTAAATACTACAGCACCTGAAAATATAATGCAAAAATCCATAATGATAATAAGCACAATGAAAGAAGGAGATACTTCACCTGGAAGATTAATGCCTTACACAAGCTAACTGGCATTAGGATGGTATTGTTCCTCCTGCAATTAAGGGAAACTCTGTTTACCACCTGAAAAACAGTAAATGAGACACACTTTAGCCTTTGAACATCTCAGTGAATGAGAAAGGAATTAACAAGCAATAGCCCAAAGTCTAAGAGATGTGCAATTAGAAAGCAAAATATTTTTTAATTTAAATTGGGGAATAGTTGGAAATAACAATTAATAAAAAGTCATTATTGAACTTATGGATTGATTTCAAACTGGTGAGCTAAATTTATGTCTTCCTCCTTTTTCTTTTCATAACAAAATTGATGTTTTTGCAAGGCAAGTGACTTTTGCTAGTACATTGCCTATGTGAAATCCTTAAATATGTTACATTTCTGATCTTGGCTTTTTTGTCTGTGCATATTCTGCAGTACAGATCAGCAGGTCACAATACTGCCAATATAGCAGCATTGTATTTTGCATGTCAAATAAGTATTAAATCAATGTTTCTTAATTATATTCATTAAACTGAGTAGGATGAGAAATCCCACTGGCTTTTATTGAGACATCTGCACCATATAACTTAATGCTGTGTTAAATATATCTCAGCTATTTTCCAGACCCACATGGATTATAGAGCATTAAGAATCTACAGAGATACTCAATTGCAAACTTTCATTGGTATTTTGGTTTGTAGTTTGAATGTAACTGAACAGTTGTGGTCTCTTGCAAGCCTGGTTGCCCTACACAGTGACTGCATGTTGTAACTATGCTGCTTCTGTTTCTAGAGCTAATTCATTCAGTACCAGCTAAGGAACTGCTGTTTGATCATGCATTATGCCATGCAGACATGCCATTAAGCTTATAAATAGCTTCTAAAATTGAGGCAGTGGCTCTCCAGTTCCACACATTATTTGAAACATTCTCAGGATGATGCCTTGCAAGACTTCCTTTTGTCATTCTGTGGCTACTCATGATTTGTAATTATTCCTACAGCCCCACAATTTAAATTGATGCGGGTTCAAAGAAATGTATAGACAATCCCTGAATGCCAGGATACCACAGGGGCTGGGGGTTGCTGGGGGCATATACTCAAACACATCAGTCTTTGGAATGCCAGGGTTGAATGTGTTACCCTAGTCCACTCTCTAGTCTGCTGAGCCTGGTGCACAGTCTTTTCATCTGGAAGTGTTTTAGTGACGTAAGCTTTCCATTACCTCCCTGATAGGCACTGCTGAAATTTTCAGGAGATAGTGCTTCAGTAGTCTGGCAGAGGGAATGGGTAAAGACAAAACTTGGAGTGGTGACAAGAGCAGGAATGACACTGGAACGTCTGCCCTTCTGGGGGAAAGAGGTAAAAACAGAACCTTGGACCAAGACAACATAGAGGGTACAATATAATAACTAAAGGATGGTAAAGAATAGATCCTTTTTAAGTTGCATAGAGGTCTGAGAGAAAAAAACAAGTTCATGAGTAAAATAAACCACTTTGATTTTTATTTACCCTTTGCTTAAGTTTTTTATTCTGTCTCTATTCTTCTGTTTCTACTTTTGTTTACTATAGCTTTGTTTGGCTAACACTGGATTTCTGTCCTTTCAGGAACGGATACACTTGTCATCTTAGTGCACAGAGATGGCTTACAACATCTTGATGAAGCAATCTACCTCCACCAAGCCATGACCACTCAATGAGCACTCATCTGTCTCAAGATTTACACTAAGGGGATAATGAAGAAGACAAAAGCCAGAAGTAAAATGACATCGTTAGTATTGTTCCTTAAAGGTTATTCTTTTCATGAAGAGCATACATGCCTTCGTCACTGTGCCTTGGCTTATGGCTGGTATCTTCTCTGTGAACCTGACCACCATGGACATCCAAGAAACGTGTTTACATGCTTCAATTGAGAAGAGCTCCTTTTCTCTCCATAAATGATTGGACCACACAAGGGTTGGGGTTTTTTTTAATTATCAGCAACATCTGATTTGATAAAATTATTATCAAAATAGATGGGCTTAATATTGCAAATCCTGAACAGATTATTGACTAAACAAGCGGGATGGAAGAAACTGGCAGTCTGCAAAGAGCAGAAGATGGGTGTGGAGGGATCCCAGGCTCCGTATTGACATCAGTTTGCCTTATAAAAATCAGGGAGAATTGTAAAACATACATAGAGAGGATGAGTGCAGTCTTCGGGCTGTATTTTCTCACTAATACTTACTTTCTGTTGCAATGAATATACCTATATAGGCATCATGGAATTAGTCCTAGTTTGCAGATGTAACTGAGAGGAGAAGCAAGTTCTTAAGCTTTTTTTATTCCCCGTCCTCTCTGCAATGTTGGCTTATGTGCAATGCAGGCTTCCTCTCTGGGCAAATAGGTGGGTTTTGTCTTCAAACCTCATTCTCCCTGTGAGACAGTTATTGTTCAGTGAACACAGAGCAGCACATTGCATGATCCTGTATGTGTGATGAACTAAGGATGAAATCCAAGAGTAATCCAAAAGCATGAAAAATTATCAATTAAGAATTCTCATTAGCTCCATTTGGTGCCTTAAGTGACCTTTTTGACTGTGTAATCTGAAATAATAATTATCTGTGTCACTGGCCCATTCCTCTGTGAATTTTATCTTTTAATTAATTACAGAAATTGAATTTACTCCTTTATCCATCCTTCTACGTAGCAGTTCTTTTGTGTTTTTTTTTTAGTGTGAACATCATATCTCAGGTTTGTTTAAAAATTACCAGTAAATAACATCTAGTTTCATCAGTAACCAAAGATAAAGGAAAATCCTGAAGGGTTTTGTTTTACCACTCGAATCCTATGTTGTGTGATCTTGACTTAGCATGGGTATTGTAAGTGAAATTCTGCTCTAAAGGAAGGCTGTGAGATTTAAGACTTTGCTCTTTGTAGAACCAACATTTCCTTGGAAGCATGATATGTAGTTTTCAGTAAAGTATGTATTAATCAAATAAAGTGGAGCTAAAGGAATATGAAATACTATATTTAAGATTTTACATCTCTATAAGTAGCTTGATCTATGGCTGAATGATGTGAAGAAAGATCTCCTATTAAAATTGATAGACAGTAAATGTCTGAATCTCCTTTATGATTTCAAAATATATTTTGAAAGATATTGAATGACAACTGCATACGTGCATTTCTAAGGTGCTTATATAGTGCTCATGCTGTAGCACTGTTGCAGTAAAATTAACTTAGTATATTCTGAAAAAATCAGATGAATGAACTTTCTCGGTACTAAAACTTGCTTAGTCCTCCCCTCTAGATTGGAATCCAGTAGCTTCTGAGGTATGAAATAATTCACTGCAAGATTTTTCTTTTTTAATTTATGTTTTATTTTTATCTTCTTTTATTTCCCTCCTGGTAGGGAAATAAAGTTCAAAACTTCTGTTTTCATTATTCCTGTTGCAAACCAGAATGTTGAAAGCTTACTATAATGAGAAACTATACGCAATGCGTTTCCTGCAAAGTTTTACCAGCTTGAGAGCTGCCACTCGGGTGTGGTACTCAGTATATATTATTTGGGGGCACGCAGATTGTTTCTCATACCTCAGATCTCTGTGAATTCACTTCTTTCCTTTGAAATTTGTGTAAAATTTCCTTTGAAATCCAGTGTAAAATTCATTTGTAGTCACTGTTCTTAGTTATTACTTCCATGTGCATGTGAAACATAACTGATTCATCCTGCAGAACATACCTCTCGCATCAAAGGTTTACCAAACACTACTTGCATTATTCTTAGATCCTCAAAATGGTAAATACAGGAAGCCTTGTGGCTGTGACAAGGTGAGGAGATTCTCACATATATGAATGTGTCCTGGGCCATTCCAATAATGATATACAAATATGCAGAAAATGCAAAGTTAGGGTAAATCCTGCTCCTGGTTATGATATTTTCTTCCTATGTCATTTATAGTGGGTATTTCACATCCAGTGGACAGAGATAATTTCCAAAGTGGAAAACATTGGCAGAGGAAGGAAAGCTATGACCTTTCTTGAACACTCTGGAAGTGTGGGTTTGCAGGTTTTGTATGGAAAGTTTACTGACTGAAGCAAAATGTGTAACAGTGGATGGAAATGCCTTCCTTTCTTAAGTGAACTGTTCTTGTTACTACAAAAAGATGTTCTCCATTTGAATTCTCAGTGTATAATTTTGTTCGGTAATTTAATAAAAGAGATTTTGCTTCTGCAAATGTTACAGAATTCAGGTCTTATAACGCCACAAATCCTTCACGTTTGAGGTTTTAAAGACCTAAGCACGTTTTTGTCTTGACAATTTTGACTTCTTTCAATTACCCTGCCAAGCACTGATTTAAACCTGTTTGTCGATTGCAGGCTAACATGACAATTGCTTAATCTTAATATTGTAATGACCTTCTGCCTGCCTGTCATTCTTAGTGAGAGAAGAGGCATGGCTTTCTATAGCAGCTTGCCTTTGGAGAATTTTTGAAATTAGCCTGGCCACACCACTTACTTAACTAGAAATAATTGAATTAGCTGCACTCTGGCAAAGAGGTAAGATCAATATTATAATTAAAACTGCATTGCTTTATAAATGGATCATAAAAATGAAACCTCTAAATGGTGGAAGTAAAATTTGTCCTTTTTGGACAAGTAACATTTTTATTAAATTTTATGTTTTGAAAATAGCTGAGAAAAGTATTACTGTAGTCTGTCATTTGAGTAGTATCATTAGCTATTTTTGTACAGATCTCCAACAAAGTTATTCTTTGTAGTCTTTCAAAGACATAGGACTTTGCAAGGCTTTATGAGGCAGCTGTCAAAGACAATGAGGCCCAGATTCTATAGTCAATGTAAAATGCAGCCGTTGGTTCTCAACAGCTTAACAGCTGGTTTGATTAGCTGGAGGGGTTGACCTACTGGTTTTGGTGAAAGCAGAACAGACTCTCAAGCACTTAATTCCTCACTTGACAATGAAAGCTGCAAATAAAATAGACTAATTTTAGGGAAAATTCTCCAACAGCTCTATTCATCTCTTCATCTCTCTATTTATGTATAAGGGTTGCTCTGTAGTGATCAGAGAAAATGGATCTTTGATCGTATGAAATTAGCTAAAATTTCCTCTTCACTTCTTAAGTTTCCAAAACAAATTGATGAAAAAATGATCACAAAAAAATCAATTGAAGAAGTTTTCTTCTTAGAGCAATCAAAAATATTTTGTTATCAAAAAAGGCCTACTTAAGTTCAAAGTCACAATTTGTGTTTTAATATGTAATGGCACAACTCAAAACTTTTCTGAAACTGCCACTGTAACTCAATCCAAATTTGATGCTTGATGTTGGGATTACTGAGATTGCCTTCTGCGGTTCACTGTGAGCATGTGTTTGCTGTAGCTTCCCAGACTCTCACAAATCCATACCGGTATGGAGTCCATAATAGAAATTGAGAATTAGATTGGGGATAGTTAACACTCTTTCATTCTTAGGAAAAGCCTGTCCCCTCAAGTAAGAACAAGTAATAGGGGTTCCTTTCCTCTGAGATCTAAATTTCAGGCTAATCTGCAAATCATAGCTGATCCCACTTTGCTTGCAATGTTACTTGGGGCTAGCTTTCAAACTCAAGTGAGTTTTCCTGCTTCTCCCTCACACAAAAACACCAAATGAAAATAAGTATTTTTTTTTAAATATATATAGCAAAATTAGTTAAAGCAAAGGACTGTGTATTAAATTCTAAAACCGAAAGTGTCAACCTTGTAAGACTCAGACAGTCAGGAAGACAAAGCTGTGCTTGTAGCAGAGAGACAAATAGTGTGCGAATTGCCAGGCAGCAGGAAACTTTAATGCACTTAAGGACTTAAGGTCACCCTACATACAAATGTGGAAGGGCTTCCTTTTCCCCTTTCCTTTCCTTTTCTTTTCCCCTTTCCTTTTCTTTTCCCCTTCTCTTCTCTCTTCCCATTTTTCTCCCTCCTTCGCCCTTCTGCTTTCCCCCTTTGTTTCCCCTTTTCCTCCCGCCTTTCCCTTTTCCCTCTTGCTCTCCCTCCTACCCTGCCCTCTTCCCCCTTCCACCTTCACCGAAAGCCTTCTTGGACCTTTTTTTCTAAGGGCTCAGAATGACCAGACATGCATATTGACCTCTTCTTTGCCTTATTTCCTGTTTTAATTGTGTGTCGAAGGTTATACATTGCTATTAGAGCAAGACATGAGTGGCAGTAGAGGTCAGGGACTCTGTGGCTTTCTATTAGAGCCATAAAACCAAAATGGAATGATAATTTCACCTGCTCTAACCCCAATTTTTCCAAGATGTGATAGACACTGACCCTAGTGTTTGCCTGCTATTGACTATGTAAACTGCAGTCACTGTGATTCAGCTTGCTAAACAATAAATGTGCCCTTTATGCCCAGGGTGGGAAGCAAAACAATGAAACATACATGCAGAAGATTCAAACAAGCAGACTAGCACAGGTGACATAAAATGATAAAATATATCTACTGGGGAAGTCAGATCCTTTCTTTGACTGATGTGCCCTTACTGTTATTTCTTCTAGCAATTTTCAATTTCTTCTTTTTTTGGCAGATTATCCTATAGCCATCTCCCACGTTGGGACCCAGGAAATAAGTCTTATCTGCTAGAGAATTCCCATCTATGTCACTTGAACAGTTTGTAGATCTTACAGGGAGTCGATTGTTTTATTTTTTATGCATGCATTTTGGAGAAAGTAGGGAAAATATGTTGGATTTTTTAAAGAAAATATTGATGAAATGCAGGAATATTCCTAAGAATCTTCCTGCTTAAAAAGTAAAATGAATAAAATAAGACAAAAAGTAAGTATTTGATATTAGGATATTAAAATATTAGTACCCATTTATCATGAATGTCTAAGTTGAGTTTTGCAGCTAGATCCACATCCAGGTAAGATTAACTGAGATTATGCCTTTTACCTGATCTTTGATCCAGATCCACAATGTGAAAATTCCAAAATGCAGTTCTTCGCTAGTATATAAATTGAGAATTACTTTTAATCATATATAATAGCTGCTGTAAAATAACTAAGCTTAATTCCAAATCATTAATAATTGTTATGAGAGAATTCCAAAAGTTGCTGAGATTCATTCTCTTTTGAACTTCTGTTTCTGGATTTTGAGGAGACATTTGAGACCCCTAAGACCATCATCAATCACAAATTTTCACTTGTTCTACCTAGAAGTATTTAGAATACTTTTACCAAGACTGTAGATTTTAAATCAGATTATGCAAAACAATACCAGCGACATCTGTAAGGTTTCCTATAGCAACAGTGAGGAACTCCAGAGGGTCAGAAAAGAGGACAGCCCTCTTTCATTTCCTATTGAAGTCAGTATCCATGGAAACCCCTTTTAATAGTAACTGCATCAGGCGGAGAAAACAGGTAAGCTCTCTTCTAAAAGGGAGTGCATTAAAAGAATGCAATCCTTTGCAAGGTCAGCTCTTGAAAGCCTTGAAGAGCCTCTTAGCTGAGAAAGCTGGAGGACTGTAAATCCTCAGCTACAGAGAATCATATTAGCACTCTCTAACATGGACAGAGAAAAGTAAAGCCTTTGTTCCGTGCTTAATGTTGCACCCCTGAGAACTCACTTCCTTCACTAGGAGAACATACAGAAGAAGTGATAATGTGAACCAAGAGATTAATTATGAGGAGAATTCAATGGGGAGGGACTGACACAAACACATAGAGTCCATGTTTAAAAAAAAAAAAAGAAAGAGACTGAATTACAGGAACCCTATATGGCAAGTACCCATAGATAAGAGTATGTACACAGAAGTATTATTCACATGGTAACATTTCAAAATATCTGTAAACTCAGCATTTTACAGATAAATGGTTTGGAGGAAACGGTGCAATCTCCCTCTCCCATCTGGGCTATTTGAGAAAAAAAAGTTATCATGTTCTTAAATTACCATGGTGGCAAACCATCCCTGTCTCCCACTTTGAATTTTACAACTAAATTAGCATGGACAGGATTTGGAGTAACAAAAGGTTACAATTCTATCACTTTTTGATTAATTTGCAAATAAGAACTGTTCAGTTAGGAAGCAGTTTCTGATCATTTTTAAGAATAAAGTATTTTCTAATGTTATAAAAAAAATACAGCAAATAATGCACTAGAATACATCAAGACTGTATGAAATTTGAATGCAGTTGTTCATTAAATTCACTAGATTTGGGACTACATCTCATAGGGTAATTTTTTATTATATTACAATGAGAAAAGTAATCTTCTGTAGCAGATACTACATTTTAGTTAATTGCATAATGTGGCTGTGAATGTAACATTATGACAAATTTTCCTGGTTTTTTTTTCAGACACACATGTCACTGATTTTTCTCGTAATCTCTGAGTTCTGAGTTCTCCTGATGAGTCAGTAGTTTGTGGCTATGGACAGAATATATGGATTGTATAGTTCACATGACACACAGCCTGCCAAGAAAGCATCTTGAGGTCTAATTGATGAAGGAATCATGCTATTGGAAAGATCTTGTGTTTAAATTATAAAGAATCCTAGACATGTGATTACAAGACAGCATCACGATATGCTTGAGGGAAATCTGACAATTGCAAATTAGATCTGCCTTGTAAAACCATGAAAAAAGTGAGCCGTATTAAAATTTAACAAATAAAAAGGGCACTACATTGAAGCATTTACTTGTGTTTTCCGTTTGAATGCATGTAACCCAAATATTTAGAATTTCTGAATCTCCTAGAACAATTCAGGCCAGTAGAGACAACTGGAGGTCGCCTAGGTCAAGCCTCTGCTCAAAGCAGGGCTCATTCAGGGAATTGTCTGGTTGATTCTTAAACAACTCCACTATGGGACATCCCATAACCTCTCTGGACACCTACTTCAGTATTTAACTACCCTTATGGTATTTTTTTGTTTTCCTTATCAGGCTTTCCCATGTTCCGACATTTGCCTGTTACTTCTTTCTATCACTATGCATCTGCAAGAAGACTTTTTTCCCTTCAGGCAGCTGCAGAGAGCAGTGAGGTCTCTCCCTACCCTCCTTTTCCCCAGGATGAACAAACCCCGTGCCCTCCACCTCCCAATACATCCCAGACTGCAGCCCTGACCATCACAGAGACCCTCCACTGGACTCGCTGCAGTATGTCAAGATTTCCTCTGTGACAGAAACCCTGCACTCCCAGTCTGGCTCCACTGGTGCCAAGCAGCAGGGCAAGATCAGTGTCTGGTCCTGCTGCTGCACCCATGCTGATGCAGATTGGGGTGTAACTCTGCACCAGCTTTGCTTCCCAGGAGCACTGCTGCCTCCTGGAAATTTGCTGCCTCCCAGGGCACCGTGATGGTTCTGCAGAGCTGCTGTTTTCTTCTGTGGTTGTAGCTTTTTGAGCCGAATGCTCCAGGCAATTCACACCCACTTTACTATCCCCTTATCCATATGTTACCAGTTTGGTGAGAAGCAAACTAGGAGAGACTGTTAAAGATTTTTCTCAAACTGACAAATGCAGCGCGTACTGCCCTTGTTCATAGGGCTGGTTACCTCATTTCCAGATGCAATCATGCTGATTGGGCAGGATTTGCCCTTAATAAACCCATGCTGGCTCTTCCCAGTCACCTCCTTGTCCTTCATGTGTTGCGAAACAGATTCTAAAAGGATTTGTTCCTTCCTGCTCCAGGAACTGTGGTAAGACCAAGTGGCTTGTAGGTTGGCTGGATTCAACCTCTCCTCATTTTTCTTGGAGACGGGTGCAGTATTTACCTTTATTATCTCTGGAGCATAGGCTTCTGTATGTTTAACAGATTTAAGTGCTCCCTATCTCAGTTCTCTCTCCTGTGGGTACTGCCACTATCCTACAATCTCTAGTAGAGACCTAGGAAACACTGAGAAGAACCAAATCAGCAATTCAGAAGACCACAGTTGTAATTCTGTTTTGTTTAATTCTCTTAGGACCTTGAGCTTCACAGTCTCATGGTCACTGTAGCCACAGCTGACCTTGATCTTTGCATCTTCAACAGACTTCTCTTTTGTTTGTGGGTATCAGGTCCATCAGTCTGTTGATTGATCACTTGCATTAGTAAGTTGCCTGGAGTTACCAGAGAGCTGGATTGCTTGTGCATGGTTGTATTCCCTTCCATAAGATATATTAGTATCTGTATCTAATTTTATAGATGGAGAGAAATTTCAGATTGGTTGAGTTCATTACCGATATACAGAAGAAAGAAAATATTGACTGAGCCTTAAAACAAGTATAAACACTTGATTTTTAAAAAAACTATAGCAGAATGAAGAAAATACACCCTTATTCTCCTTTGTTCTATTCTTCCCATGCCTAAAACCTGGCTAGTTTTGTAGAATAGGTATGGGCTAGATATCAAGATCAGTATCAGCCAGTATGAATTCCGAGCAGGTGCAAGTGTAAGTCTTGAGGCTCACAGTCTTTGACAAGCTAGACTGAAACTTGTTGGTAGATATCCTGCTTCTGGAGAGAAACTGGCTTTGGGAAATAATCTGGACTTTTAGAAAGGAGCTCAAGTTTCTTTGTTTACTTTCACATGTAAGGGGTGAATAACCAAGAATTTGAGGTCCAGTATAATCATTTTTTGGTTTTGAAGCTGTCAGCCTGGAAAGTGTGAATCAATTGACATATGCATTTTGTGGAAAACAAGCATGTGTATGTGAAAGGTGCACTCGCACAGGAATAGCAAAAACACTATTCACATTTAGTAGATAACCTAGGCAGGTAGATGATATTTCTTATTCTTTGTTCTAGCCAGAGCTTTTGGAAAATGATTAATGTAATACATAAAATTTTAAGATACAGTTGTGTGTGTGTGTGCACATTCCTGTGCCTGGTTGTACTCAGGGTCAGGATAGAAGATATAAGATATATTCTTTGTCTGAATCTGCGTTTTTGACCAAGTTCAAGTAAAGAAAGAGACTTGTCTCCCTAGGCAAGGTGAACTGTCTGTCTATACCCATAGGATGTGGATTTCACTTTATTTCTACTCATTGAGCAAGGTCGTTTAAGAATCTTGTGACTTTTAAAATGGAAGTAGAAGGGCAAACTGACATCACTTGCTTGAAGAAGTCATTCACTAAATTGCAGTGCAAGCCTGCATTTCAGAGTTCTTTGGACCATACTTTTATATCTCCAGTGCAAAAGCAGTAGCCTGAGCAGTAGAAGAAATACAAAATTTTGTGAAATAGTTTTACTGGAAGTATAGACATTGCAGTATTGCAACAAACCTATGTAAAATATTCACCAAGAACTGCTTTTAGGTGTACAAATGATCATACTTTTCTATGATTGCTTTGCTAATTATTAATTTAGTTGTCATTACACCATGAACTGGTAGTCTGCTAGCCCAAATCCAAATATCATTCTAGCAGTCAAAACCACTCGTTGTTCTTCATGCTAGAGTAGTGCTGTAGAAGCTTATACAGGAAGGAGTTTGTCCAGGAGAAGACAACAATTTTAACAATTGCTCATTGAAAAGTTAAAAAACTAGATGAAAAGCTGTGTTCTCTAGAGTAGCTTGATCCAAGGAGCCTTTGTGGAGAAGGTGATAGTCTCCTCAGGGTCTGTTGTGTTTACATGGATTTCGATGTTGGATACGAGTGTGAGCACAGTGAAAGAAGCAGTAATATTTTCACGTAAAAACTTTTAGGCTCAGATAACCACCTCAAAATCAGAGACTTGTGGGAGACCTGAGAAAAAAGACTAAAAGCACCAAGCAGGTGAAGTATTTGGGGCTCACTGAAGAAGGCTAAGAAGACAAGAGTTTCTAGGTTTAAATTATCCACAGATCACCTGCGGAGAAAGGAACACCTATTGCAGCTAAATGAAAGTCCTGTAATTTTTTATTTATTATATGAAAAATAATTTATTTGTGTAGGAAAATACTGTCTTCGTCCCCAAGAAAACAGCTGTGGGAAAGGAACTAATTTTTTTTATGAAACTTGCATAAATAAACCTTTTTTTTCTGTCATCTTCCAGGCTGCACCCAAAAGGTCAGTCCCAAAATAACTAAAACATGTGGTTTATTTCCTTTTCCATCTTATAAACATTTTTTAGGTGAAAGCACTTATTGTAGCAACAAAAATTGTCCTCAACTTAAGAAATTTCCCTTTGAAATATGTTTGAGAAAAAGGACCGTATCTGTGTTCATGATTGCTAACCAAGAGTTTTTATATGTAGCTGTGAGCTGCAAGAGCGTATGACAAGTGAAATTTTCACATGTAAGAAACCATGCTGTTTTATAAAAACCGTGGCCATTTTCCAATTATCATTATCAAAGTAGATAATCACGACAGTAAATAATCGTAACTGTAGACCAAAGATGTTTTGCTGGCACAGTATTGCCCCTGACCCCATACTATTTGAAGACATCTCTTCTGTTAGATTATGAGCTGTACTCAAATAGCAGTGTGGTCAATTGATGCACAGCATCAAGAGCTGTGTCATAACATATGTAACAGCAGTTGATTTCAAAGGAGACGGTGTTTAGAACTACCTAGTATTTACTGATCAGGATCATTGGCTGGCACTGTCAGCAATTGCTAATGTGTTATTGTAGCTTCTCGGGATTGATGTTCTTCATTTGTAATGTAATAGGTTTTATTAAATCTAAGGAGCTGTGGCACTCTCACTTTATAAAACTCCTTGAGGGACTGCACAAATGAAACTTCATTATTAGAATTGTGCTGAAAGGGAGGTGGTGGAGAAATGGCTATTATTTTATTCATCCCCTTATGTCTCGTTAAGAGATGTCCCATCCTGTATAGCAAGTCTGTTACGACTTCAGTTAACATTTTGTTTTTCTATATCCAAAAAGGCACAAACAAGTGCTATTAAGTGACATCTTACTGCTTTAGTTCTGACCTGCTTCTTACTCAAGTACCTTTCCTAACCTAATAATATGCACTGCCTTTTTCAGATTTTTTGCTCCTGATGTTTTTTTTTCCTTTCTCATAATACCTGCTACTATACACCTTAATCCTCTACTTCATTTCAACACAGAGAGGAACTTTTCCCCACACCTCCTGTCTGCCAAAGAGATCCTCTGCAGAGTTTGCTTGGATTTCAGTTGAGAAAAGACCTGCAACTAACCCTTATCCATGGCTTAAGCTCCCATGTAGTCCTGTAGTATGGGAGTATGCTTTTCTCCCCTGAGATGAGGGACCTTGCAGAGCATTGTGCCTGCTTGACCTCCTGCTCACAGCAGAAATGGCGAGGAATGTGTCCATGCTGCATACCACAGTACCACTGAGCAATGCTGTGCATGATTGTTTAAAAAGGTCTTGGCTGTATGTAGATGTCAGTGTCATTTTAATCATAAAGATACTAGAAACAAGCAATGTTGCATCAACAAATGTCATATTAATTCCACTAGTTCTCTGCCTATCACAGAATAATAGAATACCAAGTTGGAAGGGACCTCAAGGACCATTTGGTCCCACCTTAACTCTTGCTAATAAAAACAGCATCTGACTTTGTAATGTTCCTCAACACCACATTAACCTTGTGTTGGATTAACACAGAAAATCAATGCAGACGATAACTGGTGCAGTTGAATATCTTACCATGTGACAGCAGAGAGCGGCAGAAAAATGAGCCACTAGAGTAGAGATATATTTAAGGGTTAACCTTGTTGTATGAAAACAGATACTCCATTAAATGTTATCTCTAAAAGAAGGATTTACTTTATTTTTAATTTTTTTTTTATTCTTGTTTTATTTTGTGCTTAAATATATTTTAGTTTGTAACAATGAAGAATTAATATTTACTTAACCTTTTGGTCCACTCAAAGTTTCCATTATTAAGTCTATATACTACTTAGATGTTAGACATCACAGTTTATTGGAATATGGGCCTTCTATGTGTGTTTTTCTTGTGCTCTAGACAAAGTTTAGCATTTATGACTTATTTTGTGCTTTCCAATAGATCCATCTGTTCTTTGCAACATTGGGTATTGTTACAGAAAATAGCACTCCTGCTGTGTAGATATTCTTAAAATGAGAAGTATTTGAAGAAAACAGAAAATTTGAAAATTAGAATTTGTTAAAAGGCTTTTAGCAACATTGTCTTATTCTTTCTTTACTAAATTCTCAGGTGTTCTGTGGGAAAATTTATACGGGAATATATTATTCGAAAAATGAAATGAGGAACAGCAAAGAAACAGCGATATAGATTGTTCCTTATAGAGGTGCAGGTGCAGGAGAAAGCAAGTACGTTAACCTGTCCATGGACCATGGGCCTTGGTGAAACTCAAAATCAGATTTACAATTACAGAGCTCTGCTAAACCAATTTTGTGAAAGGTGAGGAAGGGAAGAAGAGAAACTTTTGCTTGATTTACAGACGAGAGAGAGAAACCAACCCAGACAAACACTGGTATAATATAATTGCAGTAGGCTGAATGCATGATACTTTATAAGGGTGTTTTGCCTTAGCATTAGTGTTAAGTATTTTGCTTCCCGGATCACTGTGTTAAAGGATGAGCGTCTTCCCTGTGCATAGACCAAAATAAGAATTGGTTGCCCCCTAAATCCCATCATTTTCAGTACTTTCTGTCAAACACTATTGGTGCCTTTCATGTGCAGTATCTTCAAAAAAGCTAAGGTGCTGTTGTGGGATGCTAAAAAAGATAATTTTTTCACTGAAAAGAGTTAAAAGAAACTCAAATAGAATGATAAGTCCATTCACCTTAGATCTAATTTTTATTGAACAGATGAAAGCAATATGTAATAAGTGGTAAAATAATAGTTCTGCTGCTTTTAAGTAGGACTGGAAACTTCACCATAAAATTTCTATGTTTAATGAAAGTAGTCCATATACTGAAAAATTGTGCTGATTTCTACCAATTAATTTTTAATTTATAGACATTTTTAATTAAATCCAGAGCCTCTCTTTTATACTGTCTAGCTTTAAAAAATATTGTTACAATTAAATTACCGGCATTTTTACCTATTCTGTTCAAACCAGAGATGCTAGATTTTATTTTATTTCTTACACTGAAATTGAAATTTTATTTTAACATGCAGAACTGCAGTCTAGGGAGTCATAAAATGTAGAGTGTTTTCATTAGATGATAGTTCTGCACCTCTAGTTAACAAGAAAGCTGATTCATCAAATAGTGGTGATCAAGAAACTTGGGCCTAAAATGGAAATTGGACACAAAGAGAAGAAAAGTGTGTATTGGTTTTACAGTACATAATTGTTTGCTTTTGGCTTAAACATTAATTCTGGCAATAAAGGTTTTATTTAAAGGTACGGCCATTTGTTATAAGACAATGCTATGACAAAGTTGAAGCAAGTATTATTATTCCATTTATGGGCTATTAGTTACGGAATTATGAGGGTTGATTTCTAAGTGGTGACATCTTATGTTTCTCTTGATGCCTGCATAGCTTATGGGCTAGGTTTGTTTGAATAGTATATTGTTGCTAAAAATGTAGTAAGTGGATTAAAAAAAAATCAAGTCTGCAGAAAACTGCAGGTGCAAAATGATTCCTGAATATAGTGGGTAGTATTTTGAAGAAGCATTTTAAATATGAACTTGATAATTTTCTTAATCTTGATTTTACACTTACAGGAGCTACCTGAGTTAACTGGCTTGGTGAAATGCTGCATTTCTGTACCAGAAGACACTCGCTGGGTTCTTCAGTATTAGTCATGGTTTGATTGGCATTTCGTGGAGTGCGGTGATGCAAAATATGTCTCTATGGTTTAGGATATGAGCTGCCATCTTTATCATGACACATAAGGTGCTGCTTCCTGTAGTTTGAAACTGGGAGCACATTTCTGCATTCCATCAAAATATCTTAGCATGACAAGTGTAGAGAGAGAGGTCTAAAAACACCTATGAAAGAATGCATCTCATGTACTGAATAACAGGCAACCAAAAAAAGGACCAAGAAAATCAGAGAGAATAAAATCTCTCATGCAGAATGATGATTTTACATCCCTGTTAAATTCTAAATGTTCCTTTTAAAGTGCTATGTGCTTCTCAATCTCTGGCACTCTAAAGAGCTGCCTTCGTGTTTAATAATCCACTATGTTTTTCCATGAAACTGCTTTTTCTCCTGCAAAGAAGCGTAATGGAGCTTTGGGACAGAGCTGATGCTCATCTGTGGTTAATTTTACCTAGAAAGAGATAGCTGCCTATTTAAACCAGCTTTCTAGGCCAGGTGGCGCTGCAATGTCCAGAAATAATGTCTTTGGTAAACTTAGGTCATCAGTGAGGAACCTGGTTTCATATGCGCAGTCCACATTGCAACTAGGTCTCTGTCATTCTCTGGGGTGTTACACTGTGACATTGTGGAGCCAAGATCCTTAAATCATGCATGGAAATGGATGTCAAAGTAGACAGCATATAATGTCTAATTCAAAGTGACTCCATGTATTTTGTATATGTATTCAGATACACTGAAATAAATTTCTAAACTTTGCATTTATTTAATATTTTTGCTCAGTAAATAATATGAATAAATAATTTCATAAATCATATGAAATTAGTTTACACATGTCCAGACTTGCAGCTTCCCTGCAGTAATTTATCAGCAATGAAATTTTAATTGATCCCTACAGTATAAACCAATTTAGCAAAATATCGGTTAGGCAAGAACATTTGGTTACCATTTGAAGTAAATATATCTGTGTTTATATTCTCCCCTTCTGCATGCTTTTGTTTATTAATGAAAAGAGATGCTATATTTCTCACTCCCTCCCCACATGGCAATGCATCCCTTGATTTTTGCTGATATCTCAAAATTATAAGATAAATGATAATTCTAACTAATTATAGTACTTTTTTCCAAAAGGGAAGAAAAATCAATCTCTGAGCTGGCACCTTGAGCTCTTCAGTAAAACTACATGGCTAGTGGCCTAAGAACAGTTCCAAACTCTTGAATAATATGAAAAAAAAACCCTGATACTAAAACCAAAGTAATTTAAATTCATTCCTTATTCTCTGAAGCTCATATAGTAATTCCTATTGATTGCTATGTCTTTGGATCAAAATCCACGGACATATTTTAAAAACTCTGAGTATATCTTTTTTCTTAAAGAGGGGGTGGGGGAGAGGAAAACCAGCCAAACAGCCCAATATTTGTTAGAATTTTCTTTTTCATTTAAGTCAGTTTCCAGTTTTATATATTTGTATATATTATTTATATAATACAATATTTATAAGATAAAAAAATTATATATTTTTATTTATATATTATTATTTTTGTAATATTTATAAGCTAATACCCCACATAATCTCCTCATTGCTATGTGTTATTCCTTTTGACATGAACAGTTTGATAAATTTTTTGAGGAGGAATGAATAATGGAGTCAAGTTGTTTTTTAATGAAATTCTGTTAAATAATATCTACAGAATATCCATGAAAACCATGAAAAACATATTCAGAACTTCAGTCATCTTTGCTGCCAGCACATTTCCCAAAAGCTGTGTCTGGCCCTCAACTGTCCCTTTTGCCATGCATATTCCTGTTGCCTTTTACTTGCTCATAGGCCAGGTCCAGTCTTTCACTAGTTAATAACACATTTCATCTTTGTGCGTGTATTTCTGTTGTAGTTCTGGGTTAGAAATGGCAGGGAAAAGTTAACTTAAATATCTGCAGGTTTCATGCTGATTATTTTTTGTTGTTTTCAACTTTTGTCTATAATGATGCAATTACACATGAAATTATCATAAGACTCATGTCTAATTAATAGCTATTTTGCCTCAGGGTCATAGTAGGAAAACATGGCCTTCCTTGCATCCTCACATTTCAGCTGATTTACTCTTGCATGTGTTATTTTTGCCTCTTCATACCTTCCCAGCAAGCCTATGCCTTTCCTTCCTTTCCTTCCAGAAGGTCCTCTGCTCAGACTCTCTCTTCTATTTCCTTACCTTATCTTATGTGGGATGTCTGAAGAGTTATTTTTGAGAAATAGTCTTGAAAGGGTTTTTATTGAAGGAACAGCGATGTATAATATAATATAAAATAAAAATGCTTTGCTTGCAAGATTTTAGAGGTATAGAAATGAAGCTTAGAAAATATCAGGCTGAAAACTTGATCCTATGTGACAAGAAGAAATAATCACTGACATAATTCAGAGTTTATTATCAACATTATTACCGCTTAAGCTTTTTGTCTAAAATGGAAATACTTGAGTTGCTGCAAAACAAAATGTCTCAGCAATTAGTCTGCAAGTATTATAAAATTAATATTTCCTACTAAGTTTCTTTTTTTTTGGTGCATTTTAAAGTTTAAAAATAAAATCTATGAGCTCAAAATATATAAAAAACCAGAGACTTGATTTCTTAAAGCTTTTCTGCTCCTCAGCACTTGCTTTTAAGAATTTCTCTTGGTGTCACTGTATGTTTCAGCCATATGAATGAAAGAAGAAAGCTGCTCTGCTTTACCCAGTAAGTACTTAGCTCTGAGGGCCTCTTAGCTCTTGACTGGTCATGTCTTCTTTTCAATATACGAATATAAATAATGGCTTATTGTTGGAAGGTGCTTAATCTCTGAAGGGTAAACCAACTGAAAGTGCACAGTTATGAACTACAGGGCACACAGATTCAAGGAAGACTTCCTAATCCTAACAACGGTGTTTTGGCAGATTTGATATCAGAGCTGCGGTGAGCAGGTGATTTTACCCAGCAAATAGGGAAAAGGCTGTCAATATTAAAAAAAATGCAATCTTTTCTTGCAGTAAGTCTTGTGAAGGAAAGTAAGAGGTCTAGTAAGGAGCCAGTGAGGACACAAGCAGAAATCAGAGAAACCTGGTGACTGCTTCTGATGTGGATTCCAACAACACTTACATTCTTCACTGAAATGGTGGTCAGGCACTGGCACAGCTGCCCAGGGAGGTAGTTGAGTCACCAACCCTGAAAGTGTTTAAAAGGCAGGTAGATGAGTTTCTCAGGGACGTGGTACAGTAAGGGTACAGGTACGGATGGACTGGATGATCTCAGAGGTCTTTTCCAACCAGACGATTCTATGATTCTATGATACATCACATCACAGCTCAGGCACTAGCGCCTCTCTGTCACTGTTCCTTCTGTATGCAGCTCAGAGCCTTCTTGTGACAAGGTCATCCCTCACAGAGAACTTCTAGGCTTTTGATAAAATTGGAGCATAAGAAAAAAAAAAAAAAGCAGTGTCTTGGTGAAGAGTGGCTTTTTGCTACTCATACAGTTTTGAAAGTACTTGAGATCTTTGTATATCTGTGGAAGAACAAGGAAATGATGCGGTTGCGATTATGGAGCTGTGCGTGAATTCCAAGTGCATCAAGGATCAGTTCCCAGACTGAGAAATCAGTCACTCTGTGTGACCAGCAGCTGACCACACTGACACAAGTGTTATGAGCAGTGAGCAGGAGAGCTGGTGTGACCAAGGGACAGCTGAGCCTGACCTTGAATGTTCGGCTTCAGCCACAATCTCTGGCCCACCTGCTGCACAATGATGGGTTACAAAAAACAGTTGTCTCCTGTCTTAGGTTTTTCTCTGGTTTTGGCAGTTCATTGAGTATTACAGATGGTGAAAAGCGTAACCTGTGGTTCTTGGAGCATGTGGGGGAGTTCACACTGTGTGTTGGCTATAACCTGCACTGAAGCTGGAGTGGTGGACAGAGGAGATCTACCATGTGAGCTGACAAAGATGTTTTTCTAAATCTCATGCTCTGGTCAGCGATCAAAAATTCTGTTTATTGCGGGATTTTTTGTTGTTGAGATGCTTTCTTGTATTTCTGTTAAAGCACAGTGCTATCAGTACCCTTGGTGTCAGAAGAGATCTTTGCATTCCATTGGTAACCTAGAATGTCATCATTAATTAATTTTAATGACTAGGATAGCAATTGCAGAATACTGTCTGTTACCAGTGAACATCAAAGGGACAAACATAATAAAAAAAATCAAAGATAATATACCATTAAAGTTACTTTGTTGGTTTAGTTGACAAGTGTAATTTGATTTAAATTATTGGTGGTAGAACTGGATTTAGTAGTAGACAAATATTCTGTGCAATTTTTAAAAATGAAGAAATATATTACATTTAAAAACGATTGTTCTGTGTGATACTTCATGTACATATATAAATATATGTACACTACTAACACATAGAACATTACTTGCAGAAGAGTAAATAGCAAATGCAGTACAGAAGGGTTTTTTCCTGAAGAAACGAAAATGGTGCTCAAGAGTGTTTTGATAAAAAGTACTTACTGTGAGAAAAGGGAAGCAAAAGAGTCTGAGGACAAAGATTATTACATGGCGTGATGGAGAGGAAATTCAGACTAATCTGACTAATTTGTCTCCTTGATCTATATTATCAGAATTCACAGACATTATCTGCACCATGCAGAGCACTGAAATAACTCCCAACACGTTTTTGTAGTTGCCTCAGAAAAGAAGGACAACCACCTTTATTGGCACTCAACACATGTAAGACTTGGAAAGGGTAAAGAAAGCAGCTAAATCAAACATTTATCTTGAGAAGAAGCAAAGAAAAAGAATCCAATTATTTTATGCTTGTTTTGCTAAATGTTTTTTTCTGTCAAGGACCATGGAGAAGAAATGCTTCCTCCCTCTGCCTTTTTAACTTGTTTGTCTTTGTTATACAAGACTGGGAGCAGGCAGTACCATATGACCAGCTATACATTGCTGCTGAGACTTCTACCAACATTAATTAACCTACTTCTATAAAAAAAGTGCAGTCTATGCTTTGTCTGCATATGATTTAAAACAACAACAAATCCCCAAACTTTTTCCAATCATCTTGCAGTCTATTAATTGTTCTGTTCCTTTAACTTGAAAGTGATCCTCTAGCTGAGGGAAATGTCCTCCCCATCTAGCCCCCCCCACCCCAAATGCCTCAGCATTTGTTCTAAACTGGAAATCTCTGCAGATACAGAACAAAGAACAAAAGTGCTACAGCCCTCAGGCTTTCTATGACTGATGAACTCCGTCAAAAACTTTTGGTTCCTGCAAGGTACTGAGAGCTTAAAAGACCCTAAAGGGCCTGGAGGATACTCCACACCTCTCAGTTTGGTTGCTTGGACCATCAGTGTACGTTTGGGAAGGCAAAGCACACGGAGATGCCATGCGTGACAGGAAAAATCCTTTATGTGCAAAGGTTTTAATTTTCGGATTTGTTGCAATGCAAAATTTAGGAATTAACATGTGGGAGTAGTGGCCATGCAGGAATCTATCTGGGAATAAAATTTGGACCATTTAATTCAGAGCACTCTAGCCAAAGGAAGCTGCAATCAGTTTTGAGCAGGGCACTTGTGCAGCCCAGGGTGGGCAGCACCCAGGGTCTGGAGTCAGGACTCGTGTCACAGGTGATGGCGCTGGAAACCAGGAGGTACTTACACCATATGTATCACCAACACTGCTGGAAACCTCATGGGAAAGAGCTCCTCACTAAAGCCGGCCACCACAGAGTTTTATTCTGCACTGAGTTCCTCTTTCATTAAGCTACTGTTCAACATCTCAAAGGACTGTCTTATTTTTCGGAGTGTTGCAGAAAATGACCAAATGAAGGAGATAGATGGAGTTCAGCTTTAAAGATAAACAGTAAGACATGCCTTTCCTTTAAAAATGACTGCTTATTAATGTGCACCTATCTTATGGCCTATCTTACATTGAATACCTTGCAAAAAATAAAATACAAATTGAGCTAAATTATCTAAGTATTTTCAGAATTATTTCAGAGGCTTCTAGATATGTGCATAAGCAAAAAAAAAATATCACACATACCTCTCTATTCTTAGATCGGTGCCCAAGCTTTACAGTTATTGTGCGTTCTCCCCCCCATCTGTATTTCTTAGCTGCTAAGATATGCAGATGTTTCTTGATCAAGATGGTAAGTAACATAATTGGTGCAAACTATCTCTGCAGGGCAGTCTTTCCAGATATAGTGTTTTGTTTACATACTCACTTTTAAATTACAATTTACGTATATTTTTCCCTAAATGTTTAGTCACACCACACTCTCACCAGAATTACTTCACCCAGTAACTATGAAGATACTGTAAGTTGTGAAAGTGAATCCAAGTTATGGGTTTATCAGCCATGGCCTAATTTGGAGTTTCTGCTGTCCCTTAAGCATGGCAACCAATAATGTATCTCAGAAATCTAAACCTTGACAACTGACCTTTTGCCTTACATGATGCAGATTAACCCTGTCATATATCATGAGTTCGCACTTGACATTGGAGTCAACAGAGGCTGACTGAAGCGCAGAATCAGGCCTTATATTAACTGCAGCTTGAATGTAGCTTTTCTCTGTGGGTCAGATGAATATTGCAGAGTTTATGAAAATACCGTGGAAAAGGAATAATGCTGATGTATGTAACATGCTTAGAATTACATGGCTTCTCCCATCCAAAAGCCAGAGGTAGACTTTGGCTGCATAGCCCATGTTTTGTATAGGTTTTTACATAGCTCTATTTCAGTGAAGCACTAACTTTATTTCTTGCTGTAACTATGGGATGGAGGGCGTCATCAGAAGGATTGGCTGCATGCCCAATATTAGATGTGTGATTAAATACTTTGCTAAATTGTGGAATGAATGCCTCTGAGACGTGCTGTGGAACTTCTGAATCCCAGAATAGCCCTAAATAAATCTATTCAGCTATAGAGACATTTTTTTAATACTTTACAGTATGTAGCATTAAACTTGACATTTTTATATATGTTATTGCTGAGATACAGTTGTGAGAGGTGTAATTTAGAATTTTCCAACCCTTGCACATTTAAAAGGCTGAAACACAGCATTACACTAATATTTTTATGTTCATCTTTCCTTATTTTTTATGAGAGCGGTAGTAAATATCACTTTCATAGAGGTCTATAACATTTACCTAATTATCCCAATACTTATCCGTATTACTCAATTATTTGCGGTTTTGTGGTGAGAATTGAATTTCACCCTTAAGGATCAGATGCTTAATTAGATTGTTTAACTTAGGGGTTTTTTTCATTTTCTTAATTCATTATCTTCTAAATAAAAATAAGAAGTTTAAAGTATTTTCTCAAAGAATTAATTTTGAGCAAAATACTAAAGTACTTAATTTCTTGTCAGGATTTCTTTGAATCCAGGTACTTTCATCCTTTTACTCTGCGTAGTGAAGCAATGGAGCTGTTCAGATTAAAAAAACCCTCTGCATCTATCACTTCTTAGAATAACCTTCAGACTTAAGGCCTACTGCATAAATAATTAATATCATCGAGGCTTACGTCAAGATACAACAGAAATAGTTAAGGTACATTTGACTTGAACTAACAGGTGAACAGGAAGACAAATGGAATTAAAAAGTGTGCAATTTTTCATGTCTGCTGTAGGTATTACCATTGACTTTTTACGAGAGAAATTGGATCAATACAATCAGGGCATTAAATGTTTAATAACAACTTAAAACACTTAAATTTTATTGTAAACAGACCTCTCTCAAACAGTGGCTTAATCAGCAGATGAGAACAGAAGATAGGTCGCCCTACAGAAATGTCTGTGCTGATTGACAGTCCTAGCAGTAGTAAATCCTCTGTGAAATGGCAGCAGGGTTGGTCTGATGGGTTCATGGCTCACCAGCCTGCTTTGCTTGGTGCCTGCCTTGGCACGTGCTTGAGGAACACCCCAAGCATCGAGATAAGTCTGAGGCTTCAGAGTCTGTCCTTGTGTGTGTGTTCCTTCACCAGATGCTGGATGAAGGAGAAAGGTTGGAGAAGTTGGCATAGAGAGGAGAGAACACTCATAGTGAAAACTGCTGCAGAATTTCTCTCTCTGCTTGTTTGACCTGTGGTCTTAAGCCACGAGGCCACCTTTCTCTTCTCACTGTCTTCTACTATGAATTATTTTGTTGAAGGCCTGCGAAAAGGAAGACCTTGACCCCTTAGTATCATTTGTGATATGTATTGATGCATTTCATGCATATTGAACCTGCTGTCCCTAAGTTCCTGCAGCTGAAAATTGTGATACTTCATTTAAGAGATATGGTTGTGACCTGGGATCAAGCACCTAGCTGTGACTATCCACAGGGTGAAAGGCAAGATATTGCCCTTTGTCATGGTGAGCTGGGGGGGAAAACCTGCTTCGTTTCTCACTGAAGGAATTAGTACAATCCTCACAGTCTAGGTGTCTCACAGAGTGTTGAAATTTAAAAGTCATATAAAATCAGACATAGCAATACAGGTCACTAACTAGAAAAGCCATGGTAGGGTCCAAACTATACTCATATCCAGCATAATAAATGGGAAATATTCAATTTTATTTCTGTATCTTTTTTTCCTCTTTTTTTTCGCAAAAAAGCACACTTCAGGAATTGATCAAATATGTACAGTTAAAGGAGAATCTAATTTTTGGGGGGCAAAACTGCCTGTTTGAGAAATTAATGACAGACAGTCCTTCTGCTAAAAAAGTACAAATTCCATGAGCAATGTATTGTGGGTTATTTTAAGAATGATAAATAAATTTGCATGTAAAATTAAGTTCATTGTGTACAGCATATCATTTATCCGCAAAACACGTTCATAATATATACTGAGGAAAACAACATAAGTGAATCTCCAAGTTCAGCCTTTCTATATGCAGCTAAAATTTTGAAAGGCTACATTCTCAAAAAGTTCTGTTCCACCTACCTACCCTGCTCACCCTCCCCAGACTCAGTTTGATGCCAGCTGCAATCTTGCTAAGAGAGCACTCTGTCCTACAGTTTAAGTTGTTTATTGAAAACATTTCACAGTTTTGCAGCTAGTCCCTTGTTGGATGCCACTAGCTGCTTGTCACTGATAGCACTGATCACAGCTCTTTCAGCACAAAAGTCCAGCCTACTTTCCACTCAATCTATCATTCACCTATCAGGCCATATCCTGCCAATTTGGCTACAATGTTGTTACCAGAAACCATGCAGCCTTGCTAAAGCTGAGAAACACAACATACCTCGTCCACAGCACTAGTCTTCTCATCACAGAAAGCGATCAAGTATGTCAGGTGGAATTTATCCCTGATAGATCTATGTTGGCCATTTCCAGTTAACTTCTCATCTTTCATCTACCTGAAGGAATCTTGTTTCATTATTTTATTTTTGAATTAACAACCTGCTGATGAGATCCTCTTAGAAGAAGCAATCAGAAGATTGACAGATTGCTTTCCATCAACTCATTTCCCTGCATAGATGTACATTCACCAGCAGCTGGACCCCACTGTGATAAGTGGGGAAAAATCTGCAATGTCCTGTATAGTAATTGGCCTTCAAATAAATTTATAGTTTATTAAATTAAATTCTTTTAAGCATTTGCAGTACACAACTCTCATGTGACGCTTTGCAGCAGTGGCAGACCAAGAAAATTAGGAACAATAGTCTAGTAGTCAATTCTGACAAATATCAATCCCCAAGCCTATAGGATTTTTGAATTTGTCTGGGCAGGCAAATATCACTACTCCTGTAACACTGAATGAACAAGGCTGCTTTTGTATGATGGACTTCTACTGAGCCTGTAGCAGCATTCTTGAGCACAGTATTAACTTTATTGGCCTGATATGAATGATATGAAATGTAGATTCATAACCAGATCTAAAAAAAGACATTTTGGTGGAAACTCAATTCTTCTACTGAAATCAATGCATTTGATAATCTCCTTTTACCTCTTTGTGCCTCCTTGTCCTGCCATATATTTATGTTATTAATGGTTTAAGATTTGTATGATACAAAAAGAGCAGGTGTGTTATCTTGTCCGACACCCTGCTCAGTGCAGGACTAATGAGAACAGGTTAGCCAGGACCATGTGCAGTTGAGGTTGAACATCACTGTGGATGGAGAACCTCACAACCTCTCTGAGACACATCCGGATCTTTGTTTACTGTCATGATGAAAAAGCGTTCTTGATGTTAAACCAGACTTTGCTGTGTCAGAATTGTACTTGTTGCCTCCTGTCCCTCCCACCTTCAATGGGAGTCAGACAGCAGTGAGGTTTCCCCTTTCCCTTTCATTCCCCTGGCTAAACCATCCCAGCAGCCTCTACTTCCCTCATCCATCCTGTGCTTTAGCCCTGCCCATAGTCGGGACAATTTCTAGACTTTTTGCTTTATATGAGAGCTTGCCTTGCACTGGGAGCCCAAATCTGGACCCTGAACTCTCTATGCAGTTTTAGTGGAGCCACATACTGAAATACGTGGAGCCACCATGAGGTGTATCTCTTGCACACAATCTCTGGTCTTGCAGTTTGTAGCCAGACAAATACGGATCTGGTGAAAGCTTTGTCAGTCTGATAAATGATTTTCATTTTGCCAAAGCAGCTACAAATGTCTATTCACAGACTTTCTCTTGTTAAAACACTTTTCTGTTATCTTTGTGCTACAGACTTGGAATCAGAAATTTTGTCCACCTGATGGGAAGAGCATGCCCTTCAAAGAATGTTCTGTCATATGTCTACAAAGTAAGGTTTATTGGAGATTTTATACCTGTGTTCTGTGTTAGGGCTCTTCCTATTAACCTACCTCTGAGCTGAGATTTTCTAAATCACAGAGCTTCAACATAGCCTTGAGATCTGTCAGACCATGAATATGCTTCGGTGTCCTGACTTAGTATTCATGAATCATAAGTCGAGACTGAAAACTGATGCCTTCAGCCCAAAATTCACAGTTATAAGAAGATATTTCCTTATATGTAGATGAAAAGTATATATTTTAATAAGCTTGCTGGCACCTAGGTGTCACTTTTTCCCCCTGCTGAGTACAAAACTGTCTGATACAGATATTTTAGACTTACGTGTTGCACGTAAAGTATTCTTCTCCAACAAGAGCAGGATTCTCAATTATAATATTCCCACTACAAAGCATGCCAAACAGAGTGGGCAGTATTCATTTTCTGCAAGAGCATTGAAACCAAATTTACAGAACATTACATTTATGGCAGAGCATGTGTAGTTGTTATCCCCCCAGAATGTAATTTATCAACTAATACACATTATTAGAGCTATATTATGCATTTTATTCCCAAGGATCCTAAATCAATTTGTGCATTAATTGAACTAATCCCTTTGCTGCTCCCTTATTGAACTGCTCCACTCATCTCAGAAGTTAGTAAGGGTGATGGTGGGAGGAAACCTGGACTTGTTTATATCTCTTTCTGCAAAAAATAAGGACAGAATAATTAAATCTAAGAATGGTCTGTTTTGGAGAGAAAAAAGTATCACCAAAGTTACATGCTCAAGGACTACTAAAACTAGAAAATTTTTCAATGAATTCGTGTGAGGGTTGGCTCGAACCAAGTCCTTTATCTGACACTGAGGACACGAAGGTGAAAGACAAAGCACTTTCTCATTCCAGTCAACTGTCAAGCTCCTCTAATACTGATAACCTAAAATGATGTCAAAGATTTTTATTGGCCATTCATATATTCTGCCTACATATATATATATAGGCAGTCCATTACCCATATATGAATAAATAAACAAACTCATTTTGCTATTTGCTCCTGTATGTACTTTGGATGAATCATGTAAGACTAGGACATTCCAAAAGTACTGTTCCCAATGACCTCAGTGGGCCTAATTTCTTCTTCAGCTGCTTGTAAACTGATTCCATACTTACAGTAAAGAAGCAATAAATCAAGATAAATGGAAGCTTGGTGGGACAACCCTATCTTTTTCTGGTCTGCAAATAAGAAAAATAGAAGCTGTGGAGATATTCCACACTTATAAAACTTTAGCAGTTTGTGCAATTTGATGTTTATATTACCAGTTTGCTTGTGTTTTCACCAGTCACTCTTAGACTCAATTCATGCAATGTGTTCCCTGGAGTATGACAAATCTGATTATGTATTAGACATTTTCATGGAAAGCTTTATATTCTTTTTCAATCTTATGATTTTTAAGCTCAGATCCATTCAAATGAAGGTTTGTCTCTGAAGAAGTAAGTGCACTGAAGATAGATAGACACTTGTGGGGTGATATTTTCTGTCATTATGCCAACAGGGAGATATTTCACTGTTACTATATGTAGTTAATTCTTAATACTGATTACTATTCAGTGTCCCTGCTGCTTAAAATGTCACAGGAAAATGACCTGTCCTTTACTAAGTAGCTCCTACAGAGCATGACAGTAATAGTTGTGAAGACAGGACACAAATATGCTGGCATAGAGACAATAAGCCATGGAAATGTAATGTTGCCCAGCCTTGGACCCTTTTCAGGATGGTGACATTAGGTTGAGGCAGGCTTTGGGCACTTCAAACCAATGCACAAGCCCTCTAGTGTTGCTCCAGTGACTCTTTCCAATGGTAAAAAACTGCCAAAGGCATTTGGATACTTAGTGCTGTATTTAATTTATTTAATTCATTTAATGAGAATGGCACATGTTTACTTCTTCTTTAACATCCACTTCTTTTAAGAGTTAACCTTCTTGTTAGATCACTTACTTTTCCCATGTGATGTTGGATATAGGTTTTCTTATTTACTGTGTCCTCTTTTACTGTATATTTATCTGCCTATTTCTGGAGTGTAGATACTTTATAATAACACCAGTGTTTTATATCTGACAGATGTAAGGGGAGCCATATTTTACAAATGAATGAATTTTTTTAAAAGCTAAAATGTAACCTTGTTAACTATATTACTTTTTTCTTATAAGTTGTTGTATATTCTTCACATACAAAATTGGAGGATTTGAAAGATATTTAGTCTTCTGTTATTCTTCTTTCCAGCCTTTTTGGTATAAAGTGAGAAAAATATTTTTCTAATTGATGAAGTATGTGTCTTACTAAAGGTAAAGCTCTGAGTCAGAACAAGGAATTCCTGCCGCTTGATTACACAAAATGTAATATCATTAGATTTGGTTTCTTCCTGGATTAATTTAGTTTATACCCTTAGGAGAGATCTGTTCACCATATTTAATTTAGCTGTAGTAATTTCCAAAAAGGAAAGCTTAATGCATCACAAGCTTCCTATTTTCCATCTTAGCTTTTTAAAACTTTTTCTGCTTCAGATCCCTTAAAACTTTTTTTATGGGGAAAATTAGACCTTCAGAAATGTTCTTAGACTTGCATCCTTAGTGACGAGTTTGTTTATTAGTAGAGGCATAATTCTAATTCTATAGAAACTACAAGACCCTCTCCCCAAATCGCCCCCAACGCCACCAGCACTGCTGCTGGAACTCTGCCTGCCTGGGGGAGGGTCGCACAGTGCTCGTGCCCCAAGTGCGTGTGACCCTGTTAGTTCCTTTCTCCCCCTGTCTTGGACCCTCTGAGTAGCAGCTCTGTCCTTGGCTGTACCTCTCAGAGCAACCTCCAACCGGTATTTCTCCAAGTCTTAATGAATACAGTTAGGTCTAAGCTGTGCAAAGATGTTCCTGCTGTTCCATGTGCCCGGAATGAGAAAGGAGTAGAGGAAAAGTGACCACAATCTTCACTATTGGCATGCAAGAGAGTACTGAAAGTCCCACTTCCGACTTCATCTGTGTGGCACAATGCTTGTATGTCATCACAAGCATTCACAACCTCCAAAAACAAGACTTCAAAGCTATGAGATTTTAAGAAAGATTTTTTTATCTATTAGATTTCAATAAAGATGGCTTGTATTTTGAGTTTATTTCTACACTAACAAAAATTAAATACTTTCTTTGAAATAGTTCTAATAAAATTATCAAATTTTCCAGTATTTCAGTGGTACAAATATCCTGGCATCACTTCTTAGGACATCAACCCCAGTGCCATTAAGAACATATTTACCACTAATTTATATGCAGCCAATAATTTTCTCTACTTTTGATTCCAGTCTCCATTCTAGCAAAACTGCTACTGGAGAAAATGATGGGAATTTTGGTGGGAATGGACAATCGTCATGACACTTTCATCATATGCTGAGAGGTGTAATTTGCCCGAACGAGTATGGATTAGGTAGAAATACAGACCGTTTATTTATATTCCCTGTCAGGTGGATACTGTTCCTGCTCAGAAAATGAAGGTGAAAGAAAGGAATGAAAAACAAAAACTGACATTTATGCACCTCTAATGTTGTATCGCTTAGTAGCATAAATCAGAATGCAAAATTTTAGGAGAGAAAGGAAATAAAATCTTCAGATATGCAAATTTTCTTCCCAGAAGCTGAAGAAAATAATGCAGTTTAAATTTTCCCAAATGTCCTACCCTTTCTTGCTGCTGCAGTGCCAAATGAACAGCTCCACAGACACACAGGACTTTCTAATCCTGATTTACTTTTTAAATCGGTAGACTGATAATATCTCAATGAATTACAACAGTGTCAATATCATCCTGAGTAAAAGTATAGTAATGTGTTCTGCTAGATACAGTATTCTTTAAGCTCAAAGCGCTGACATGGCTTACCCTCTTTTTTTTTTAAACTGCAGAACATTTAAGTCACAAGACAGTAGTTATTTTCACATTATAAAACTTTGTATGTGGCCAACGACACAAATGCCTTTATCAAGGGTAAAAACCACCATTAGAGTATTGGAACCAACGACTCAGCCAGTGCCTTGCTTGAGATGAAGTGTAGCAATCTACATTTTCATCATAGAACAGCAGGAGGGGCAGTGTAATATGCTAACGTTAACACTTACTCAAAGCCTTAGGTGAGGCTAATATGGGAAACAAACCGGGAGAGAACCAGGGGCTGTGGTCCCTGCAAAGCCTCTGTGACATTGTTCACACACCTCTCAAGTGTGTAAACAGTTGCACCAGATGTGAAAGCATGCAGGGACAGCATTACTTTGACAAAATGCTGACAAGCACAGTTTATCCATCATCACTAATGAAGCTCATGGCAGAGCTGCTTAGGAAAGACCAAATAAGATGGGTGAGCCCTGCAGAGGACACAGGTGTGCAGAAGCCACCAGGGCCAGCTCACATCTACTGATCTGAGACATCTAGGGTCAGGCTTTTTGGGAAATTAAAGCTACATGAGCTTGAGAATTGCTAGGGACTGTACTGATTCCCTCAGCTTCTCTAGACTTTTCTGTAGCCATAGTGTAGCTGTCAAGGAAGTTTTCCGATGTACTAATCAGGTTGCACTGAAATTCATCCTTTTGCAGCTTGCGTGCAGCATGACAGTGCATCATAGTCCTGAATAGCATGGGACTGTGTAGAAGCTGGGTGGGTTGCTGGAGAAGGTATAAGCTACAACAGTAAGGATGGTCAAGGTCAGTATCTCTGTTCACTTGTCAAATCCACCTGCTAGATTTAAGCTGACCTAAGAGTGATTTACTCAAATGCTTATGTATGTGGACTCACAGTACACTCAGACACTAAAGCCAAAGAGTAAAAAACACCAGGTATTTGTTGATTGGGACTATATATTCCTGAATGTAAGCATTTTTACTTGAATTTACTCCAAACAAACACCACAGCACTGAAAGAAATGAGATAACAAACAAACTTACATACAATATTCCCTTTGTCATGTTTCTCAGAGAAATATTTGGGAAGAATGGAAGACACTTATACAGGTTTTTTTTGTCTTACTCTTCTAAGAGAAATGGGAATAGTGGTAGCTAATAGGATAGAAGATCAATGAACTTCTTAGTCTGGGAGGTAACCCTTTGTATAAGGGAGAATTTTTTTAGCAGTTTATCTTCAATCTTGAAATAATTACATTGAGCAAAAGTAGTGCAAATCTTTACAGTGATTCTTCTTTTAAAATGTTGGGGAAGGATTGTGGGGTTTTTTTGTTCTTTTTTCTTTGTTTTTGGTTTGTTGTTTTGGGAGTTTTCACCCACTTAGTTAAAATCAATGTATCGTTTGGTTTTTTATTACAGATTTAAGCAAATATCAATTTTTTTAAAAAAACCTTTAAGTAGCCACAGTTGAAATCCTGATAAGAGGGCAATTTATAGCCATTTAGAACTGAATTATATCTGTGTAGTTTATCACCCTTCCTGTACAGGAAAGCACCTCTGTTGTGTTATGAATTGTCCGCACTGAGATAATAAACTATTTCTAAAAATGCTAGCATCATTAAAGCAGCTAAGTTTTCTATAACAGACAAAGTCTAAAGAATTTGTTCAATTTGCAAAAAAAGTTTATTTAAAGTGGAATTAAAATATACAATGTAAACCTTAAAGTATTATAAACAAGGCTATATCTGTGCTGCAATGTCTGGGTGGTACTGCAGATACAGCTGAGTTGGCCAAACTACAGATCAGTGAAAGCTAACTTACCTTCCACTCATTGTTGGTGCCTTAGCTGCTGTGGGTAGAGAGGTATCACAGCTTCGGGTAGGTGTTGTGGGTCAATATACAGGTCCTCCTCTTTGAAGTCAGACTAGTACAGTTTTCTCAAATGGATTTTCCTGGTTCCGACATTATTTCAGAAGTTAAAAGTAAAATACTCTTTACCTGTAAAGTGAAAACTTCAGTTTTAATTTTGGTTTGGAACATTTCTCTTTCTTAAAACAAAAGCTAAATTTCAATTAACAAATGTACGTTACAAGTAAATTGCCTGAGGAAGGATATTCTGGAGCATTTTTCCAGTAAAGAATTAAATAAATAACATCCCAAATCAAAACAACAAACTTGAAAAAAACCCCTACAAAAGCAAAAGATCAGTCTTGTTTCCCCTGGTTTTGGAATCTCTTCTCTGGTCTTGGGATGAAAAGTTTTGTTTGTGACCTGCTCTGGGGAATCACATCTAAGAAACACAAATGGTTTAAAACCGAAGTGCCTTGCATCAAATCCAAAACTGAAGTGTATTCTCCTTTAAATCCTGACTGCATTCAGAAATAATTATCATTAGTGGAATAAACAAGAAATTTTACATGTCTTTTTGGCAAAAAGATATATTTATGTTAATGCTTCTTTTTTACTACAGCGTCATTACAGTTTAAGAAAACCAAATTTAGATGGATCAAGTTATATCTCCTTATGTTAATGGCAGTACAAGTACAAAAAGGAGGTGCTTTTAATGAGAGATACAGTATTCTAAATAATTACAACACAAGAAAGGAAAGATATACAAGTTTAGGAAGATGAAGAGATTGTTTAATAATTACACAGTAAATTGTGACAAAGCTGGGGTGAAACCTAGATTTCTCAGTTCTGAGGTGGTAATCTCAGCTATTTAGTATTCTGCTACTCAATGCATAACAAGAACATGCAGTTCTTCATAAAGACACATGCAGTAAACATTTTGGTGTTACTGACTTCTATTTTCACAACAACTAAATCCAAGGAGAATTTAAATCTGCACAAACAGGAATTCTGAAAAGCATCCCTAGTGTGAATCCTGACAGGGTAGTTAGGTTTTCAGGTCCATGAGCACAGAAAATCCACTGGAAATATTCCTGTCACTAAAGCAAGTAGCGATCTATGACAGGAATTTCTTAATAAATACTCTCCCTTCAGATTCTATAGATAGAAAATCTGCAACAGGGGAATTTCACAGTATCACAGTATCACAGTTGGAAAAGACCTCTGAGACCATCTAGTCCAACCTATGACCCACCACTACCACCCGCTCGTCATTTAAGCCATGGCACTAAGAGCCTCATCCAATCTGTTTTTAAACACATCCAGGGATGATGACTCCACCACCTCCCTGGGTAGTGCATTCCAATGGCCAATCACCCTTTTAGTGAAATTTTTTTTCCTAATATCAAGCCTAAACCTCCCCTGATGAAGCTTGAGACCATGTCCTCTTGTTCTGTCACTGATCGCCTGAGAGAAGAGACCAACCCCTGCCTGCCTACAGCCTCCTTTTAGGTATTTATAGAGAGCAATAAGGTCTCCCCTGAGCCACCTCTTCTCCAAGCTAAACAACCCCAGCTCCCTCAGTCGCTCTTCATAGGGCTTGTGCTCCAGCCCCTTCACCATCTTCGTTGCTCTCCTCTGGACACACTCCAGCATATCAACATCTCTCTTAAACTGATAGGCCCAGAACTGGACACAGTACTCAAGGTGCAGCCTCACCTGTGCCGAGTATAAGGGGATGATAACTTCTCTAGTCCTGCTGATCACACCATTCCTGATGCAGGCCAGGATACCATTGGCCTTCTTGGCCACTTGGGCACACTGCCGGTTCATGTTGAGTTTCCTGTCAACCATCACTGCCAAGTCTCTTTCCACTTGACTACTCTCCAGCCATTCTGTCCCCAGCCTGTATTTCTGCATGGAGTTGTTGTGCCTAAACTGTAGAACCCAGCCCTTGGACTCATTAGACTTCATCCCATTGGAATCAGCCCACCCCTCCAGTCTGTCAAGGTCCCTCTGTAGGGCCCTCCTACCCTCCAACAGATCAACACTTCCTCCCAGCTTGGTATCGTCTGCGAACTTGCTGATGATGGACTCAATCCCCTCATCCAGATCATCAATAAAGATATTAAACAGGACAGGACCCAACACCGACTCCTGGGGGACACCACTGGTGACTGGCTGCCAACTCGATGAGACACCATTCACTATCACTCTCTGGGCTCGGCCAACCAACCAATTCCTAACCCAGCACAGAGCACTCCTGTCCAAGCCATGGGCTGTCAGCTTCTCCAGGAGTCTACTATGGTGTCAAAGTCCTTGCTGAAGTCCAGGTATACCACATCCACACCCTTCCTCACATCCACCAGCTGAGTCACATGACCATAAAGGGAGATCAAGTTGGTCAGCCAGAGCCTCTTCCTCCTAAATCCATGCTGGCTGGACCTGATCTCTTGGTAATTCTGCAGGTGCCGCATGATTGCACCCAGTATTATCTGCTCCATAATTTTACCTGGAACCAAGGTCAGACTGACAGGTCTGCAATTACCTGGATCGTCCCTACGGCCCTTCTTGTGGATGGGTATCACATTGGCCAACTTCAAATCATCCGGGACCTCTCCGGTGAGCCAGGACTGTTGATAAATGATGGAGAGCGGCTTAGCAAGCTCATCTGCCAGTTCTCTCATCACCCTAGGATGGATCCCATCCAGCCCATAGACTTATGAGGATCCAAGTGGCTCATCAGGTCTCTAACTTCTTCCTCCTGGATTACAGGGGAGCTGCATTCCATCCTGACCCCATCTACCACTTCAGAAGGCCAGTTGTCCAGTGAATAATCTGTCTTAGTGTTGAAAACGGAGGTAAAGAAGGCATTAAGAACTTCAGCCTTTTGTCATCTTTAGTTGCTATATTTCCCTTGACATCCAATAAGAGTGGAGGTCATTGGTGCCATTCTTTCTGCCATTAATATATTTGTAAAAACACTTCTTGTTGTCATTAACAGAAGTGACCAATTTGAGCTCCAGCTGGGCTTTTGCCTCCCTAATTTTCCTCCTACATGACTTAATGATATCTTTGAACATAACATGATTCACCAGCCCTTCTTTCCAAAGGCGATACACCCTCTTTTTCTCACTTAGCTCCTGAAGAAGCTCCTTACTCATCCAGGCCAGCTGTCTGTCCCTACGACTCGTCTTACAGCACATAGAGACAATATGCTCCTTTGCTTTCAAGATTTCCTTCTTGACGTAACTCCAGCCTTCTTGGACTCCCTTGTTTTAAGGGTTATTTCCCGGGGTACTCCCCTGACTAGTTGCTTAAATAATCCAAAATCTGCCTGCTGAAAGTCCAGCGTGGACGTCCTGTTAAAGCCCTTCCTTGTTTTATTGTTTATGAACTCGATTATCTCATGGTCACTGTACCCCAAACAGCCTCCGACCACAACATCACCCACCAGCCCTTCTCTGTTTGTAAACAGCAGGTCAAGGAGAGCCTCACCCCTGGTAGGCTCACTCACCAGCTGTGACAGAAAACAATCCTCAATACATTCCAAGAACCTTCTGGACTGTCTCCTCTCGGCTGTGTTAAATTCCCAGCAGATATCTGGGAGATTAAAGTCTGCTAAAAGAACAAGGGCAGCTGATCTTGAGGCAACTTCCAGCTGCTTAAACAACAGTAGATCCACCTCTTCCTCCTGATCGGACGGTCTGTAACGTACTCCAACCAGGACATCAGTCTTGATTGCCCCTCTGACTCTTACCCATAGACATTCCATCTCGTCATCACTAATCTCAACTTCTACGACATCAAGAGTTTCCTTTATATATACAGGGCCACCCCTCCACCCCTTCTCTCCTGCCTTTCTCTCCTGAAGAGTTTGTAGCCTTCCATGGCAGCACTCCAGTTATGAGAGTCGTCCACCATGTTTCCATGATAGCAACTATATCATAGCTCTCCAGCTGGACCAGGACTTCCAGCTCCTGTTTATTGCCCATACTGCGTGCATTAGTGTACATGCACTTAAGTTGGGTTACTGACTTCACCCTTGATGATGACTCACTTCCTACAGTTACATCACTAGTGAGCCTGGTTACATCCCCTTCCCCCTTCAGGCCTAGTTTAAAGCCCTCTTAATGAGCCCTGCCAACTCCAGGGCTAGAATCCTTCTGCCCCTTTTGCTTAGGTGGGACCCCTCTGGATCTAGAAGGCAAGGTGCAGTGAAAGTTTCGCCATGATCATAGAAACCAAAATTTTTCTTTTGGCACCAACCTTTAAGCCATTTGTTAACAGCGTAGACTTTCTTGTTCCTTGCAGTATAGACCTCTGACACTGGAGGAACTGAGCAGAACACCACCTGCGCTCCTGCCCCATCAATAATCTGAGGGTTTATTTAAATCCGGGAGTCTCTTAGCGGTATACCGTACCTGGGCTTGAGGAAGGCAAGCAGACCTTCCTGCGGGATGGGTCCGGCCTACATATAGGACCCTCTGCTCCTTTTAACAGGGAGTCACCTGTTACAAATACCCTCCTTTTCTTTTTAGTACTTATTTTGACTCCCCTGACACTATGCAGTTTTAAATACTAATAAATAAAAGCAATAACATGCTTTTTACAACTGCTGCTGAACATGCTGATGCCTTGTGTCAGGGGTTGCAGTGATGGCAGATTTAGAGATTAGAAAATGAAACATGCAGAATATTTTATGTAGAGCAGGGTACAACCTTTGCTCAGCAGGGAAAAAGTCCCTTGGTATCGTGCAAGATTTGTCTATATTTACATTTGGCTCTTGAGGGACAGCACACATATCACCTTGCACAGTGGTGCCTATGCAGGCACAAAAGAAAAAATGGTTGAATGCTTTTTAAAGTCTGGCCTCTTTTATTTGATAGCTTATGTGGAAGCCAAGTCTGTCTGAAAATAAGTTTCCTGAACAGATGGAGACTTATGTAAACACAATTTCCCAATATTTGGATGTTCATCCCTTAGGATAAGGGCACAATTAGGCTAATGCATTACGAGGTACCGAATTCCAAACCCTAAAAGAGGCTTGGCTTTCAGAAAGAAGGGAAAATTGTTTAGGGATTTCTGTTGTCCAGTCATAGATTTTTTTGAATATTTTACTAGTAGAGACTTATACAGAACACCTCTTTCGAGAAAGAGATTTGGTTGTAGTATCTTGTCTCAGTTGAAAAAAAATACAAGATGCGTCTTTCAGTATGTCTTGGCCAAATTAGAACTGCCTAGTGTATTAAATTAATGTCCTAGTTTCACTTACATGCATATTTCTAATTTGCCTTTTAATTTTGATGACTAAAGAAAAAGCTTGTACCATCTGGAAACTCCTGCTTTATTTTTCTCCATATTTTCTGAGGTAGCATATATAATTACTTGGCAAACAGTCTGGCTAATGCTGCTGCATCTTGTAAAAAATTTGCATGCAAAAGATGAACTCTTATGTGAGTGATAGTTCCTTTTAGGCAGGAGAGAGAGCTAAGGAAATAGTTATAGCTGAACAAAGTATAAGTGTCCTGTACATATGTTGCTGAAGCACTTGTTCTGAATAGTGAGTCTACAGAGACTTGTGTCAAAGATCCAAAATACAGCATTGTGAAAAAAGACTAAAATGCTGCCACTGTTGTGCAGCTTGCATTACAGCCAGTGACAGCTGTCAAACACCTGTGAGCTGTTAGCAGGCACTGAGCAGAAGCAAAAGGCTGCTGGAGGAGGAATGGGCAGGAGAGGTATATCAGGCTTCACACCTGGGTTGGAAGGCAGGCTGGTAGTGGAGATAAGCGCAGAAATCTTCAGGTCGTACTCAGGTGAGCTCATTTGTAAATGTAGTCTCCATTTCCAAATTTTTCTAGTACCCATTTTTGGGAAAGGTTTTGTCTGTATGCAGCTTACTTATCTCACAATTTTAGCCAGTATATGAAGAAAAGACTCACTGTTTTCTTCCCCTTAACATTGTTTCCTTTTTATTATATACACTGTTCAAATCAAAATAAAGAGAATTGTTTTCCTCTTGCTATTTCCAGTTAGCAGATATTTTAAAGAAAGCGTTTTAGGAGTGGGGAATAAGACAGTTTTAAAAAAAATGTATTCATTTTACCCATGACTGATTTTTTCAATCAATCACAACAAGTTTTCATTTACGAATTTATTCCAAAAATATTTCAGCTTGATTTGACAACCTTCTTTCCCTCCTTGCAACATTCTTACCACTATCAATCACTTGCAAACAGTTTTAGTCATGTAAAAAGAGTTTGCTTTTGATGGGAATGTTACACCTACTAGAAGAAGTGAGCATCAAATATTTAGGGTGTCATAAGTATTCAGCAGAATACCTACTGGGTTTCTTTCACTGTTATGAAATAACGTTTCTGTTCAGCTCTTCCTGGCAGAAAACTGACTCAAACCACAGCAGGGTACTTAAGCTGCCCACTTTCAATGATTCAGTGATTTGGTGTTCTCCTCTGAAGAGGAACTTCCAGTCTCAGCGTATTACAGTAGCAGTAACTTTCCATAGAATGGGCACAATGTAAAAAAAAAAAAAACAAACAAGCAAAACAAAGTAGTAAAAAGGACTAAAGGGGATATTAGCCTAAAGAAGTACATTTTTTTATACTTTGTATTTGCACCTTAGCATGGGCACATAATCAGAGTTGAAGAATGAATGTCTGAGACTAGACAAAAGTCCTTACTGCCACAACACATGCTACCAATAAGTTTCCATGAGTCTTAACTTTAGAATTAAATTCCTTTCCAAAATACAAGAACGTAGACTATTTTAAGGCATTTATAATATTAACTACATACCTTAAAATCTTCTAATAATTTTCTAGTAATTTTGATCTAGATTTTGAAGAAAGTTTTGACAGTAACTGACTGTAAGACTTATGCTCATATAAAGTAACTTAGTTCATATAAACTAACAATAACGTATCGTACTTCTGGATTATCCTTTTGTAATATCATTTTCTAAACTCTATGGGCTTTTTCCGTAAAGCAGTTGTGAAATCTTTATATTGTTTCTATTCTATTTTGCTATCCTTATTAACTTACACGAAATTTTTCATTCTGGTATCTATGTTTATTAATGTACAAAAAGATTCACTTTTTTTTTATTCCACCTTTTGGCATTATGAGTTAAATTACCATGTATAATCTAAAATACTTGCCTTTTACATGTTTTCAAGTTTCATTTGTAAGACAGATCTTTTACTCTTCATAATGTTTCACCTTTATAAAATTCTTTGGATCAAAATAATCTCATTTAGTTTTTAAATATACAGTGTTTACTGCTGTACTTATTAATTAATCATGTCACATTCTTTAACAGAAAGTCTCACTTGCTTGATAAATTTCCATAATCAGAAGGTCCAAATTATGCAGAATTGTATTGGCTATTCACCATATGTTTTATCGTAATTGTTTCTTCAATCATCAAGTGTTAATTAACTGTCCTGGCTTTGGTTTATATCTGTGAGACTGATGACCTCATATAAAGAGAAAATCAAGAAAATAAGTTGAAAATAATCTTTGCTAATGTAAAGTGAGGAAACAAAAATGATGCTAGGGCTTTCTTTGTCATACTGTAGAAGTCTATCTAATTTAATTATTATTCTGTCACAGTGCTAATGACTATTTAGCCTTTACAAATGACAGGATCTGACCCACGCTTTTAATACTAAAAGAATTTTTTCATTGCGTGCTCATTTCAATCAGAGTGGAAAATTTTGTGCAATGTTATTACTTAGACTAATTACAGTCATATATAAAGTTTTATGCGTTGTATCATTGAAACTGGATATTTTTGAGAGAATGGAGAGGTTTACTTTGATAGTTTCAACAGGAAGTTTTTAAAAAGGTTTTTAGAAATAGAAAGTTAAACCAAAAATCTACATACGCTATGTTCCATTACACCAAATACATTTCTGCTACAGCACTGAACCCTTGCAGTTCAATTCCAAGCAGTATCAGACAACACAGTCAGATTATAAGTATTTCCCTCTACATATGTGGAAAAATCACACATGGAAATCCCAGACACTATTGGTTTTCAGTTTTGCTGGCACTATGAAAAGTCAAATGCATTCCTTCAGCATGAACTGGCTTGTTACAGCCTGTCCCTTGCTCTGTAGCAACCAGTTCTGTGCACCCTTTTATCCCAGGATAAGTAAAGAGGTAAATGCTGCATTTCTACTGTTATCTAGCACTGGCTTAGCATAATTTACCACATCACACCTCTGATGGTGCAGTTTGGGCTGCCTGAGGATTTTGATGGGACCTCTTGTCCACTTGATATTGGATGAATGGAAACAGTGACAGAGGTTAGTGCCCTGTAACGCTTCTGCAAATTGTTGCTGCTTCTAGCAGAGCTGCAAAACAACAGCTGAAGCAGAAGATGATTTTTTACATGTTGTTAGGTTTTCTTTAAAGAGTAAACTCAAATCAGCTTTGGATTTAATTTAAAACTGAAGTGGTTCAGGATTTAATTCATTAGATGTCTGGCTGTCTCTTCAAAGGAGCAACAATCTTCAAAAGGGATCGTGCATATGCAAGTGTATCTATTGAAGATTAATCCTCTTTGGTAGAATTTTTTCTCATTTCAATAGTAACTACCCATCCAAAGAAGGTTGTCTATTGTAATGAAGAAACGAAACAGAGGTCTGTATGAAAAATGTGACTAGTATAACTGGAAAACTTCTGCAATTTCCTGCAAGATGGATGAAAAGGAGAGGAAGGAGAAAGTATGTTACTATCAGGTGTCCATATTTCCTACCAGCATTCCTAAAATGTTCTACTGCCTTATTCATTTGCTTATTCTATTTGTGATAGATGTGTTGCAGGATATACACTTCCTGCATTTCTGTTCTCTATAAAAAGACAGTTTTAGTTACATTGCTTTCCACAAATTCAGATTCTCTTTAAAAATGTAATTAAGATGTGTTACAAGTGACTAAGACATCCAATTAATTTGAAAATATTGAAATGGATGTCAAAGATTATTTCCATTTTCTTTTACTTGTGGCTGAATCTCTTCTATGGGATGAATATAATGGAATAAAATCGAGGTGAGATAGAAGTAGTGTTTGAGATTGGAGATGGGGGTGGCCTGTCTGGTTTTTTTTGTTGCTTTTTTAATGTTCTGAGAGACACCATGGGAATGCTTCTCTCTCTTAGTTTTTTTTATGTTTGTTTCCTTTTTTTTTTTTTAATATGCATTTGACCTCTGTTGTAAATATTGGAATACTGGAAAGCTGTTAAGAAACTCCCTATGTACGCAGATAGTTAAATGTTGTTACTCGTGGGACAATCATGCAGATTTACTTATTAATTATTTTTATGTATTTAATAACATCCCTAAAGCTATTCTCAAAATCAGAGTTGTGCTAACTGAGGTCAGGTTAATGCTACACAGAAATGGTATCTGGTATCAACAGAAGGAACCTCAAGTCTGAATTCAAGGTGGCAGACCCCTCCGTGGTGGATGTAGAGGTTGTTGGCTAGGAAACAGCAATGTCGTTCTGTTTCTAGGATCTTCAGCACTGTTTCCGTGCTTGGCTATTTTTTTTTATTTGTGAAACGAGGAGTGAAGGGTATATATTATTTGCTGCTACCTTCACCTTTCTGAGAAATGTGACACTGAAGGTACATTCCAGGCAGTGTTTTACAACTAGAATAAAAGACAAGAAAGCTGTTTAGTATTCTCTGACCTTACAAGCATGTTTTATGTACCCAGGTAACCTACCACAGTATTAAGTTGTTTAGGTAGGCTGAAGACCAATTCTCAAGCATCTAAGATTCTGAGGTGTGCTAATAAATAATATCATTTCCCCTTTCTCAAATGGTCCTTGGGTATTTCACTTATAGCAGTACACTTTGCAGGTGGCCTTGGGAATGTCTGGTATATTATGGCAGAGGTTTTGTGATTCATTGTTTGGTGCCATGCAGAAAATGCAGTCACACAGCGAAACAATAAGCTAGGGAGTAAGCGAAGCTTCAGTTGTTCATAGTACAGATGGCAGATTCTCTTAATGATTTTCAGGAACTCTGAACTTCTACTAAGAAAATATGCCACCTTTGTTGTTCTATCAAATACAGTCTTAAGAAAATGATAGATTTGTCAGATCCAAAGCCTTATGGAAAAATGCAGACTGACAGTAGGTTAGGAGGGCATGAAACGTGGTACTACTAGAAAACAAAAGTTTTCTTTGGAAAATCACTACACAAATGTAGATAAGATATGCAGAGTTTCCTACAAGGTCTTGACAGCTTACAAAAGAATACAGAATGTTAAGTGCCAAGTTGAGATTAAACAAAACATTACCAGAATTTTTTCCAGTGTTTGATAATGGAAATTATTTGCCCATTTCATTAAAATAGCATAGAAAATGTTAGAATTCTGGACCAGAGTTATAACATGGGAGGTGTTCCATGACAGCAAATAATTTTAAGGTCAAAATATCCCAGGATGAAAAGCAGAAAAACTTTATTTTTACCTTTTATTATTTGAGTTTATGGATGGAATTGCAGAAATGCTTTTTGAGTAGTGGACGTAACTACTAAGCACTGATAGGCTGACAAAAGATGGCGTGTCCTTAGTGACTCATTTCAAAACATTGCCAGGATTTGGCATTTCTTAATCTTGTTGGGTTTTTTGGCTTTGTTTTTGGTTTTTGTTTTTTTTTTTTGTGTGTGTTTTTGTTTGTTTGTTGATGTTTTGTGGGGTTTTGTTGTTGTTTGTATGTGTACAGTAATTTCACTAAGAGCACACACAGCACAGCCATTAAACATAAAAGAGTCTTCAGACTTCTCTCTGTATTGATATCGAATTGCCAGTATAAACTGTGAGTTTATGGAAATTCATAATATCTAATCAATTAATAGTATTAATCAATTACTATTTATTGACTTGGTTTTGTCTCTGCTTTCTTATAAAAAGTTTTATGCAAGTTCATACATCACAGCACTACGTAACTGAAGTTAGAAATTGGAAGTTTCTATTGCAAATATCAATCATTTTATTGAATTAATTGCTATAAGCTCACCGTACCTTTCAAGTACATGGTCTGACTAGTAGCACCGTGCAGGAGAATTGCGCAGTTGAAGGAATTACTTATAAATTTTAATGGTGAGAATCTTAAAAATGACAGAAAAAGAAAATAATTTTAAAAATGCATTAAAGATCTTGGACCCAATTTAAACCACTGCTTCTGATTTTGATCATGCAGTGTCACTGACTTGAATCACTGAATAGCACATACTTATGAAATATTTAGACTTCTAAACAATTGCAGCACTGGGACATCCATTTGACTGTGGGCACGAAATTGCAAACAATTAGAGAATGAGATAGAACTGTTCATTAACTGTGAGAAGTATGAAATTATCTAGTAGTTTAAAATATTAATATTGTAAAAAGACTGCTAAAAAGTTGATGATTCTGACTAATATTGTAGATGAAAAGGAAGTCAGTTTAAATTCCAAATACCCTTACAAAACCCAGCAAATATTGTAAATGTTCTTGCTTTAAAACTTCAGAAGTCAAAACAACTGCCCTCTGAAGTTCTTGACCCCTCCTTGGCTATGATACTATTCTTGTTCTGTCAGCAACACCAATGAAAACAACTACTACACTATATAAAATAATTTTATTATATGGCAGATAAAACAAGAGGTATGCATCAGATTATAAATAATTTAATTTTACAAAGGAATTTTACATTTTAATCTGTTCGACCATCACTTTCACTTAGGATCCGAAATGAAATTATGTTATTGTGTACCTTGCTATAATCTAATATTTTACCCATAAGAAAATGTCAGGTCACATTTACAATAATCTAGGGGTCTCTAAGCCAGATTGGAAGGTCGTTCGGTTTGAGCATCATAAATAAACCTGTCCAACAAAGTTTTGGATAAGGACAACCAAGGACTCATTATACAGTCAATATACCCAAATGCCAGCAAAATCAATGCCAAGGCTGTTACTGTCTGTCCTTTGAAGTTTTAAATTCTATTAAGCATACAGGAACTTATCCTTTATTATCAAGAATAAAATGTATTTAATACAATATCGTATAAATTGTATTAATATTTAAAAATACTTTTGTAGAATATTATTACATTACAGTGCAAATAACATTAAGCAAAAATAGTATTTTACTGAAATGAGACAAACTGTATTCCAACATTATGAGATTTTTTTGCAGTAAATTGTGACTCCGTTTCTTAACTATGATTGTGTATGTGTGCATTCTCTATATAGATCATCAGGGAACATAACTGTGATTTGAAAGTGCTTTCAGCTTCACTCAGCTAAAGTTGACACCAGAAACTGGGAGAAATCGAGATTCAGCTATGAATAGTGCTCTAACCAGTTTGTGTTCCTCCATAGACAAAAAGACAATAAGAGTGATACTTCTTCACAAATTTGTGAAGGGACAGTGATTTGCAAACTTATTCTGTCTATAAACCATAACTTTTTTATTCTATTTTGTTGCAATGGTGTTTGTCTATTTTGTGGCATTTTAATGCCATCTCAGAATTACTGTTAGCTGATCTTTTAGCTGAGGTTTCCCAAGGTGGTGCAAAAATAGCAAGTTGCTGACTAATAGCTGCAGTCATAAGCCACGTATTTTGAGCTATACACTTGTAAACTGAATCAGAGCATTTCAGTGTTTTCTTAATATTAATTAATTTTACCCATCCTCACCTATACCTGTTTGCCTCATTTATATTAAGCCTCTACTTAAATATAGCGGGTGCGGAAATGATTCTGCTTGAAAATACACCTAGTACAAATTAAAACACTGGAAACGTATACTCTGAAATAGGAACTTGGTAGAAGATGTCTAAGGAAAAATAAGAATTTTTCATTTCTGGATCATCATTGTCTGTTAGGCCCCATGAACAAAAATAGCATAATGCAACTGAGTTACGTTGAGCAATTAGAGTTTACAGGAAAAACATCTTCTCTGTCTTCTTTCTCTTCTTCAACTAGTGCTACCACCCTTTCAATGACGAGAGTCTAGACTGAACTTCCCATGATGCAACTTGTGGCCATTTCCTCCTGTCCTATCACCTGTCACTTGTGAGAAGAGACCAACACCCACCTCACTACAACCTCCTTTCAGGTAGTTGTAGACAGTGATGAGGACAGCCTCCTCTTCTCTAGGCTAAGCAAGTCCTTTTCCCTCAGGTGCTCCTCGTAGGACTTGTTCTCCAGCCCCTTCACCAGCTTCGTCGCCCTTCTATGGGTGTGCTCCAACACCTCAGTGTCCTTTTTGCAGTGAGGGGCCCTGACCTGAACGCAGTACTCAAGGTGTCTCCTCACCAGTGCTGAGTACAGGGACACAATCACTTCCCTGTTCCTGTTGGCCACACTGTTTCTGATACAGGCCAAGATGCCATTGCCTTCTTGGCCACCTGGGCCACTGCTGGCTCATATTCAGCTGGCTGTCAACCAACACCCCCAGGTACTTCTCTGTCAGGTATCTTTCCAGCCACTCTTCAAGCCTGTAACGCTGCATGGGGCTGTTGTGTCCCATGTGTAGGACTCGGCCTTGATGAACCTCATCCGGTTGGTTTCAACCCATCAATCCAGTCTGTCCAGATCACACATGGGTATGAGTTTCAGTAGAACAGGGGAGGTTTGCTTCTCTAGTGCAATCTCTCCTGTATCAAGAAATTTTCTAAGGTCTATATTGGAGCCCAGGGAATTGAACATTGCAAAGTACAGGTAGATTTTCTTCTCCAGGTTTCACTCCTTTCTATCAGACATGGGTTTAGCTGAAGGAGAGAGCTTTCAGGGTAGCCTGAACTCACCTGTCAAATTCCCCTGCATTAAGAATGCTTCTTTCAAATATGGAAGACAACAATCTAAGAAGCCCAAGAGTGAAAAATTACACTCTGCCACACTGAAGACTTGCATCACTTTCCCACTGCTGTTGTAGGATGGGCTCCCAAGGGAATGGAGGGGTAAATGCTGTTGGGTTGTTATAAATCTCCATGTCAAATAATAATCAGTTCTCCAGTTTTGTGATATTTTCCTGCAGGTCTAATTGACATTTCTGGAAACAATGTAGGAACTGCTGTTTACCAGCAGCTGTGGTGTCATTTCTGGAAGTTTCATTTTTGAAATAAAGATTATGAGAAAGGAAAACGGCACAGCAATTTTTTGGTACATTTACCTGCACATCTCTATTGCTGCTGCAATGGAAGAACATCCTCCCTCTAGTGACCTCTAAGGGCAATGTAGGCTCCAGCATGACAGAACACTCAAGAATCCCTCGTACTTCAAGCAACAGAGAGAAGCCGAAGTGCTTGCCCGAGGAAGGGCTGTCACAGGGGCAGGGAAAATACTCTGACACTAATTTCTTTATGAAATACTATGTTCAAAACCAAAATGAATGAAATTATTAATAATGTATTTAGTGATGATAAGAAGTATGAGTGTTGGCTAATCGTCTCCCTAATTTCTACACTTCTATAACCATTCTACAATTAAACCAGAAATCCTAATGCGTTTAATACATTTTATGCTTAACAGGATGTTATAAGGCATTAGTCCAAAGAGCAGTCAATTCTGCAGGTATACAAAAGCCTTTCACAACAAGCTGTAAAATTAGTTAATTCATGGCAGTTTCAAGAAGGCAGCATATAACATGTGTGTCCCATTATTTAGCAGAATGAATGGTCTCTTGGATCTGATGTACTGTTTGTCAGCCAGCCTGCAAGCTTTTTTCCTTTTAAGTGATGCAATCACACTATGCATTCTTTGCCCATAGATTTTCCCTCTTAAATCAGTCCCTAGCGTTTGACACAAACTAGAAATAAAATGAGCTGAGTCCCTAGTTGAAGTCTTTTTGTTAAAGATGATCTTTCATGTATAGAATTACCAGAACATTTAGCCTGATTTTCTATACTAACATTTCCAATTTGGCCATGAGTAGGGAACTCTGCCAGTAATGCTGCACCCTATGGTGAAATAGTGCCTAATCAGTATTTATGAATAGGGTTTTGGAAGTCACTAAAGAGCACAGCTTTCAAAATGGACTGGGGAAGAAGTTCCACCATCTTAAAACACAAATATTGCTGAGTTTTGGGAATATGTATGGAACGTTAGGATTGAAGACCTTTCATTTTTAAATTCCAGTTAAAAATTTGTAATGTAATGCTGTCAGTAATTTAAATGGAGTGTACACCTTTCAGCCATTACTACTTGTAAAGTTTTGAAATTACTACGCAAATGAACTGCTGAACTTAAATAAAGGCAGTACAGTGAATGCGTGGAGAAGAACACTTGACCTTCTAACAAATGTGATGATATCCCCCCCTATTTTTTTTTATTTTTCTTTTTATTTTTTGAACTCGGTGTTGTTTTGGGAAGATTTCATTTTAGAAAGAGAATATATTTTTTGATGTTGAATAGAAATTTGTGGGCCTAACTCTGTACAATAACAGGGTGCCAACTGTGAAATTCTTACAGTTTTCATAAATCTCGAATCAGTTCTTTAGAATGTCCAGGTTCTAATATCAGCTTTTTTTTCCCCTAAATCTGTCCCCAGGGTATAATTCCAAGCTATGCAAGTGATCTTGATGCATAGATTCTTATGTTGCTGATGACCGATCTAGCTCCATAAATTGGAGTCAAATAGACACAACTAGGATCATGTTGGATCCTGTTACTTCATGTTCTCTTCATGTGCAAAGGTCCCTTTTTATTTTGATAAAGCTACCTTATATGTGCCTGGTAGTTCTAATCCTGTTTTCCCTTCATCTAGTTATCTAAGCAAGAATATTTTTAAATCTTCACCAACTTCCTATCTTCTAGACTTATATACCATCATTCCTAAGGAATTTCTCTGGTGGTTCTGAGCCCTAAATTTGATATACCAGTTGAAGTCTTACAAATATATTTCCAAATAGCTGAGTAAAAACTGAAGAGTATGTTGTTTCCATTACAAACTGTAATGCAGTTTATATGGTCCACATCTATTATTGCTTTTTCATGATATTGAAATATTTTTAGTTGCTATTATATTTGTGATGAAAAATTTTTTTCTGCAAACTTGTTACCTATAGGCTTACTCTCTCATGTCTATTTTTATAGCAGGCTACTCTTTTTTAAGTTTGGAAACATACACTTATCCTATTTTAAAATGCATCCTATAGGGTTTATTAAGTTGTTATTTTAAAATTTACCCTGTTCAGCAAGTTTGATATAATATTTGGAAATTCTAGAGAGGAATTTTTGCATTTAAGCACAAAATCAGAAGCTATGACGCTGATCTGCAAAGGTCCATATCAAATCTTCGTCTGCTATACATGGTGCAATGACTTCCCTTTCTCCCTGTTGCCTGAGCTGAAGTTCTTTCTTCTTTAATTTCCTTCAAGATCTGATTAGGCCAAACAGTGGACTTGCACAGCTGGGTATGGGGTGTTGTAGAAGACTTGTAGGAAGTGCAAATAATCTGGTTTAGCTAAAAGCCTAAACCTGGACTGTAAGTACCATAAAAGCTTGAGAAATGCATATGTTAATCCATATTCTGGTAGATAAGCAGGAAACGTTTCAGAAGAAGAATACAAAAATTCATCGTTGGTGAGCCAGAGAAATAGCCCCACACAGTTGTCTCAAGTAATTTTCAAGGGAACTGTAAAACTCCATATGACTAAGTAGCTTCTACAGTAAGCTTGATTCTTAAATACATGGCTTAACATTTAGATTGTCATTTTTTAATTATGGAGGGGTTTTTTTTGTTTTTGTACTGCTGAAAATAATTGAAAAAATCAGAGGTGTATATTTTAGTAATTGGTCTACCTTAGGGAACCAGCGTTATATACTCTGTTTAAATCAATGTCAAATATTGACCTGAAAGAAATTCTGCTGAGACATGTATGGCTATGTATCTACTCATTGCACATCAGCCTAATTATCTTGGGGAATCTCAGAAGTATTTTTCCTTAATAACTTATACCTCTATTAATAGCAAAAGGGAGTTAATAGAGACTAAAATTTTCTATGTTAAAACAAATATTAACTAAGAATTTAGGAACGGCTGTATGCAGTCTGAACCAGGAAATAATGTTTTCAGGTTACCTAATTCTGTTAGACACATTTGTAAATCAGAACAGCACACTGCTCCAAATTATCTGGGAAATTAGTGTTATTTGTTTGTTGTAAAGCACAGCTCTCAAGCTGTCAGCAAAATTCTGTTAGTAATGGAAATTGAATGGAAGGAGGAAGGTACAATATGATACCTGTGCATGCAAAATCTCCATGTAGCTGGGCATAATAGGTAATATCCTTGAATTATTTCTTCTCTTGCATATATGAATATGCATAAATCCATGCTGAACTACATATTTTTGCAACAAATCTTCTGGACTACTCAGGAATGTAGTTGCCTCGTGTCAAAAACTCTGCTAGATTACTCTGCATGCTAATGATATTAAATAAGAGTAAAAGCAAGCATTTCTAGATCTTCCAAAAATGTAACTAAATGAGATTAGGAGTTTTCAAATATGGCCACTAAGGGTAGTTTGTGTAGAATAAATTCTTCCTTTCTTGGTTAGGAAATAGGAAGATATTGAGAGTTAGGCAGAGCGAGCAGACGAAAAGGCCAAAATATCAGGGAGAGTTTTTTGTCTCCTCAAAGCCCTTGGCATGGAGTATTAAATTGCTTAGGCTATGCTTGTACGATGCCTGATCAGAACTGATGTGCATCGATCAGCAAGATGTCATGGAGGGAATGGCAGAAAAAATAATTTCTATTAAAATAAGTGACATTTGTTTTGTCTTGCTGTGAAAGGGAAAAATTAAAGAGTGAAAGCATACTTTTTGTGGACCCTTGTGTAAAATGACAAATGTCTCAACCTTCAACAGTACCCACAAATGTGCATTTCATCACGTTGGGGAGAAATACCATGCTCTACTCATTTTTTTTAAATCTCCTTAAGGGCTTTTGTATGGCTTAAAGGCTTAAATATAACATTTACACACACTGAAACAAATAAAGAGGATCACATTGACTTTTCATATGCTGGAAGCATATGCTTCATGTGAAGCTCAGAGAGAAATCTTACATGGAGGAAAGAAGTGAATTAAAAGATGGAACAAAGCACAGAGAAAAATGTCCTTTAATGTACATAGTAATTTACATTAGCTAAGTGAAATCTGGAGATGGAAACAAAGAGAACGGGTTTGAATAAAAAAGCAGAAGTCTATGATTACACATAACAGATTAACACAGCTGGTACCCATCAGATCCCAGTCTAAATCACAGGAATATACTCAAAGGAATTATAGTTACTGATCTACAGAAAAAATTAGTAAATCCAGGAACTCTTTTATCTAGACTTTTTAAAATGCTATGTCCAGAATAGCACAGTTTACTTGGTATGCTAAGTAACATGCAAGAAAATGTACTTCTTTATATTGAAGTAAAATTGGGTACAAAATAGTATTTGAAAGGATGACCCTTTTCTGCCCTTCCAAGTATTTCAACTTTCAGTAGGAATCTTGGTGATATTTGCTCCTATGCTATCTGATTTTTTAGTTAGAACTGGGAGGATACTTGATTTGATCAATATTTTTCTGTACACCTACATTTCATGTGTACCCATTGTAACTTGTAATATTTGATTCTTGTTCATACCTTCTGTATTTGATGCTGTTTGCTTTTCCTTTTTTTTTGACCTAAATTACTAGAAATATAAGCTGGTGTGACTATGTAATTTCTGCCTTCAAAATGTATTTGCAGAAGCTTTTCTGGTGGTTATGGAAAGGTGTGTCAGCACTGATCTTTGTAGAGGTTGCATTTTGCGGTAGGAAATTGCAGTGATGCAAAAAGCAAACTAGATTTGTTTTATATATGCATGTAGAAATGGCTGCATACTGCATTCTGCTTTAAACTGTACATTTTTACTCAGGCTTGTGATATATTTGTGTTTAAGGACATCTCAGAGTAGGCAGTAAATTTTTTTGGCATAATTTTGTCTTTGAAAATTTGACTGTTTTTTGCCATCAGTTTATTGAAAATGAAGAATTTGTTGGTTTTCACTTTAAAATCAGTGCCAGATTTCTCCTGGCTTTCATGAAAACCTATACTTTACTTTCTTTTGAATTGAATGCATTATCAGTTCTTTAGAATATCTACTTTTCTCAGCTTTCAGTTCTAAATACACAAATCTTGTTTGTAAAAATAACTGACCACCATTTTAATTACAAAAGAACAAACTTAACATTTAATTAATATTCCTTTTAGGATTCTTAATTTTTTGTGGGTGTACCTTTGCTGAAGTTGACTTCTTTCACTTGGTAACTCGAAAGGTTACTCAAGCTAGTGCCAAAACAAGTGTGAATTGTATGACTTAGTCACAGCAGAACATGAAACTCCAGGAAAATGTGAAATACGTTAAAAAAGAAATCCGTAATGTGAACAGAGAGAAAGTCAGCAACAAATAAAAAGGTATGTTTTCACAAAGGTATGTCCACATACTAACTTTTATAATGTTCTGGCTTGTGACCTTAGTAGAGTCCAATCTTCACTGTATTGAGTGAGAAGACTCTCAGAAAAATCAGAGTTGCAATGGCTAAGGCTTTGTTCCTTGGTCTGTGATACATAGCCGAAAATAGGGCTTATAGCTGTTTCATGGAAGCTGTTCACAGGAGGTGCCTTGAAACAGCCCAGGGCAGTACGTCAAACACCCCTCGCTTGCATTTTAGTCTCTTAGCTCCTAGCATAAAAGAAAGGGTGTAGACTACGTGAAAAGAAGTTTTTTGTCACATTTCTTCTGTACTAAGAGTAGGAATGGCAGAATTGAGTCTCTGGAGAGCTAAGGCCCCATTCTAGATACAGATTTCCAAACTAAGTGCTTGATGTATACTGAAGGATATTAAAGCTTTCTAAAGTTATCCAAGGATGAGCACTTATAGTCTAGTCTTACTGATACTATTAGCTGAGTTGGATTGATAAAATTTCTTCCACACACTTATGATTCTCATATGCCCATTCCTTAGCCCTTTCTGTCAGTTCTGTTCATGCTTGTAACAATACTTTGGCTCCCCAGTGACTTTGGCCGCAACCTCTCAGCTTCTCCTACAGAGGGCACTCTTCTGCACTGTGCCTAAACAGCCTGTGAACCTTTCAAACAACATCCCAGTAACTCATTGTAATTCTTACTGAAGATCTTGCAAAACAGTAGCCTTCTTTACCCCTTTAATGATGGCCCACGCTCCATGTTCCAGAGCTTTTTATTTCCAAAATTATCTGTTGAAAAGATGATTAAAAACAAAACTGAAGATCCTGTAGCGTTCAATCCGAAGCTTGATAATTTTATGAAATATGTTATCTGATGCAGGCACTTGTGAGAGTTGAGTGTGGGGTGTATTGATGCTGGATGTTCCATCAAGTTGTACATCTCCCTAGAAGTCACACCGCAGAGACTAGATCTTCTCTTAAGCTTGAACACATGTGAGAGTAACATTTCTAGTGTGTGCTGGCGTACTGTTTTTACCCAGATGTCAGCCTTCCTCTGCTAGTATTTGAAATAGATTTTTTCTGCTTTTCTGAGAGTCCTGAGAGTAATAGCAAGTGCCTCTGTTGCTAAGACTGCATTCTGCAGTCATTCCATTTTTATACAATTCTAGTCACTTTAACAACAGCCTTTCCTCTTAGGATTTCAAACAATACATTTCCTCATTTGTATGTATTGGTTTTAAGTTTCCTGCTGTCTCTTATCTGATGCTAGTTTAAGTGAAAGCAATATTCAAAGAAACTAGAGACATCTACTGAGTTCTCTTTTTTTTTCTTATGGTTTATATATAGCACATCAAAGGACAACTTTAAGAAAGCTTAGCTACTGCTTTAAAGTGTTTTCTACGTATAGTGAAATCCTTGTCTTCTAGCACTTACTGAAGTTATGCTCTACTAGCATGTTCACAGTTTTTTCATCCCAGAAGATATTTCGCTGTCTTAGTCCAAAAGATCAAGTATATTGCAGACTTAAGGACCATGTTTTTTACTAATAGTTTTTATACAACTCAAATAATTTGAATTTCTACCTTAGACATTTTATTTCTGACAATCTTAGTGACAATCTTATATATACTCCATTGCAAACTTAAACTTTGTTCATAGTCTTGAAAAATCCATGAAGGTAAGAGTTCTGGTTGAAAAAGAGAGCGCTAGTGTAAAGATTTAGACTTAGATCATATTCACAGGATATGGTCCTCCGTACATGCATCAGAGACTCATTATCAATCTGTTTAGAAGTGCCATTAACATGAATCATAACCACAGGTTTTACTAGTTGATTCTGTCCTGGTTAATTGCATAAGTGAATGAGGTGGTGGCAGGAAGGAGCAAGATATTGGTCTGAATTCAACAACAAATTTTTCATCTTTTTTTTTTCTTGCAAATTACTGACATAGAAAAAATATGAATCTAATCACGTTTGTCTCTTGCAACTCAAAGATATCTGAAATGTTTCTTACTGAATATCTTTGGTGTGCAGATGTCAGAAGAACGCCCTTCTCCATGCAAAATAATTAGTATTTTTGTACTATAATAAAATAATTTTCTTATTATAAAAACAATAGAGAAGAATATTTTCATCAGCTCTAGCACATGTTTAAGGCTCAACAGTGTTTTACTCTTGAAACATATAACTTCCATACTAAATAATGTCAAGACCTTGAAGAAATTCCATAAAATAAGGTGTTAAGAGCTATTACCAATCTATATAGTATTTTGTAATTGTGCTTTAATAATGCTATTAATATTCACCAGGGTGAACCACGATGAGAATGCTTGATAATATATGTATTAGATATTCGAATACTCAGCATGAACAGACTGAAATGAAGTAATTATCACAAACCTTGCTAATTTGGCATCTGTACTCAATCCTTCATTTGCATTGCCTTTGAGTTATAACATTGAAGACAGATTTCTTCTTACCAAATCTGAAAGAATGTGATATTATCTGAAAAATTGTCAAGGACAGAACCAGAAGCAAGTAGAAATTGATTCACAGACTTCATAGGTGATTCTGTATCTATATTTTTTAATGTATATGAGTAGACATGGGAAATTTCAGTATCTTTTGTTCCAGCAATTTATTTGCTATTGTAAAGAAATTGATCCTTAAGTATGAATTTGCAGCTAGCACTTCCATGCAATCTCTTGATAAATCTCTTTTCAAGTCTGTGTATTCCACTGCCTAATTGTCCAAGCCGAAATTACATTTATCACAATTATTTTTTTTTGCTTTCCCCTTGAAAGCCCACTCAAATGTCAGTTTTAAAATAAAGCAACATTTTAATTGGATCCAGGATTGCCACCAGAGATCTGCAAGTGGAGACACAACTCCTGGCTCTCTGGAAGGAGAGTAAAATTGCTGCTCTTGGTTGGGTTAATATCTGCCTGATGAATGTGCATCAGAAATAAACATTCTCAGATTTCTTATTCCACATCTTGAGTCTGCAATAGTGAAAGAGACTTATTCAATTATTCCAGAGATGGAAGTTGCGTGAGGAAAGAGGCAGTAGGGACATAAGCAATAGTCAGGGAAGCTGAAACCTTCACTGAGAAATTATATTGAATCTTTAACACAAAATTAAACTACATAGATTTGGTGTGCCTCATTTTTCTGAACAGCTGACTAGAGTCCTGAAATCTGATTTGCAGAACTACTGAGTGCTTACAGCTGAAATAGAAATCAATGCAATCTATTGTTTAAATATGTGAAGTGCTATATGCTCTAAAATTCTCTAAAATACCCCTGACTTGCAGATGTTTTGACTTGGCCAGTCAGACTTTATGGCTGCATTTGACTCTAACCAACACAAAATTTTAGAGACTCTCCTTTCCCAAGAATGAAACATAAATATGGGATGCTAGTAAACAATAATTGAAATTTCATTATTATATGTATGTAATAGTAGCTGATAGGATAGTGTTTTAGTGCAGGGCCCTAAGTAAAACATGAAAAAAACATCAAGGAGAAAAAAAACCTGAACTGATGTTTATGTAAATGGACACCATCTTCTCAGTGAAGTAAGAGGATCTTTGAATAATAAAACAAAGAATTTAATCTTCAACACATACACTACATATATTCAGTAGAAATTGAAAGGGATAAGTCTACTGGTTTGAATCAAGGTTATACAGTCAATTTTAGTTCTAGAATTCCAGTATTCTGCGGTGTTTGTAATTGTAAACTTATTGTTATTATTTCATTGATTTTGAGCACAGAATGTGCTGTTATGTTGTCAAATTATTGGCTTGGAAATAGAACAATACTTACTGCAAAAATAATAAAGTATCCTACTAAAGTGTTCTCTATGACAACACCTGCCATTTGTTCACATTTTTTCCCATTAGACGTCTTCATGGGAAATAATGGAGACTTTCTTACATATTGACACTGTTGTTAAGAAGAAGCTGGTTGACTCCAGTTGGCTAAATTAATCTGATATCAAAAGAGTTTTTACTTCACATAGATCAGGAATGTCAAGTTCACAGAAGTATGCAGCCCTTGACTGAGAGAGTTTTGTTTTTTTTTTGTGGCTTCTTTTCTCTCCTAGGAGAGGACAACAAAAGTCTCCATCAGGTTTCTATAAGAGCTCCACAGCAGTCTTCGTCAAGGTGTGCTGAAGCAGATCATGCCTACACGGTAGCTTTCGCTGGCAGCAAAAGAACGAGCAGGGATTGTAGGACTGGTCCCAAGGCTGATTTGCTTCCTAAGCTTTATAATTTGCAAGCAGTGCTGAAAGTATGTGAAATCCAAATTCTTGGATGTCTGTCTTAGTGCTTAGCGTAATTTGATTTACTTCAATTATAATAATGCTATATTTGAGGCAACTCTTAATCCTATGTCTATATGTTTGCATTGGATACAGTTTATAGTTGCATAATTATTTATTAAACTTTTCCTTATCTATGTGGTAGAATGAAGACTGCATAGATGCATGAATTGCATAAGAAACTGCTGGGGAATAATTATGTTATTTTTGACTTCTAATCCTTTTTTTTTTTTAACTACAATACAAATAGAAGAAACAATGTTGTAAGAATTGCTGCAAAATAAAATTGAAAATTATATTTAGCTTGTCATGCAAAAGCCTTCAGAGGAGATGCTCTTCTTTAATTTAGTCCTTAACTCACCTAGTTCTACACGAATACTTGAAGACTTTATACATTAATAATACGTAACATAACATCCAAAATCTTTGCATGGGTACAGCAGCACGAAATGAGTTATTCTGATCCTTACTTTTGTCTTTCATGAAACCAGTTAAACAGTTCAACTCAGATTTTCTTTTCCTCTGTTTTTCAAAACCAGTTGGCAAGATGTGCTCACTCCTTTTGCTTTCATAGAGCTGTATGAAATGCAATCTTTGCCTCATTGCGTTCGAGGATATCATGTTCTGTATATGCAGAAAAACAGAGGCAAATATGTATAATGTATCTTCGCAGAAGAGGTAATGCATTAGAGTTTTAGTTTGCTTTTCATACACGTATGCCTCATAAAAAATTAAAGGAAATCTTGCTGAATGGTATTACTACGTAAACAGTTATTGGTGTGGGAAAGATGTTTATGGCAAATGATTTGCAAATCAAAGGCAAGTAGTGTTTCATTTCCAAATCAAATGTTACCAGTTTCAATCGTATATCCTGAACTTATTTTTGTGACTCTATTATTGCACTTTTTAATCGTAATAGTTCTTAGAGAACCCGGTCATTGTTCCTCTTCTTCTTAACATGTACACACCAGATAAACAGTTAGTGTCTGTCCCAGAGAACCGATAATCAGAACAACAATAAAAGGCAGCAAGAAATGGATAGTTAGGAAACTCACTGTATCAAAAAATCCACTGTGATTAGGGCAATAAGGAGCTGCCAACTGTGGCAAGGAATATATTACTGTATTACTCCTTAGCTGAGTATATGGATATATTTTTAATAATAATGGTATTCTCATGCAATTATAAATTAAAAATAATAAGCTCTGGAGTGTCTAGAAATATGCGTGCATGACATAAGAGGAGCAAGGGGAATAAAGGCAAGAAAATATTTTTCTCTGTGGAAACGTTCGTATTGTCATCCTCTTCATTAGAAATAAACTTTGAGTAGCTGGTAACGGACTAACTGAGAGACTATACATATAGAATGTGTGCTTAGCACATATCTCAGCATTCCTCTTTTAAAAATCGGGGTTTTACAGGCTTAACAAATAAATTGAGTGTTTCTTATATGGAATACCCTATGTCCTATATCTTCTTGTGTGGATATGAGTGACAATCTGAGTAACGGGATATGAGTAATAGTTTGGTAAAAGGTTTGGGGAGTAGAAAAGGTGGGTGTTGGAGTGGACCAGGAACAGTAGGAGTATGGGTCAACATAAAGCAGGCAGTCGTTTTGCATGGGGGTGTTTATTTCATGGTTCCTGCTGCTATTTAACTTAATTTCTAGTTGCGGTGAAGTTCAAATTTTTGCCTCAGATGGTGCTTATGGGTTGTGTATTTCTATGAAGAGTGGCACACTTTCTCTGTACTAAATTTACAGTATTTCTGATTCTAGCAAAAGAAAAACTCTTACGGGAAACAACAGTTAACTTCCCCTGAGTCTATGCAGCAGCCTCTCTCTAAAACAAAACAGTTGGTGTGCCCAAAGTAAAACATTTTCTTCTGGGAAAGGAATATACAAAATAACATGTTCAGATTTTGTCTGCCATGGTTTAAGGCATTTCTGTAAAAATGGCTGGAAAGAGCTGGGTTTCGGGAAGCAGGGTTGAGGTATGTCACTGTTCTGAGAAGGTGTCCCTCTATTACATCTGTTTGAGGACCTTGAGTAATCACAAAGGGCCAATTTAATGTAATAATTATCCTAACATTCCTTTAAAGCGTGTTCTGTCCATGTAAGGAAGTCTTGTTTTTACAGGGTTAACATCTGTATTGGATGTAAGAGACATTCCTTTTTCAGGGGGATTTTCAAGCATCTTTTCAAGCAGTCTTAAAATTCAGCAGATCCCTATGAGGCTGAAAACTGACTGCCGACAGGGAAAGAGTGGGACAGAGACCGTAAGGAAGATCCTAGAACTGGCTTGTCCTTAGATTTCTTTTTTTTATATATATGTCTAATATTATAGAGCTCAGGATAAAGAAAAGTTAAGAGAAAAGTCACAGAAGATCACCAGGTTTGAAGCAAGAGCAAGAATGTCTCTGAATTTGGAGACAAGGAAAGCCCCTGATGTTAATATTGGTGTGAAAAATGGTCTGGGGTCAGGATCTTGTTTACATGCTTCTCTGCAGCATTTCTGTGTGGAAAAATTTGGTAGATTCAGTTTGTGTCTTACGGAGCTGGGTCACAGTGAGGTGGGTCTATGGCAGCTTGCATAAATCTGAGAACAGGACTGTGCTGGATGAATAGCAATTGGCTTCAGGTAGGAGACAACAAATTTACAACAAGAAAATACCAGCTTTGTGAAGTGGTGCTGTTTTAACCTTGAAAGACGAAAGTTTTGAAGAATATGTGAACTCTTGTATAACGGAAAAATATTTGGTACAAATATCTGTGAACTATAATGAATAACAATAGCAACATCAGTACTTTTTTAGTGGTGCAAAGTACATTGATTGCGTTGTTAATGAAAAGATCTAAGTCCTGACTCAAAGTGTCTACTACATAGCAGGAACCAAGACCTAGATGGTATTTGCATGTCTGGATATGGGAAATAGCAGTTCCTGTATTGTATCACACTGGCCGTACACCTGGTGCCAAATATTTTCTCTAGCCAGGCAAGTTATACATGTTTCCAAGAAAAGAAGAAGTGAAATAGTTATAAGATAAAAAATATAAAGAGAATCCTCTAGGCATCAGTAGTGGGCATTTAGCATTCAATTAATGTTCTTTTTCTTTTTTTTTTCCATTTTCAGGGAACGCCAGAATATGGATCATACTAGAATGATCATAGTAAAATTCAGATAATAGATAATTATTCATTGATCTTATGGAAATTTTAAAGCATTGGATGTAGCCCCAAGGTGAAGGGATGAACCCCAAGGCAAAAGGGTGGTGTCTAGGGCTTTTTAAAATAATATTTCATTGACATAAATAGAATATTAGTTAGGCTGATACTATTTCACAAAGGACAGAAGTGATACTGAAGAAAGTAGTTTCAAAAAGTTACACAGTTTAAATATAATTTATGTCTTTGAGTGCAATGAAGCCATACAGACCATCTTTTTATGTATTTATTTGCTTTACATTACTTTCACCTCTTTGCCATAGCTTCCTTTTCTATCCTAGTGCAGCTACTCCTTCCTGAGTGGGAAACCATAATAAATCTCTATTTCATACAGAGTTTGGAGGACTTATTCATTTTTCCTGCAGAAGTTAAATAAAGTGCAAAACTTTCGGCTCATCAATCCTTTACCAAGCTGTCCAAGGTGACATTTCATTAGCACATTTTGTCAGTGGATAAATCGTTCAACATGCTCTGAAGAGAGACTAGAAAACATCCAGTCCTTTTTCATTAGATCCACCCAAAACTGAACCACTGGAGATTACATACAAAAAGCACATGAGACAGAGAAAGTGCTATTCTGTCTATAAACTGCATTAATCATTCATTCCCTTCTGAGTGCTTTGAGTCACTGCCCTGTCTCTGCTGAGGACCAAAACTGGCGGTTTAATTTTGAGCTGCATGACAGATACATTTCAAGGAAAATCACAGACATAACGACTCCTGTCAGGCTTGATAAAGTCCTCATTCATCAATTAAGCAGCTTCCAATAAGGCAAAATGGATAGAACAAAATGAGTCAGATTACACAATAATATGTGCCTGGGGTTGCCAGGTTTCTTCTCCTCTCTCATACACACGGTAGCACATGTTCCCCAAAACACACGCATGCACTTATGCCTAACTCCTCACATCACAGTATCACAGTATCACAGTATCACAGTATCACAGTATCACAGTATCACAGGTTGGAAAGGACCTCTGAGATCATCAAGTCCAACCTATAACCCAACACTAACCCCAACACCAACACTAACCCCAACCATCATCTAAACCATGGCACTCAGTGCCTCATCCAGTCTCCCCTCCAGGGTCGGCAATTCCACCACCTCCCTGGGCAGTGCATTCCAAAGATCAATCACCCTTTCAGTGAAGAACTTTTTCCTCACATCAAGCCTAAACTTTCCCTGATGAAGCTTAAGTCCATGCCCTCTAGTTCTGCCACTGGTCACCTGAGAGAAGAGATCAATCCCTGCCCAACTACAACCTCCTTTTAGGTAGTTATAGAGAGCAATGAAGTCTCCCCTGAGCCTCCTCTTCTCTAGAGATAAAAAGATAAAAGATAAAGATAAAAAATATGCGAGTCACCCATTTACTGCAGTGTCAAAACGAGTTTCTCTTGGTGTTTTTTTTCCTGGCTAGCAGAAAACGAGTGTTCAAATAAAAATGATTTATGTGAAGAAATAGTGGCACAGTAAAATCAAATGAATTGCTGGAAAATTCTGTACACAAACAAGTGAACCTCTGACAATAAAGAGAAGGCAAAAATGTGATAGATTAATGACCAATTTAAATTAGTGATTAGCCAATTAAAGGGTCACTGTCACAGATTAAAATCATGGGTCTGATACGGCGTTAAGGCAGTGGAGGTATTAGATATTGAAGAGTCGTTTTGCTGTTAAAGGCTTGGATAAATACGAAGTCATACCTGCTGAGGGGTTCCTAATCAGCTTCTCTGACAACAGTTGTTATGTCTAGGATAAGAAGGTCATACCCTTGGGCACCTTTATGTATATCTGAATCAATAATTAAATTCATGGAATAGCTTTCATCCTGAATTCCTCTACCAGGTAGTGAAAACACAAATATTGCTGAGAGCTCTACAACTGCTTTTGAAAGTGCCAAAGAATTACCCATTTTACTTAGCATTTTTGATGATTCCAGAAGGAACTTATTCGTAAATCTCGTTTTCTTAGCTCCCTCGACTGCTTTTGACTTTGCACCCTTTTTGGTTTTCAAGCAGCAAGTATAACCTGTCCATCTCTATCGGTTTCCACCACTCAGAATGTGGTTTCTTTTATTCCTTCAGAGGAATAATGGGATATTCATAGATGCCAGACATATTTTGCTTCCCAGTGGTTAATTTCTAGCAAAACGTTCATCTTACATAAAAGATAAATATTTGGGTCACCACTGATCCATGATAAAGTAATAGAATTTGTGCTAAATTCAGACAGATTTTGTCTTGGACACCTAGTGTTCTGACTTTTTGTCTATCTCCAATGAAGGCTTTTCCTGACATTTGGAGCAAAAGAAGCCGTAACTTCTTATATTCTTGTCTTCTGTCTGAATTTAGAGTGACACTGGAGAAGACACCGGTCATAAACTGGAGTTATGTTATAGCTTGAGTGTTCAAACAAACTGAGAGAGAACAACAATTGTGAAAATTCACCTTTGCCCTCCCTTCTTCCACCTTTCAACTGAAGAAAGAGATAATTTCCTCATATCCTAAATACATAGTTAGTTCTTTTTAATATTTTACTTTGGTGGTGAGTATTATGAGGTAATTTACTTTTAATTTGTAATCAGTTTAAGCATTTCTTCCAGATGTATATATATTACTGTGTTGTTTACAAAATCTGCTGGCTGAAAGAAGTCTTTTAAATCTCAAAATGTTACTTTAAATTATCCTTTGTAAGAAGGTACCCAAATTTCTGCTTCCTCTCCTTCCACCTCCTTCTCAAGTGTGTTAAATCTTCTCCTTCTCACAGAATGTAGTGCTTAAAAGCTGTTTTTTAATGTTTTTCATCACCTAGATATTTCCTACCTGTATGACTGAACAAGGCTAAATCTGGCAGATAAAATTTCATTGCTGAGTTCTCAGAAGTAACAAAATAGAATAGTGACATTGTTCAAGTTAGCAGAAGTTTGCAGACTTTGCTCAGCTGTTCAGAAGTAATTGACTGTTCTGATATTAATGTCTGTACTCTGGGTGGCAAGACCTTTTCATTTTCTACAGGTACATTATGCAACATCTTCCTGCTCATTAAAATTTGGCAGTTAGAATCACTGCACTCTTTACAGAGAAATTTTCACTTTGAGGTAAACTTGACCTTATTTTTTGTACGATTTTCCCACAGTTTCTGAATTACCCAATATTAACAAGCCTTTTCTACTAGTCAGACTTTACACTCTGTTTCATTTGATGATGACACACTCGCATTTTAGACATCACAGCCAGTTATTTTTTAACTTGTGATTTCATAAATATAAAAGAACGGTAATTTCATAAGATTGGCTGTGAAGGCATGAATGTATCTTTTAAGTACTCATTGACTATCCAGCTTGTTTTGAAAATTGCACCTGGAAGAGAAAATTGTGATCGTTCTGCAAAGGACTTACACTGGCAGATGCATTTTTTCAAAACATTTCATGGGCCTTTTGCAATTGAAGACAGTAGACGGCTGACACTTTTGAGATCCAAGTTAAACAGATTGCACTGAAAAAGAATCCATCTTTTTCCATATATTTACCTTTTCTTTACATTTATACAGGTGCTGATCGTTTCCTAAAAAAATCAGATTTTTTTTTTTAAATTTAGAGCTTAATGTTTTAAGCACCATGTTGGAAGATTAAGGAGATCTTGTCTTTCATGCACCAGTCAGTGGGAAATATTCCTCTATTTTTTTAATTGTAATTCAGCTGTGCTCTTATGAAATGCATTATGTCTGAAAAAGTCTCCCACTGAAGAAAACGGAAAAAGTGCAGCCGGTGTAAATATGTCTTTTGCTGGTATAAAGAATGCAAGTGATATTGAAGGAATGAAAGATCACTGTCTAGCAGCAGCCCTGTACGTGATTCTCAAAATATTCATTTTAGAGGCCTAAGTTGACATTTTGGAAATCCTTATAAATTTGAGCTGAAAAATGTAATGATGCCAAGTTCAAACTTTAGTCCAGAAAATCTATCATTCTGACTGTCTATTTGGAGCTCCTGCTGCAAAGTACAAAACAGGAAAACGTTCTCTGGGATGCTCCCATGTCCCACAGAGTCTGAAGGGATACAAGTACTGCCTCTCTTGTTTTCTCCAAATTTCCCATATATTGCCAGGCAAGAAGGAATGCAAAGCCCTCTTGCAACTACAGAACAGTCTCTGGAACCTTTTCCTCTATTATGCTTCCCCATTCTACAAGTGGAGTAGGAGATGGCTATGGACCCCTCACAACAGGGAATGGAAAATTGTGGTGTACTTAACCTCAACAGGCAAAAAGTGTTCTCTGAAGATTTTTTAGAAGGTTGAAAGCCCAAATCATACAAAAAAATGATAATAAGGAAAAAGCATAATGCCGATGTTTTGGTAGCCCATACAGTTTTCATACCAGGTTTGAGAAAACATTCAAGCCATATCACTACATTTTGCAATTGTTTTTTTTTTTTTTTTTTCCAGAAGAAATAATGCACCTTCAGTGGTATTTCATTAAAGATTTTTTTTATTTCCAAAAATGTTTGATGTTTATGGGATCATTTGGACTTCTGAAGAGTAATTACTAGGCACAGGAGATCAGAATATCCTCACAGAAGTGAATAATAATTTTAATATTACGCTTCCAGAACCTTGGGTTTTAATCTCGAAACAGTTAATATGGAGAATTCTGATTTTCTTCTCCTAGAGAAACCATCATGACATGCGTGAAGATTTCTTTTAGTACTTCTGATTTTTATCCTTGCTGAAGCACACAGCTTCTGAGCAGTGAAACAGAAGAGAAGGAGTAACCCTTGCTGAATTTATTTGGTTCCAAACCGATTTGATAACCCATAGCTTATATATATCAACTAGGTGTGGATGAACTATCGAAAAAATTAACATCAGGTCTCGAGGAGCATATAGAAAGGGTTAAATTAATTACTTTCTTGGTAAAAGCTCTCATAGTGTTCCCTGTAAGCTATTTACAGTAAATTTTTGAATTTGAAAGCTTAAACAGGGCATACCTCAGGTAGCTTCGTGGCTGGAAATAAAGCAGATTTACTTGTAACTATAAAGCAAGCTGTTTCTCTTTGTGTTGAAACATCTTACACTGCAGTAATCAGCTGTTCTACATACTTCCAGTGGTACATGAAAACTCTGCCTTCACTATGTTTCCAGTATTTTTCCAATTGTCTGTTTTGAAGCAGACATGTTGTTTATAAAAGGTATTAATGTGCCAGCTGTTCTGTACCATAATACTTACTCTGTCTAATGGAATAAAGGTTGTAGTGGGAATTTCTTTAAACATGCAAAGGAAAGAATGCGAGATGATCTCATTGCATACTGCAGATAATAAAGGACACCTACATCATATACTCTGTTTCCTCCTTACTTTTGTGCTCTTAACTTTGTTAAATACGATTATACAAAATTGCTTAGAAACAAAAAACAGTCTTGAAAAGTTTTACGTTCCTATCTGCTTTGTAACTTTTCACAGATTTCTCCTTTTAGAGCCTAAAATCTTAAAATACCTCAGCCAGTGGTCTTGACTGGTGCTTAAAGACAAATGGCATAGATAATTGAGAAAACCTGTTCTACATGAAAAGAAATGACTGGTCTTTCTTTCCTCTGTAGGATAGTCAGATTTGGCATCTCTAATAATGTAAGAGTTACAAACAAACAAGTTACTAAAAATTAATCTCTGCACTAAAATTCCTATATGACTAATAGGAAGAAACCCTTTCATACAGTGCTATAAATATTAGTGGTAGAACTAAACATTTCTAATGACGGGTTAAACTAAAGAAACATGTTGAAATTTATGTACAACAAACACTAATGTGACAAGTATCTTTCACCAGCTGAAAATCTCTAGACAGAATGTTAATCTAATGCCATAGTTTGATCCTGGACATAATCACAGCACAGTTGGTGAGACCAAATCTCATGTGCAACCTCTACAGTCCTAGGGTGGATCAGAACTAGATTTGTGCCCTTGACAAAGCTAGAAAACTTCCAGCAATGAAGATCTACCCACCTCTTCTGGGTATTCCATTCCAGTGCTGAAAATTGCTACACCTAATGTCAAACCTTACCTGCAGCTTGTGGTGGATGTCACTTGCAAGGTCATCTACCAATGAGAAGTAGGATCTTCTTCAATTTATAGCTACCTTTCAAATAGCCACTGGATGGTATTGTAGCCTGTTCTTCAGCAATCAACACCCACAAATTGCTGCAGGAATTCTACAATACTAAAGTAGTAACAGCACCAAAAGGAGAGAAACTATTAGGAAAACATGAATACAAACAATACATACAAAATGCAAAGTAATGAACAAACTAAACTTTGGTGGTTAAATATAGTGTTTTATATGACAAGTTTCTACATGCTAAAGCCAGGATACTTTCTCTTTAAACTTCTTTTCAGAATTATTTCCTGAAAAGTCTTCCTTAGGGAAGAGCTACACAGAGATAGCAACCTGGCAAGGAATTGACCTCACACTCAGGGAATGGAAGGATTTTTACCTTGTATGTGGTTCTTGAGCAGCATCATGGTATTCTCCACTGCCGTCGAGGCAATGTGCCCAGTGGCACAAATCAGTCTGGTCTGGACAAATTAAAAATAATCTCATATAAGAGTCCTATTTATGAAACTGCTACGTTATGAAAATTTGATCTCTGGGTCTGAACAATGGAACTGAGCACAACCCAGATCACTGCAGGAGCAGATGGTTGTGTTAGCAGCTTTGAGATAGGTTTTAGGCATTTATTCACCATCTGCCTGCACAGCATTTTCTTAAAATTTGCTAAATACTGCTTATTGCCAGTAAAGCTTATGAACTTTGTGAGACAAGTTACTGAGTCTCATGCTTAATCAAACGTTATTTTAAAGGTGAGTTGTTAATCAGATAACTTGAGAGGGTTGTGATCAATGTGTCCTCTACATTCTCCACAACTACTTTCTTAAAAAGAATTTCTCTAACTCATCCCTTTGCTTTCTTTATATAATCTTATAATAAAATGTGCAAAATAAACCCTTTATAGCTAGCCGCCAGAGGTTTCTTAATGACAATTTTTTATTCTATTTCTTTTTTTAAAATGTGTGAAAGTCAATAGTGCTTTAAGTACTCACAAATATTTTGACACCTGTTCTTTCATTTTCTTTCTCATTTTAATAGAGTTTTTCCTCATAAATATAACAATTGTTTCTGTTTTAGATGAGTCAGTTGCAACAAAATGTCTTTTTTCAAAGCTTTTTCCACTGAGAATCATTTTGTTTGTAATCAGGGGAATCAGCTGGGAGCTACAGTTTTGATAAAGCATCTGTGAGCTCTGCTGTAACTGATTAATATAAATTTCTAGATATATCTCAGGAAGGAGTTTAGAGAAGGTTAGCATTGAAAAAATAATGTTGTTACATTGTATATCCACAACCGATTTGATTTTGCGTACCTCTAATTCCTATGCCAGATTCGGTTTTGGTTTTGATGTCTGTGCTTACTATTATTACAAACATTTGGTCTTTGTTCATCACTGTCCTCTGATCCTATTACAAGGCTTTTGCATTTTCAATTAAAAATTGGTTTATTTGGCCATGTTTTCAAGAAAAGGATGCTAAATATTTTCCATCCTTTCTTAAATAAATGCATTAAAATTAACCTATTTTCAAGAACTGTAGTTTTATGTCATACTAACTATTGGACTAATTCAGAGTGAACACCTGAGGTTCAAATTTCCTCAAAGGTGATTTGTCAGTAGTTTAATTTCATAAGCTCATTATGATTTTTAATTATTTCTGTCCATAACTCAGAACTGTCAGGTTTTTTCACCTGGCCTGAAAAAAACAAGACATATACAGCATTTCCTTTCTGAGTCATAGTAGCAACACTGTCCAGGCACCTCACTGACGACTTACTGTACAGCTCTGCAAAATGAAGATTAACAGTATCATGAAAAACATTTTCCCTAGTAGGATTATCTAGAGCTTTCTGTACATGCAGTTGATAGTCATCTGTGTCTGCATGAAAGCAGAATCTGCCTTTACTTCAGTTATTAGACATGCTTCATTTCTGTTCCCTCAGTCTATAGTGAAATTTCTTATTACAGTATTTCTTGCAGCAAGAACAATTTTCCCCATCAACATCTAATATTCCTCTCTATATTCCTCTGGGGCTTCTTCCTTACCTGTAGAAGTTGTCAGCAATCCTTCATATTTATTTTTTCCAGAAGTCTATTCTTTCAGTTTTTTTCACCAAGCTCATTTTATCCTGTCTCACACTAGCTGCAAAGCTCTTACTGGTTTTGATCATTTCAGGTTTATTTTTGAGTTTCTTAGCTTGACTTTCTGTGTCTTTTTATATGATTACCTAGGCTTGTGCTTTTATTAAGGAAATGGTGTCTTGTGTCTGAAATACTGAATGAGATTATCTGGACCCTGTTTCCACTTCTGTCAGAAAGCTTCTCTGCTATCTGTCTTTTTTGTCCCAGTGCCCTTGCATTAAGGTGAGGGAATAGCATTCTCATTTCTGGGCATTATATGATATATACTTCACTAACAACTGTGATGACAGTGAAATGCCATTATCAGCCTTCTGATTTGACTTTCAAAACACATTAGGCTTTTCATGTCCATTTAATGAGAAAGAATTTAGCATTAAGATTACTTGACCCATCACAAGACATTCTTGTTGCTGTTTTCACTTTGCCATACTCCAGCCATTTTGATTGAAATATTCAGCTTGGTACCCTCTCTCAAAACCCAAAACCGACAGAAAAAAAAACCAGTTCAACTGTTCTTAGAGCATAGGTAGGAAGTCTATTGTATTTTGACCAGTTTTTGTATTGCTATTACTACTGCTACTACAAGATACAAGATCTTCTTCTGTGGGTACACAACCTTCTATTTTTTATTTCTCAGATTTCCAGCACTTGATTTTACAGCCTTAATTTGTTCTTTTAATATAGTTCTTTTCATATGCAAATAAAAATCTAGTCACAAAGTTAACAAAATGCTTTCTCTGCTCTACCAAATGCATTAGGGTGAAAAAAATCAGTAATTCTTTGTCAGTAAATTGTTTCCAAGCCATGCAATGGAGAGCAATATAGACAAATAAGACAGGGCATATAGTGGGCAATAATGCTGTGCATACACATTATTTTAATAGATGTTTCCTATTAATAAGGCTACTTAGCTGTTCATTTAATGTATTCTTTTTTTCCTTCCCAAGAAGCAGTATGCCTTTTTGATTCGGTTCTACTTTAATATTTTATAACCACATTAGTTAGGGGAAAATTTTATTAGAAGGAAATTCTTGAAGGTGAACAGAAAGATTCTAAAGAAGTATCTGCCAGCACTTAATGACAGTGGAGTAGAACAATACTCAATACTGTTCCACCTAGATAGGAAAGCGTTTATAAGAAGCAGTTGTTAAGAAACAGAATAGAACAATTAGTTAGCAGCATTGAGTTGCAAACTGGTAAAGGGGTTTGTCAAGGTTTTTCTGCCCTCTAGGCTAATATGAGAGACAGATTTCTTAAACTTTTATCCATTGTGCTGGTTTCTGGATCATGTTAGTGGCTTAATTTAGTTTTGTTCTTGTGTTAAAAACTGAAGATAAAAGCAATGTAAGCAAAGAAGAATATTTGCTAGTTTTACTCAAACACGTCAAAAATAAAATAGAATTGTGTTATGGTTTGTTTTGTAAAGAAGCTGGTGACAGCATTGACTGATACTATTTAGATATTCAGCTTCAGCTCTTCTGGCTTCCAAATGAAAATGTATAAAATTCAACCAGCTAGTGAAAAAGATTATGATAACAAATTGTAAAGGATATTCTGCAGAAAAGGGTTTAAAATAACTACTTGCTGGCAGTGGTGATTAATGGTGAGTAAGCATCAAAAATATGTGCCTGTAAAAAGAAAAAAGCTAAAACTAAAAACAACACCCAGAGTAAATGGGCCCCAGAGGGTCCAGCTTGAGCATAAAAGAATGAATCCACATTGTTGCTGGCCTTACTGGAGCTCTCCACTGATTCTCATGCATACTCATAGTCTTTTAACAATAGGCTTGTACCATCTTTGACAACATGAGCTTCTGTTTCAGCTTCTAAATACTATTGCAGAGAATAATAATGTAGTCTTAACCATGGGTGTGAGCGTTTCTTGGGAAAAAAATGGTAGGATCAGGAGGAGCAACTGTAAGAAATCTATGTAAGAAATAGGTGTGCAATGCAGAACACTTCTCATTCCTCAGACCAACAAGACTTCTTTTCTCTCTTCGTTGTTCTTTAAGAACATTGTTATTCTAAATGTCTTTCCAAGATCACAGGTACTGATTGAGAAAGAAAGAATCAAAACACGAGTTCATAGTTCAGCCACCCGGTCCTGAAAACATAAATAAGGATTTGGTTCTTTTGGCTGATGAATAAGTTCCTTAACCTTTTATAAATGGGCCCATAGCTGTAAGGTATCAGAAAAAGAGATCTTAATTTGTCACCATAGAGGAAAGCCTTTTCAATTACAGTAAAGCCTATCACATGCTTATACCTGTTCCATTGAGCTGGTAGCCATTTAGTCCCAGAGATTCAACAAGTCTTGGCTGAATCAATTCCACTGCAGCTTTTTCTTCGACCCTTCTTCAGTTAATCCAAGTTAGTACAAATCACAGTGATTGTCCGCAGTATCTTATTTCCTGGCTGGCTGAACCTTGAATGAATTGAGAAACTCATGAGAAAAACTCTATTCAGGAGAATTTAAGATCAGCTATCTGAAGCGCTTATATAGGTGCTTACAGCCTTTCGAAGCAAATAGAGGGAAAATGGGAGATTTTGAATAGTTTTTTTTCACAGTAATATTAGGATTATTTACAGCTCAGAACTTAAAATAAGAGTAGGCATAAAAAAAGCAATAAAATAAACAGCATTCATTTTTAAGCAACAAAAGCATATTATGTCTATGAATGACTGGAAAAGCTATGAAGACTTTTTAATTCAGTCTGAAGTAAGGAATAGAATATCATTATGTTGAGTAAGGTTACTTTCCAACTCACTGTGCATCAGATTCCATATCAGTAATCATATATCTACAATTTATGTTTTATATACTTTGATCCCCTTCTTTTATTCCTTAATTTTGTTTCTTTTTTTATGAACCTTACAACATAAATGAAACTATTCAGAAAATATGATTATCTCCTTTTAAATGTATGTCAATGGGAAGCAAAGATCAGAGTTTGATATAAAAGCATGGGATAGGAATTGAAGGGATGAAGCGATATATTCAAGGATGAACCTTCAGTGCCTCTGTCCAACTGCTACTTTGAAAAAATGACTGTTATTGAATGTAATAAGCTGAAAAGTAAAAAAAAACCAAAACAGTTTTTAAATCCTTGTTATATAATTTATGACAGGGAGAAGTCTGACCAAGTTAGAGAAGAAGGAATATATCAGAATTTTCCTCCTTTGAGTGGCAGGATATAAGGAAATTCCTGTAGTAACTAGAAGTCTTTACTAGCCAGTCATGATTTAGTAGTTTTCTTTTGTTTGATTAGCCTTTAAAAATGTTTAGTTTAGGTCTTTTCAGATTGGTAAATGACTGTAGAAATATTTTAATTTCTGTTAAGTAAATACAAATCCATAATAAGAATCCTAGATGGCACCCTAAAAATTGGTCATCCTTGCCTTTCAGGTTGTTCATAGGGATCTGTGCAAGTTTTCAGTTCTGATTCTTAAGAATTACTGAATTCGTAGGGTGCTATATTAAGCATTTCTTACTGCAACAGCAACAAGCTGGTAGTGAATGGAACCACTATAAAACACCTCATTAGCACTTAAAACGAGGTACAAATGCTTCTGATCTAGGTGGTTGTAAACTCAGTCTCATTTGAACATTATATTAGTATTTACACGTGTGTGTTCAGAAAATTTATGTTTTAATTTGGAAATAGAGCCGTAACTTGATTCTTTTGTTTGCACATTGTAATGCTTTGAGATAGATGCAACTCTGACAGTTGCATAAACTTTTAAAACCAGCATAAATTAAAACAAAAATCATGCATTCAACAGTATGCTTGAGCAAAAATTATCAAAACGCTTGCAAACAGTGAAATAAAATATTCTCATCTCAAGTTAACTGAAGATATCTAAAACAGTTCAAAAGCCCTCTTGCTCACCACATATTGCAAGTTGTTTAAATTTTGTAAATAATCAGAATTTGATGAAATGAGATAGATATTTGTCCATAAAAAGAATGCCAAATATTTTGGGTGTAATGTGGACATTTTGTAGAATTTTGCAGAATTTTTGTAGAAGTTCACATATGTGTCAAAGCATCAGTAAATTTAATGATGAGTACAGATAGTGTTACTATAACTTCTATTTTATTAACCATTTATATTAAATTCAATGTATATATTTGGGCTTTCCTTTGCTGACAGCATAGTAGATGTTTTTTAATCAATGGATTGATATATGAAAATCATAGAGTGTGTAGAAAAGAGACAAAGAAGACAGGAGACAATGAGAAGCAGAGCTATGAAGTTACACACTTAAGTATGTGCAGGTTATTGCTCAAACAGACAGTGTTTATTTCATGTATGCAATATATCTTCTTGAATAATTGAAGAATTCATCATGATTTAGATTGCATTATAGATGGATTTTATTGTGTTGTCCTTAAAAATAGAAAAGGTTGTCCTGAGATACTAATGACTTTTCAAAGGACTTTTAAAAAAAAATGTAGCATTTTATATTACTAACAAGGTTACTTGTTGCTGATAAAGTAAATATCTTAGAGAAGTACATTACTTTGGAAGAGATGTAAACACTCCGGCTTTGAGGCTGTAAACTTAGGGTTTCGAAGTGCACATAAATATTGAATGAAGGAGACTCAGACTGATGCTGAACCACTGCTCTGGTATTGCAAGCCCAATAGGAAAATTTAATTAATCTATAGACATTTAAAATGATCATGATTTCCCTGTTTTTCAGTGAAAACTATAACTTGTGGTTATGGGCCAGGAAAAAAGCTAACTCATGTCAACCTTTATTTTAGACATTTAAATCTCTGACTGTCATTGTGGAGTATACTTTCGGTTCTTGCTGTGATGTTTATGCAGAGATAAGTCACAAAAGGAGATCAGATTTGTTTTCTTCTTTTTAATGTGCAGTTCTTGCTCAAGAGGATATTTTGGAGTAAACTTCAGCTTTTTCTTGAAAATGGCAGCAGTTTGGTTTTGTTTATACTCCCCTTTATTCTGAATAGACAAAAGTTTCATGACTAGTGACTACCTATCCTCTAAGGTTTCTGAGAAAGAAAAGAAAAGATAGCTGCAGTCTTTCCATGTGAATTCCTGTTTTAAGATTTTTGCATCCTCTAATGTAGTAAGAGTGGTTTCAAATATTAGTTTTTAATATTATGACACATTTTAAAGTTTTAAATTTTGTTAATTTGGGTATGATATTGATTTATAAAATGACACCCAAATTCTATGAAATTCTTTCAGGCAGGATTTGTTTTTTTGAACGTCAGACATGGTCATTTGAATACCATTCCCTGCCCCTAAATTTAGGACACCGTTCTACACACATATCTTGAGTAAACTCATTGTTTATGAATCTTTTCTGCTGAAGGCCCAGCCTTAAAATTTGCCCTGTAACTAATGGAGACTCTTGAAATTTAATTATATTCTTCTCAAAGGAAATTCTGTAGAGCTTTTTAAGTGGTGTGATATATGATACTAAATAATGTGGTATGCAGTTCCCTGATCCCAAATATCTTTTTTTTCCCCATTCCTATTTACCTCAAAGTCACTCTCCAGAAGTTTTTTTCTTTATAGTGAACTTTTTGAAAAATTGATACTATCAAAGCTAATTGTTCTGCTTCTTAAAGAATCTTTAGTTTCATGAAGCCACCAAAACCAGCTAAGGATGCAATATAAAACAAGGTTCAGTTCGCTTACTTATATTGATTTACTTGATGTTGTACACATTAAGTATTCAGGTAACCTGAATGGTGTCTGTATTCTATTGTTGTTGTAAAAGGTAAAATTCAAAGTCTTGAGATTCATTGAGTGTCCAAAATACTATCTTTATATAATTTAAAAAAATCAGAAGCCAAAAGGGCTGTTATACAAAGTGGTTGTGTTATTCAAAACTGGTTTGACATCATTTAAAATTCAGAGTTTTTCATGAAATGGTCCAGATATGGAAGTTCCCTTTAGTTTGATATGATGTCCTAATTCAAACAAAGTTATGATTAGTATGAATGCTTATAGCTGAGAAGAAGAGAGAAAAGGAACTCTCCATCTATATATAGTTCACTACGTGCTTTGATTTTTTATACATGTTTTTTCACAATGGAACACAAAATGAGGTCAAAGTGATTTTCTCTTATCCCTTCCGACTCTCCTTCAGATTTCACATAATTTTTACCATGATGCATAGCATGTTCTGGGGCCACTGAAGATCTTCTTCACAAATACTCTTTGTAAACATTAACAATATGTTGGCAACCAGAGTTGACCTTGTCGTATATCTCTTCGGGCTACAGCACTCAGCTCCTTCACAGAAGCAAATTAAGGGCAAATATCAATTCTCATTTTATTAATTAAACTGTAAACAACAAGAAGAAAAATCATCCTAGAATAACTATAACATTTATGGTTAAACCCATGAAAGCTTTGAATTCATTAAAATAATTTATTTTTAGAGCTTTTCAAACATTAATAAGAAGTTTAAAAGTATATTGCCTCTCTTTTTAAGCTGCAGAACCATTAGATCATTTAATTAAAATTGTTACACTGCAGAATATATAAGCTCTTCCCATGAAATCGGGAATATGAACACTTACTGTTTACAGAAAAACGAACCAAGAAGGGCTGCTAGTGATGAATGCAAGGAAATGAAATATTTCTTCTTATGAAAATGTAAAAACTGGAGAATAACAAGGTGATGAGAAACCTAGAACATGGACTTGTTAAGACAAATCCTGTCTAATCAATTTGGTTTTCTTCTGTTACAGAACAATGGATTTGATTAATAAGAGACAATTCTTTGAAAGATTTATTTTCTGAAGTAAGAATCTTGCATAAAAGGACAATTTATCTCAATGGAATTGCTATAATATTGATGAATAACTGGGTGAAAAACTCTAGTAAAAGAAAAGTGCCAACTGGAAGTGAAGAAATGGCAATCTTTACCATGTTAAGTATGCACATATTCAATGTTTTCTTAAAAAGAACCATAATATACTGCTACATCTGAAGTGGAGAGGATTGTAAAGACTTTGAATGCCATTAAGAAGAAAATATGATCCTAATATTAAATGATGAAATGCTCCAAGGATCCAAGGAAGAAAATTTCTTAAGAAAGCACGAAGTATTTCTATATGACAGAAAACATCATCTCCATAAGGAGGGTGGAGGAAAATAGGCAGGCAACAACCGTTAGTCTTAAAGTAGTCCATAAGTTTAACACTGGACAAAAGGTGATGAAAAAAGTGGTCTGTAAGTAAAAAAAGAAAAGGGGAAAAAAAAGGTCTTTGATTACACAAGTTGTAGGGAAAAAAACTCCATAAAATACAGAAACTATCAGACTGCAATTTTGCAAGAGAAGAGTATTTCTAGGAACAAGAAAGAGTCCCCTCTTATCATAGTGCTGTGTAATTATAAAACAAATTACAAAAAAAAAGCTTTTGGCAGATGGTGTTTCAGTTCTTGTGGAGGTGTCTTTTGAAACAATAACATAATTCAAAAGAACACTGAAGCAACATGAACAGAAAAATATAAACAAAGAGAAAACAAGAAAAACAAGGTAAAAAGCAAAGTTTGAAAAGACAGTAGATGGTAAGCCAGTCTTTTGATATTTTCCTCCATTAGGCCTAATTTATTTCTAGTGGTCCTGTGGGTACCTCCTTCAAAGACACACATGTAACCCTAGAAACACGCACTCTCCACCCATGTCCATCCACACATGTTAATTCACATGCTGAAATATCACGTGTGCTGCTATCCATGTGTTTTCACAGCTACGGTTTTAGCATTGCTAGATCAGAAGATTCCTCTGGGTACGTCTTTGTCTCACAGATACCAATTCAAAAGCTATTCACTTATTAGCAACAGCTCCAGAATCCACCCCAGCTATACTTAAAAAAGTCTTATCTTCATACTTGATTTAATGTACTAGACAAACATAGGTAAAAATAAGGTATGCATCTATTTCATTTTAATACTCATAAAGTTTAAAAAACAATGACGAAACCATTATGTCTTCTCTGATCACCCTACAGATACTTTTTATTAGCTATATGCAGCCTTAGCTATTATTGTGTCCTTTGATCAGACTTCATAAACACCATGGACAGAAGTCTACATGTTCCAGTTTGTTGTGTTTTCTGTCTCCTTTGCAGGTTTTCTGGTTCCTCTTTACAGATCAATATCTACTTAGCAAAAAGAAAGGTTTCATGAATTCTGTACAGAGGGGAAAAAGTCAATTTGTTAGAGAAATATTGCCTCTCTGTCAGAGGAGTGTGATCTTTATCAGCAGACATAGGGTAACTATTCCGTAGTCAAGTATATCTTGATGCTGGGAAGCAGACCCTGGTGAAATAATAGGTGACAGGTATTAGTACATGGTTTGGAAAGAGCATGAATAGGAAGAGTCTTGATTTGTTGGTTGAGGAGGCTTTGTCTTTTTGCATTGTGTTTGTGCCTGACATCAAAATGTAAGACACAGTTTGGTTTCTTTTGTGGTGATACTTCTTTCCTATAAATACACCTGATCCAAGAACTTTCTGAAATATCTTCCTTGCCTTTGGATTAAACTGGCTGCAAATGATTGATTTCTATGTTAGAAGGGAGATCTAATTCTTAGTGCATTTAATTTGCACATACTAAGCCAAATATTAAATAGTTACATAACATATTGGTCCATCCAGATTAATTTCAGAAAGAAGATTTGAGTTGTGAGTGGCCAAACTTGAAGGTTCCTACTCTCTTTTATTCATGATCCAAGTTTGAACCATCTGATCTCAGAAGAGCAGAAGTCATTGGAAATTGTGTCTCTCAAACTCCAGGATGTGTTTGCTCTGAATATATTTTTAATTTCTCCAAATCTTCAGAAATTACATTCAGGTTTCACAGGGATTTTTTCCTGTCTGTGAACTATTACTGATTATGAGTACTCGGAAACTGCACTAAACAATTTCAGCGTAGTATTTTTCTAGTGCAAAAGGATGAAACCCCTCATTAAGATTTACAAATAATAAGAAAGAAGGAAAATTATAATAAAATCTCTTTTCTCTGAAAAATAATATAATTTTTTGTCTTTTTTTTTCCCATCTAAACTACATGAAAGCATGCTCTAAGCATAGGACTCTGATACCACGGGTTTTCATCCAGAAACATATCCATGGCAAAGAATTAATGGTGTTAATTATCAGTAATATTAAATGACAAGGTAGCAAGCTTTATAACTGCAGTTAAATTTCTGTACTTGTGTTCAGGAAAGCTTTTAATAAGGCCAAGTATAAAAAAAACTGTTTGTTTTTCTGCGTGAGAACTTTCAGCAAGTTATGTAGACCTAATATGAAAAACTATTCTACCATACCATGCATTTCAAATGTAATGTCTAGGAGTTTTAAAAATAAAGTTTTGATTTTTACCTGTCTCCATTCAGTATGAAAGGATAAAAGGGAAAGCGTGAGAAGGGAGGGTCTAAGTTCAGGTTTTCAAAATCTCATATTTCATACTTATTTAAGAAAACCAAGCCAATGTCAGATCACATCTGATGCCTTTTTTATTGAGTAGTTTCACAATTTAGGTAAAGAACTGATATGCAGATTGGACAAATGGCCCTAGTATGTGGCCTGGTTCATCATTATTTTCATTACCAATGTCTACAAGGGGTTTGAATGGAAGACCTTGATAAGCAAGTGGCGACTACAGTATGAAATTACTTGAAACTGAAAATGATACTAGCACAAAAGAAACCTGTCATAGTCTACAATAGATATGGAATCTGTTTTACAGTTAACCTAAGTGGTAGTCTAACTATCTCCTTTTGGTGTGCAACGCTTGCCTTGCAATTGATGCAACTGGATATGGTAGCAAGGTATTAGTATAGTATTTCTCAGACACAGGAGCTGAAGAGTGAACAGAAAAAGATGAGGGAGAGAGAGTTTCAGAAACTGGTGCTGCATTTGATCCATATTTTTGTCAAACACTTAAGCAGGACAGGTAGGCTTTTAAACCAGCCAACTCAACTATCTACAGCTAGTTTTAAACCATGGATAATTCATTGCCCATATCTCTGTACTAGTTAGGCATAGCATAAAGATTACAAAAGAATTTGAATTACTTACTGTTATTTTCACTTTACCACTTTTATCTTGGCTGTACTTTTAAGCCTTCCCAATTGGCATGCATGGTATCTAAGCATAAAGCAATTTAACTAATTCAGGATGCCAGATTACCAGTTGCCTTTCTGCTGAAGGTTTCTCTGTTGATGTGGGACTGACAATTCCAGCCTTTTACCTCAGTGCCTCCTACGTAATGCAAGTAATGTCTTCACACTTATCGTCTATTTTAAAGTAATGCTCACAACATAAGTGACAAGCAATTGTTTGTTGTTATTAGCCATTAAGCCTTGAAAGCTATTATATGTAACTACTCTCACATACCTGGATGAAGTGTATCACAGCTGTTACACTTCAACAGAAGCAATGAATGGAAACCCAGAACTTGTGCTTTGATTGTATGCTAGCAAATTCATAACTGCAGTACTCAATGGTATCACAAACAACAATGATTCGGTGTTTTCAATATCTTTGTGAGTTATGGAAATATGACCTCCAAAGTGCACGTAGGAAACTGGTGCACAGAGAAATCAGAGGACCTCCTGACTTTTACAGTGTGTCTGTAGTAGATTGAGGAAGGCAGGAAGAGTTTCCAAGTCCATTACCAGGCATCTTCAGCAAGTGCTGGAGGTTAAAGCACATCTTGATGTAGGCATAGCCCACAAACAACTCTCACCAAACATTTGCCCAGTCCCACCCCATTGCAGCTCTGTATGAGGCTGTCTCCACTCTTGTACTGTTTTTCTACCCTGTTCCTCTTGTTCCTGCAGTTCATTCTGTAAGTGTTTTGCGCCACCACAGTCACTAGAGCAATAGTGTCCTTCACCAGGATGGAGCTTAGGAAAAACAGCACAGCCTCATGAATTTTATAAAGTCCAACCAGACTAGTCAGAAATGCTTCAATCCAGGTTTTCTTATGAATGTGCCTCTATGCCTCTATGCTGACAGAAATTCTTGCATTCTGTATAAGGCCCCTGAGAAATACCACAGTGACTCAGTCATCTTATATCCATATGATGCATTCAAACACCTCATCTGCTTATTCTGGGGTTCCTGGAACTTATGGGTTTTCCTTTAATGTTTAATCTCAGATTCCTTTACACCACACAATGTTCCTGAAATAAAGTAGGAAGTATTTTTTCTGAGCTACCTTAAGAGCAGAGGAAACTGAAAAAAGCTGCCATGGTACCCTGGCTATGGAGAGGAAAAACTCATGTATATGAGAAGCTCAAATTTTCTGTTTATAGGGCAACCATTCAGATAGGCCCTTGAGAGCTGCTAAAGCTCTTCACCAGACCTGCTAGAACAGATGATGCAAGTAATAGCAAAGCAGTCAGATGAAATAGGCTCTGAAACTCATAAATCAGATGTGGACACTATGATTCATATTACTTACTTTTGTATATGTTATGATGGAATTGCAATGCCTTGCAATGTGAAACATGTAGGCTTTACAATTTACAGGTTTTCTCCTCCGTTTGTAATGCATATATGTCAATTTCTTCACAAACCAATGACAACAGAGTAGACAACATTTTCCTCGTAATCTTACAAATTTCATTTAAATATGAGGAAACATAGCTTGGGGTTTTTTTAACAGATTTCAGCAACCACATCACAGGAAGGCACAACAGTGCTTTACAGACTGATGTGTATTTGTTCCCACATTTCTCCATGGTCTTTTGACATCCAGATTTAATGGTACATTTTGACTCTATACGTCACTAATAAGTAAACATTTTTCTTTTATGGACTCATACATTTTTTCAAAGTTTTTTTTAAAGTTGTCCTACTATAAATATTAACATAACTCAATGTTGTGCATAGTCTTTAAAGTAAGAGGTACAAAAAAAGTCCTATTTATAAATCTGGCTCTGTTTGAACTACTACAATAAATACCTTGTGTTAAATTATGTACTTCTAGAAATTTCTGTTTAATCTCCACCACGGCATTTTTGCATTTTAGGCTACCTGCATCTTTTGAAGTGATTTCATTTTTCAATCACTTCCTACTACTTTTTATCTTCATCTTGAGCCATTCCACTATAAAGACAAAAAAAAGCCTACATAGCACAGTTTTAGCTAGTAATTAATAAAATCAGTTCTTCTTTTGCTTGTGTAACCATATATCAAAAGGAAAACAATTATTGCTACTGCTTCTTAGAATATCATCAAATTGCTCTCTGAACTACAGTCTTTGCTCCAACAAGGGATGAAATGCGAAACTGAGCTTTACTTTACGGATGATTTTCCCCACTTCTTGTCATGCACTTGTTTGACTTTTAGGATCTTCTTATCCATATAAGAAATAATTTTATTTTTTTTTTATTTCTATTTGAACTTTATTCTGTGAGGTGTGAAAGTAATTGCTGCTGTATATTTAGGTATCAGTACTGCCCATGAGAGACATTATTATCCTTCCAAGGGCCCTTGTTTATCTAATGTAATCCCCTTGAGACACTTTAGAAATTAAAATGAGTGACTAGATGCTTTAATGGTTTAGTTTATACACTATTTAAACATTACTTAGGCAATGCTTTCATTTGGACAAATTTGCTTGAGCATAATAGACATTCCCCAGTTTTCCCTTGAAAATTTCAATTTTTCCACAACATTCTCTGCCTTACCCAGTGATTTGCATACAGCATGAGTCATGCACCTCTCTGTGTTCATAGTTACACCAGTGATAGGTGAAACTTTAAAGGTCCAGTGTAAAAGACAACTGAAAAAACTCTATGTAACAGAGTTCCACTTAAAATGTTCAGATCTTGCAGGTGTACAAAAATGAGTTAAAGCTCAGAACAATAATCTTTGTTGTACTACTAAGGTAGACTGGTATATTTTTCTGTAATTCTGCTCCTGGTGTGCGCCACAAACTTTCAGAATTTCTTGGTAAGAACAACAGCAGAGTTTAGTGGGAAGGATAATCTCTATTAGCAGCACAGCTACTGTAATATGAGGCTGATTCTGCCTGCCTCTGTAATATAAAGAACACTGCACAAATACTTAGAAGATAATTATATGTGTTATTTATGTATTAACTATCCACACTGAGCATATGTTATGAGAATATATTCCTCTTTGAGCAAGGTATTTTGACATTCCATCAGTTTGCAGAAAATTTACTTGACTATTCCAAGAAAATTGGCAAATTTTACTGATATTATTGTTCATAGATTTATATGCGTCTCACTTTTCTTTTGTCCCTTTAAAAAGGGACTGGAAAGATAAAACAGGTAGTACTTCTCCACAAGAGGTGTTTTTTTTTCATTCAAGCATATGTGTATTTTGAATGAAAAAACACTGTATCAGAGGCACTAACTCGAACTGAATGTAGTTACTTGGTATTATACTGCTACAAAGGTAATTCAGACTTTGTAAATGCTTGCTGGAAATGCCAAACAGGAGGTTAGCTATCAAAATCCATTTCAAAGTAGAAATTACAAATTAAGTGAACCCATTCCCGTTTGCCCGAAGACAGAATGCAAACTGAAACGAATGCGTATTTTGTATATGAACTGTTTGTTCTACAAGTATTTTGAAGCTATCTATGAAAAAAAATAAATCCAAAGTCTTGCTGAGACTAAACATAACACCTTTCCCAGGACACTTACAGAGGGAATCTCTATTGACTACAGTAGTAAGGAGGAAGAGGTGTATCTATTATATATGGGAGATTGTGTGAGACAGAAAGATGCTGCTGGTTGCTTCTATCCGCTTGACAGTGCTCTGTTAATAGACTTCCATTCCTTCTGGAACTTCATGATTATAACCTGCTTGGCACATCTCTTGCACTTCTAGCCACAGGCTGGCTGTAGTTTAAAGACAGTAGATTGTTGTTTTGTGCTTTTACTTTGAGCTCTGCTCTTTGTTCTCCCTGGGGGTTTTTCTTATCTTGGTAAGAGTAGCGACACAGAGACAAAAGCTTATCCATGCACATATATTAATCCATAAGTATGCCCACATGCACAGAGTTGCATAGGTTAAAGAATAATAGGGAATAAAGGCCCAAAGAATTACAGAGTTGAAATGTTGGAACAGAATTTCAGCAACTAGGCACAGGTAAGGCCAACAAATCCTCACAAAAGCTATATCTCCTTTTGCATGGCATTTAGTTCAAGTCACGGAACATGTCTATTTGTGGGTTTTGCCTTGAGAATGAGTGCTACCCCAAAAGCTCCACAGAATCCCATCAGTTAATATTAACCTTAGCAAGGAAAATGTTTTAAGGGCTTTTAAGCACCTTGAGCTGGTGATAATCTGTGTATTTCATGCTGAGGTTATGAAACTTAGATATAAACATTTTCCTTGTTGGTGGGCCTCTTTAGGCATAAAAACTCTGGTATCATCATATAAAAAGAGTATTTTAATACACATTTAAACTCCTTACGCCTTTAAATAATTTTTATAAGGGATTGTGTTTCCTTAAAGCCTTGGATTCTGGGCTACACAGTTGGACCTCCCACTAAGTACTGCAGGTGAGGTCTTCAGCTTGTGTAAATCACTGTAACTCCTCTCATTTAAGAAAGGAAAACATCCAAATTATTGACCTACAGGGGTAAATACCCCAACTGTCATCTGCTCAAGCTGTTTATGTCAACTAAAGTGCTTTTCAAAGTAAGTTTATTTTTAATTAGTGCATTTATGTAGCTATACTCGTTACTGGTGATTGGCTGATTTACAATAGTGGAAGACGTGGCTTGTTCAGAATGTACTTTGCTGCACTGAACACATGGCATTACAAGCTTGTAACTATCATTTTGAGGCCCTGATCACATTTTATTTTTGACAAATTTCCCGTAGTGGCTACTGTTACAAAAGGCTAAAAGGATTATGGAGCATGTGATTTATTTTTATATTGTTTTTTATTTTCTTTTGCTGCAAGTTATCTTCCTGCACTGAAGTACAAATGGGTTTATTTTTCCCTTGTGAATATTTTGTAGAATTAGTATATTTAAAATTTCTTCACATATATTTGTTTCTCCACTATTAGTAAATCTTTTGTTTGAAATCAATTTTGCCTATAGTTATATGGGAATCTTCTAACACTGCATGAAACATACACAAAGTGTGTGGAAAGGGAGGATGAAAAGAAGAGGGACAACAAGCACAAATTCAAAGGCATTAATATTGAAAAGAGATCATGTTTAAGTAATTATTTGTTTGTCTTGATGATTTTTTTCCCACTGCTGACTTTTAAATGTTTCATTCTCAATGTATTTCATTCAGAGTCACTGAATTTTGGGAAATAGATTAAAGGTTAGATTTAATATTTTATTCATTATAAAAAATGAGACTATATTGAAAAGAACAGTGATGAACAGTGAACGTAAAAATCTCCATGATACAAGCTCAATACATCAAAACATCATCTCCTCTGTGTAAAAAATTGAGTCATTAGGAGATCAATGATAAAAAGAGGCAAGTGGAAAATGCAAGAACTTTCTGGAATGTTATTAAAACTTGCTTTTTCAGTGTTTTTTGAAGAAGGAGACTTCAGAACATTATTCTGTACAACTTCAGTAAAGTCATGGGAAGGACACGGATGTTAGAATTCAATCATTTTTACTCACAGCGTTTTTTAGCCAGAAACTGTCTTCTGAAGTCTGAAAAAAATATGAAAATGTGTCAACGTTTATGTCCCTTTTTTACAAAAATTAATATAAAGGTACTTGGCAATATTCCTATAATTCTAATGAAAAATTGCAATGGACAGAGGGAAGACTTAAAACAGCAGCAATGCAGATCCCAATGACTAGGCAAATCATTTTTATCTTCTATGAATAAAGGTTTTTCTTGACAAAATCTGCCAGTCATAGGAATTTTATGTTGGTAATTTTTCCTGCTGAAGTAATACACGATTCAGCAAAATATCTAAAGTCATACTGAACTGGACTAAAATTTTTTTGTAAAGGCACTTAAACAGAGACTTTTGGACTCTGCTGAATCTGAGCCATAGAGGACACAACCAAAACCAAAGTCTTGTTTTATGTGCTGCAATTTAGTCTTGAATTTTTTGCTATATTTCTGGTTTCTAACATACTGGAAATACTCTGGTAGCTTTTTAGTGAAAGAGAATGTCCAAAATACTGCTATAAGTTTTATTATGTAGAAATGCTGAATAGAACAATGATTTCAGTTACCTGCATATTTCATTGGCTTTATTTTCAGGTTAAAATTATTCAGTTTCGTCTTGACATTGTAAACTTATATTATGTTATGAAATTTGGTTGCTTTAGTTTAGTGTTCTAGACTCTGGAAGAAACATTAGGATCACTCAATGTGTGCCAGGTTTGTTGTTTGCTTTAGGACTTGCAAATGATTCTGTGGGATATTTTTTCTTGTTTGTTTGGGTTTTTGTTCCTATCTTCCTGAAAGCTGTTATGATTAAGTAGTGCTAGAAATTAAATAATCTTTTGTCACACCGACAGCCAGGAGACTCACCATTATAAGCCATGGGAAAACTGCATCTTTCACAGCTGGAGAAGATTTAGTCTGTCTGGTTTAACTCAGTCTGTTAGTAGTCAGACAATTTTTTCTTAAAAGCAAAGTTTGCACTAGAAATGCTATCTGTGGAGGATTTTACAACTATGGAGTCACCATACATGCAAGCAAGATTCTAGCCTTCACAGTGTTGTTCTAGACTCTGCCTTCACATCTAATAGGTTTAACAAAGAAGAAATACCATCAAATTTATTAGAAAATAGTTATTTTCTTGAATCTGGTACAGAATAGATATGCAAAATGTGACAGGGAAGACAAAACAAAACAAAACTAAAAAGTTAAGATGAATGATTTTATTTTAACAACTGTAATTAAGCTTGAAACAAAATCAATTTAAGTAGTTATGCATAGTATTGGAAATGTGGTGTATGCTCTGTTGGGGCCATCACAAGTCTCTGCAATTTAGGCTGGGGGTGACACAGTCAAGGTTTATGCACTGTTGGCATTACTGAGTCACTAATGCTGGAGCTGAGTGTTCTGTTTCCTTAGCCTGTTCAGAAACACAGAAACTTGGAATGATTTGGTTTAGAGGTGACCTTAAAGGTCACCCAGTTCCAGCCCCCCTGCCATGGGCATGGACACGTTCCACTAAATCAGGCTGCTAAAAGCCTCATGCAGCCTGGCCTTGAACATTTCCAAGGATGGGACATCCGCAGCTTCCCTGAGCAATGTGTCCCAGTACCTCACCACTCTCACAGTAAAAAAATGTCTTCTTAATATTTAATCTGAATCTCCCCTATTCCATCTTAAAACCATTCCCCCTTGTCCTGCCACGGCATGCCCTGATAAAGAGCCCCTCTTCAGCTTTCCTGTAGACCCTTTTTAAAAAGCTGCTATAAGGTCACCAGGGAGCCCTCTCTACACTAAACAAGGCCACCTCTTTCAGCCTGTCCTTGTATGGGAGATGCTTCAGCCCTCTGATCCACTCGACCCACTTAAGCAGGTCCACTTCTTTCTTATGTTGGAGTCCCTAGAGCTGAATGCAGGACTCCAGGTGAGGTCTTACCATAATGGAGTAGAGGGGCAGAATCACATCCCTCAACCTGCTGGTTACACTCCTTTTGATGCCGCTCAGGATACAGTTGGTTTTCTGGGCCACCAGCACAGCTTACCAGATTTTTTTTCCAGCTTTCCATCGACCAGTACCCCCAAGCCCTTCTCCACAGAGTCGCTCTCAATCCACTGAATCGATGCTTGGGATTGATCTGACTCAGATGCAGGATCTCATGCTTGGCCTCCTTTAACTTCATGAGGTTCATACAGGTTCAGCTCTCTAGCCTGTCAAGGTCCGTCTGGATGGTACACCTTCCCCTCAAGTATCAACCATACCATTCAGTTTGGTGTTATCTTCTTCCTCCAGCTACAGGAGGCTTCACACTTGCAAGATATTTTCCTACTAGGGGGCTTCAATGACCCTAGCATCTGCTGGAAAAGTAGCACAGTTTGCTGTAGGCCATCCATGAGACTCCTAGAGTGCATAGATGATAACTTCTTAACCCAGAGAACAGACACCCTTACCTGAGGGGATGCAATACTGGACCTGATGGCCACAAATGCGAGTGAACTCATCAGTGATGTCAAGACTGGAGACAGTCTGGGCTGCAGTGGTCACACCATGGTGGAGTTCAAGGTCCTGAGGGATATGGGACAGGTGAAGAATATATTAAGAACCCTAAATTTTAGGAAAGCAAAATTCCAGCTCTTCAAGGAGTTAGCCAGTAACACCCTCTGGGAAACAGCTCTCAGAGACAAGGGAGTAGTATAGAGATGGCAAATATTTGAGGATGATTTCTGTAGGGCACAAGAGTGTTTAGTCCCCAGATGTAGGAAATCAGACAGGGAAAGTAAGAGACCAGCATGGCTGAATTGAGACCTGCTGAAGAGCATGAGGGAACTGGGGCAGTTCAGGGAATCAGGGACAGGTAACTTGGGAAGAGTATAGGGCAGCGTAGGGATGGAGTCAGGAAGGCTAAGGTGCAGCTGGGGCTAAACTTGGCAAGGAAATATAATAACAGGAAGGGCTTCTATAGATAGGTCAACTAGAAAAGTAAGGTTAAAGAAAGAGTATCCCCATGGGTGAATGATAATGGTGACCTCGTATTGACAGACAAGGACAAAGCTGAGGTATCCAGCAATTTCTTTGTCTCAGTCTTCACAGGCAACCACTCTCTTCACCCATCCAAGGCCAATGGACAACAAGATGAGCACCAGAGGTGCCCCTCCTACTGCAGGGGAAGATCAGGTTTGTGACCACCTGAGGAACCTGAACATGTATAAGTCCATGGAACCTGGTGAGATTCATCCACAAGTCCTGACAGAATTTGCTGATGTCCTTGCCAAACCAATCTCCATGATATTTGAAAAGTCATGGGAGTCAGAGGAAGTCCCTTGTGACTGGAAGAAGGGCTATGTTGTGCCCATTTTTAAAAAGGATACAAAGAAGGATCTACCAACCTGCCAGCCTCATCTTTGTGTCTGGGAAGATCATGGAACAGATCGTCTTAGAAGCTAAAGCACATGGAGAATAGGGAGGTGATTCAAGACAGCCAACATAGCTTCATCAAGGTCCTGCCTGACCAACCTAGTGGCTTTCTGTGATGGGATGACCACATCGGTAGGCACAGGAAAAGCAATGATGTAATCTGTCTGAACTTCTATAAAACACGGTCCCCCACAACATCCTTCTCTCTAAATTTGGAAGGATATGCATTTGATGGATGAATTCTCTGGTGGATAAGGAATAGGTTGGATGGTCATATTCAGAGAGTAGTGGTCAATGGCCTTGAAGTCCAGATGGATAATTTTGTAGCACTTAAGTTAGGGGTTTCCTTATCCCTTAAAAGTGTTGGAAAAGTCACAGATTCTTTTTTTTCCCCTCAAGAAGACAAAAAAAATATAAGCATAGCAATTATCACTGCCCATTTGAGGAAATATTTGCGTAGAAATAATGACACATTCACTTGAAAGAAGCCTCTTTGACAACTGTAAGACCACTTTCCACTATACTGTAGGTATTTAAACTTAATTGTAATAAATAGTTCTATCCAGAACAGCCTGAAAGAAATATGGAGTGACTTGAAGGTCATTTATCATTCTGAAATGCCAAAAAATGCACAACCCCAGGTAGCAGTGCGAAATCAGCACCTCTGATGGAAACAGAGATGCTTATTTTATCAGTAACAAAACTACATCAGCTCCTCTTACACTATGTATTCTATGTCATAGTGGATGTTGCAGTAATATGAAATATGACTTCAGAATGAGGGAAAGATGCTTCCCTCTCTCTTTTTGTCTTTGTTGAAGGCCATATTGTTATTAAAGGATTGGGAATAATTACCTATTTTGGGACTCTTAGGTAATAACTACTGTACTTGCTATTTGATTTTGCATGTGTACTTGTATATTATTATACTAAATTCCAGTGGTACAGCATACATGTACTGTATTCTTCATGTCATGTACATATATATCTCTAGCGTACAACTGCAGGAAGCTTTAACTGGAATTAAACAACAGCCTGCCTGTTAGATACATTATATACTATCATATAGATCATTATATACCATCCCTGAAATACTTATTATTGTCTAAAATCTTCATCATTTGTTATTCTTCCTTAAGATGATATCAGTAAGATATTCAAGACCTGATTGTGTTAAACTGTTTATGAAGTGAAGTATTTATTAAAAGAACTAAGGACTGAGTTTGAAATCTTAAATCTTACTTAAAGTGTAAGCCCCGCTGGAATTTGTAAGCCTACTGGAATTACCAATTTGTCTTCATATACGCCTATATGGTTTCAAAATAATTTTCTTAGAAGAAAATATTTTTTTTCCTCTTAATTTTACTTTTTTTTGAAGCACAGTCATCAAGGGAATGGAGTTTACATTAGCAACTATAGTTAATTTGAAAAAGATAATCTTTTTCAGAAAAAAAAGTCCTTAAAGAAATATTAAATAAGAATTTCTATCTTGCGAAAAGACATATTTTATTTCTTGATGGAACATTGGTTATAGTAAATAAAAGTTATTTCTTATGACATCTTTGCTTAGATGTATTCATACTGTATTTTTCTTGGTACTGGACATTTAATGATTAATTTTCTCTACCTGACACTTTCGATGTCATAAAATCAGATATTCAATAGTGTGACCACGGGGATGAATATGTGTTTTGATTTCTCCCAATAAAAATAAATGTGGGATCATAAGTCATTAAATCTAAAATTTCACTTCAGACTGCTGGTTCTGATCCATTGATAGTATATGCAGTGAATTGTCAATTAACACTTCCAGGTATTTCAAACCTTAACTGTTTTAAACTACTTGAAAATGAACAACAGAAAGGAATACATAAGAAAATCTTGGTCCTTTCTAGGAAAAAGAATAGACAAATATTTTGGTTACTTAATTAATGCAAAATATGATCACATAACGGTAAATTTACAATTCAGAATAATTTTAGCCTTATATTTACCCGCTCTCAAACACAGCATACGCTGCTAGAAGATATGGGTCACGTCCCTTTTGTGTTATCACCTTTCTGTTTACAGGACTTATCACTAAAATCAACAGGTTTTAGTTGTATAAACATACATATAAATACATATTTAAACATACATATATAAACATATAGTGTTCTGGAAATCCTTGGAAACTTGGAACAAGTTTCACAAAGGCAACTAGGTACCTAAGACTTCTTGAATTCAACAGATAAAAGACTGTTAAAGCAAAATCCTTAGACAGATATCTTCCCTTGAACACATCCTCTCGTATTGTCGTTTCATTTAAACCTCAGTACGAAAAGTGTGGATAAGAAGCAACAGAAGGGAAGGGTGTGATGAAGTAGGAACATGTAAGGAGATCACACCATTAATGTACTTATTCAAAGTGGAAAATAAGGCAAAATTCTCTGTCTCGACTTCTCAATTTACCTGTTTACTGATCTGTTGTTATCTTCAGACGTAGCAGAAATGAAACCTTAAGAGAAAATTTGGAAGAGTCAAAACTGATTGTGAAACTGGTGTTCAGAGCAATTAATGGACACATTGAACTGTCCTATCGTTGTAGAACCTTTCATCTTTGCAGAAGATGGCTCGTTCCAAATGACTCTTCCAAAGCATCACACTGATTTAGTCTAGTATAGATCAGAAACTTGACTTTATTACCTTTGTTGAAAAAGTCCCATACTTCTTCACCAGATGTGTAGTTACATCCCATTCCATCACATTGGAATAGGAAGTACCTTGTAGTCTCACATCTTCTGTGCAGAACGGATGATCTTTAATACTTTGAAAGAATTGAGTCTTAACTTTGTGTGGCCTCTATGTGGCTTCATAAAAATACTGGTAAATTAACATAAAAGCCAATTCCTGCACAATGCATTACAGTCAGAAATGCATAACATAGGAACATGAGATCCTAAGGATGTACTCAGTGACTTCTCATTCTTATAACTGCCTAAAACATGTGCATTTATGATTGTCAAGTTTGTAGGAGAGAGAAACAATACTGAGGACTGGGTTCTTTGGTTAAGTGGTCTCTCTCTAGCAGAGTGCTTCCTGCAGATTTGGACATGTACACTGTTCTGTCCCTTTAGTTTATGAAGCCTCAGCCCAATCCAACAACTCAGTGTACATAAATGTTGGTCTTACTCTCCTTCACCTTTCTAAAGCTTTAAATCCTAGGAAGTAAATGCTACACTCCCTGAGGAATCACTAAACTGAAGACCAAATACTACACTTTTGTGCTTGTAAGAATAGAATAAATATTTCTTGCAGCTACACAACCTATACTCACCTCTACAAGGCAAATGAAAACCTTCCAAATGATGGAGTATCCAAAATTATTATTATTATAGGGGTTTGGACAGGCATATGTACTGTAAAGCAGATGCTGTGGTGTACTAGAACATTCTCTCAATCCTTCTTTAACTTCTATGAGCTTACAACATCTTCAGGACAATTTAGGCCACCAAATGTTGTAAAAGCAGTCAGTTTTCTCTCCATGTTCACTGTGTGTTGCGCACAGTCAAAGCGTGGTTTTGCACTTAGCAACACTGAGAGATGTATCTGTCTGTATCCACATGTTCCAGAAAAACAGTGACTGCATATAAAACTTGTGGAGTAGGAGGGAGAGTTGAATCTAAAGACAAGCTTGAACCCCTTCCTTCACTTTCTGGTGTTCCACTGCTGTCAAAGGGAGTAGTTCAGTTTCAGGAATATGAAAAAAAAGCATAGCTTTTATTTTACTCAGCACAATACTCCGAAATTTCACATAGTGAGGAACACTTCTTGCCATATATAAGCTACCTTGGTGTTTCATAACATATATTATGTAAGATCACCTACTGTTTTATGCCTCCTACTGTAGGTAAGAGAAGCAGGGCGAGTGGAGGAGCAGAAGGTAGGATTAATTCCTGATTTGCAAGCTCTTCTAGCTGGATAATATTCTCTTACTTTAGTGAAAACATTACTAGTAGAAAGATTAGCCCAGTGCAGCAATTAGTGTTACAAGACTAGATTTCAGAAAGCAGGCTGACCTGAAGCAAGATCTTTATCCTGCCTGCTAGCTTTAGGATGCCATTGACCCACTGTGGGTCATCATTAAAAGGCGAGAAAGGGGGGTAGAGATGCAAGTTAAAGCCTTATGTTAGATTCCCATCCCCACATGGGACATTTGCAAGTTCACTCCTCTCCTCCAAGACAATCAAGCTACTTTTTCTTCCCAGTGTGCAAATGTATAGATAAGTATTGTTCTTTGTGTCTTCAAAACAGTGTGTATATTTACTCATAACCTCACTCTAGACAGTCTCCTACACAGTGTACAACAGAGTATTGCTTAGGCAGGCAGTGTAGTTTATCAGCATATAATTCTGCCTATATTTTCTGTTTCAGTGTTTATCTTAGGAAAATGGAAGGAGAAAGATGGAAAGCTTTGCTTTTAAAAACCTAGTTCCAATCACTAGACTATTTTGGATTGCCTGAACAATGTACTATGTTCATTGTTTATGGTCTAAAACCATAATTCTTTTGCACTCTTTCTTTTTTTTAAGTTTTAAGGCATGTTATTCATTTACAAATAATCTTCCTCTACAGCACCGTCTAGGTATTACCAAAACACACAGAAGTTATATATGAGCAATGAGTGTATTTATGAAGCACAATTTATTTAAGATGTTTTTGCGGAAAATGGAATAAGTGATGCTGCACAATGTACCTCTAAGTCAGACAGACATATTTATACAAACTTATGAAATCCATTGAGTAAGTGTAACATGAAATAATCATGGCAGTAGGATCATATTAGAAAATAAAAAATTCAAGTAGTCTGAAGAGATAAAAGGATTGATAAGATAAGCAGACACAAAACGTTTCTGGAATGCAGGTAATATAAAAATGGTTTTAAAAATCCTCTGGTGATCAAATTTGAGGGGTAGAAATAAGTCTGTGTTAAATGATGTAGAAGCATAGATGAAAGGAGACAGAAAGAATAAGAGAAAAGGTTTATGAGAACATTCTTCTTTTGTAAAAAAAAAATTTGTTAGATTTTAAACATGGGTCTGAGGAGAAAATTGCATAATGGATGTTTCTCGGTCCTTTTTCCTCAAATAGATTGGTGTTTCACATTAGCAAAGATTCAATGCATATATTTAAATTCTGTTGACTTTTTGATTAGTCAATTAAGAGTAGACACCCAGCCCAGAGAAGGCTCTGATCAGGTTGCTCAGGGCTTTATCAATGGGGGCTGGAAACCTTCAAAGGAGGGAGATGGCACCACTTTCCTGGGTCCATCCCCCCTACCTGCTTGTCCTCACAGAGATAAAACTTTCCCTTGTCTCCAGCCCTACTTGTCCTGCTCATCTCCCTATCCAACCCACCTTTTGCCCAGAGCTGCCCCTGCTTTCAGCAGCTGCCCCCACTCTCACCTCCCCCAAGGCAGAAATACCTTTTCTCCTGCCTCAAGTGCATTTCTTAGTATTAAGTAGCTTTGTGGATGGGATTTCCTCATTCTCATCTATAATGCTGTGCTGCAGCAGCCCAACACATTGGATGTAAGGTTTTGTTTTTGTTCTATTTTGGAGATGCCATATGTAGATTTAGTGGCTCCTAAAAATTAACTGTTGCGATCTCTTGTCTTTCTGCGTATTAAAAGCAGGTTTTAACATAATTATATACATTGCTAGACTGTGAGCATTGTTATTACAGAGGAGCAAGATTTTCTAATTATTATTCAGGCTGAAAAAAACCCTCTTCTAGGATAGGAGTCTGTACTGTATGGACTGAATGTGCATACACAGTCAACTTACCTAGGATAGAGCAGGCTCTCTGTTTGCATCTCAAAAGATGCAATTAGTTTTTGTTTGGTTTTCATAATTAAACTGCTTTTAATGGTAACTTCTTTTGAATGAAAGCTTTAAGCTACACGTAGAAAGAAGATAAACAACCACGTAAAGACAATTTTTGTTTCTTCCTTCCTTGTTCATTCATTTTGTTGAGCATATTCTTACTCTCACCAAGAGATAAGCATATTTACCAAAAGGCTCTGACCCAGGATATAGCAAAGATTACGTTGGAGAAACACCTTTAGATGGGCACTGTTAATAAAATGATAAGAAGAGAGCAGGGACTCTGCAAAAAGTAGGCTGTTACAGAAGGATAAGTGGCAGCTCCAAGTGGTTCCTATTTTACTGGAAATAAAGGCTTAAGATTTACAAGAATTATGGAATTTTGGATTTCATTAGTTTTGCTTAGGAAATAAACAAGTTTTGCCTGTACATGCTTTCTTATTTGAGTCTCTTTTACTGCTGCTCATTCCTAGGATAAATAACAAATTATACATTAGTTCAAAACATTTTACACTTACAAAGATTGTCTTTAATCTAAACACCCTGTCTTTTTACCCTCTCTCTCTTGTTCTTTCTTTCTGATAACTTTCCCTACCTAATATATAACACAAAAAGGCGCTACTGATGTGTCAAGGCCACACTTTCAAAGGAAATACTATTTTGCAGAGGTTGCTCTCTCCAGTCCTTTTTTGAATCACTGCTGTGTAACAGTGTGCATCTCACTTCCACGGCTTGCTAAATCACCACACAAAACCACATCATCCCTCACACTGAACAAAAATCTCTGTGCATTTCATTTTATTTCCATTGCTGACAGCTGCAACTTCTTTAAATGATTATGAAATAATTGGAGATTAATATGTGCTAGGAACATTTTCAGTGAAAATTGTTTTCTCTCCTGCTTATTTTTTCACACAAAAATCTGTAAATCACAGTAGAATTTATAATTAAATAGTTTCAGCGTATAATTTCAGAGTTGCTTCTGAAGTATGGTGACACTAGAATGTATACCTGTGCAGCATACTGGCAATGATGGTCAAAGAGGGTACGTTCTTTCTTCTCAAATACACGTGACGCTTTTTATCTCTTGTAGCCATCCTGAAATGAAATCAAGGTGTGTTGTTAGCGGACTGGTTTAATTATTTCTTTTTTTTTCTTGTAAATGTTATGAGTAAATGAAACTATAAACTAAACTCATCAGATGATTCAGATATTTTGACTCAAATTAACAATACAACACTGATAATGTTCTGTTAATCTGCCAGTTTACAGATACATTACACTGACTGGAGTTCCATGGAGGAGCTTGAATGTGATATTTCTTCTGGTTCTGTACAGGTTGTTGCTCCACGATCAGCCTCTTTTCTAACTGAGACAAAATAATTTTCTTGACGCCTTAGAAATTTTTATATACCTAATAAAATACAACTAATAAATATTTTGCACTTGCAAATTTGTTTTTTACTCCTCTCACTTTCAGTTATGGCAGGTAGCCATCTGCTCTTACACCCTTCTGATCTCTAACTTCTAACAACCTGAAGACAGATTATTTTTAATAGAACATTTCTAACAGGTTATTTATGCATAATATCCACAGATAAAAAGTATAAAGGAGAGTTTTGAGTAATTAAATACATTGCCTGTGCTAAAACAGTCACAAGCCAGTATAAAATGCACTGTTTGGTAGTAGTGTTGAGAAGGAATGGTGACTGCACTCTTGGCCAGCCTGAGAATTCTGTGCTGGTTCTTCCAAGTAGCTACGCTTCTCATCAGATTGTGGTCAGGGGTCAAGACCAGGCCTGGCAGGGGAAAGCAGATTCAGACATAGATCCTACAGAAGTTTTTCTGAAGTGAAATAACAGGTTTTGATTACACTTACCATTGCCTTTCTTGATCTTCTGGGTCTTAGGATTTGTTAACTGTGACATCCTCTTCATCTTTTCCTGAAACGAGGTATAACATCAGGCCATATAGAGTTATATACTACATAGTATATTTTTCTGTTGTATGTTTTTTGTTAAAAATAATTCAAGACAACTAGCCAAAAAACATGTAAAATGTGTGGACCCCAGATGCTGTCTTGGTATTCTTCTTTGTTCTGTGATACAGGACCTAAGTTTTGGGAGTATTGCCTGCTTTTCTTTTCTACATCATATTTCACTCTCTAGCTGAAATCTTTCCTAGTAAAAGGGAATGAAACTTGAAGGCACCATGCTTATCCATCCAGCAACGAAATATCATCACTGTTACACTTAGTATTAGCTAATCACTTGAGATATCAAAGCATTTGTGCCCTTTTTGCAAGTGAGATACTATGTAGTGCCATTTGTATTCACCTCAGGCAGACACTAAGCCTCTGTTCATTTCATCAAAGAACTATTTATGAGGCTCTAAAAAAGATGAGTTTTTCCGCCTAGTCTCCAAATTAAACTTTTAAAAGTTTAATGTTGACATACAAGAATAATTACAGTTATAAACCATTAAACATTTAGAGGATATTTATAGTATTGGAGGACAAAAATTACAGCTGTGGTCAAATGTAATAAATTTCCTCTGAAATCATTTCCACTGAAACACTTCTTTCTGAGAATTAAAACTTATAGTGCTTTATTATCAACATCAGAACGCAGAGGTGATGTCTTTAGACATTATTTAGAAAGGAAAATTCATATCTTTGTATGATACTATTAATTAACCCTACAGAAATGTGTACAGATACACATATATATAGACACACATGTTGGTTTGGTTTTTTTTTTACATCAGCATTTATAGTGCTGAGTCCACTTGTTATATCAGGTTGCAATGGGCTGTGCAATCCTAGAAGGCAATTCAACAGACTGTGATTTCCTTCCAAGAATTAAGATGTCAAATACGTACAAGGCAGTTAACATCTTTGAAGCTTAGTCAGTCCTTTTAGCCAGCCCGTAGGCAGTTGCTATTTTAATCTGCTACCACGTCTGAGATTTAACATTATACAAAATATTCTCACTTCATTCCTCCAAATATTACTGCTCATAGAGTGAAATTTATGGAATCTTTCTCTGTTACCCCAAGCCCCTCTATTTTCTAGAAATAGTCTCAATATAATTTATTTAAAGCGAAATCTAAAGTCTATGGAATTTACTAAATATATTCACATTAATTTTTATGTGCTTTGATTCATGCTATTTTTCACTTTAATTATTTCATGTGATATCTAGCTCCCTTGGAAATATTTGATTTCTTTGTTCCAAACAAAATAGGAATGAAACATATTTCTTTTCAGTATTTTTTGTCTAAGTAAAAACAAAAGCATTTCAGATTCCTTAGATGCCTTTAAATTTTACTGAGTTATTATAATTCATTATGCATAACAAACAACCATGTATTTCTATTCACAATTATTTATTCTAAAGAAGGCAATAAAACATACTACTGGAATAAAATTAATCAGGAATATTTAAGTGAAGACCTAAATTAGACTACAAACATTTTCAAGCAGAGCTTGTGCTGTTCATAATTAGAAGTTTCCACAGCACAATAGGACATGGCCATGATCTTTAGATTATGTTAGAATATAAACAATCAAAGAATCATAGAATGGCTTGGGTTCGAAGAGATCTTAAAGCCAATCCAGTTCCAAACCTGCTGCCATGGGCAGGGTCACATTCCACCAAACCAGGCTGCTCAAGGCACCATCCAACACTTCCAGGGAGGGGGTAGCCACTACTTCCCTGCACAACCTATTTCAGTGCCTCACCACCCTTACAGTGTTTTGAAATTGCTCCTTTGTTCAAATTGGTGATTTTGTCTGAACAAGAATATAGGAGAAGGTGACTTCTCTCACGCAACTTATTCATTACTCGAGCTGACAGAGCAACTGAATCAAAATTGCTGCCTGATGGCATTTATAAGTGTTCTGATTGATCAAAAGGTCTCAACAGGCGAAATCAAGTCATTCTAGAAATGCATTGATAGTTATTGAATTTAGCCAGGACCACAGGCTTCCATTGTACTAAGCGTATATGTTTCTGATTGTACTTTACACACACAATCCAGACCACATACACCAGAGATATATTGTTAGAACACGGATATTTTACAAAATGGACATTCGTAGCTTGCTTATCTGTGCTTTCTCCACCCAGATAACAAGAATGCAAGAATAATGACAGTTTCTACCAAGCATCAGTGAGAAGGTTCTGTTCTATGTTTTCATATATAAAAGGATATGTATTAAAAATGCTGCTAGTATACTTTTGGTAGAAGATGGAGAGAAGAAATGAAAATAAATTGTAGAGAGTGAAGCCCAGTGAAAACAGTAAAGACCTTCAAATACCTTCAAGAGTTTAGCCTTATGTTTTGAAAAATAAAGGGAGAAGATGACTGCAAAAATAATCTAAAACACTTTAACACTTATAATGTTTACTCATGTAAGATCTGCATGCACAGAAATTGTTCAGTAATAAAATTAATTAAAGGAAATATGGTGAGAGATGAGAGATGACTATAATTTCTGTTCTGTAAGGCTGAAATATTTTCAGAGGTGCTGCAGCTGCCACTGATGCTATGATCTCTGAAAAATGATCGCAACAATTTGCAAATATATATTGATTAATACATTGCTAATATATAGCTTTTAAATCAAGAAGTAGGACAGCTGTTCTTTTGTAGCTTGTGAATGTCCAGCCTGCTGAGAGCTATGCCTATTTCTATTGGGGAGGGCAGCTGCCAGAGGCCCTTTCAGGCTGATAAAATTATAGATAATTAAATGAGCTTCTGTTTAAAAAGCACTCCTTTGTCTCTTCCCTTCTTCATCTCTTCCTCCTCCTTACAATGAAAACTAAACTGATCAAGTGAAAACCGAGGTTTCAGTTTCTGTATGCAGTAGATATGTGAAACTGCTGCCTGACTGATTGACCTAAGTTAAAGATAACAATTATGGTTTCTATTGTTATGTGAAAGAAAAGCTCCCAGGAAATCTACATCTGATAAAGGTGAGCTATTTACTTTCATTCATTTGATACCTAGCAGCAAAATATAGTAAACTCAATTTCTTACTTCTTGCTTATTTATGTTATGGGTGGTTATAGACTTTATCACTGCAGAATAAATTAGTTCTTTTTTTTATTTATTTATGCATTACATCATTAATTCTTCCTTCTCTTAAGAAAACATCATGTATAGGGAAGCCCCAAGATATATACCATCCTCTCAGATAGCCAGAGATTGTGAGTGGAAGGTGGATGTAGGTCTAACCTAAGCACTTCTTTAATACTTTCCTGGTCAACTTCTACATATTTTTATGTAATAAAAAAACCAGGGGTACTATCTTTTTATATTAAACCTGGAATTATCTGAAGGGCTTGGTTTGACATATTGTTATATCTTCTTCCCGTAAATAAGTTTGTGGGATTTTTTTCTTCTTTTCTGTAAGTTAATTGCTAGGTTAGGGTAATTGCCAAAGGAAAACATTATTTTAAATCTTTCTAGACTTTACTGTCATACATTTTGATAATGATTGTTACTGCACATTACAGGATTCATCAAATTCTTCAAAAATGACTCTTGCCCAAAATTCTTTCAACTTTAGGGAGATAGTTTATGGGCTACAGCTCAGGAACACAAAATGGTGGTAGCACAGTAGCAGTATGGCTATATTGTTTAAGCATCTAAGCAAGAAGATGCTGAGTATTGCTGTAATTGCTGGGCCTCATGTTAAGGTTAGGTTGATTCTTACTAGAATGTTATCACAAAAAAATATTGAGATACTAATCTAGTAAAATTAGCTATTGGAAGTTTGGGAATTCATAAAGCTCTAACTACAGATTAATTTATAATGACATAGACATCAAACATTTGTCAGTCTCATGGGTTAATATTCTTAACAGATATAGTAAAACAGAACTGAAAGTAAGTTAAGATCACAGATAAGAACAGATCACCTAACATAAAGAACTGGTCCTTGTAATTAGGACTAGAAATTTCTTGGACCTGACCTAGGCTGAAGCACTGCAATATCTTAAAATTACTTGCTTCACCATTTGTACTTACATGTATGTTAACATACAGCTACTCCTGTGTTAGGATAATAACTTTCATTCCAGGAAGTCTCCACACATCAAAAACACAGGTATCATGTTCCTGCTTTTCTGTCTCATTAAAAGTGAATTGTAGAAGTATGTGCCTGGTGTAAGTGAGTAAGCAATCCTTATGCATACTTAAGGTACAGTCACTCCTGCCCTAAAACTCAGCAGCTTGCACCAGTGGTCATGCACCACGGCACAGAAAGATAGAAATGGAAGAGGAATTAATCATTTTTTTTCCCCTCTCATTAGCTCTTGACCAAATGACTGTATTTCAAGAGGAAAGAAAGAACCTACTTTGAAATAAAGAACCTAATTTAAAATCACTTTTTTTTTCCTACGTCTTGCCTTGTAGCACATTTTGAAAAGTAAGAAATAACAAATGTCATCATGTCATGAAGTTTCTCATATCAGCTTAAACAACTCTTGTAATTCCTTCATAATTGTACTGTAGCCAGGATAGAATACAATAGCTTCTGAGATTACTGCTTTAAAGGACCATATTTCCTCCCGGTAACAAGAGACGGTCATTTTACCATTTGTTTTTTTTATCTGCACATTGTGGAAAGCAGACACACATAGCTAAAACCTGTCAAAGCCATGACTATCACCAGCTCACGTCATTGCCACTAAATATAGGAACTGAATTACTCATTCTGAATCTAAGGTCATTGCATATTGGGAATGGAGGGGAAAACTCTTTTTGTCTGTACAGTTAGAGAAATCGTAAGACAAAACAATCTAGTTAATTTTGATAGACCTCTGCAGATCTTGTAACTGTCTACCTGTACTATGCCTTCAAAGAACCCAGATAGACCAGAAGAATTTAATGTTTCTGGATAAAGTCTTCTTTTTTTCCAGAGGAACTTCTAAACTCAGTCAGCTGAAGCTAATGGCAAAAAGAAATATTTGGGCAGCAGTAGTACCAGGGCAAGTGGCAGGCCAAGGACTGACCAAAGAGGGAGTTATCTGGCAAATGGGAAAATCAGGTAAAGGAGAAACTGAGATAAATAAAGAGGTGATTAGTAAATTTTACATAATTTTATAAAAAGATTCTGTTTCACTCCTCTGTGAAAAGTAATTCTGGGCCAAGCCTTCTGCTGATATTTATGAAATGAAGCAGTGCCTCTTGAGTTTAGAAAGAGTGCACCAGTTTTGGCTCACAGTTGTTCTTCAGGTCATTGGTGTTCACTTTCACTCAAGCAGACTTAGTTTTTCAAATCATTTAGGGGGTATGTCCACAAGCAGATGCTAGCAAAGACAAGACCTCAAGCAGAGCACAGTCAGCAAGTTGTGATGTTCCTATGCAGTGAGAGGAAACGATACATCATACAGCTCACCTATATATGAAAGGAAAGGAATTTCTGTGATTTTATGACAGTAATGTCAATTAAGCATCAATTGACAGATGAAAGAGCATTTATTGAGACTTAATAGAAAAAATGATGTGTAATCTAGTTAAAATTATAAGACGTAAATATAATTAGATTTTCCATGCATAAAAATTATAATGAATATTAAGGTTTTTAATTGGATTTTAAAAAGCTGGCAATATTGAGTTAATAATTGTGACAACTAATAGAGTATCTAACTAAATGTCAACATTTTTATTAATTGATATTTAATTTTTTGTAGACTGTCTTGGCAAATGTTAATTAAATACCAGAAAATTCCTTACAAATTTGAATATATTAATAACCTTAAATTATGCCTTTATTGCTTACATAATTGTAAGTTAATTACACAGCTATAGACTTACTCTGTAGCCTTTAGACAGAACTCAGGAGTATAAGGTTTCTTATGGGTCAATAAATTCACCTGCTTATTAGCTACACAAGTGGAAAGTGAAGGCCGATCTTGTGTAATCTTGTTCTTTCTATGCTGCAGCAGATATTGGTTTCTGAGAAACTCTTCATTACAGCCAAAAGAATTTGAACTAGATCCAGAGTATATTTTCCCCTATTTCAGAATATATTCATATGTGGTAAAAACTAATTACTTAAGGCTGTAGTGGTCTAGGTTCCAGAAAAAAGAGTGAGAAGTTTAAATACCTACATTCTTGACAATTGAAACCTTGCAGCTACTTTTAGTGACTAAAGACTGCCATTAACTAGCTTTATCTTTTGTAATTTAACTAATTTAGAACAGGAGAACTCAGGTCAGCATGACCAAATGCTTTGTCTTTTATCAAAATATAGACATATCTGTCATTTGAAAAATTTCTGATCAATCCTGTAACTCATCCACAACATCCTTATAGACTCTTGATGAAACAGTTTTTTTCATGAGTAAGGCTCACTACTAAGCAAAAATATAAGCAAGTCCAGGACCCTTCCTTCTTAAGTCCAGACAGTTTCAGGATCCCGATTTAGAGCCTTAATGTCCCACATCTACAAGAGAAGTATGTACATGAACCCTTGATTCTGTTGTACTCTTTAGATGTTTTGAGATGGTTCAGGTTATGGCTTCTTATTTGTTCTATGTTACCGTATTTGCAGAGGTAAGAGCTTCAACAAATATCAACTTATGGTCTCCTTACACATATTTTTCTTTAATTACAAGATAGCGTGCAGAATAAGGTGCCGTCAAAGTCATAGATCTAAGGTTTCGGGTTTTGTACTTTTACTGTGCAGATTAACAGTGAACAGCCATAGGCCAGTGATGCACATGAACGATTTCTGCACCAGTGGCTAGATTTCTGTTTTCCACAATTTCTATGCAAAAATGATCTATGACCATTTAAGAAAGCATGAGGTGGGGAGTTTTAGGAAAATTTAGTTCAGTGATGAGCCTGATAAGTCAGATCTGTAACTGTACCTCCCTACTTTTCAGAGGAATAATGTTCTTTACTACCGAAATAATAACTGTGCCTACATTGGTTTTCGATTTTTTTTTCAGAGAGGAGTACTAGTTCCTCTAAACGATCATAAAATTCTATAATCCAAGTCTGTTTCTTGACATTTTGGCCAATGGAGCAAGTTTTCACTGCATGCATATTAGACAGTCTAAAGAAAAATTAGGTGGTGGTAGCTACTCTGGAGGTTTCTGGAGGTCAGTGTGTTGAGTATCTATACTATTCTCTCAAAAACACCTGAGAAATGGGCAGAAAAGCTTGTCAGCTAGGGGAAAATGCCTTCTTGTTTTGGAAGCAGAGTTACTTGATAATTTAGCACAAAGAGCAGTGTTTGCATTAGAAAGAGTAGGCTACGGGAGCATTCGTTTGGGTACAATCATTTCAGTTCGTGCCCTGTCCTTGGTCAATACGGCTGTTTACACACTTTGTATTTTTTTCCCCCAAAAGGTCACTTCTCTTTTTTTCATTTCTGACCAGAATAGTTTTCTTTCACTGAGGGAAAATTAATAATAATTTCATCCTTAAATGATTTTTCTGGCATCTGAGCCATAGTCGAACCACAGAATAGTATGTGTTGGAATTGACCTTAAAGATCATTCAGTACCAAACCCCCTGCTGTGGGTAGGGACGTCTCCCACCAGACCAGGCTGCTCAAGGTTCCATCCAACTGGCCTTGGACACTTCCAGGGAGGGGGCATCCAAAGGTTCCCTGCACAACCCATTCCAGTGTCTCACCACCTTTACTGTCAAGAATTTCTTCCTAAAGTCTAATCTAAATCTTACCCCTTCCAATTTAAAGCCATTCCCCCTCATTCTATCACTACTTGCCCTTACAAAATGTCCTTCCCCAACTTTCTTGTAGGTCCCCTTCAGATACTGGAAGGCTGCTCTAAGGTCTACCCTAAGCCTTCTCTTCTCCAGGCTGAACAACCCCAACTCTCTCAGTCTTTCTTCATGGGATGCTATATCCTTCTGAACATATTTGTGACCCTTGTCTGGACCTGTTCAAATAGTTCCATATCCTTCTTATGTTGGGGATTCCAGAACTGGACACAATATTCCAGGTGGGGTCTTAAGAGAGCAGAGTAGAGGGGAAGAATTACCTCTGTCACCCTGCTAGCCGTATTCCTCTTGGTGCAGCCCAGGACACAGTGGCCTTCTGGGCTGCAAGCACTCATTGCAGACTCATGTCGAACTGCTCATCAAACAGCACCCCAAGTCCTTCCCTGTAGAGCTACTCTCAATCATGTCATCCCCCCATCCTGTAATTGTAATTACAATGCTGTTGATTAGGTGTGGAAGACTTCAATGCACCTGGCTTTTGTTTCCTCCTTTTTTCATGATCGCACTTTTGAATTCAAGTCTGAGTTCTGGTAGATAAGACATATAGTCAAAAGTTGGAGAGTTCTTTCTAGGGATTTCAATGCAGCTAAAAGTCCTCTCAAAACCAAAAGTCAATAAATCACTTTAATTGAAAGACACCATTTCTCCTGTTCCTTACAAGTGGAATTTCTCTGAGGACAGCAGTCAGATTGTGTGAACTGTTGCAAGCTATTGAAGGGGATCCTGATATCAGAGAAGGTAACAAAAATGTATGAGGTCTCATGCAGTGAGCTGACGGTGGATTTTGGTTAGTAAGTAAACTCTCTGTTAAATAAACATGTTTCAGTTGCAGGGGATGATGTACTTAGTAGCAAGATTCCACTGAAATTTCTAAGTCATTCCCCACTGCAACTTCAAAAAATTCCTCTGTTTCTCCCCATCCCAGTCATCACAGAATTTAGCACCATCTTCCTAGTGCGGGTAATCCAACATGTCTATTCAGGTGAACTTGTCCTCTGAGCAATCCATCTCCTCTTCTGTCATCTACAGCTGTTAGTGAGGAACTTACTCCTAAGCTACTTTCTGACGGTTTTCGTCTGTGCATCCAGGTGACCTTCTAAATTGGCTCTTTCATGGGTTTCTAGTCTTTTTATTGAGCCTCTCTTCACCTCACCTATCCTACAGTTCAGAGTAAAATGTTTCATGAGAGTCTGTAGGATTTCTGGTAGTTTATGTCATATTGGAGGTGCACTGCTGTAGTTTACAATGATTTATGTGACACATGTTCAGAAACACCTTCCATTTCCCGTAGCCCCTTCTTTTTCAATTAAAAGGAAAAACTGTCCTAGCTTTCTTAATACACAACACAGTTTCTTGCTCGTAAACTGGTTTTCAAAAGGTGTTCCTCACTTCAATTAGTGCTTTGAATTTCCAGCATATCTCTCATTACACTGAACTACTAGGTGGACGTTCAGGAAGAGACTTAATAGAAAGTTCAGAATTTTCTTTCACCCCGTCTCTTATGCCTACAGAAGGAAAGGCGTATTTTATTCAGGCTTTCTCAAGGGGCACTTGAGCAAAGATGCACAGTATTGCTGCACACTATAGCAGTACAGAGGGAGAAACACATATTGCAATGCACCTCAGCTTCTTGCTTGCTTTCTACCTCATATAAACTGAAGTTGTGCCATGCTGTGAGCATGGAGCCATTCATTAACAATGAAGTAGAGACTGCTAAACAATTCCCCGCATGTATTAGTACATATGAATATGTAAGAGTTGTGGACCGATATTCTCTCTAGTAGTACAGCTTCTAGAGACCGTTGCTATTTCTAAATGATCTTACCATTTATTTCAATAGAAAGATCATCTTTTGCATTAGTGGTATTTGTCTCCAATACTACAAAAGAAAAGTAGGATGAGGAGGGTGTGAATACTCTTTTTTATGAAGGACTCAGTGAATAAGAATGATTGTTATGCAGTTTGATTTCAGCAGCTGTGAATACACTGTCTTGTGTCATGTGAGTTGCTGCTTTTGTTTTCATTTTATGTTCTTCCTCAATTACACAGCAGTAGAAGAATCATTTGATCTACTTCATTTGTTTGTGGTTGCGGTCATTTGTCATCCTGTTTGGTCACCCTGTTTATATATACTGACTTTAAATTAGGGGATATCACAAATGTAGATGGTGAAAATTAGGTATATAATAAACTTATAGATAGTTTTCTGGTAACTTTTCCTTGGCCCAAAAAGGTATCCTGTGGTGAAGTGCTCAGCTGGAAGTGTTTCACAGGAAGGTACTTTTATGGTGCTATTACTACTGGCAAATGGCATATTTATAACTATTGGTGAAGATTCTGTATCTACTGGTGTATTACTACGAGCAAGGATATTGACAATATAGATCAATGAAACTACAGACAACCAGAATGCACAACATATTGCTAATTAGCATTGCTAATTTCAACCCAGTAGCAGTGATTTCTACCTGTGGCAGGAACTTCAACATCCAGACATTGTTCTCTTATATTATTAATACGTGGGTGGAAAAGGCACAAAGAGATATATACTTGATTACAGTAGGAATGAATGATACCTGTCTCCTTTCTGGGTCAGGGAAAAGTAGTGATTCAGGGTGGTAGTGAAAATAATGGCAAATAAACTCTCTAAGGCTTCTTTTGGAGTTTTAGAAAACAACATCCTTTATTTCAGCGCTGGGCTCGTGAGCGAATTATTTCCATCATTCAAGCACAAAGAGACAGGAGCTGGGCACAGAATATATATCCCACTTACATGCACATGTATGAATTTTCTCCACATACTCCATTGCTTTCCAAGGACTAATTTTATTACAAACTTCAGCACAGCCATATCTGTCTCTGCTAATTCAGAGCTAGCTCTCTGTTTATAGCCACATTCTTTAGATAAGTAAAAAACCATTGTCAGGGTACAGCACTGTTTTTTAAAAAAAAATATATTGTATCAGAAGAACAGTCTATGTCTGTTTGTCTAACTTAAAAACACTGCCACTTAGATATCACTTAACTGAAATTAGTTAGAAAATGAGTTCTACAGAAAAACGACTCTACTTCAGTCCAGATAGTCCATCCTCTGCAAAAATAACCACTTCCTGTACAAGGAAGAAGTCAGACGTGTGTGGAACACTAAGCTGATAGAAATTAGTGTAAGTCATCAAAAGTAATAAAGGGTAGAAACAAAGAAAAATAAATGCAGAATTAGATTAGGTCTTACTTTTTCTCTTTGTCTTTAGACAGTAATTAAAGAAATGGTAAATCAATAAAGGCTTTCCCCCCTCCTTTTCTTTCAGCTGTATAGAAGCTTCAACTTTTTGAAAGATCAAGTCACAAAACAATCAGCGAGGTTCTGGCTTTGGCACTTCAGCTACAGGGCTTTAAAATCTCTCATGTTTAAAAATCTCTGAGGAAGATCTAAGTCAACTATTTTTGCATGGTTTGCCTATAGAAGAATTCCACAAAATCTGTAACTAAAAATGTCATTGGGGTCTCTTGTTACCAAAAAAACACACCCCAATGTATTTTCTGTTTTAACCACCCCTGTTTTCAGAAAGAGCTGTACATTCAGGTAGTGGTTCTAAAGGTATATTCAAGGCAAAACATTGAAGTATTTGTGAAGGGTATTTTATTAGCATAAGTCTATGTCATAAGTAGCGTAATCTGTAATCTAAGTTGACATTTTATAAATCACGGGTGGTGAAATCCATTCTGCTGTGTTCCAGTTGTATCCCCCTTTTACACTGATTTAATTAATGAAGTTGATTTTATATTTACGATATGATATTATTTCATGTGTAATAACTCCATCTTGTTTTTAATTTTCTTAAATTCTAGCCAGGGCCCTATATACTTCTTTTACAATTCCTGTGTTCCATATTCTTATGAAAATTTATACTTTTCTCCTTAGATTTTGTTGAATTTCAATCTGAATAATTTTGCTTAATCCTCTTTCTTACATTTCAGATTAATGATAATTGACATATTTTCCTGGTTTATAGAGTTTAACTTACTGTTTAAAGGATTATATTTTTCTAAATGTCAACCCCTATTCTACACTACAAAACCATTTTACATGCAAATTAAAGGATAGGATTCTAGTTAGATTTGTGGATGATTTTTCTCATTTTAGTATTTGGATAAAAACATGCAATTAATTTATATTGACTTGTTTCCTGATTTCACATTATGCATTGAATTAGTTGACTTCAACCAAGAGGGTTTGCATCTCATTTCGTTATTTAAGAATGGACGAGAAAATCAGAGACCTCTTAGTCACAATATAAATATTGTAATTAAAGCATGGTCAAGTGTTGTATTTCTGAGACTAAGAAATGTTTTGCACTTCCAGTTAGAAATACTTTAAAGAACTTTCACACCTATTGAGATCTTTACATTAATATAATTACACTGCTCGACAGTGAAAAGAATATGTACACACACGTGTCTAGAGACATGCACTCACGTGAACACAGTTTTACTTGCTATAAAACTTGTAGGTCAAATGATTATTGCAGGTACTGTAACTTTAAACAGGCTAAGATTAAAGTATTTGAAGATTCTACACTCTGTTATCTGAAGACACCCATACTGTAATAGCCGTTTATTTAACTAGGTAGTTCTTAGATACCGGCTTACAACTAGATATTTCTAAGTAAGATATTGTATTTTGTAACGAATACTAAAAAATGAAGCTAAAATATGCTATAACAATACATTCCTCAGGACATATTTTGTATAATATTATAGTTGTGGGATAATCACTGCAATGCTTTAGGACAAAATTTCAAATTAAATATTTAAAAAAAGGGTGTTGAAATTTTCATGTTTTATTCAAATTTATATCTCCTCCAGGAAATCTGTGTATAGTAGTTTTCTTTTCAGGTCAACTAGTTCCAGAGGTGCAAAATCCCATATTTAGAGTTTCTTTAGTTCTGACATTCAGATGGTTTCTGTGAAAAAAATTATATTTTTTTCACTTTTACATAAATTTGACAGAAAACAATTTTGGGAATAGACAAATAAACCAGAGGTAAAATGCATGGAATAATTAATCTTGTATTTCTCTTCACACTGTAAGTTTAAATATATCTGCAGGGTTAAGACATTGCATGTAAGTCAGTTCTGAGTAGTTAAGAAATCCTTTCCTTTTCTGAAGTGCATAAAACTGTGTTTCGTTTTCACACTGCCTGATGTCATTCATGGGTTCTTAAGGACACAGTTTCTTGTGTTGGCAGGTTTTTCATATTTTTTTCTTAGTCGTAGGGGAAATACTAATGTAAGAGCTAGCATGTCATTCTGTAAGAAGCCTTTTAAAGACCATTAGGCTGACATTGCTTTTTTCTAAATCCTACATATGAAGTATGCAAGAGACTGAAATCCCTGTACGCAGAATTGGAAAGACTTTCAACATAATCCAATTGTCTTCTGTGTCACTTTGCATTGCCAGGGCTTTGGCCCTGTTTTTGGGTATTTTTTTCAATTACAGTGAAAAAGGACTGTGTATATACATCTAGATTTTATCAGTTAAAATATTGTGTCAGATGTATTGCTCTTCCCTTGAAAGAACAAGCTAACCTTATTCATTATGCAATATATATTTTCACATTTGAAGAAAACTTTTTGTTTTGTATGGTATTGGCATAAGTGTGCTTGTTGTAAGAACTGTTGCTTCCCTCCCAGTTGCTTACCAGCCCATTAGGTGTTAATTCTATGAGTATGTAATATAGCTTTGATTTCTAAGGAAACAGGTTACTTCAGTGATTCTAGCAGTGTAGTGTGCAATAAGTAAGTACAAATCACCATGCTCAGTAGCAGAGGTATAGGTATTCTCTGCTATGGCACTGTACAAGTATCTTGTTAACATTACAGACATTAAGGAATATCTGAAGCACTATTGAAGTAGTGAAGATTTCCTTAGGATCAGCACTACATGTAAGACAGTTCTCAGACAGTGAAGGAGTTAGTCTTCCACTAATCTTAAGTGACTGAGACAACATAAATATCACTGTCATCAGATGAATATCTTTGTCCTACATGGATTTATTTTAAATGCTAGATAAATAAGAAAGGCTTGGACGGTAGAATTACAGGCTTAGTGTTGTAAGCATTATTTTTTACAATTGTATATCAGATTTGCAATTTAAAATGAGATAAGAGTTCTGCAGTTTTGGTTCAGTTTAAGGAAAAAAAAACTGTTGCAGACAAGCCATGAGAATGAAACAGCAGTACGGTGACAAATCTCAGTTGTCAAGCGTATAACATGAGAAGACAAAGGAATAAATTGAGACCAGCACTTAAAATCAAAAGATCTTTAAGTTACATTAAAAAAAAAGACATTAAAAATTGTGTTGAATAGCTCTGTTTAATGTTGGAAATGGAATAAATGTGAAAAGCAGAAGGTTATCAGGAAAAAAAGTTGTCTAGGAAAAAAGAGATCTAGACAAAGGGATAATGAAACTATATAAAAAAAAAAATCAATTTCCAAGAGACTAATAACTTAGAGGTAAATATTTAGAAACGGGGAAAGAGAAGTTTTGCTTAGAAGATGATAACAAAGTGATACTTATTCTGTAGGACTTTTGGAACTCTTTTCTCCATAATGGATCAACTAGGGCAAAATTTAAGCATAAATATGTCAAATAAGAAGGTGTAAATATTTTATGAAAAGTAGAGAAGTGAATGCATTTTTTTTTCCTTGCAGACTTACTCAAGATCATCAGCTGCCCACTGAAATGAATAGAGAAATATCTCTTCATATTTGTGGACTCTGGATCATAACCTGGGTGAAATGAAATATTAAACTTGGTAAAATAGTAATACACTGCTTACATAAGAGTCCAGAGTTGTTTTGTAATGACTCATTTAGCCTGCAGAAAGAAGTGGGTTACAAAATATGAAAAGTGTGTTGATCTTTCAGAATATATGCAAGTAAACTACCTTACCCACTCTGCCTTTTTCTCAGCCTGAACGAGGATAAGCAAAAAGTATCCCATTTTAGAAAACCCTCACAGCTGCTCATGTTAAGTGGAGATTTACTGAAGCATTGACAATACCTGCATCTGCTCCTACTGTTGCAATGGAAATAATTTCATACTCATTGCCCTCTTTGATAGAGGTGCACTTTATTGTAGGTCTGTGTGCTTTAAACAACACTCCACAGGGTATTCTTTCTCCTCTCATTTTCCTCTCTGTCTTGACTATACCATAATTTTCTTTCCTTTCCCCCCTCTCCCTTTTCAGAGGAGTTCCTTTTTACTGTTCATTTTATCTTCCACAACATATGCTTAAACTATTGCTTATCTCCTGGTGTGCATGGGGTGTTATGGCAGTCAGCTGCCAAAAATTGGGGCCTGTAGTAGCCTGTAGCACTTGCTAGGAGCGTGAAAAACTTGAACAGATTTGTGTGTTACATAGATTTAATCTAAACACACAAAAAAGGGGGATCAGAGTTAGAGCAGGACTGATCTTACTTTATATAAATGGCTGAAAGTCGTTGTCATCATAAACTACATGGAAAAGCAGCTACAACAAATATGAGAGCCTTGGTTTCCTAATCCCTCCAGAAACATTCACAAAGTTTTCAATACAACCTGGCTTTATGGTAGTTTTAATAAAATGCTGATTCATAAGCATTAAGAACCTACCAGACCATTAACGATGTCAAAGTCGGATAGCTGTCTAAGTATCTGAATTTTTAGGGTTAGGGGATATTTTCAAACCTTGATTCAATGCAGAAGTTCAGAAAAACAAGGAAAAAAATCAAAAATTCAATACTTGACAAATCCTGATTCTGAAACCAAACCAAACAAATAAACAAAATACCACCACCACAAATCTGAATCAGAGGTTAGTAATTAAATTAATGCAATATTTGTTTTTCCTGAAGCAGGTTCATTTATTTGTTATTCAAGTTTAAGTTACATGGATTTTCTCTTCAAGGATGGAAAAATCAAAAAGGCAAAGTCAGTAGCACACAGTGCAAATGTGCTGTGAAAATGTCAGAGAGACACAATAATTTCTCCCCATCAGGTGTGGACGCATTCTTATCCCATTGAACCTGCAATGAAGAGTAGTCAAGTGCAATTTACTATACACTGAGCCAGCGCAACTCATATGGCCACAGACACTCCCAAGAGCTCATGATACCAAGAGAGAAGCCATTACCAGCCTCAGCAAAAAGGAAGTAGCTTACATTATTTTTTCAAGGCAAATAAATGGAAGTTTGTGTATTTAAATGTGAACAACTTAGGTATCAGGCATGCATTTAAAACATTTTCATGTTCTCACAACATTTTCATGCGGAAGACCACCTGCAAAAGTTTTGCATGATTTGAACTTGTCTTGATAATGTAAAGAAAGAAAAGGTCTTATAAAAACTGTTTGTCATCGATACAGGCATAAACATTTCTTTTAAAATGATGTAACCATTTCTTATTCGGCTTTAAGTGAAGTCCTTTCTCTTATACACAAAGATATATGTCTTTTAAGCCAACAAATATCTGTGGTTTTGTAATTTATACACATAAAACTCTCTATATTTTACCGTATTAATAAAATAATCTTGCAAGCATATGATCTATTTTAATTGTTGTAAACAAAATTCAGATACTCCTTGTAATTTGCATATATAAATTGTGAAACAGACAATGGTGGGACATAGCAGCCATCTATGAGTATTAATAATGGAAAAATTCATGCAATAGAGACCTAATAGACTTTTATAAGAAATCGTCCAAATGTATTTCTTAATCCAGTTAAATGAAGATTCACCAATGTGGTAAATTTCTTTATTCAGACATGTATGTTTTTAAGGTGTCTGTATAGTCTTTCACATTTTATGCCTCTGTTCTGTTCACCCTTTTACAAAGAAATCTAGTATATATTTTTTTAAATACAGAATCTTAAAGCTTGTTGATGTACTTTGTGCTTAATAAGGACTTAAACTAATGTAAATTATGTCAAATCTTACAGTATGACATAGAACTAGTCAAAATTCATGTAAGGTTTAGGGCTTTGTTTGTTTGTTTTTATTTATCTTATTGTATTTTATTTTTTATTAAGGATTCTTTCAACTGTAGGGTCATTGCATAGTGTGTAAAATAAGAAATACAATCAGTACAGTTGCCAATCCAGTAGTATTCTTCATAGCACCACATTGTATTCTTCAGAGACTTCCTGGCCCACTTCAATATTTATAGCTTTTATATAGGACGAAGAGATAGGTATTACGGTACTTTTGTACCTTCCTAATATTTCCCTTTACTAGAAAACAATTTTTGGTGCAACTCAGATATGTCTTTCCTATCTTTTTCCTGCTTGATTCGGGTACTAACTGCACTCCTTTTTCTGCCATTGACAATACCTAATGTATCTTTGTGTTCTTGCTTGTAGGGGAGTTAAATCACCAGTTCCCAACAATATATGTTGACAGTACTTTGTGGTCTGTGTAATTCCTCTGTTACATCAAAAATAGCTTAAAACTGTTGTTTGAATTGTTAAGAACAGACTTATACTTGTCCTGTCTCTGAACTGTTGTTTCAGAGCGTTATTCCTTTAATTATTTTTATTGCTATCAAAAGTACAGCTGGTCTGGCAAAAGACTGCTGTCTTGAGAAACTCAGTCCTGCTTTTATGTTTTTTGTCCTCTGACAACTGGGAATGACCTGTTTGGCATATGGTTAAACATCTCATTTCAGCAAAGAATGATTACTTGACACCAGTTTAGAATCCCATTGCCTTCCATCCCTTTTTTTAACAAAATTGTGCAAGCAGGCACTATATTTAAATTGTTTGAGATACTAGAAAAGGGTAGGAACTTTTAGAAATAAAAGGCAAATGACCAGTAGCTGAAAGGAAATCTTGAATGATAACATTATCTGTCCATGACTAAGCTATATTACAACCGTTACACAGTATAACTGAAGTAGAGAAGTTTCTTTTCCTCTCCTGTTCCTTAAAGACAGAAGTCCAGAAAGTTTTCTATTATTGGTTTGGCTACACAAAGAGATAACACACACAAAAAAAAACCCCAACAAAACACACAAATTGAGGTTCAAAACAAGATACTTTATTGAATAATAGAAGTAAGATGATATCAATATCTTATTATCTATTCAGGAAATTTCTCCATAACAGCTTCTGGGTGTTCAGTGCTCTAATACTCTGTATGGGTACTAATGGCTTTCTAATCTCATCTTCTGCAATTCTAGATTTTTAAATCTATTTACTTCAATTTCATGACATGTATGAGGGACAAAAGGCTGTATTTAATGGCTTTGTGTTACATATTTTTATTAAATTAGAAGCTGCCTAGATGTCTTCATCAGGAATCTGCCTTGCAAGTTCTCAAGGAGGGAAGGAAAGAAAATGTTACTTTATTAAAAATGTCATTAGTCAAATTAAAAAAACCTAATTCTTTATATGTCTTTGAATTACAACACAACTGGCACTAGTTTCAATCTGAATTTCTCCTTTCAGTAGGCTGCCTCTTATACTTGAGGTGTTGTGCTTTATCACCTGAATCCCTTCTTCTTTTCTTCTCAGGGTTAAAACCAATTTTTTTTCTTCTCAGGAGGTACAGCTCTGACTAAACAATTTGAACATCTGTGGGTATTTAGGGAGGGCAGAAAACCTGTGAATAAATTTCCTCCTGAATTTTTTCTCTGAAAGATAGCTTATCCTAGAGCAGCTCCAGTATGTGTAAGGAATATTGATAGCATTTTCATCCCTTGATAGCTGCCTTTCTATACTATAAGTTGGAACTGTCTCAGTGCAGAGTAAATGACTTCTCTTTCTGAGAGGAGGAATTTTGAACACAAATTGAGAAGAAATCATGTGAAATGCACTGTGTAAGACTTGCTCCAAAACTAGACAGATTTATTACAGTCTTTGGTTGAAAGAAATGATCTTTAACTGAAAGGTTAGATGTGGTTTTTAGGTCCAGAAATTTTTGTGTTATTCTGTCAAACTGGCTGACGTAACAGCTGTTACAAAAACACAGTCCCCAAAACAGGGAAAAGAATGGGATTATCAATTAGTGTATGACCACATATAACACTGGATTCTTCTTTAGTAGGTAGAGGTTTGCAGTCTCGACAGTGACCCTTCCTTATGCTTCACTGGAAAAATTCAACAGAATTCAACTGTGGAGGCACTGGGACAGGAAGGACCACAATGTGATATATTCTTCGAAGACAGTCTTCAGCTTTCCAGTCAAGGTTTGCTGACTCCCTCTACCTGGCTTCCTTAGTGTTAAATGCTCACATGAATGAAGAATTGTTCCTCCTGTGTTTCTTTCAGACCACAGAGAAAAATTAGGCATTCCTTCCTCCCCTTTGGATCTGGTAGGTCGGTGCAGGTATTTAGTAGGCACAGTAATAAGAATGTAAAACTTATCAGTTCTCCTGAAGTTCTGTGTTTTGGGAAATGCTATCAGAAGAGAAAGGACCAAAAAATGTACTAAAGAATCACTTCTAAATTTAGGAAATATATGACATAAACCTTGAAAAGTACTGATGCTGACCCTTCATTTGTCTGACCTGCTGCCATAAAACAGGAAGCCTTCATGGTAATTTTACATTACATTCAGAAACTTTCCAACTAATCTGGGCATGTTAGATGAATATCCCAAGGTTGTTATTTCAATCACCAGGAGAAAGCAAGTTGAGATAACTGATTTCTGTTACGACTGTAAAAGCTTGTTCAGGTTCTAGTAGTCTAGTAAATCTGTTTTTCCCCATGCAAGAAAATCTGTCAGATCCAAACCTTGGTTGGACCTCTGCACTCTTTTGACCTTTGCTGAAATTAGATTGCTGTTGTTTTGATATGCTCCATGAAAGTTTAGAGGTCAAGAAGTTCAAAGGCTTCTTTGAACCTATTCAGGTTTCAGTTTAATATTTCGTATGCCATTTGTTTGTTACAACTATATATCCTGATGCCATGCTCCAACTAATAAATTGTGCTTGTGCCTGGTTGTATTTTTTCAACTAGTGCCGAGAATTGTTAAAATACTTGATGTTTTTTCCTAAACATCTTAGGAGAATAAACATCAAATGCAAATTATAAAGTATGTTTTCGGTCCCTGTGATTTCAGAAAAGAAGTGTGCTTGCATCCCTAACGCGTTGTATGGTAGTAGCAGTATCAATAATCTTCTCTAGCTTTACAGAATTTTCTGTATATCTTAGACTAAATTGTTTTGTTTGCAGAGTCAGGGTTTAATGAAAAGTTAGAGATGAGTACATACTACAATTACAGTAACGAAAAAAGATATTAGACTAAAAATAGCCTCAGTTTCTTTACACTTTGAATACATAAAACAATTGCTGCTAACAGTTCTAAGAAATACTGATGCAAATTTTGATCCAACTCCTTGTTGCACCTTCATTCAAGCAAATGTATTAAACTTTTCAGGGCTTAGTATTTCTTATTCCTATGATGCTGACTCAGTGGGTTAATTTATTTATTTTGGGGAAGGGATGGGGAATCTATGTTTAATTAAAAAGATATAAAAGGGAAAATATCACTATTAGATATCCTAAGTAAGATTTACCACTTCTTGTTTTCTAATTAGGATTTTTGCATTTATGTAATAACAGTTTTAAACAGTAAAAATTGGTACAGTTATATTGAAACTAGTGTACCTACACTGGGTTAAATAGCTCACAATATTTCCTACTTGCTCTGGGTTTTTTTTTTGGATTTCTGATATGCAGTGTAACTCAGAACAGTGACTTCTGGATCCTTAATAATTAATTAATATTTCCCCCCCCCAAAGCTGTGTTTTGTAGATAATTTTAAAAGTTACTTGTAGGTCTCAGATGTCTTTTGTAATTGTAAATTATAAAAGGTGTAAGACATTTGGAGATTTTCAACAGAAATCTTGAAACCACGACCTTGAAGTGAAATAGAAAGTGTAACTATTGCGAAAGAATAGGCTCAAGAAGTAGTCTGCACAGTTTCTAATTTGTCAGGGCCTACATTTGTGAACATGGCCTATGAGATATGTGATGAATAGCTTTAATGCACATGATTAGTAAAATAAATTAGAGCAATACTTTCCCATGCTTTGGCACAAATCAGGGCTAATCTGCTGGGCTAAGTGGAAAACTGACAGATCACAGACACTTTTATAGGAGAGTTGCTTTTTCTTTTTTAATGTCAAAGCCGTTGTAACCCTGTTCCTATTTAAATACATTACTGCAGAAAGAGAGAGAGCTTTCTGGGCAGTTAGTTTTAAAAGCCTCTCAGAATTTAGATGCTTACCCCATTTCAATGCAATTATCTGTAACAGTTGATCCTGCTTTCCTTCCAGCCTAACCATTTCCTGCAAAAAAAAGCACACAACCCATTTCTAGCGGATTTTTAGGCTTTATATAAATGAGATCTGAAATTAAAAGCTGACATGTGGCTTTGGTTTAGTTTGAGTTTGGATATTTTTGCCATTTGTTGCATCCTCTGACATCAAAACTTCTGCCAAGCAATCACTAAAGTGAGAAAAACTTTCTGATACCATTCCACAGTAAGAATAGCCTGGTGCATTCCACACAGGTGCGACTTTTCCTTTGAAGGTCACTGGCTGTTGTGGAAGACTCTTACTAAGTTCACATAGAAATGTAAAGAGAACACATAAATCAGTGTGAAAACAAATGTTTGTGCATGGATTATTTGTTTTTCTCTCCTCCTATTTAGTATGCTTGAAACAGATATATGCAAAACCTTGAAGTTTAGACTGACAGACTTCTTCCTGAAGGCAGGATAGATTCTTTTTGAAGAAAGGTAAAGAGGTTTTTCTTTGTTCACCTTTTATACTGCTATGCAGGAATGGCTGCGTGCTTGTTACTTGCTGTACTAGAGAGAATTATTGTACAAGATAATTAAAAAGAAAAAAATGATGTTTGCTTTTGCTTGTCATAGCTGTCTTTTTCTTCTTCCCTCTCACTATTTTAAGCAGTGTTACGTTTTTATTTATATTTTCTTCCCAAAGGATGGTTTGACTGCAGAAATCTGATGACTTTTAAATCATCTGCTTCTCTTTTCTCTCTCCTTTTTCATATATCTTGTTTTAGATCCATTTGGCACATCTCTAGATATACATGTTGCTGCTCAATTGATGATGCTTTGCAGGTCCCTGCCTCAATTACAAGGTACCTCTTAGATATAGAACTTGTGAGGTGTTCAATAAACTCTCCATTGAAAGCTAAGATCAACTGTATTAAATCACTCTTGAAATGATTTACTGTTCTTCATTGCCCTTTCCCATATATTGAAGAATATGGAGAAAATATGGTTGCCTCTTCAAAATGAAATAATAATTAATACATGAAGACAAATATTCAAGAGAAATGGATGCAGGTTTAGCAACGATGGAATCAAAAATAGTAGCCTATGAGTGATGATTGTTCCATTTTTTTTCTCCCCCAAAAAAATACAGTTTAAAATGGTTCAACAGGCTGCAACATATTAAATGTAAACAGCTTGGCCATCAAGTGAGAAATATTGCATTTCCTAGCATTACCTGAGAGGTTGACTATCATTTTAAAAGGTGTCAAAATATGAATGGAAAGCTGGCTCATTCTAGCAATAAAGAAACAAAAAAGAGGCAATAGTGGGATGAAGTCAGAGAATTTGTTTTTGAGGTTAAACTCACCTCTTGCAGCAAAGGGATTACATTTTTAATACACCACAGTGAGTGAAGAAGCAGCTGTGCCTTGAAAGCTCCTTTTACTTATTCATTCCAACATCCTCTTAGCTTTTCATTGTCTGTTTACTAGCAAACAGTAAAGTTTGGAAAAAATTACTATCAATTAATCACTTATTTTCAAATACACTTCTGTAGAAAACTTCCTTTTAATCCTTTTAAAATTACTTTATTTACCAAGTAGGGTTTTTTAATGGTCCTTATTAGTTTATTCAGCATTTGTTTTCTACTACTTCAAAAGTAACATCCTTTTGAAATGGAGGCATTACTAAAAAGTAAGTTTAAATACAAATGCAGTTCACCTTCAGACTCATTTAAAAATATGTATTATAGTGAAATTTCTGCCATTAGGCCTTTGTCTTGCTTCTGATAAATAGAACTAGACATAATTATTATTCAGCTATGAATTTCCAATAGTATATTGTGAACTTCTTCAGTGAGTTCCTGCACAACATGTGGGATTTTTTCAGAAAATATGATTTAGTGTGCAGAACAGAGACTACAAATGTAAATACAATTCACTGTTCATGATGGGACTTCATTGCTGTTGTCTAAAATAATATGAATACCAGATTCTATTGCATATTTCAATTATAGTAAATTTTGCTGAAATATTTTGTTATAGTTAGTCATTTAACAAAATGAAGAAAAACACTGAGCCATGTAGTATAGTTACCATTTTTAGAATGGAAACACAAATTCTAAATGAAAAATATAGTTCAGCGCTAGAGTATTTCTTCATGAATATTCGCAGTTAGCAAGAGTAAGCATTCTCTGGAAAGTTGATTAGCCTGATCTGAATTTTAAAATAAATTATTTTAAAACAATATGATTTTAAAAATCAAGAAAAGAAAATTGCTATAGCAATGAAATATAATTGCATGACATCATAGATTTAAGTTCTACTGCCTGAATTTACGTGACCATTTACACAGTATTTTTAACTTTTTTCATTATATTCTGTATTTTCCATTTCACTCATTCTGAGAGATATCTTGCACCATACTTTTATGGGCAGTTAAGAGTCACAGACAATCCTTTGAGTATTTGGGGTGCAGTGAGTAGAGAAAAACCATGGGTGATTTAACTGTAGTCAGGTTAAACATGGATCACTGACCGGCTCAAATCTGACGTGCCCTATAGCTAACCAGAACCAGTTTCATCAATATCAGTTTTGCAGTTTAATAACTGTAGTTTATTAGGGTGGGAGGACCAGCGAGCATTTTTATGCATCATTTCATCCAGACCTTTATGTTGTTAAGCTTTGTAGAAATGTCAAGAAATTGTTGCAAAATGAAATTTCAGGCAGAGTGGATGTTGTTACCTGCCTTTTACTTGCAGGTTCATCTGATGCTCAGTATCAGAAAGAAAGAGTAACTATTTCAAAAGAGACAGAATTTAATTTACATTATTTTGTGCCACATAATGAGGAGCCAGACAAACTCCTTTATTTAGTCACATGTGACCTACAGCAAATGAAAGATACCATCCATTTTGAATCAGTGAAGTATACTTGTTAAATACCTGCTTCTAATGAAAATTTTAGCCAACTTCAGGATGTCTTTGCTCTCATTCTGGTTAGAATTTCTACCACTTGTGACAATTCATTCATTAGCTGCTGCTATTCAGAGCTTAATTACACCAAGTATATCCAGTGTCTTTAAACTTACCTGATTCAGTAAGAGAAAACTAGTAGTATTATTTCTATCAATGCTGATAAAAAACGGGTACCCAAATTGGAGAAGCATTGCTGATTTTTTCCTTAGAAAAATAAGTGCTAGGGAAAGTAGTCTGGCCAAGGATCAGATAAAGATATCCACTTAGAATTTATTGTCTTTACTAGTTTTTAAAGAAAGTCCATAAACTGTTGTATTAACTGTGATTAACTGTTATCAAATTTCCTACATATCTAAACAAAACTGTGCACAGGTTCCAAGACTGGTAGAAAATGAGGTCATTTTGTCTCTAATTCTGAGTCTTACCTGTTTCATCCACTTAAATGTTTGATAGCCAGTTGTTTATTAGATCTTACTTTCCGTTGAGAGAGTACTTCCATATATGTTTTTATTTCCTGTTTTAAAAAAACAAAATAATAGTCAAAAAATACAACCAAAAAGAAATCTAGCCAAACAAAGCACTCAGGAAAATCATTGAAAGTTCTAAGCAGCTGTCAAGCAACTCTTGTATTCAAAATAATATTTTGGGAATGATAACTACTCACCTTTTATCCTATTAAATACAAAAATATTGAAAGTAGACTTTACATCCCTGACACGCAACTATGCACACAGGACAGTTGGAGTGGGATTGCTGAGGAGGGATAAATGCAGGATTCTTTGAAGTTTGGTCATTCAAGATTAGTAGTGCTGTGAAATCTTATAAAGCCCCAAAGAAAAAATTGTGTCTGTGCTCCAGCCTGATGCTCTGTTTCAGCAACAGCAGGGCCCTTTCAGGTTTGTTTTTCATCTGTAGGTCTAATACAACATCACTTCAATATACCATGTTTCATTTTCTAAATTTAAAGGAAACTATAAAGTAATCCAAACACTGCATGAATAAAACTGGGAATTTAAATTTGGAAACAAAATATTCAGTAGTGTGGAGACATCCCGGATTCCTAAAGGCACATCTACACTGAAAAGGGCACAGCAAGTGGAGAATCAATGCACAAGCACATGCCCAAAGATACTTTTGTGTAGATTCGCTCTCATCCAAATGCAATGTAGCTGTGTTTCTTTGGAGATTCTCATATTGGATCACAGAAGAGAGAAGCTATCTTCTTGGTACAATAATACTTCCAATGTTTACTACTTTGCTGTACAAGTTGCCAGTGTAATGAGTGCACTGCACTGGAACAATGAGAATGAGTAGCAGAAGTCTAACACGGAAGCTTGTGTGCTAAAAAAGAAAACAATTTTAATGAGACACTGGTGATCTCAAAAGCATAGACTTATAGAGAGGTGCTGTTCGTATTGGAATTGGGATAAAGACAAGTTGATAACTCTCTGAAACTTAGAAAATGTGGACATAATATAATGATTTGTGGATTCAGTGTTTCATTTCCTTAAAATACTGGGTTTTTTTCATGTCCTTTGGCAGTTTTAAGTTGTTTTTGTTCTTGTAGATGTATATTAACCATATGTTATGTAAGTGGAAACTATAATATTATGAGTCATTAAGGAGATGGTAGCAAAGGAGAAAAAGAAAGACAGTTATCAAGTTAAGGGTATAAACATAGAATTCTCCTACTGCCATTTTAAACTAGGATTTTATTATGAAAATTCTGTTAACAAGTTTAAAAAAAAAAGGTAAAAAGTTCAAAGTTTTGGAAAATACTCTGTATATCCTGTCATCTTAACCGGATTTTCACCTTCTGTAAACCTCAAGCCACCCAATAGATCCTTTCCAACAGTATTGCAGTAAAACTGTAGAAGATCTTATCATAATTAGAATAATTAATTGGAATAATTTATTGATGGAAGCAGAAGAAAATTATTAGGAAAAGAAGAGAAGGATATACTCTGGACTTAGTTGTGGGCAGCAAATAAAATAATCCCTGGCAGACTGCTCACAATAATGTGTATTTGCGGTGATAAACTGGTAACGTGTTCCAAAAGGAATTGTGTGACTTCAGTTTAGTACCTGATTAGTGAATGACATTGAATCTGTCATGTGTTAATTTCTAGGAAGAGGAGGACAAATAGCAACTGCACTCATCCTAGCCAATCATCCTTAGACAACTGTGCTTCTTTCACATAGAATGAAACAGGAATATAACACAACACACATAGAACAGGACCTCAAGAAAAAACACAGAAACAATTTCAAAAGCGAGACTTTCTTAATCTGGCATTCATTATACATGCCTGACATATAATCTCTCAGAGAAGAAGAGAAAATACCTTTTCCTCCTCTAACTGCACTTTTTTATTAAAAACAGAAGAAGCCTTTGGGAACACTTTCCTGTGGAGTTGTATGCCAAATTTCTTCTCGAATGAACTGTGATTCTGTCTGCCTGCAACTTTGAAAATAATAGAATAAATTTTAAGAATAATATTTAAAACAGTTTTATCATTCATTCTGTGCCTCACCTCTCCCACTTATGACTTTTTCCTATCACTTTATTATTTAATTACTCAACCAGTTATCCTAAAACAAGGTTATAAAAAGTCAGATAGAAGTCTAAGTAGTAGGTACTGTCAAGTATTAGAAAAACAAGGAATTGGAAAGATAGAAAAGTGATTTAGGAAATTGAGCATCTCACAGGGAGCACAGATTAAAGGATATCCTACGGATTCATACTGAGTGCATTGCACGACACTGACCAGTCATAAAAGGCAGAAGATGTTTGTGACTTCAAGCTTTACAACTGTTCTGCTCTTAGCTGTAAGCTTGGCCCCAGAGTTTAGTTCCCAGGGTGCAACGAAATGCAGCCTCATACCACACAAATCTCTGTACATTGCACAGGCTGTACCCTTAGTTGGATGGGTACTAGGTGTCTAACTACGATGACTGTGATAGAAGGATTAAAATCAGCTTTGTTGTGACTCTTCACCTTGTGACTGCAGGTAGATGTACACAGCACTTCCCCACACACATCCTCAGTACACTGAAGTCTTAAATGAAAGCTCCAAGGCTGCGGAGTGAAGTGTTGGTATGACTAAAGGCGAATCTTTTTGTAGTATTGTGCATCCAATAAAACTCTGCAAGAATAATAAAAAACAGGCAGTTCCCTTTGTCAGGTTTAAAATAAATAAGGTAGCATCTTGAGTAACACTTAGGTTGCAGGAAAGGAGAAGACTTTAACCTGCATATTGACACCAGCCACCATCTTGCACTCACCATTGTTAGCTGATGGTTGCTGAGCCCATAGCTTTTAGACAGGGAATTCACATACCTTCTAACTTAGTTTTGAGAAATACTCGCTCACCAAAGCTAGGACATCCTCAGTCTTTTTCTCCAAACATAAAAATGAAACACACATTCTCACTTCTATCCAGTGTTGATCACTGCTGAATGAAATCTCTCTTTTCCTCAATACGTATGATCTCAATTTTCTGAATATTTCCTACAGACATAAAATTACTAGATAAAAACATCTGAACTAATCTGAAAAAATATATGCAGTGTCTTCTCAAAAATCAATAATCTAACAACCAAACAACAAAAATACATAATCATACTATTTTTCCATCCTGTATGAAGGTAGGACTAAAACTTTGCCAAAGGATATTCTTTTACTCTCATCACTGAACCGTCTTGTATGAGGAAGAGTCAGAAACACCATGCTTCAGTATGCTTCCATTTGCCTTGAAGGCACTTTCATTTATACACAAAGTACCCCTCATCTAACTCTTCAGCTATCATTGGAAATTATTCTTCTTGTTTGCTTTTCCCGAATGGTCACGAATTTGGAAATTAAACACCTAAGTAATCTTGAACGCAACTGGGGAGATATTTCTTATCTATGCTTCTAAAAACTCTGGGTAATCAGTAGTTTACTCCCCAAATGCAAAGACTTTTCCATGGTAAGTATTCTATTGTGGCAATTTCAGCTACAAAATACATCTGATTCACTAATGAATGTAGAACATACAACTTTTAAAAAAGCAAGAAGGAGAAATGAGTAAAGAAAAAACTCTTTGGAGTTAAACTTTGCTCCTGAGCTGAAGAGTGAACTGTTGTTCCATTAAAAGCAGATGATTTTTCTTCTGCTTAATGGCAGAAAAAATAAAGGAGGAGGAAAAACACCTCACTTTACAGAACCCAAAGAAACCTTGTTACTTTGTTATAGCACATACAGCATTTATCTTCTTTTATGTGTAGATCTGAGACATAAATTTGCCATGGCTGAGTCAAGTGGATTTTTGCAGAGATGTACAGAGTAGATCTCTGTCATTTTTGGTGTATTGTTCTCAGCTCCCAGCATTATCATTTACGTATATGACCTATCCATTAAAAAAAGCTACTCGTGGCATGTTGTCACGAGCAAGGAAAACAGTTAAAAGCAAGATTTGCGTTGCTAGTGTGCATTCACAAGCATATTTCTATCAGAATTGGAGGTAGGCATGATTTTGCCATTTGATGCTCAATGTCAAATTTACTCTAGTCTTCTTAGGCTTGACTTAGATTGTTATCATGTCCTTAAGTTATGTTCTGTTAAAACAGCATCTGATGAAAAAAAAAGGCATTTTTGTCATGTTATTGTTGCCAATGTAAGTGTGTTTATGTTTCCTGGCTTTATTACTCCATCAGTAACTCATTAGCTGAATCAGATGGAGTGTGGGAAGAAATTTACTGGGGTAGTTTAATGGGTATTTTCACATTCTATATCTTTTACTTATAGCTGTCCAAGTCACAGAGACAGGAGCCATCGAAGTGCAGAAAACTGCATAGTTTGAAGATCTACCTGAAAGATGAGAACACCACTGGAAATTTGTTTATGGATAAGGTGCATTTGTACAGTATTAAACTCTTCATCTTTCATATAACGTGTAATCTACATTTATGTTTCAGATCCCAAGACACTGTTATTAGAGAGGGGAGGTTGAAGGAGGCTCATGTATAAATACTGGCTTGTGGCCGTAGAAAACACATGGTATTTGCCATCAAGGTTAAAGACAAAAAGATTGGGCAAGAACTTTTTCATACAAGACCATTCTGTAAACTTTTAATCCAGTGCTTCATAGACAGCATGGAATAAGTATTCCTTTATGTATTGAACACTACATATGTATCTTACAAAACGGAATCTAAATTAGCTGTCAGCATCTACTTTCTAGTTGATTAATGGGGCACTGAACAGCAGCACATCATTTTTACTTCCATAGGTATTAGCCCTTGTCCACCTTGTCCTCGGATTTTTTTAAAGCAGTGATTCTGTAGACTTTACTTACTGTAGCTTTTGGGTTTTGGATATATTCTGAAGTTACATATGACTTGCTGTCCAAGCTTTTATATATTATTACCTCTTTTCTTCTCTGGTATTTGCTTAATCTGGACAAAATTTGAACAGGCAGGCAATTTACTAAAAATTTATTGCTGCTTAGTCAATTCTACAACTTCTATGAGAAAATATTTGAAATATTGAATTAAAAAAAATGTCATCTATAAACTGAATGAGGCTTATCAAGTCTGGCTGATAATTGGAGAAAAACAGAAGCTACAGAAGGTCAGATTCTGAATATTGAGTCCTCCAGTGTAAGGTATTGAGGTTCAGTATGGAAGGTGTTAAAGTCAGATGCGCATATATATCTCAGGTTTTTTGTTCCTATGAGAGAAATCTTTTATCTCAAAGGACTTATTTTTGCAGAAAATGTTCCACTGTGCCAGATAGTAGAAATGTCATGAGACTAGAGGAATCTGAAGGTGACAAATGGAACTTGAGGTGTCTTCCTCTGGGAAAAAAAAATGGTGTTACGTACCTGACTTATTGCTTTGTTAAAGTAAAAGAATATTATTTAAAAAAATAAAAGTAAAAACAACCCTGGTTTTGGTTTAGTTTTGTTTTTTAAAAGGTCATTTATCATAAGAAAACAAATTGCCCAGTCAGAGGCATATATGCATTTGATGCCTAATAGCAGATACTCAGTAAGATCCAATTTAACGTTGGAAGAAGAATTGATAGACATAGCAGACTTTATACAGTAAGGGTAATTCCTATTTGTCTTCTACCTAATATTTAGACCTAGCAAATAATCAGTGACAACTGTGTACACTACCTAGAGGTAGGGGAGGTTTATTTGATTATGTCTGGGTATAATAGCATTATTAATAACACAAACATGAAGGTTGCTTGGCAGTAGGAAAAACTTATTTTGCTCAGTGTGGTTTGGAAATCCCCCAAAATAAAATTGTTTGGACGTGTAACACTGAAGTAAGCAAATAAGGTAGTATGTGTGGAAATTATGTTTAGCTCTTTTTGCAACGAAGATCAAACCTCTGTCAGTGAAGGAGAAGAAAACACACAGCTTTACAAGTGATTACTGTTCTCTAACATATAGTGCTTCGATGCAGTCATGTCAGACACAGAACAAACTCTGTCAGAATTGTGTTGTTGTTTTTCCAAAGCTCTAGAATTGAATTTCTGACTAAATCTGAAAACCTTTAATCAATCATGTACATGTAATCTACAACTGTTTTGTACAAAAACAAACAAACAGAAAAAAAGAATTACAGCACTGCAGAGATCAAGAGAACTCCTGCTGTAGATTCTTCCATGCATCACTTATGTGCCGTCTTCTAGGCACCTAATAACGATACATCAACACACAGCCTGATTCGGACTATCCACCAGTCTTGGAGGCATGTTTCAGAGGGTCACTAGGGTCTGAGCTTCAGTGGGAAGATGGCAGACAGAGCCTGAGTTACAGTGTCACGGGTCTGCAGCACAGATATTTAGCACAGCGGGTCTTTGGGTAAGTCCTCGCTGGGTCAGCCAAGACAACAATTATCACGTTACCTCCCAAGCCTTGGCTAATTTCATGTCAGGTTTTTACGACACTCTGATTTATGGAGAAAAGCCCAAGACTGATGTGTTATAAGCATGTCCTTCACTCTCCCCTTTCCAAAATTGCCAAAGGAATCAGTAGAGAGGAAGTATAATGGCATGTTGTGCCAGTTTATAGAGACAATTTTGTCATGACTATGTTCATGTTATTTGTAAAAGCAAAATTCCAGTGAAACCAATTAATTTTACTACCATGTCTTCATCCACCCCATTTGTCTCAGGTTAATGCTGTGTCTTCATTTTTGAACGTCAGCAAAGACAATATCGGAGCTTGAGATTTCAATTGTTATATTTGACACATCACTGGAATTTTAGAGTGTCTTGATGCTCACGAGGCTCTGGCTGAGATGAAAATTTTTTTCCTACTAGCTTGTATGATGCTGTGCTTTGAATTTATGACCAAAATAATGTTGTTAACACCACAATATACTTGCCATTGCTGAGCAGTACTTGCATAACATCAAGGCACTTACTCTTACCCTCCAGAAAGCAGATTGGGAGTGGAAAAGGTTTTTTGAGAGGATACTGCTGGGAAAATTGACCCAAACTAACCAAAGAGTTGTTTCATAATATATAACATCATGCTCAGCAAGGAAAGGAAGGGAAGGGGATTTTAGGGTAGGTGGGTGTTGCTTGGAGACTGGTTGAATGTCAGTCTTCTTGTGGGAGGTAGTGAATCATGGCCATTTTGTGACGTGATTTGGGGCTTTGGGGCTTTTTCTGTACTTCTTCCTCTTTCCCTTGCACATTAAAATATCTTAATCTTGACCCATGAGTTTTCTTTCTTTTGCTTTTCTTATTCTCTCCCCTGTCCTTCTGAGTGTGGGGCGGGAGATATTAGATATGTAGTGCTTAGCTGATGGCTAATACAACACGTGACATGTACAAATTCCTTGCTCTGGAATACGAAAGCTAAAGCAATTTTTTGTACAAAAGTATAAAACTTCTTTTTTTAGCCTTAGAGGAGAACATGAGATGGAGAGTGAGAGTCATATTCCATCACAAAATCAAAAGCTGACAGTAGAAATCCACAAATTATAGAGAAATGCTTTTCCTGCAAAGTGATTCTTTCCTCCCCCTGAGATTGCTAGTCATAGACAGTAGTAGTAGTAAGCATAACTGTACTAAGCTTCAAGATTTTTACTAATGCAATATCTCAGAGAGGAACAATTTCTATGTTATATTAGTCTGTCCAGAAAGTTTAAAAAAACCTTTAGCACTCACTATAAACTCAGCAGCTCATTCAGAACTTAATTTTCTACTGTGTCTATAAATATGGTAATTTTAACATTTGCCATCTCTTTTGCTCCCAGAAATGATCCTCTCAGTGGGCCCACTACTTCTGGTATATTCCTTCAGTTTATAGAGATAAGTAGCAGCCTGAAATTGCCTTCCCCAGACCCTCTGTGACAAGAATTCATAATATTAATTGCCAAAAATTACCAGCTGCAAGTTCTTTCTAACAAAGTGGCTCAGTGGCTTAAATATTAATTATATTTTGGGCTTCTTCCTACTTACGTAATTAAGTCCTTGCCTATGTCTCAAGCAAGGACTTAATTACGTTAAGTAGGATGAAGCCCAAAGTATAATTAATATTTAAAAAGTAAAATACCAGGCTCAGCTAAACAGTTTTTCAACATCCGTCTTTTTTTTTTTCTTTTCTTAAACCACATTTTCCTTAAAGAAATGTGTTTCAGGACCTACCGGAGCAATTTTCAATTGATCAGAGATAAATGTTTTACTCCAAAATGTCAAGAACTACACAAATGTGTAAGATTAAGATGTAGAATGGGGTAAAAATATCATTTGACTTTTAAACATCTGATCATGTAGAATAATATGTGATTTCTGTTTTATTTCAAAGAACATAAACGCAGGAAAAAAACCCACAAAAATAAAGAAGGAAGACATGATATGAGGAAGTTGTTACAAGATGCTGAAAATAAAGACGACTGTTTCCTAAGTGTATGTAAAAGAAGTCCATGGCAAAATTAGAAGAAATTAATGTTCTTTATGATGATGTATGTCAAGAATTACAACTTTTATACTCCCAAATTACCTTACCAATTTTTTTAGCATGATAGGAAACTGCATAGCTAGTTCTTAACTGAAGTAGCCAACTTCCTATGCATTGGCAGAAGTCCTGCAATACAATTCTAAGATAGATGTAATTCTGGTATGCAGACCTAGATTTCAGATTAAAAAAAACCTCTTTTACTAAAAAAGGTGGAAAAACAGTATGTTTTTGTAAAGAATTCGGCAGTTACATTAACGAATAATTTTTCACTTTGTCATGGCAATACTTTAATGAAATTATATGTGAAGTAGAACTTTACAGATGGCAGTACTTCAGAGTTTCTTTTCCCCCCTTCCAAAAAGCCTACCAAATTCAGAGAAGCTCTCATTTAAGTGTACATATGAAAAAAATCGTTCTGAAATGAACAGGTAAAACCAAATTCAGCCGAATGACCAGCAAATACAAATGATGAATGAACACAGGCAAAGACGCAGCAAACTGCTAAACTGAATATTAACAGGTGAAGGAATAGTCTCCCTCTGATAATCAGAAATTTCTAAAGTCTGACATCCCTGAATCCTTTTCTCAGGACCAACTGATCACTGTGTGGTTGAGGTTAGTCTCTAGCTACAGGTGTCTTTATTTATCAATTTATTTATCAATTTATCAATGGTGAATTCAGATACAACATATTAGTTTTTAACACATTTAGGGAGCGCCTAAATTCAACTGCTAGAAAAGACCAATAGCGTAATTTGCTGTACAAATATAAAAGTAATAGATCACATAATAGCAGTCTCTTCAGTCTCTTCTCAGTGTTTAATAAGTGCTCTGAGATCCTAGGAGACATTAAGGAAAGTTAAAACCTAATCTGTTTGCTTGTAGATTAAAAGTGCTAAAATTCAGGGGAATAGAGGAAGAGGGCTCCTGCTGCCAGTGAATTGTTTATTGCAGAGCAAAAAAGATGAGCAGTTTCATGAGGAATGTGGTCCACCATAAAGGTAGACATCAAGTTGCTTGAGTAAGTATGTCTGCCTAACAGCTGCTAAAGGAGCCAGATGCTCATAGTGTTGAACGTAAGTCACTCAAAGTGAAACCAGTGACCCAGCTGTTTGAAGTACACCCTGCAATGTGCTGACAATCCTGTGGGCTAAAGAGAGAAAGAAAGGTATACTGATGTGTGGAGAGATTTTTAAGAGATCAGGGCCATGGAAAAATACTGGAGATGATGTGTCGAAACATAGGGTCCTCACAAGACGCACTGATAAACAAGATTGAGGAAGTGGACGTTTGCTAGATGTCAGCCGGAAGCAGGAAGTGCTTTTCGCCAAGCTCAAGCAATTTGGTACTTAAAACTTGCCATCCAGCAATTTATACAACACAAGAAGTCAAGATTGATTGCTTTACAATGTGGACCCAATTGACTCAAATTAAAGAAAACAGATGATGTTCTTGGAAATTGATTCTCAATTTGGTATTAGAGGCTGGCTAAGAACACTCCTGATCAAAGAACATGATTCAGTCCACTACCCGTGCCCTTTTTCACCAAGCACTCCCTGCCTATAAAGAAAAAGGGGGAATTGTAGAAGAATTTCTAGCTGAAGCTGGGCATGGGAAAATAGTAGAGTTGTACGAACAGGGCATAGGGCCATCTCATAACCTCTTCACCGTCGTGATGAACAGTGCTTTATATCCAAATTACAACATATTATCCCTCCGATTTTAGGCCGACTACCGAAAGAACTGAACTACCCACTGCTTGATATCCTTGTTACCCCATATTATGTTAACTCTGTTTTAAATGGTTTGAGAGATCTGATAGAACAGGGACCAACTGTGAGTCCCTGTCCTATCTGTGCTTTTAATTGCAATTCTTTTATAGATCTTTACTGTGCATATTGTACTCAAGTAGTGCATTGTAAGAGAAAGCAGTTACGATCTTGGTTTTGTCCCACTTGTTTATATCATATTAACAGACAGGGGACATATGCTTTATATTTCTTAACTGAACTTAATGGTTTTGATATTGACTCCCCAGAAGAAGCTCTGCAGTTATACGAATCGCCTGAACAGTTATTTTTAGCTGAACAACGGGCAAAAATAACCTTCTGGGTTAAAGTTGCTAGTAGATCAGTAGAATCGCACATACTAAAGCATTATTATAAGAAATGTTATATGTATTGATTTTGTTTTGGCAGATAGGAGTATGCTTTACCTTTTTTCCAGTACAATCTAAACAAAATGTATGGGTAACCTTGGCCAATCTTACAAGATAAAACGCTATTTGTCTTTCGGTGGCAACCCCTTCTAATCCCTTTTCAACGTGCCTTGTAGGAGTACCTGATGTTGACTGGTCGTGTCCAGTAAGCACACCGACCTGTAATAATTCTGATTTAAAATCCACTGCAGATCACTGGGATTCGTGGATACCTTACCGCCCTACTGCAGATTTGGAACCACAAGAATTGGAGATTTTAGGCTCTCTGGTAGCAGATGCCTGCATTTACTTTAACCACTCCTCAAGCCAAGTGGCCCACAGTTATTACACGACGGTCAATGCCACTGTACCATATTATCGCAATGCCAGTTTGTGGTGTAATTATACCTCCGCAAACCTTTCTAAATCTTCAAACAATCCTATTACTCTCCCACCGGGATACTTTCTTATATGCGGGGATCGTGCATGGCCCGGAATCCCATCCCATCTTAGAGGAGGTCCCTGTACCATTGGTAGGTTAACCTTACTAACTCCCAATGATAGTATGATTCTTAATATCTCCCGAAATTCACGAGATCGGTCGATTCATTTCCTATGCCATCAATTCACACATGATTGTAAGGACAATGTTAATTTTTGGTCTGTTGAACAAATCATATTTGGATCCTTTTTTGCTCCAAATGTTGCCGTAGCTGGCGCTCTCAGGCAACTACACGACCTAGGATGCTGGCTGGCAAAACAGACCAATGCAACCTCTCGAGCAATATCAGATCTACTCTTAGATGTTGACTCGGTCAGGCACGCCACACTTCAAAATCGTGCAGCTATAGATTTTTCATTGTTAGCCCACGGTCATGGCTGCAAGGAATTCGAAGGCATGTGTTGTATGAATCTCTCTGATCACTCCAAGTCTATAACTGCCCATCTACAGGAGTCACACGACCTCACTGGCCACCTACAGGTCAACTCAGCTTTTGGATTGGAAGATTGGCTCAAGTCTTTAGGGCTTGGCCCTTGGTTATCTAGCTTGATCAAAACAGGTTTGATAATCTTGCTAATGTTTTGTTGTATCGTACTCCTTTTACCATGCTTTTGTAGTTGTCTACAGCGCATGATTGAAAAAACAACACAATCTATGTTACATAGGGCGTACCCTGTTGTTAAAGAGAAAGGGGGAATTGTGGAGAGCTTTTTAAGAGATCAGGGCCATGGAAAAATACTGGAGATGATGTGTCGAAACATAGGGTCCTCACAAGACGCGCTGATAAACAAGATTGAGGAAGTGGACGTTTGCTAGATGTCAACCGGATGTGGAGGACGGAACTTGAGGCCCTGAGTCGAGACAGAGTGATGCCGAAATAGACAAGAGAAAGATTAAGTGCTTAGCGACTCTAGTCAGCCAATCAAGTTGTGGTAGGCAGCAATATAGCCAATCATTGATTAACATGCTTGTATCACGTAACCAATCACAAACTAACACGACTGCTAAGATGCTATATAAACAGATCGTTGACGGCAATAAAGTGGAACAGATACGATAACCCCATGGGTGTGTGACTCTGATTCCCGCTCACCGCGACACTGATGGTCAGATATCAACTGCAGCTGGGAATTTGCATTGTTGTCTTGTATATAATAAGGTTAAGTCCCTTGATCGAAGTACAATGTAGGACTTGGGATGGTGATTTCAGATACCTAAACTGCTTTCCATTCTTTTGTGACAGCACATAACATTATGATCTATAAAGACTGGATGACCTGCAGCTGTTCAGTAAGTGATTTTGCTATCTATTTTTTTTTGTTTGTAATTCTTAACAGTAAAAAAGCAGTGTACCAGCAAATGGTCCTCAAACTTTCCAACTCTGGTGTTCTGCTAATTTGACTCTCTGAGGAGCGTGTGTACATTTCTACATTAATCCCATACCTGTTTACATAAGATAATTAGGATTGTTCCTATAGATGCCAGATAATTACAAGGTATAAAGTTAAAAAATCAAGTCCATATGGCAAAAATATAGAATCAGAGAACAATTTAGATGGGAAAAACCCTTAAGATCATCTGGCTAACCTTTAACTCAACATTACCAACACCACCACTAGCCCATGTCCCCAAGCATTGCATCTACATGTCTTTTAGCTACCTCCAGGGGTAGTGACTCAAATTCTTCTCTGGATAGCCTATTGCAATGTCTAATATCCCCTTTGGTGAAGAAAATTTTGCTGGAATATGGAAAACATCAATAAAAAGGTGAATGTTTTTAGTGACTTGGAAATAGCAGATTACAATGGAAATTGTTTTTCATAGCAGTTACCTTCTGCATCACTTTTAACCTTGAAAATACATTCATGTTTTAAAGGTAAAAAGACCTGAAATTACTTGAGACCTTCAAACTGCATGTTTGAGATAAGAGAGATACACCATATAATACCTATCACATGTTTTAATATCACACATGTAGAAAAAGGTCATTCTATCAAGCAACACTTATTTCATTTGCAAAATATTATTTACAGCGGTGACAATGCAAAAGAATTATAAAATGTCGTGATAAAGGCGTCAATGATCTATCACTGCAGAATTACTATTACTGTCCACCTAATGCATTTCAGTAAGTGATACAGTGCTCTTGAGGTTAGCTACTAGATTAGAAAAGCAGAAAAATGAGGTGAGTCATGTATGATTTTGAATAAGGCCTAACCACTTTTCAGTTAATTGCTCTTCCTTAGATGGATTGGTTGTATGCGGATTTCCACAGATGTTGTAACCAGATACTACAGTGGTAGACTTAGTTAATACATTGATTTCTACCTGAGACTCTTTGTGTAAGTTTTTGGACATCCTCTACAATATAAGAGTTTTGGGAAATGGAAATTGGGCAGACCTTCTAGTTGACTTTGCAGAAATGCCCCCAGAAGTACCACTAGTTATTTTTCTCATTTAGAACTTTTGTTATTACAATGACTACTATAACAGCTATTCATTTTGCCTTTTCAGCATTCTCCTAAGGTAGCGATATAATACTAAATACAGCAGTTTTAGTTCTGTTTGTCATAGTCTGAGTGACTGTCCTGTGACTTGGGACATTTATGTGGTGAAGGCAGTTAGTGTTGATGAATGTTTTTCAGAAGATTTTACTATTCTTTTTTTTAGATAAGATTATTTTTTTCATGGATATTTACAAACACTAGACCATTAGGAGAACATAGGACATACCACCATGTGATACTCTATCAGTCAGGTCTTTAGCTCATGTTACTGTGTTGATTTATCATTCTGCAATGTCTGTGCTACTTCTTATTTGTTTTTTCTTATAGATTACACTGAATGTATTCGGTAGAGCTTTTACATCAATCACTGTCACCGAATAGCAGGTATAACTGCTGAGGTAGTGTAAGACACATATGCAGAGCTCTATCCGAAATATTTAGACTTTTCTTGACATCTAACAAGTCATTATATGAAGCCTTTGCAATAGAAAGAAATATCTAAACCACAGATCCACACACTCCTCTGGAGGCTGTAAATCACATGTTAATATTTAAGCAATAAGTAATGTTTGAAAAAAGATTCCAAATGATTAAGAATACACAAGGCTGAAGTGTTCCTCTGAGGGAGTGGCTGGGTGCGCCTGATCCGTGGGATCTGTGGTTGTCATGCTTACTGCTGGGAGTGATGGAAGGAGGGAGAAAAGCCGTGCTGGCATTGCATTGTAGGACCTGCAAACAGTTCAAGTGACAGGACTGCTCAGATGGAAAGAGATTACTGCAGGGATGCAGGGAGTACTAGAAATGCTGTCTCCTCTATAGTTATTTCTAACAAGCTCTTCTTAGACATGTGCTTCTAGGCTGCTGGTATAAAATCTGTGTTTATTCCCTCACACAGCCTTTAATGGTTGACTGGTGGAAGTGCAGGCACGTATGTCTCAGGGCTGTGCTTGCTAGCAGTCCCTAAAAGGAGAGCAGACTATGTTTAATCCTTTGAAACTGCTCATGGTTCCTTCTTCACCAGGCACCCAGCATGTCAGTGCAAAAATATTGCAGGAGACTGACATTTTCGTGTGGGTAGGGAAAATGGTTTGTATTTTTTTTCAGTCTAACATGGTATAAGCCTTTTCCATCCTGCTTATTGCAGAGAAGTGTTTTTCATCCTTCCCAGTAGAAATCCCTGCAGGTGGTTTGTGGCAGGTAGTACCTTTGATATGATCCCAGCGGCAGCTTTGTTTCTGCCCCACAAGGCAACTCCTGTCAGAAATCCCAAAAAGGCTGGGAGGTTTTTTTGTGTGGTGGCATATGCCAGCTGAGATCAATGGGGAATTGTTTCTGAATTCGTCAGCCCCAAATGAGATGCATCTGCGTAAGTTATCAGTTATTTTTACTACAAAGTAGCATTTCATTCTTCCACTCAGTAGTCTGATATAAGAATATAATAATGACAAAGCCATTAACAAGCTGACACAAAGTGGAATTCATTGCTAGCCTGGGTTTACTTTATGATTCAAGTTTGTTAAAATTATCTTTAGGCTATTTGTTTTACCTAGTTAGGTAGTACATTTTGCTGCTTATATAAAGTAGATGAAGTAGCTGTATTTGCGGTTTCATAGACAAAGAAGCCAAAATGTTTTATTTATTTGGTGGTATTGGTATGTAAATAAACATGACAAATTTGCAATAATATACGCAACAAAACTCCTAAAATAAAAGGAAAAGACACAGATAGGACATTGGAAATGCTTAATGGCAATTGTCGATTCTACAGTTCTTTTCTTTTGTAGAAAATTGCATTCGATGAGATTTAACTACTCTGCCTAGATTTTTTTTTAAATTACATAATTAATTATCAATAAATATTAGTAGTGTATTATATTTATAGCTGATCTGGCTTGTTAGTAAGTATTTTAGTTGCAGTTGTAAAATTAAAGTTTATTAACAGAGTTTTTGAGACATTTCTGAAATCCAAGCCACCAACAATTAGCCAAGTCTTTTATCACCTATCTCCTGCTTTTAGAGCAATGTATACAGCACACAGACAAGGTTGTGACAAAAAAATGTAGTTTTCCATCTCACACCTTAGCATTTATTTCTAACAACTATAATTAATAAAATATTCTTAAATGTTTCAAAATGCTGCTACGATTAACAAGGGACTGAGATGCTGTAGCACCAGGCAGATGTGTGAGAATTATCAAAGGAAAGTAACACATTTTCTGGAGTTGTGAATTTATATTCCTTCATTGCAGTCAATTCTTCTAATTTTTATTGAGTTTTGAAGTACAAAAGTAGAAAATCAAAGTGGGATAAACTATTTATTTAAGAACCAGTCCACAAACCCCAACATTTAAGGTTTTTTTTTCTATGCGTTATTCAAGCTGGATGTTCAGGGAGCGATTGGCTCTGAAGACCAGAATTTCAGGCTTTCTAATGTTTTGTCAGTTGGAAATTTTGTCTTTAAGTAGTCACAGGTGGTTTTCTTTCCATTCTGATATGTAGTATCAACTGATTTCAGGTGGGTTTATTTGGCAGTATGGGGCACAGATTTACATTAAGAATAGCTTGTTGTCTTTTGCACTTTACAGTGACCCTCGGTTAAAAATGTCTGAGGCTGGGATCTAGTTGCTATTTACTTTCACCTTATGTTGCAAGATGAGGTAATTGAATTTCCAAAACTCTTATCTGGGTTTTGTTTTCCTTTTTACCAGGTAACTTCTGCTCATAAATTTCGATTCTGGTTTTGGTACGGGTTACCATCTAAGAATAGGGCTGAAAGAAAACCTCAGACTGGACTCTAGCACATTAATTTCTTGCAACATAACCAGACTTTCCAAGGCAAAATTTCTTTCAACTTCTATCTATATATCACATATCTTCCCAATAAAATAACTGTACAGAATATACCTGTCATGATACATTGTATGTAGTCTTCCATCAGCTAACTCAATATACTCCTCATTGCTACAGTAGACTATCTTAAGAAATAATAGATTCCTTTGGTACAAGAAAAATGAAAGACTTGTCCTTTCTGCAATGAACACATTATATGTTTTAATGCTACAAAAGATAGCTGGTTTATGGCTCTGGTGAAATCAACAGATGTGGGTTGAGGCAAAAGCAGTTTACTAGTTGGTGTTAGTCATTTCCAGGAAAGCAGAGCTTCATCACGTGTAATGGTTACTTCCTCTCTCAGGTTATTTATAACTGGTCATCCTACAGAAAGATTTCACAGGACAGGTCATAAGCAATTTATGTTACCAGTTACCTAATGGTTAATAGATGGAAAATGTGCTAGGGGAAACATACCAGGTGGCTACACATGGTTATGTTTGCTGTTCTTGCTGAAGGAACTGGACAAGCTTCTAGTGACCAGGCAGCCATCAGTCAGGTAAGATGGTGCTGAGCTCCATCAGATCAGTTTCAGGCAATCCTTGGAAGCTCTGACTTTTGAGATTCCTACATTACACTTTTGACTCTGTGGGTTTTCTTTCAGCCTAGTATATACTTTTGTGTCACTACGACTGGACTCGTGTCAGTAGATTCTTCTCTGCAGATCTACCATTTTGTTTGCACTTCTGTGTTGCATGTCTAACCTGTAGCTATCTTATTGTTAAAGAGCAAGAAGCAAGACCCCAGACCAGTACCTCACAAAACCTAACACATTATCAAAGGCTGCTGATACTCCGAGATCAGGTGTTATAAAAAAGGAAGCACAACAAAACAGTAAGTTTTGACTACTGTGCCATACTTAGCCTATAGAAAAGAAGGTGGAAATTAGGAGTGTTAAGTCCAAAACTGCTGCGTACTTTGGAGTAAACAGAAAGGACAGCTCAGGTCAAGTTTAAGTGCCGGATCCTCTCCTTTCCTCACATAACGTAACAGGGCTGTTAGGAACAGGCAAATACAGGGTTCTGTCTGCCTTGAAATGCCAACATGAAATTAATTCTCTTAAAAAGAAATTTGTCCTTGCCTTGTCTCCTGAATAGGGATACTGTAGCTCTGCATCTTGTAGCTGGGAGGAAATTCCGAACTGGTCAACCAGGAAGGGAAAGTCATGCCACTAAGACAAGGCAGGAATATATGCCAGATAAAATTTAAGGTGTCCCTTATGCATAAGCATAAAAAAATTGAAATGTCAATATCAGGTAATATTTGTTTTGAAGGACCTCCTAAAGATCATAAAGTCCAGGTAGAGAACATGTAGGATTTTCAGCCCATCCTGCCCTGCAGCCACACGCAGAATGAGTATTAACTTGCATAGTAAACGTTTACTCACCCTTCTCCTATCTTGGATGCTCTATTCTGCAAGTCAAAATTCTACTCCCTTTGACAAATCTTCAGCAGCAAGACACCTGAAAGGTCAGGATTTCACCAGTCCTCAGACTCTGTGGGAGTACATGGATATTGCCTTGGAAAATGGGCTCAGAAGTAATGTGTTCTTGATTGGTTCACATATAACCAGCCTTCTTGAACCATGTGACAGGTACCCACAAACAGCATTATGCAAATCTCATGAATACAGAAGTATTATTTATTGACTAAAATATATTGCATATAGCAGACAGGTAGAAGTTACCGGACTACTCCTACAGCATGTTTACCTCTCCCAGTGCAGACACCCAGCAAGTCTCTACTTCCTACACATGACAGCGAGGTGTGGAAATGTGCATCGTGCACAAGGATGATCCTCAGCATTGCTGAGGTGCTATATCTGTACCCTCCACTGTTTTTCTTGGGTATTCTATGCTTCATATATTTTCCTGCTGAAAATTTTCTCTCGGTTACTATCAGGTTTCACTCCTAAGATATGGCTTATTTTAAGAATCTTGATGACTGCCTTATAGCACTGGGTCCCAAGCCATGTATCTTGTTTGAGACACTTTGTCATGCATTGATGATCTATGGAGCGAAGTTTCTGTCCTTGGTGGATCAAGGACACTGACATTCTCATGATTATCTTTATTTTTAGGTTTGGTGCTGAGGCCTGTTATTCTATTGCAACACTGCCTGGTGGGTTGCAGTTGCAAATTATGTTCAATGTCTTTTCAATGGCTCTAACCACAACTCTATCCAGACTTATTCCTGTTCCCATGGTTTGCTCAGAAGGTTGTTTTGCTCTTCACTTGGGTCCCACACAATGCTATTCTCTTGTTATAACTTGTTTTGTTAACAAGTACATCATATCAAGAATGTAAGTAAAAGTACTTCTAACATTAAAACTCAAAAAATGAAGCATAGTCTCTAACTGTAAGATGATTTTCAAAACTGTGAAAAATTGCCTTCTCTAATAAGGAATACTTATAGTGCGCAATTAATTTAAAACTCTGACCCTATTACTTTGTGTAATGGCTGAGATTTTCTGCTTTGCGGCTGCTGATGTGTAAAATTAAACATGGGTTCTGAAGATCAATCATGCATGTCTGGCCATATCTATTGGCCTCATTATAAGGCTCCGCCTTAAAAAATTTGTTGTACAATAGCTAATAACTATATACAAAAAAAAGAATTTTATGTTTGCTGTCTATTTGTTTTTCATCAACAGTATTATTTGTACAGGATGTTCTAATGCATAAATAATCTTACTTTGCAGTATTAATTAGAAATACATCTATTTACATGAAGTTTTGCTGTCATGATCCATAGAAACCTAAGTTAGTGGTTTGAAAAGGAGAATATGAAAAAAGAGTGGCACAGAAATTGACTATCAAGGCTTCAACATTTAGGAATACTTACTGTGTGCACACAGTTATGTTTGGATTGATGTATTTGTTGATGGCTAAAACTAAGCAATAACACTATCTTTATAAGTGTTCTAGGAGCCTGGGATTTATGTTGTTCCAGGAGCTAATGTCCTGAGCTTTATGACTTCAAGCCTGTTCCCAAACATTTATGACCTTAACTTGAACTTTTTTTAAAGTCTGTAAAATTCTTTAGACCTTGTTTGCAAAATCTCTTCAGGTAGTGTCTTCAATGAGTTTTTTGTGGAAGTGACATTCTCTTGATTATAGCTCTTTATGGGATAATCATTAATCTAAATTAAAAGCTAATACCACTAAACTATTAATATGAAAATAGAAACTATCAGCAGTTTATTATCTCTTGCATTTCATGCAGTTGTCTTTTACAGAAGGTTATCTATCTGGATACAGTTCTTATGAAACTAAAATATATAGCCCTGAATGTTGTTTTGAGTGTGTGCTTGTGACTGTTACAGTCATGGTTTCAAAGGAACTGGAGAAATGAACTGCTGCATGTTCTTTAAATTAAAGTGAATAAACAAATGCACAAGATGAATATGCTTTGCTTTGTCTAAATGAAAAAACAAACCAACAATAAAAATACAAAACTGAAAGAACTATTGATACTGTTGACATATTTCTACTTTTTAACATTTACGACGATATTGATGATAATTCATCATCTGATATAATTAGACAGGAAAAACTGCACAAATGAATAAATATGAAATTTCATCCTGCCTTGTTATGTCCCCATGCCTATGATCTACAGCTCCCTGATGGTTAAGGAAGCAGAGGGCAGTGCAGTAACAGAAGTAAGGTAAGAATATAAAACCCATTAGAGTGTCATAGGAGTCTAGTATGAATGGGCCACATTACCCTAAGAAATCTGTGGCACATCAAAGAAAATTTATAGATTTATAGAATGGTTTAGTTAGAAGGGACATTAAAGATCACCCAGTTCCAACCCCCATGCCATGGACAGAAACACCTTCCACTAGATCAGGTTGCTCAAATTCTCATTCAAAGTGGACTTGAACACCTACAGGGATGGTGCATCCATGATTTCTCCAGACAACCTGTTACAGTGCCTCACCACCCTCACAGTAAAATATGTCTTCTTAATAGCTAATCTGAATGTCCTATCTTTCAGTCTAAAATTGTTCCCCCTTGTCCTACTACTACACTCCCTGGCAGAAAGTCCCTCCCCATCTTTCCTGCAGGCTCCCTTTACGCACCAGAAGGCTGTTAAAAAGTCTCCACAGAGCCTGTTCCTCCTTAGGCTGAACAACCCAAACTTTCTCAGCCTGTCTTCACGGCCTCCTCTGGACTCACTCTAACAGATCCAAGTCCTTCCCATGCTAAGGTCTCCAGAACTCAATGCAGTACTCCAGGTGCGGTCTCATGAGAGCAGAGTAAAGGGGTAGAATAACTTTTCCAGACCTGGGGTAATATATTGAGATTCTCATTCAGAAGAACCCCTAAATTCTTCTTTTTAAGGCTGTTCTCAATCTGTTCTCTGCCTAGCTTGTATTTGTCCTTGAGATTGCCCTGACCCAAGTACAGGACCTTGCACTTGGCCTTGTTGAATTTCATGGGGTTCACACAAGCCCATCTCTCAAGCCTGTCCATGTCCCTCTGGACATAATCCTTTCCCTTTAATGTGTTAATGATTTCACACAATTTGGTGTTATCGTTAAACTTGCTGAGGGTGTCTTCAGTCTCACTGTCCATGTCTCTGGCAAAGATGTTAAAACAACATCAATCCCAATATCAAAACCTGATGAATGTCACTTATTGCCATTACCTACTTGAACAGTGAGCTGTTGACCATGACTCTTGGACTTTGACCATCCAGCCAATCCCTTATCCACAGAGTGGTCCATCCATCAAATCCATGTCTCTCCAGTTTACAGACAAGAATGTCATGTGGGACAGTGCTGAATGTTTTGCACAAGTCCAGGCAGATGACGTTAGTTCTATTCCCTTATCTGCCAGTGCTGTAGCCCCATTGTAGATGGCCACGGAGACTCATCAGGCATGATTTACTCCTAGTTGATTGTCACCAATGACCTCCTTATTTTCCATGTGCCTCAGCATAGTTTCCAGGAGGATCTGATTCATGTTCTTGCCAGTCACATAGGTGAGACTGAGACTGATATGTCTGTATTCCCACAGGTCTATTTTTTTTCCTTTTACTTCATTGCAACTTTATGCTCTGTCTGGAAGATTCCTTGAAACACAGACTTCAGGTTGAGCAGAAGCATAAATAAGAAAAATAGAGGTGAAAAGAAGTGTCTCTTCTAGACATTTCTAACTCCAAGCCAAGTTGTCACACTTATCAAATGATTTGAACTTAAAAAAGGTGTAACATTACTAGAGTTTAAAAACAGATGAATCACAGGTATAGAAGATTTTATATCTCCATTCATACAATTTTACAAAATGTTTACCTTTCAAAGACGGCTGCTATGCATTCTTATGAATACGTCTATGATCTTTTACTTATATTTTCTTTTCTGCTTCCTGAATTTTGATTATTAAAAATTCCGAGCTGACACAATTACAGCCTATTTTTCACAATGCTTCAACCTTCCCAGCGCTTATTTTATGATCTGTAACAAAACAAAGTAATGTGATTTCATATATAACATTTCACAGCTGTAATACAATTTTAGAAATTGATTCCGTTCAGTAACTTCTGGCAAGTGTATCTTGTCATTAGCAGCAAAACAGCATTTAGAAGGTATTCATATGGATTTTGGGTGTTTGTAATAATCATAAATCTTTAAGGTGTCACCATGAGCACAAGTCTGGAAAAGTACTCAGAGTTTTTCTTTTTAATATTTTTTATAACCACCTCTAACTATTTAGTTAAGGCTGTCATATTGGCTAAGATGACAACTTATATAATATAAATATTAAATAACAAAACACAAGAGGTGACTTTCAAACAATCTGTAGAAAGAATACTCAGAAAACCAAATGATTGGCAATATTCAGGAACTTCAGGATAACTTTGTGAACTACTCAGCAATCATTAAACACATTGGACATCCAATGGTGTTCTTGATCTTGGAAAGACATTGCAAGTCTTGCGTTACTTGGCAGTTTACAGACTACCCTATGTTTTGGAGAACTTTCTTTACCCAAGATTGTTTTTTCCTTGAAAAAACATTTTATTTTGACACTTCAACATTAAAGAAAGAAAAAATGAAAGTGTGATCTTAGAGTGAAATAGAAAACAAATAAAAGTAACTCAGTCTATTCTTCATCATCTCATCATCATCAACAGCTCATGATTAACAGTAAAAGTTGATAAATTTTACTATTTGTAGAAAAAAAAGGAAAAAAAATATATTTTGGTTCTACTTTTCTATTGCACTCTGCCATTCACAGTTGCCTGCATTTCGAGTCTCTGCACCAAAATCTCAATTAGAGTAACTCAATTGTCTCCCAAAAGTTTTGCTACTTCTGGAAAAATCCTTGCAGTGACACACTGCAATAGCTGTTATAAGCAGGGTTCAGTTTCTTTTTCTTTTTCTTGAAATTATGTATATCTGATGACATGAATATTCACACTGATAATCTGGTGAGGAGTGCAGACATACTTATGTACTTTCCTGGGTAGTACTGCAGAAGCAAAAAGGTGTAAGGGTGAAGAGTAAAAAAATTGACAGGACAAACCAAAATGGGCAATGGACTGTAGTGAAAATCCAGCAGTAAAAACTGAAAGATATCTCAGAGAGCTGAAGCACTGCTTCTTCATGTATATTTGAGATTTTCTTTGAATTATCTAAATGGTTTCAATGGATACACTCAGGGCTTTTCCACATTCAGAAAGAGCTGGTCAGCATATGGCTTAATAGCAACCATCTTACCAGGGCTGCAGAAGGTTGGAGTTTGTGTCTGCATTCACAGTCTATTGAATGCAAGTGTTTAGAGATTTTTCTGGCAAGTACCCATGTTGAAGGGCTATGACACCTTTCTGTGATGTTGTTGTTGGCACAGCAACCCTATTTGTTATTGATTATTTTGTTAGGCAGTGCTATAATGATGTTTATAAAAAATCATCTTTCATGAAGTTGTCACATGCTGTTATAAAACACGCCAAAGTTCTAGAATAAGTGTGCTGACTTTGGATAAACAGTCCAAAACAAAGACTTTAAATGATTCTTATAAATTATTTTTATTTGCCCGAAATACTTTTCCCATTCTCCTGCTGAGCTCTCATTTGTAAATTAAAATAACCATTATGTATGAAGTATATTACTTCCTTTTCTACATACTTTTGTTATATTTTTAATCTTGCTGCTATATATAATGCATACAGCCAATAAACAGCTGTACTTAAGTAAGTCTACCCACTCACTTGAAAAAGAGACAAGCTTGAATTCCTACCAATTCTCATCCATGAGTGATATCTATAAAATAGTAATGAAAAAAAATTATGATTAGGGCACAGCATAGGATAAATATAAATAACCAATTTCAAGAAGACTGTAATACTTTGGAGGTGTCCTCTGTGTCTTCTGTGTTCATAAGCCAGCTCAAAATTTGCCAAAATTTTCTCTTCACTGAGAAAACCACAGCAGTTGTTAATGTCTTTTGCTGTTGTCTAGTACTGCTGCACTGTACTGTAAACAGTTGCACAGCACTGTGCCTGAGAAGTGTCTATTTCTTATTAACCTCTTCCTAAAAAAAGGGCAAATCCTGTCTTCCATTCCAGACATTTAATGCCTTTACATTCATTGCGTATGTAGAATTTAGTATGTGATCAGAATAGAGACAAAACTGTGAAGTTTTTCACAGCCAGTTCTCTGCAATCTTCTAAAAAGCAATGCCTTTTTATTTGTGTGCATACTAAAGGACCCAAAATTAGGTCTTTTCAGCCTATGAAAATCTGATTTTCTTTATAAGTGGAAGAACTCTATTACCTGAACTGCTCCAATTTGACTTGATTTGGAGAACTGTTTAAACTTTCACACTGAAATAAACCTTCCTACTAAGCTGGCAATGTGGGCTAGTAGCCCAGAAGGGTCTGTATCCTGGGCTGCACCAAAAGAAGCGTGGCCAGCAGGTCAAGGGAGGTGATTCTCCCCCTCTACTCTGTTCTGGTGAAATCGCACCTGGAGTATTGTGCCCAGTTGTGGAATTACAAATGTAACAACAGGGATATGAAACTGTTGGAATGGGTCCAGAGGAGGACCCTGAAGATGATCAGAGGGCTGAAGCACCCTCTGCTGTAAGGACAGGCTGAGAGAGTTGGGGTTGTACAGCCTAGAGAAGAGAAGACTCCCAGGAGACCATATAGTGGCCTTCCACCATCTGGAGAGTCTACAGGACAGATGCGGAGGGACTTTTTACAAAGGCAAGTAGTGATAGGAATAGAGGGAATGGCTTTAGGTTGGAAGGGGGAAGATTTAGATTAAACATTAAGAAGAAATTCTTTTCTATGAAGAGAATGATGAGATGCTCACAGAGGTTGCCCATGGAAGCTTTGGATGCCCCCTCCCTGTAAGTGTCCAAGGCCAGGTTGGGTGGGGCCTCAAGCATAGCGCAGGGGGTTTGGAACTGGATGATGTTTAAGGTTCCTTCCAACCCAAAAAATTCCATGATTCTATGAAATAACAGGGAATATCAGGAAACATCATATCTGGCTGTTCTTTCAGCTTTGCTACTCTGATGATGTAAACGCAAATGAGAAGAACCTGTACCAGAAATACAGGTACAGTGAGGATATGGGTGAAGTAATGCTTCATTTGTATTTGTACAGGACTGCAGCCAAACTGCTGAATCATGGATGATGGCAAGACTAGGCCCCACCAGACTGCTGGCAGTTCAGATCCAGGCAGCAGGTGATAACTCAGTGCTTTGAACAAATTCCTTCAGTGCACGTGCTTACATTATGTCTGGTTTTTTTCAAACATTTTGTCAGGTCTTCCTGCTGTACAAGAAGAATTGTCACAACCACAAACAGCAGACATGTAGAAGGTAGCCCACCTCCAGTAATGTTATCACAGCTTTTATCAAAAAAGTGTTTTGTGTCTTGCTAAGAGTTGGAGCAGAAGGAATTTCTAGTTGAAAGAAAATCTACTGAAACACAGCGATAGAGACTGAATTGTTGTTAATTTGCGTCTAGGATAAAAAATACACACAGCATAGACACAACTGAAGCAAATAAGAGAGAAAAGAGGAAAGGTAAGGATTTCGAAAAGGGAGTGACTACATTTTTTATACAGGGACTATTGTTCTGTATAAATCAAAGAATCATAGAATCAATTGGGTTGGAAAAGACCTCTGAGATCATCAAGTCCAACCCTTGGTCCAATTCCAGTCTGATTACTAGATCATTGGCACTTGCTGCCACATCCAATTTCAGTTTAAAATCCTCCAGGGATAGTGAATCCACCACCTCCCTGGGCAGGCCATTCCAGTGCCTAATTACTCTCTCTGTAGAGAATTTTTTTCTGACATAATTACCGCCCACTCTATGAGAAATCATGTGTAATGGAGAAGGCAATTCCAACACTAAAACTAAAGGAAAACAAAGTTATAAGGTAAAAAAGGAATAAGTATGTTTCTCTCCTCATATAACTAAAGGATGGGTTTGGATTTTTTTACCAGGAAATCATAGATAAGCAAATAAAAAAAATAAAATGAAGGATCAAACGCAGAATATTGAATACTGCATGAAAAAATAACAGAATAAATGTCAGATTAAAGCTTCAAGGAGCATATCAAAGATGAACCATATAAAGCAGGAAAAATCATAACCTTTTGAAAATCTGCCTTGATTATAGCTGAGTTGTACCAGTAAATGTGCAGCACCTAAGGATAATTTTTCTAGATCACAGTTAGATATTTGGAACAGCTTTGTATTGATATTGTTTATGGTTAGCATACACAATGGAGGATATAGTGCTAAAATATCTCAGGAAAACTATAATCTGGTCTACTGAAAGTCAACACAGTACTCAACAAGAAAGCCAAAGCTGGAGGAAAGATGTTAAAGAGCAGGAGAAAGAAAACTGAGAAATGGAAAATCAATCATTATAAAGGATCGCAAAGACAAGAAAAAAACATATCTTTGAGGAAATTAGGCTTCTATACAGGGCCTAAAACACCTTAAAGGGCATAAGACTTGGGGGGGGATTTTTATGCAGTTTCTTTTTTCAGTTCCATAACAAAGACTTGATCTTTTAATATATGTATTTTTCACTTAACAGAGTTTGCAGCATCTATGATGGATCCTGGCTTCTTGAAGTGCATAGCTTCCTCCAGTTCTAAAACATATAGAAATCTGAGAAGTATGTAGTTCAAAGTGGAAGATTTTCTTGCTCAAAATAATGTTTCCCTCAAAGATGACCCAATTCTCTGTGTAGTACAGTATGTATTTACCTTTCAGGAATTCCAAGATTCCAGCTGAAAATATGACTAAGTTGGACTTTAGTAAGTGAAACTTGAAAAGAAGTATGTAAGTGGAAGTCACCTTAGACAGTAACTCTTACTGATTCACACACCTTTATTTAGCTTAGGTGAGTCAATGTGGTATGGAGTACAGAAGTCATATGTACATTGCAAGTTCAGTTTTTATTCAGATTGCCATTAGCAACAAGGAATGCATTTAAGTCGAGATTTAGGTGATGCACTCTTTTGATGTAGAGGCAACCAACAAGTGTACAGCACCTGAGCAAAGACCACCTAATCTATCAAGGACAAACCAGTTTAGCCAGGAACTTTTAAGCAATACCATCTTAAATGGAGATGGGGCTTATCTGACACTTTATTATTATTCAGTACAGAATATCTTAGCTGTTAAGAATAAGCAACTCAGACATGATCTTAAAAGTACTGCCACAAATTCCTTATCTACTGGAGTTTATGAGAGTCTTTTTCCTCTGTAAGACTGGTAGTAGTGCTTAATGGTTTTAGTTTCCCCATAAATGGCCACAGAGCTCTCAATGACACACTTGATTAAGTGTTTATAATGTGGAAAAATCTGTAGACACTTTTTGTAAATCAGTCCTCACTGCAACTGATTATCTGGTAATTAAACCATCCAGGTGACTGGGTTTTGTTTGGCTCCTCTGACTCCTTGAAATGTGCAGAAGTTCCTCCTCCTTCATTCCAGACCACCTTACTCTTTTGCTTGGGATCTCTCTCCTCAGTATGGATATAGACGGTTTTGACTACCTCATGCTGATGCCAAAGTGGATTTAGACAATGATGTCATGTATTGCTAAGTTGAAAATCATTCAAATCAAATAAATTATTTTCAAGTAATGTGGAATCACTGAGGAAGAAATAATACATAAGCATAAGAAATTGGAGATGGTTCCCATGAATGTTTCAGCATGCATAGCATTGTGATCGTGTGAAACTCCTGAAGAACCAACATGCTTTATCTTTTCCTGAATTCATTCTGAAACAAACAAGATTAATAGAAATATGACTTCCGTTAGCTTTGCAGAGGGTTTTAACAGTTTATACCGGGAGATCCTACTTGAGTTCAATAAAGAAGGAAATTAATTTTAAATATAACGGCTAAAGTGGCCTTAAATACCTCCAAATATTATAAGTTTCTCTTGGTATTTGCCTACCAAGGACATTTTTAGTAAGTGCATTCATGTTTTGAAAAATAATTGTTTACCATCATATCCCTGCAAGGAAGCTAATAAAACATGAAAAAAAACCAGAAAAGCAAATTAATAAAATGTAGGAAAAAATAGGAGTAGAGAATTTCTTCATTTTAAATATATTTGGAGTTATTTCTATGTATTCAGGTTTCATCATAAATCAATGGGGTTTTTTTAGTGAGGTGATGTAGACAGCCATAATTGTTGGTCTTATGGTATGACAAGGACTTTATTCTCAAATTAGTCTAACCTGATACATGTCACATGTCCCCATTTCCTTGAAGGACCTGAGGATCAGTGACATCTTCACAAAGTCTTTCAATTCAATTCAATTTCAAAAAAAGCAGTGCATAATATCTAGTGAGATTAAAAAAATCTACACTAGATAAGTATCTTGGATCTAATTTATCAAGTTAACAGTACCTATACCTTACATTGTCTTCCTTCTTTACTTGGAACCATCACCAAATGCTGAGAACTGTGTAGGTTGAGACATACTGAGAATTCATTCGTTCTATCTGGAGTGTATTATAACAATGACAGCTCTGCAAAGAGTAAGAAAATCAGCAATAAAGACGTGCTTTGACACTGCTCCAACATCTATCATAACAGAACAGCAAGAAAGAATGAGAGAAGGAAGAAGAGGCTAACAACAAAATTAAAACTATGATCATAAATAGAGATTTCAAAAGCAGTTAAAAATATTTAACAATACTTTAAATAATTTCTTTGATACCTACTTACAGGGATTATACCATTGTCTTAATTCTGAGTCTAGGGCTTAAATAAACTCAAAATTCCAATGAAAATTTCTACATTTTTAAACCATATAAACTAGATATTCAACACATGTTTGAGATTAAAGTACAGGACTTTATTTCTTAACTTTTTGGGCACTAGTATTTTGGTAAAGAGTATTTTGCCTCATCCATTTTTTGTTTGAACATTTCCTGAAGCTACCATAACCACTTTTCATTGCCAAGGCAAAACTTCTGCAGAGAACACTCAGATTAAAACAGAAGGTTAAGCAGGTTAAAATAAGCAATAGGAAAAGAATGAAGGTGAGTATATGGCAAAGTGAGTCAATAAACTCATTAGTGCTTTGCTGTTCCACTTCTGAACAGAAGCTATACTAAATTCCATTTAACTAAGGTCTTGTGAACAAATGCAAATCATTTTTGTTTCCAAGTTAATCAAAGTAAGGCAAATGTATTTGAATTCTCTTTTGAAGACAGAAACAACTGTCCCAGATCTTGTCTAGTGTTCTCTTTGAATGAATGGTATTTCATGTCAGTATATTAAAAATCAAAAACATTCAAATAAACTCAAATTAAAAAAAAATTAAAATCAAATAACAGAAAAAGATCCGAGAAAAACAGAATCACTGAATACCGGGCCTAGGCATAGATTTTCACATCTGTTCCATGAAAGAAGTTATTATATTTAGATTAACACTTTAAATGGTAGCAGCAGTGGGTATATTCAAACCAAAGCCTCAAAAATGATCTTATGGACTTTGCAGGAAATAATGCAACAACAATGAAGAAACAGCTGCTGGATTTCTTCAGAAAAGCTTTGGCCTGTTCAAAGAGAAAGAACATATCTTGAGCATAGCCATTTCAGAGAGGTTCTTTGATGACCTGTGAGAGGAACTAGTAGCTTTGAAGCTGAATGGTAGAAAAGGTGTATGAATAACACTCTGAATATGTTGATGTTGCATCATTATTGCAATTTATTTAAAGAGACGACTTTAGAATATGCCTTGCTGCCAGAAGCGATCTTTGTAGCAACATATAGAAATGCCATAGATTCTACAAATCCACAAAAAGTCATTAGTCATGGTCTTGAAAGAGTTTATCTTGAACCCAGCACTCCCTCTGATCAATTAGGTCTGCTAATGGCAAAAATCTAAGTGCACAATAACTGATTAAAAACCCACAAAATCAAAGACATTGAGCTGAAAATAACTTTCCTCGCCTGAAGATAAAAATTTACAAAACTTGTACTTTATATTAAAATGAACTATACCAACATCTATGGTGTCTAAAACCAGCAAACTAATGAAAAGTCTAAAACTAAACAAATAAGGAAATCCACTAAGTCCTTTTAAAGAACTCTGAGGAGGAAGAGACTTTTGCTATATGACAAACAGAGGCTTGGTTATGTTTTTGTAACTTTCTGAATGGATTATGGCAAATGTATGCTGGAATTTCTCCAGAAATAAAACAGAGATAATGGCAGTTGTCTCCTGTCTACAATGCGTTGGTCCATGTGGGCTATTATATGCATTGAAAAACCTTAGGAAAACCAGCATATTAAGTGACACAACTATAGAATTCTTAGAAGCATATATAAACTAAATAATTGTTTTACAAACCTATGTAAATACCTATCTATATATAGAGAGATATTCATTGTGGTTGTATTGACTTTAAATTTTCTACAGCCAGAAACTCTCATTATGTTGTGTCTTCAAGCCAGCATTAAACAAGAAGAGTTGAACTGAAAAGCAATGGTAGAAATGGAGATTGACCTGAGCTTCAGTCAGGAAGAGAAGAAAATAAATTATGATATCTAATCATGAGTGATGTTTGCTCTACCCACAAGGGAAGAAACTGAGAGCTTAAACCAAAGCCAGACAAAACAATTAAAGAGGAAAAAAAATAAGGAAATTTTGGCAAAAATATGTTTATGTTTAGATGATTGCATTAGTCCAGTAGGATGCCTTGGCAAAAGTGCTGATGACTCATAAGATGATTACTGACTCCTTGTCATACATTGCCCCTTAGAATGAGTTACTCAGAGTGAAAAAGTAGATTTGGAACAAATTCAGGTGTTGACTAGGAAAAGAACATGAATAATCAAGACCATCTATCACAAGCAAAACAATTGAAGCTGAGGCAGCGGATAGGAAGATCTCACTGACATGTTTGGTACATTTAACTTCGCCTGTCACCGTCTCAGCTGTACTTGCTCCTTTATATTTCAGCTCTGTTTGTTGTTTCTTAGCAGCATGTAAGAGACTGTACTCTTCCTTGAGGGGTCAATGGCAAATTTAATCTTTAAAGAATTGTCCCACAGAGATAATAACTAACTTCCAAAGCTAAAGGAAAATGTATCTAATCAACTGCCCTTTTGAAAACCCTAAACCGCCTCTCCTGTTCAGAAACACTTTGTTGTTCTTCTCCATACAGGCTTCAGTGCTGTCTTTACTCTTTTTAAGAGACTGGTTAATCAGGGACTTCTTTCCGTTGCGTTTTCACTTATTTCTTGTGACAAATCATTGCAGCTTAGGAATTCCTGTACATCATCTTAACTTTCTAACTGTGGCTAGTTTTCTTTAGACAGCTGATACTATAGGGCAAAACCTGAATGTACTGTTCATTAGTCATTGAGAAGGTGTCTTTTCAACTCAGTGAAGGCTAGGTAATCCAGAATAAAAGTCTTGTTAATAGGATTTGTGCATCTCTCTCCCACATGGAGTTTTGAAAATATTGCTTAGAAAAAAAACCCTAGCCTTTTCGCAGGGGGCAGAGCTATTTCATACATCCTCAGACTTTGCAGTAGTGGAAATTAGTTTTAATGGCAAATTTCTTTGGGAGAAATTAAGTAATTAATTTCCACAGTTCATATATGCAATTTAAAACTGCTCTATCAAATTCTATGAATGTGGTTCCTCTCAGAATTTGGGCTGGGTTCGGGTCTTAAGATACCTGAGATTACGCATAGAAGAAAATAACAGAATTTACTCATAGAAGGACATGAAAATGTGATTGTATGGAGTAGGTCACTGTCCTGACATTTTTTTGAGTGGAATTTTTATGTATCTGTTCAAGTTGGTCCACTAGGAGCTTACATCTCCAGAAACTGGAATACTGCATTCTATATCTTTATTAGAGGTTGGAATTGACAACACAACTTTCATCCTAAAATGAGATGTTTCTAGTGATTGGTGTCTAGGTGTATCTAGTATATTATGCCATGAAAGTGTTTTGTATTTACAGTGAAAAATGACAGCTTAATTGAACTACTTCCAGATTCCTTGTTGACTCAAACTTTGAAGTGCTAGTAGATATAAGTAATTTTCTCCTTGCCAGATTGTAAATTTAATTTTTACTTTTCAACCCAGTGTTTAGCTTCTTGCCTGAGGCTAAATTGAATGAGCACTGATAACAATTCAGTTCTTGCTATGGATGTTCTGCCTCCACAGCCGCTGTAATATCAGAAGGTTTGATGTCTGCAGCAGAGAGCAAACACCTTTACCCTAAACTGGAAATGGGGTATCAATAAATAAAGGAATGGGTTAATGTATCACATAACTTCAGCACTGTTAGTAACAGTTTATAGGCTATAAAGTTCTGAATCTATTATTTTTATAACATCCTCTTCCTTTCTTCTAGCTGCATTTGCACAGGGAAGGCTCTGCAGGTTTACTGCTTGTTTTAAGGAGACAACAGGGCACTGGGCTCTAGACCCTAATATGTTATCGAGCAACTCCTTAAGGACCTCAGGGCTGGGAGCAGTTACTGGCTCTTGGCTTGTCCTTTTACAGTCACACTAGCCTGATTGCTCCAGAAGAAAAGCTATTCTTTAGCAGGTATCTCCTTAAATATATAGAGAGGAGCATTGTCATTTACGCCTATTCCAGGAATCATAGCAGCGGTGGAAGTGTCGGCTGTGGACAGAGTATCTTGGAAGCATTAAGACTCAACTTAGAGCTATATTTTCATTTCATAATTAAATAAATGCTTTCAACAATATATATTTAACTTTGAGACTTAGAGTTCTTTAGGACCATAGAAAGGGCATGGCTCTGAAGAAAGCTTTGGTTGAAAAAGATATCGGTTTCAGAGTCAGGAGCATATTTCCCGTAGCATGACAGATTCAAGGTAGTGCAGGATGAAAAACAAAATAGAACCCACTTTAGACTTTTAAGGACATCATTTTCTTTTAATTTCTCCATCCTAGTAGAAATAAAAATCTACTTCTAGCTTTTTGTTCCATATTTTAATTTTTTTTCTTTCCAATTATCTGTTGCTTTTCTTTCTATATTCCTGTAAGGAATAAAACCCAGAGGTTTCATTAAGTATATTTGTCATTTGTTTTTACTGTTCAGAAAGAAGTTGAATATCTTAACTACTTGAGAAATAGAAATTGAAAATTATTTTCTCAGTTAAATGGTACATATAGCATTTGAAATCAGTGAACTATACAAATTTACATTAATTGAAATTCTTACCATGTATGATTAAATTCCTGCCAGGTGTTAAGCATTTGAGAAATGTTATGTGAGAAAAAGGACTGTGGCAATACCAGAGTGCTTACAAGATTCTTTTTTATACAAGCACTTATGTGGCAAGAAAAAACAAGTTAATACCTGTTTATGAAATAAACAGATGTGAGATGAGATAGAAAAAATACAAGGACCTCTTCAAAGTCTCTTCTCAAACAGGAATACAAAACCACAGCTGCCTTTCTAAAGTTGTGTTAGGATTATGACACATTTGTAATACTTAAATTTTACAGGTTTCTGAAACAAAAGTACACCAGTAATTATTTTTTCATCTAGCCCCAAGCAGAATACCTTCCAGAAAACTGAAAGATCAGATTTAATATGTTCTTCCCTTCAGAAACAAAGACTTAGTGACAAAACAGAAGAATTTTTAGGTTTATATTTTTCCCATTTTGAATAAGCTGTATGCACCCGAGTTGTACATTTCCTTTCCGTATCTGTCTGTAATTCCTTCTGAAGTATAAGGTGAAAGTTGAATTTAGGAGAGGTTAAGAAGGGAGCTTTGAGGATACATGTAGATGTAGAATGATAAAAATCACGCGACGTATGCAAAGATCAATGTTATTTCTTTCATCCTTGGCTTGGTGATATTGTTTATTGACTGTTGCTTGCTCTGCTCTGCTAAGCCTACTTTTCTCTGGTGTAGGAATCACTGCAAGAGCATACAAAATGCTTAACCCACATTGGCATAGTAGGGTTGAGACCCTGGGCCCTTCATAGCTAGGTTGAGAAACACAGTAAGAGTATAGAGTTGTTCCAATTCCACTTATTTCTGTGTATACTTAGACATGTAGCATATACAAGAAATTATTGCTGCTATTTATTAGATGTATGCATAATATATTACACTTCTTACCATTTTTTAGCACCTAAGCAGCTGAGGAAAAGTTCTCCTGTGACAGATTCAAGATACTTTACCTGGTGTCTTGAGGAGTCATAAGAAGAGATGCACAATCAAATAATGATGTCAAGCATATTTTATGTGCTAAAATATGTATATGCAGCAAGCTTTTAAGTCGTAGACTGTTACAAGTCCTTGAAGGCACCAAGTATTGCAAGCTTGGCTTGTCTGATGGACAAACCACATGCAGTCAACAAGCTCCTAAATCCTGCTAAGACTAACAAAGTTGCTTGAAATTGTTTCAGAATACAATGAACTATCGTCAACTATTCATTGTCAAACCCCTTGGCCTATTATTTAGTCTTACATTCCAATTGTAATTGTATGTGTAGCTGTTCATGAAAATAAGCAGATTGTTATCTCTGAAAAGCAACTGCATTCTGTTGCACATTAGCAAAAATGAACTAAGCTGTTTTCATTAAAGTCAGCCTCAGAGTCTGACATAAGAGAGGAAGGAGATGGTGCTCTAACATCCAGTTCTCCTCTTTAAATGGCTTTCAGCTCTTAACAGACATAGAATTTTAGCCTTGCAAAAGACCCACTTTCTCTTCCTATCCAAAAGTCAATTAGCTGTTACTGGTAATAAGCACAACAGCTTGTTTTCTCCTGGCTATACTGGTTTTCTTCACCATGTGCTAGTCATCAGGACTGATAATCTAATTTATGTTTTGCATGACAATAAAGTGATCTAATAAGATTGGTAAAAAATAAACTTTTACATCATGCACAAAACCCTTCCCAAAACAGCCTTACCTACTAAAAAAATTATTATGTATTTGGATTCATTGCTGGGGTTTTATGAGTCTGAGTTTTGTTGCATACTTTACTATCTCAACTCTTACTATTGTTATATATGTTAACGTTGTGGAAACAGATGTATACATAAACCCATGAAACAGAAAAAATCCATAAAACCTGGTAATAATAAGATAAGCCAAATTCTATTAGTGCACTGGTAACACATCTTTAGGACTGGGGGAATGCAGTTATTTGTTCAAAACAAATGCTTATGTCTAAAATAAGCTCATAATTAGATTTTTCTCTAGTGAATTGTACCCATTCTCTTGAGCTGAAAAAATATGCAGCTAACTCAATAAAATCTTCTGCAGAGCTCAGCTGAACATAACCCACTCTAATACAATTATCCATGTTTCATTTAGAAGGGCGATCCTCCTGATGGCTCAGAGTACTTCTCCTTTAATAACTGAGAGCATTTACATTTCATTAACATGCAAAGGGTTTCCTCTGAGTATTTTGTGAGAATGAAATAAAACCCCAATGCAAAGGATCCAAATCCAATACTTTCTTTGTGCTCTCTCAGAAGCAGTAATAATACAGTAAGTTAAAATATTACACTGGAAATGTTTTGATTTTCAAGCTTAGATCTATTCAGTCTGTTCTTTATTTATGTATATACAAAAGGAGAAAGGTCATGTTAACATAGGTTAAAGATCGTAAGAATTTTTCCTGACAAGCCAGGCCAGTATTAGGCATCGGTAAAATAATATATATTATGCTGTCATACAACATGGAATTCAATTATTTGTTCATTGCTACAGTACAAAACAGTCACTGTTGACACTGTGTAGGAACCCCTAACTGCCTGTGTATGCAACCTTCTTTCTTGATTTCTGTGCACAGTGTTGAAAACATAGATATGCAGTTTGTATCTTCAACTTATTGCCTTGCAAAAGAGCAAACACTTTCAATCTCTGGAAACTTAAAAGGAAAGTGAGTTTTGCGGGACATTGTAAAAATTTCCTTAAAAGTTCTTATATTAAAACTGTGCAGGTAGTCAGAGTTGCGTGCAGGGTCTAGTACGAAAAATATTCAGGCAGGAAGAAAGAGTTCCTAGGTGTAATGTGGGTGCTTTGGTATATACAGGTCTTTTAACAACAACTCCTGGGTTCCCAGCACGAAATAAACTGAAAGGTGTCTTTACAAGGGTCAACACAATGCCGGATGATGTGCTGGTGGTGGTATGAGCAGCTGAGCAACAGTTCTCCGTGTTACTGCCGCATGGATGCATGGTATCCAAGACCTGTAGAGCACCATGCTGGAGTTAGTTTCAAGGATGCTTGAAGAGGCATAAATATAGGCTGCTTCACTATTACCGCACTGAAGTGAAGTATGGATTATAGGTTTTATTCTGTTGTGGGTGCATCACTTAGCAAAAACAGAGGAAGTACAAAACTGCATTCATTGAAGAGCAGTGTAGCAATTTTTCTCCAATAGAAATATCAGATGTAGAGCTTTCTTATGTGCCTCAGTATATTTTGGGAGAGGCAAGCACTTGCTGTGGTTTCTATTGAGGTGAGAGTCACTTTATGCTCTACAATTGCAGATTCTTTTGTTTTTTTTCTAGCACAGCATGTTTGCATATGACTTGTAACACTTGTGACTTTCACGTTGCACAAAATGCTTGCCTCTGGGATGAAAATTTTTTTTTATGAATGTCTGAATGCTTTGATTTAAAGGGATTCTGCTTTCTAACACTGAGTAACAGATCGATGAGGGAAACAAGATGGCGTTCATCGACCTAAACAGCGACATTTATCTTCATGGTTATCTGACATGTATTGTCCTTTGTGCAACTTCCATTCTTGCTATCCTTCAGTTTTCTCTGTTGAAAGTGCGTTTGGACTTGGATTTGGAGGTAATGTGTCAGCAGGACATTAAAAAATTGGTTACTGAACAACAGTGCTTCGTAGCTACTTTTCCTTGAAAGTGATGGGATTTGAAAGGAACCCACTGTTAATCACAGCAAGCTGATTTTACTCCTAAACACCTATCTGATGAAGTATAATGCTTAAAGAGTTCTTCAAGACTTTTTGTAACCACCACAGAATATTTACAGAATGGCAACCCCATTGTTAAGGTTCCTCAGGAGAAGACATCTGTCAAACCTCTCTAGTTTGTCATTATTTTGGAGATTTTGTTAGGTGGGAGATGTGGTGATATTCAAATCATTTCCTTTACATGAATGTGTTTTAATAATACAGCCAATGTTAATCTAAAGCAAACTATTTTCTTTACGTTTGCCTAACGTGATCCTTTTATGACGATTTCTAGCCAGCACAAATTGAGCTACCTGGGGAAGTTGTTCTGCTTTTCTGGATTGAGTAATTCAGGTTTGAGAGAAGCAGTGAAGTGAGTGAAATACCATGCCTTTTTAACAACCGCATATTTTTTTTGCGACAATATAGGACCTGTATTTTAAATTCTGATTTGAACAAATTCAAGTCTTAAAATATACGTTTACATAAACTAGATAAATTGACTGAAGTTATGTATTAGAAAAGAAGGAAAGAGAGAGAAAAAGAAGACAGGTTTAAAAGTCTGTAAATCCTGTTTGTTGCAGAAAACTTTGATATGAAGTCCTGCTTGTTGATCAGCATAAGGGAGAAACAGACTTCGAAATAAGAAAGTGTCTGACAGCTTGTGAAAAATTGAATTTACTCTTTGCTTCGCAAGAAGTTATGTATGAACAACAAAAATACTACGATCTCTAGGAAAATTGCTGTCTGTGACTCCATCTCAGAGGAATAACAAATCTTGTGGCTGTATAATTCATGAGTTATTAGGTCTAACAGATTTGATTGTGACTCTGTTGCTGTACCAATGAGAATAAATTTTGGATGATTAGATAGAGTTAAATGTACACCATGAATGGCTTACCATGAGCACAGATATATCTCTGGACTTCATTGTTTACAGATACAGTAATTTTTTACGTACAGCTTTCATGAAAAGGTTCTATGTACAAACACCTTGCAGACATTGCTCTAATAAATACAGATCTTGAGAGATACAGACATGTAACAATCTGTTAATTAAATGTATCTCAACAGCTATTCTTAAATAAAAGTAGAGGTTATTATCTACCGGATATGTTAAGTTTCCTCGTTAAGGAAATCAACAAAATATTGTGTTACTTCAACAAACTCCAAGCCGAGGGTATCAATTTGCTCTCTCTTTGTCTGAGGAACTAACACAGATTCTAAGGGCATCCTGACAGTTGTAACTTTGGAGTATGATGTTGTATAATATTCCTTATTGTTATTCAAGCATAATGTTCTATATTGCTCTTGAAAAATGATATGCTACTAGGTGGATTCAATTGTTGCATTTATTCTCTTTAAAAAGTGTGAATGTTGGCTTCTTCCAGCCAAATTTTTAACCTACATGATAAACTCATCCTAAATTAATTGTTATTTTATAACTTAATATATTATTTCGGAGTTGTACTCTTGAAAGTTATGCTGTGCTCTCAAACCTTTCATTCTTTTCAGGAAATAAAAGACAACTTACAGGTTGTTGATTGTCACATAAAGTCAAGGCAAACCTGAAACACACTATTTAGATTTATTACAGGTACAGACATGAAGAGAAACTCTAATCGCCAACCAGGAAATTCCTTTTTTTTGAAAATCTGGCTTCCATGGTGGAAATTTTGCCACAATAGTCACTGGAATATTCATGATCTCTGCTTACTTCAACATTGATTCTTTATTCATGCAGTTTGAGTTCCACTGCAGGGCTGTGCAATATATTCTGTGACGTAAGGGTCTTGCATATCGTTATGCTTCATCAAAGTCTAGTCCAAGCTCAACCACATTTACTATCCCGTAATAATTTGAAGATAATCCAAGTGCTACACTGTTCTGACTTCTCTTGTGGTTTCCTTAATGGATTGAAAGAAAAAAACTACTACTGATATTTCTGCTGCATATTGCCCAAAATCAGGGGTAACGCTGCGCCATTTGTAATAGATCATTCAAGTTGTTCTGTCTTTAGAAAAAAAATGTATGCACTTCTGCAAATTTTATTTTATGTAGCATCAGGAGATATTTCCCTGTAAAATATCACCTACTACCAGGTGTATCTCTTTTATTAGTCACCTATGTGGTTCTGTACAAGAATAACTAAGGTATGTTTACTTCTCAAGATGTTTCTAAGCCACTGCTTTCTCTCCTGCCTTATGATGAGTTAATGGTGTATGAACCAACTCATTAAAAAACTCTCTCTAATGCTACTGTTAAATCCAATATCAATTTTCTTCTTCAGCCTCAGGGCTTTTTTTTCTTTTCCTTTTTTTTTTTAATTTCTTTTCCACAAGCAAATACATCTTTGGAGTCCATAACTATATAATGAATAACATGTATAATAATAACATAAGCAGTGGTAGGATTATCTTAACATTCATTGGTATAATAATAATGTTTCCTGAAGGTATTTGTTTTAGCCTTAAACTTCTCAAAGTACCTCTGTCAATATTTAATCTGTATTGACTCATATCTTGATTACAATGTATAACGCTGACTGCATCAATCTTCCCATAAAGCCTGACATCTGCTTCTGAACAGAACTCTATTGATACATTTGATACATCCTGACGTGGCAAAGCTGAAAAACTGCTGAGATTTTCCCTCTCTATGAATTTGTGTATGTTATTACACTTGAAGGACGCAGAGCAATATCCTGCTAGGTTAACTGCTGCTTCTGTTTGTCCTTTTTGTTTCAAAAATGAAACAAAGCAATAGCAAACATACAAAACCAAGTAAGTATCTAGAAATAGAGTTTAAATTATATCTTGTCTTTTGAACAACTTCTCATTCCTCGCAGAAACCTGAAGTAAACCAATAAAATCTCAAAGACCTTTATTACCTCCTTTGGCATTAAATAGTTCTTCCCGGCAAAACGGCTGGCCATGTGCTTAACTTTGTACAATTATAAAGTCCTCAGGTGAAAAGGCATGTGTCTAGATGCTAAAAGGTATCAAATATTACTTGATGTTTTGTAGAGTATTGTAAATTTATATACTAATTTGCTTTAAAAGGAAAATACACATTCCCAATATTAGAAATGCATTTATATATTTCATCCATATATAACTTTCTTTATAGGAATTTGATCTCAAAATCCTATTAAACTGTATGAAAAATAACAAACATTTACATGACTACTAAATCAAAGATTTCATCACATAATCTCTGTTCTACGGTTTGAATCAGCTTTTCCTAGAAGTCAGTTTCCCTTTTATTAACATCCCATATATATCGGTTGACTCAAATGTGATAACATATATGTCAACCCAAAGCTGAAGATTGTATTTGGTCCAAAATGTCTATTGGACAAATCACTAGTGCATATCAACTTAGAATGACCATTTTTTATTGATTTTAGCTCACACACCATCCTTTATTTTTGGATTTCATTTAGTTTTAGACTTACCTGAGCGTAGTGATTATATTTGCCTGAAGAGGTTTCTAGTCAGCACTGAATATTTGATTGAAAGTAGGAAATTAGTAGTTATATAAAAGTGACTCTTCATTGTTGTATGGTGTGTAATATTTCTTTTCCTCCAGCAAAGACAATCATGCTTGTACAGTCAATCTTCTGATTATAATGACACTTTCTCTTCTACTGGCTTGATTTCTAGTTTAGGCATCAATAGATAACACCCTAATGTCACAGAAAACCGTGACTCTGAGGGTGCTCTAACACATTAATAATTTTTGTTGTCACAGTTTACTATAGGAAAACTCTATCAATGTAAAAATTCAAGGTGTTTCATGATCATACTTACCTGATAAATTTACTAAATTATTAAGAAATGTGTTTCTTTACATTGTCTGTACTTCGCTGCTTTTAGACTTGTGACTAGTTGTGCCTGAGTCTACACATCCCTGAAGGTCCTTCAAGCAAGAGCAATAATACCAAGAGAAACAATGGACAGTAAATAAAATCTATAGCTGTAACAGCTAAATGCTAAGATGTAAAGATGACAGCAAACTGTTGCCAGCTGTTAATCCAAACGAATAAATAATTACATATTCTTACTCTCTTTTGGAAAACTGCATAAGAGTTCATTGCCAAGGAGTCCCAACACTTTCCAAGTCTCCTCTCACTGGTTCAGTATGTATGATTCACGGCTGCAGCTGACATTCGTAGTCTAGCCTTCAGGAGCAGGCTGCCTGGTCATTTTCTCATGTCAGTTTTTCCAGGTGTGCTTTGTTAACTGTTCTCTTTTCAACATTCTGAAGAAAGCTCTATATAGAAAGAAAAATTTCCCTGTAAAAGTTCAATTAGAAGTGATAGATAATTTGTCATATGAGTAGCCCTGGAAGCACATTTTGGTATCTCAAGTGCAAAACAAAATTCTTCTCCATAAGTAGCATGAAGTATGTGTCCACTTCTATGTTTGTGTAAATCTTGACTTCTTTTCTCATTATGATGACTAATGATGCCAGGATGTATCTGAAGCTGGTAGCAGATCTCAATGGATCAAAAGGCCATATTGAAATACACGAGCACAGACTATGAGGAAGTCCTTGCTTGCCGGCTTTGATGTTGAAGAAAGAGTGGCACTCCAACATCTCAAATTACAAAAGGTTTTGCTGCTCCCAGAGACTTATTCTGATTCATGATGAAGCTGCATTAACAAATCTGCAGTAGTATTAGGGAACTGTCATGTCCAGGACTAAGACCCAAGTCTAAATACTTCTCTTGCAAGACAGTCAGGTTATCCTCATACCACAGCAAGTGGAAAAACCTTAATTGTAGACCTAGCTTATTTTGAAAATAACCTGCAGTAAACTCACAAAGAAATTGCAGTGGTTCTCAAAGTGATGGACTTCATACGTAACAGCTGTTACAGTAAACAGCTATTTATATTCACAGTATGACATGAAACATGTAGATGAATATAAACAGTTTATGAAGTGAATGGACTACTGTATCTCCAGCTCTGAAAAAAATAATCAACCAGTATAAAAATCATCTCCTTCTGAGGGAATTCCAAAGAGAGAAAGACAAAGTAGACTGCTGCAAAAGCAAATCTATGGTTGATCATTATGAAAACTTTTATTAGGTCTTATTTCTGTAAATTAAAATACCTTTTCTTGTTACAAAAATATGTTAATCCTCTTCTAGAGTAGCTGAAGTCTCTGTGGGAAACAGGAATCATATTTTAAAAATAGTGAAGGAAGGCAGGATTTTTAAAAATCTCGATATCCTTTCAGCTTAAAAAATATGAAGTTATTGTAATAAAGGGTTAATACGCCACGTAAAATAGTGAAACCCTATTCCTGCTCAAGTTAATGGCAAAGTCACTTGTCGCACACAGAGTTACAGTTTCTCTCAAAATTTATTGTCTCATGTACCCTGAATGTGCTGGGAACTGCGTCTTTTAGAAAGGTTGACTATTTCTCCTGGTAAGTAATTCATTACAACTACAATACGCAAATCCCACCTAGGAAGCCAACAAACTACTTGTTTTAAAGTGTCTTTATGAGGTTAAGGCTGAAAATTCATTGCAGCTCTCAGACAGGAATTCATGGCATTTATAGATTTTCTTCTGGGTTGATCTTACACTTCAGGAACATAGAGACAAGCAAGTGAAAATGGGACACTGTCTTTATGGAGTTTTTTTCTACCTTCTCCTTAGAACGTGGCTGTCCTCTGAACCTCAGGAACACAGTTGTTTGACACTGATTATTGTTGAAGTAAAAAATTTCCTCAAATTCAAGGCAAAACTATTATATTTTGCAGTGCTAACTACTTGGGAGTATACAGAAATACAGGGAAATACGTGAATTGGCTAAAAAAGTTCTTCTTTTACAAATAAAGGAATGCAACAGAAATACATTTGCCGAAATAATCTTTTAATTTATGCTGTTAGAGTTGTAATTGTGAAATACTATTTTTAAAATAAAATATGATTTGCAAATTAAGGGTTTCTGCTTATCAGTTAACTGCAATACTCTATTGACATGCAAGAAGCCCTTTGTGCTAATGTCATCTTGATTGTCTATTATTTATTTTTTTATCGCAAATTGTCAATGTAAATTATTTGAATATATGTCAGTTCACTGTAATGTTCTTAACTTCTGTTTCAATGTAATAAACATTTTTGGAAATCTGTTCTCTGAGGAATACATATTTATTTTCTACCAGAAATAACAGCTACATACACGGAGTAGACTCATGCAACTTATAGGTGTCTGGGGAAAGCCCAGGTTTTGGGGACAGATGATCTGGTGAGACTAGAACCTGAACTTGAAAAAAATATGAGAAGTTTTTGAGAGGACATCTTTTTCACTGTATTTGCTGAGGTGAGCAAATAAAGAGTGTTGACTAGGTTACTCAGAGCATGGGCTAAAATTCAGGCTGAGATGGCATATGAGTGAACGCACGAGCACTAGTAGCACAACACATGCTTAATATTACTGGTATTTTCCTAGTTTTAGGAGATTCTGACACTTTAAAAAACGAAGGAATTTTCCAAAACCTAATGAGATAAAAAGGAATATTTGCAAGGAAAATTGATGGGAATTTGCCATATACCTTCCACCCAGAAGGTCTGATGCTATCCCTGTGAATTTTACTAGACTAGACTAGAATAGACTAGAATAGAACAGAATAGAATTTTTCAGGTAATAGGAAACTACAATGATCATCCAGTCTAACTGCCTGACCACTTCAGGGCTGACTGAAAGATAAAGCGTGGTCCAATATCTCTTAAACACTTATAGGCATGGGGCATTGACCAATATGTCTAGATAGACTGTTCCACTGTTTTACCCTTGTCTTGGTAAAGAAATTCTTCCTAATCTCAAGTCTGAACCTTCTCTGATGCAGCTTTGAACCATTACCACATATCGTGTCACTGGATCCCAGAGAGAAGAACTCAGCACTTCCCTCTCCACTTCCCCTTCTCAGGAAGCTGTAGTGAGTGAAGATGTCAGCCCTCAGTCTCCTTTTCTCCAAACTGGACAAACCCAAACTCAGCCACTTCTCACAGGACATGCATTGACTTTTGGAATCAACAGAAATCAGCTCAAGCAAAACCTCTCTTGAAAGCAACCACTTTCACCAACCACTCTGGTGAAAGGGTCAAGCCCATTCAGATCTAGGTACTACATTAGATGGGACAGAGAAAATAGCAGAGATGAGAGGCTTGTGTTGAAAGGTAATCCTTCTTGGAAGATTTCATGCTCTGCACTGCAGAGTGAGGAAGGCTGCAATGATCAACTTTGTTTGATTCAAACAGGTGGATTGTTTGCAACTGTTTGCAAATGTACCCACCAAAGCAGCTGATCCAGGCTTGAAATGCGCCTGGAAGTGGCAAAGCAGACAAAATGATTAGTCATGCGGCAACACAAAAATAGAAGAACAAACTAAAAAGGGTTCAGATAGAAATCCGATAGATTTCCCAATATACCTGGATGCTGGTTTAGACTTTTTTTTTTTCCCTGAAAAAATCAATTGCTGGAAAGAAAATAGAAGATTGTAAAGTTAAAAGGTCAGACAAGTGGGATATTTTTTTTTTTTTTTTTAGTGAATAAGAGTCATGCTTAAGAGTCTAAAATCTCCAGGACAGTGCACACTGTAGATTCTGAGAAAATGTGTGGTCTTTTCAAACAGATCAAGCATAAAATATTGTCTGTGTAATGTTTGTCCTTAATTATGTTGTTCTTACTTATTTTGAAATCAAAGAGAAAAACAAGATAAATGGAATACTTTGTAAATATATATGAACAAAGAGGTAGTAAAAACATTTCAGTAATAAATAAAACTAAGACTTTTGACAATTAAAATATTTTAGGAAATTATTTTAAACAGTGTTTGCTTGTATGAAATTATATATTGAACTTCAGAAACACTGGTGATTTTTTCTTGAAACCCTTGAATTTGAGCTTTAACTTTTTAAAATTACAAATGTATACTTGTCACAAAAATATACTGAGAAATTAAGACTTTAACTTCTGTTCTTGTATCGCAAAAAAAAAAAAAGACCTCTGCAGAAACTGCTGCTGTTTTGGCGAAGTTCACATAAGTCTCTTACCTAAATGAGCACACCAAAGAATACAATAAAAACTAAAATTAATAAATGAATGTTCATCACTTCAGTCCACTTGTTAGCTCTTTTTTTAATGAGTTTTATATCTAAACTCTTCATTTCTATTTATCAGTTTTCACACGTTTGTACAGTCTTTAATAGCTATTCTTGTCTTCAACTTTTATTGTTTGAAAATTTGACATCAGGAATAACTTATTCTGATTTACCAAATGACTTCATTATTTTACTTAATTATCCATGTCTTGGGAAATAGACATTTGAAGGATAACACAACTGTGGTTTCCTAGGAAGGAAATGAAGACCTAATTTGGAAAAGTTTTAGCTGTTAAGTTTGGCTGTTTTTCTCAACCATTTTTCTCAAACCACTCTGTACTTCTTGTTCAAGGCATACCACAAGTCAAACCTCTAAGGCCTCAGCTAGAATCTTTGTTAAGATATGGAGAACAGGTTTCAGCCCCTGCAGCCTAGAGCTCCAATCCATGTACCATATAAAAGAAAGATACTGTTATAAATTGTATATTTTTCCCCTCTTGCCTTCCCTGGAAAAATCCTAGTGTCTCTGGAGATCTCTGCTACACCAAAGCTGAAATTTTGTGACATGTACCAGACTGTATATGATAATTATTCACATCCTGGAGCATCCCTAGGTCAGAGACACCCAAAATTAATACTTAGAACATATTTGCTTATGCCAATGCCCGAGACCTAGAACAGAGTATCAGGACCACTTGTAGTCAAGCATGCCTGACACTGGAGTATATTTACAACACTAGAACTACTGGTAGTCGAAAGAAAACAAGGTTTTATCATAGAACAGCAAGTCATACATGTAAAGACAGCAGTCATAACAACCAGTCAAGGTGGTAATAAGGAGCAGAAGATAACAGCCTTGAGACTTCATGACCAGACCCAAATTTTAGGAGCTAAAGATCAGGCTGAAATAGGTACCTGACCTCTGGGAACCGGTCTTGCCAGTTTTCCCATATTTTTGGCAGAGAGAAGGAGTAGTTATCACTGTCAGATTGAACATTATTCTATATGCACCTAATCCACCTTGACAACTCATATCTTAATACTGTCAGGATGTCTGATTGCAGGGATTTCTGTGTTGGATTCTGAGACTTAGTATTGATTTTTTAATATGCTAATTTCATTTGAATTCCTCACAGCAGTAATTTCCTTCCCAAAGTCATAAAATTACTCATGTTTATATTTACAATAAACCATATTAGTCCTTTTCCCAACAAGATGAAAATAAAATATGTTTGTGTCTATGCTGTCAGTTCACTGCTTTTTATAGCGTTTTCTCAATCCAAAATCATAGCTATTGCAGTCCTTCCAGTGTCTGTTTGTCAGTCTCTAGTTGTTTTCCACATCATTGTTGCTTAGTTCCAGATTTAGAACATCAAAATCTTCCCAGTTGTCACATTCTCTAGGAAAGTACAAGCACAGGAAAGTTCCAATGTTTGGAACAGTTGTGGTCTAATCAGTGGAAATCCACCCACAAGCTGCAATTGGGACTTCTTGAACTAAGTGGCATGATGAGAAAACGATGCTTGAGGTTCTTGGGTAGCTTGCATGATTGTATGAATTTTAAATGACTTTTTTAAAGAGAAAGGCAAAAAAGGAAAATTAACATCAGATTCACTCACTCATTCTCATGCTCCATTCCAGAGCATGTTAGTCACATTATGTCTGCCAGGTGGGTACGATAATAAAAGAAAATTAGCTCTTGTCATTTAGTCATCCTTGTATTACCTCACATTCGAGGCTAGATTGAACAATTAGAATGGCAGACGCTGTTTCTACTGCAATTGAAAATAAAAACACTGCGTTGAAATTAAAGTGAGAGGAACACTATAAGGTAATGAGATTATGTTTCCAATTTCCCATGTGCCTAAAACTTACATGGAATTAGCCTAATTCTGGGTATTTATATCTTCTTGTTAGAAAGTACCATCCAGCATTAATACAGAAGGCTCAGGTCAATGAGGCCACACAACATTAGCAAGGAAAGGCATTCTAGAGGGATGAAGAAAATATTTGCAGGGAATTCATATCCTTGTATTTAATAATTCTGGTGGAAAAAAAGAGAAGATATACATAGACATTCAGAAATTCTACTTTTGCCTCTAATGTTCTGATGACAAGGAAGGAAGTAAATGAACAAGAACAAGGAAGGGTGAGAAATGTCTAATAAGGTACTCTTAGTAAGATAGCATTCATAGTTCAAAAAAAAAAAGGAAAAGAAAACAAATACAAATGTGCCCAGGATTCTGTACACTGAACTAAATTCTTACAGACAACCTACTGCACGTGTCAAAATATGTACCAAATTTGTATACTGCCTCATTAACAGAACATGAATTGCTTTTGTACTGAAAAGTTTGATTGGTTAGGGGAGGTGTGGAATTATCTCTCAAGAGTCAGCAAGGAAGGAAAACTCAAGTAATGATGAGATATTTTGGTACTGTGAACTATAGTCAGCTCTGACTTCTGTGCATTGTAAAAAGGAAACAGGCTAAGATTACATTATTTTTTTTTTAAAAAGTGGATAAACAAGTTTTGATTTATATTTTCATGAGAGCTGAGTAGAGAATAACCAACCTTGACTTGCTGGTGACATTTCTTTTGTTGCAGCCCTGGATACAGTTGTCTTTCTGGGCTTCAGGTACACATTACTGGCTCATGTTGAACTTCTCATCCACAAGCACCCCCAAATCTTTCTCTTCAGGGTAACTCTCAACTCATTCTCTGCCCAGTGTCTGTTTGTGCTTGGGATTGGTCTGACCCAGGTGCAGAACCTTGCGCTTGGACTTGCTGAACTTCATGGAGTTCACACAGTCCCACCCTCCAGCCTGTCCAGGTGCCTTTGGATGGCATTCCTTCTTACCAGCATGTAGGCTGCGCTACACAGCTTGGTGTCATCAGTAAACTTGCTGAGGGTGTCTTCAATCTCACTATGTCTCTGACAAAGATGTTAAACAACACTATTTGTGATACTTATCCCCGCAGAACCCCAGTCATCACCAGTCTCCAAATGGACATTGAGCCATTGACCACAACTCTTTGAGAGTGACCATCCTGCTAATTCCATATCTGCTAAGTGGTACACCCATCAAATCTGTGTTTCTCCAGCTTTGAGACAAGGATGTCATGCAAGACAGTGTCAGGTACTTTCTGCAAGTCCTGGTAGATGATGTCAGCTACTCTTCCCTTATCCACTAATGTTTTAGTCCCATTGTAGAAGACGGCCCAATTCATCAGGGATGATTTGTCCTTACTGACGGTATGTTGATTGCCACAAATCACCTTCTTATTTTTCATAAGGATCTGATCCATGATCTTGCCAGGCACCAACGTGAGGCAGGTCCCTTGGATTTCTGCACCTTCATGTTCCTTAGATGGTCTCAGATTTTTTCCTTTCCTATAGTGATTGATTCTTTTTTCTCCCAGTCCCTGTCTTTGTCTTCTGTGACTTGGGTGGTGTGGCTTAAGCCTTTCCCCTTGAAAAAAAACAAAGAAAAGTCATTGAGTACCTCAGCCTTCTCCATATCCTGGGCAACCACCTCTCGTGTTTTTTTCCAGAGAGGGCCCATTCTCTCCCTAATCTTCCTTTTATCACTGACATACCTATAGAATCTTTTCGTTTTATGCTTGACATCTTTGACCAGATTTAATTCTATTTGGGCTTTAGCTTTCCTAACCTGGTCTCTAGCTGCTCAAATAATTTCTGTTTTCCTCCCACGCTACCTCCCCTTGCTTCCACCCTCTGTAGGCTCCCTTTTAGAGTTTACGTTTGTCTGGAAGTTCCTTCTTCATCCATGCAGACCTCCTGTATTTTTGCCTGACTTCCTCTTTACTGTGATACACCACTCTTGAGCTTGGAGTAGATGATCCTTGAGTACTAACCAGGTTTTTTGGGCCCCTCTTCCCTCCAGGGCTTTGACCCGTAGTACCAAATCAAACAGTCCCCTGAAGAGGCCAGAGTCTGCTCTCTTGAAGTCCAGAGTAGTGAGCTTGCTGTGCATCCTCACTACCCTAAGGATCTTGAACCCTGCTACACCATGGTTACTGGAGGTAAGGCTTTCCTTGAGCTTCACATGCATCGCTAGTCTTTCCTTGTTGGTGAGAAAAAGGTCTAGCATAGCACCTCTCTTCATTGGCCTTTTTATCACTTGGAGAAGGAAGTTATCATAAACACATTTCAGGAACCTCCTGAATTGTTTGTGTACTGTTGTGTTGTCCATTAACAGATATGACTCTGATTGAAGCCTCTTGTGAAGACAAGGGCTTGGAATGCGAGGCTGTGCCTGTCTATCTATAGAGGGCCTCCTCCACTCATAGTGTATTTACAAATGTAAAGCTATTTTGATCCGTACGTTGCAATTTGGAGAAATATTTCTCTTTTCTGCTCTTAGTAAGAACCATGTGTACTCAAGGACAATTCTACCTCCTTAGAATAAATTAAAAATACCCTAACTTTGTTAAAGGCATCATCCACCTTTCTTTTTCCTACAGAAAGAGAATGTTATCAACAAGCTGATACTATGCAAATTCGTTCCTCCAGTAGAACTGAAGAGTCTACATTTCTTTGAAACTAATAGAACTATTTCACTATTGAATAAGCATAATTCCAGACCAGAGACATATTAAACCTCCTGATCTATGGTTGAGATATACCTGTTGAGTCAGTAGAAAGATTCCTGGGTCCCAGAATAATGTTGTACTTCAAAAAAATATAAATAAGCAAAATATACGTACACCAAAGAAAGTACATCAAAATATATTTCCCAAAGTTGGCAAAATAGGGATTCAGTTTTTTATAGAGTTACCATACTGTTTCTGCATTTTGGAAGCATTGAGAAAAGATATCTCCTTTTCAAAACTGACCACTAAAGATCTACTAAAGAACAGTTGTGCAAAAAGTGTTGTGCGTTGGCATGTCTAGTAAAGGTCTATGCAAGATTGAAAAAGAGATATTTTAAACTGTCTGATAGTCTCTAATTCTTCTTATCTCTTTCTTATTAGAATGCTCCTACTCTTTCCTTCTTCCTCCACCCCTGTCCAGACTTTCAGATTATATTTTCTGAATTCTTTTCCTAACTTCTAATATGACAAAAAAAACATACAAACCAAAACAGAAAAAGTTAAATCACAGCAGGAAAGTACCCATATGCAAAAAAATCTTGTAATAAATTATCAACATCGTTGAAATGTGGCAAGCACAGAATTGTCATTAAAAAGTTATATACAATGCACAGAATAAATATTTATTTGAAAAACTTAAGTCTCAACAGACATTATGAATACATACAAAGAAGTTAATCTCAGGGATTATATTTCTGGAATTATCTTTTCTGCGTATTTAAAGCATTATGACTTTTCATTGTGGTTTAATTATATTATGTTTCTGATAATTTTTGAGCAGAATTGTGGAAAAGTTTGTCAAAAGTGATGATAATTAGTTGAGTTTCTTGCTTATGGTGGAAATTCTGTTTAGACTTACATTCACCCATATGAAAGTATGACTCAATGGAGACATATTGAGTCTAAATCACTAAATCTTCACCATGTATTATTATTTAGAACAGGTTTTTCTGTTGATATGATGCATCAGGATGCTTCAGACTCTAGTGGCTTTTGGAATTATGATTCAACTTGTGTATAGAAATAGTAAAATGCCAGCATTTTAAACTGAGCTACCACTTGAAACACTTAGACCTGTTTAATTTTTTGGAGCCAAGATGACTTTTGTGACCAAAGCAGTATCACATGAGGAAAGATAGGGAATTTGAGAGCATAATTTTTCTGTTTGTAAGATGTTTTTCTTTGTTAATTATTATGTTGTTTTCCTTCAGCATACGTAACAATGTAGTTATAGAAAAAATTCTTTTTAATATTAATTTATAGTTTAAATATCTTTGTAATATTCATGGAAAGTCATGCCTGTAAACACCATCTCTCAGCAGTTTATGAAAAAGCAGTTTGCTGAGACCAAATACTATGAATCTTGTTTTATAACAGAAAAATCCGGTTTTTATCTTGCCATGGATTTAATCCTTGCATGAATGAGTTGCAGTCTGGCTACACTTAGAAGAAGCTAACTCTTTGAAATACTGTTTAAATTTAGCTCAAAAATATGGAGGCAATATTTCAGTCTCACAAGACAATTTTCATTTAGCCAGTTTAACTTAAAAGACCATTTTGCTTTCTTCACCCAAAGTAGTTATAAAAACCTTTTCTCACTTTTTCAGTCACCGTGTTCTTTACTGGCTCTACTGTGGCAGATGAGAGCAGATAAATACTTTGTGCTTCCATTTTTATTGTTATTTTTAGAAAAGTTTTCAGTTTCTTGAAAGTTTATATCACAAAAAACTTTGCATTGTATTCTTAGACTTTTTCTCAGATTGTCATGTTTTTTGTTTAGGTTTTATTTTCTCATTCTGTAATAGGAAAATAATCTGAGTAGTAGTACTAGGTCTTTAATGAGTATTATATTTATGCCAATAGTTCATATTTGGTGTTGATACATAAAGGAACTTCAGCTAACTAAGGTAATTTTTGTCCTCCACCCTCCTCTCTTCTGTCTATCTCATGTGTCTCTAACTGTAGATGCCACTGGAATCCACTGCACTTCCAAAAACTTTGCTTTCCTGAACTTACTTTGTGCCTCATGTACCAGTGTGTGTCCCCAGGATGAAGTAAGGTTGTGATACTGGAAGTCATTGCTGTGGTGTTGCTACAAAAAAGTCTTATTAACAAGAGAATAGAGACAAAAATCAGTCTTCCAGTGGGAAAAGTTTAGTTTAGAGAAGATGGGTTTGATTTACAGCCTGACATTTGGCTTAGTATGTTTTGTCATGTGACATCCTGAAGAAATAGTTTATATAGAAAATACTGCTTCCCCAGCCAAAGGACTGCTTGTAGATAAAAATGTGATGCAATTGAAGTGTGCCACATGTTGGTCCATGAGAAATAATATACATATGTAAAATAATACTTCAGCTGTTATATCAGATATTTCCAGTTCAGAGAGGTGAATATTAAAACTCTGAGAAGTTTCAGGTATGACCAAGAAAGACTCATTTTAGGACAAAAGTTCAAGGTAGAAAAAGATTTTCTACGTAGAAAATGAAGCTCTATTTATGGACTTCAGCATCATGTTTAACTATTATTGGTCTCTCTATCAGTTTCCTTTTGTTCTGGAGAGATTATTAATTTTTTTCTTCTTTTTGTATATATAAAATAAGGGTTGTGTTTTTCCTCTTATTGTAAATTGTACAATTTACAATAAGAGAAATTGTAAATGGAACAGTCTTTAGAGATTCTTGGGAAGTAAAATTGTATAAGAATGCTTTATTCTATCATTATTCAATCAAAATGTCACACACACAAAAAAACCTACTTGTTTCAAGGAGTTATAAATATTGATAAGGATAACACTATTGATTTGCACACTATTCCCTCATGGAAATACTACAGTATCAATTAATGGATTTTCAGGCTTTCTTTTATTTCTGCATGCAGTTGCACTTGTGAAACTCTATCCTTATCTCTCTTCACTCCCTTAATTTTTCCTTTACATTGCCTGTTGGAGATTATATCCCCAACATATATCTCCTATAGTGGTTGAGTTTAAATGGGGAATTTTTCTGACACAGACATTTTAAGCATTTCTACAACATGCTTAGCATTTCTCAGCTGCAGACATAATGATCGCTCAGTCTAGTGTAAGAAATATAGAAGGTCTACTTTTACAATAGATGACTGCTCCACCAAAACAGGATGGTATTTAAAAACAAACATTCCTGTAACATTAAAGATAACCCGTTTAACTTATTACTTATCACTGTTTTCTGCATGGTCTTCATGCTCATTAGCTTCCTCCCTTTTCCTCCTTTCTGACCTCACTAATAATAATGAAAAGTGGTTATTATGCATCTCAAAGCTATTATTGAAGCAAAGACAAAAAGCATGAGAGATGTTTAATGGCTTTCTAAAAAGTTTTGGTTTAGCCTATATAAGCAGAATGCTTGGTTAATAAGTCAAAAAACTTTGTAGTCTTGAATTACCTGTCAGCTATCCCAAAATGCTCTAACTGCATGTTAATCATTTTCCTTTGTCTTTATCTAGGAGTATTTTTAATAAGATTTTAATTGATATATTTATGGAAGCAGATTGCATAAATAACAGTGGCTTCCAAGACTATATTTATATATAAATTATCAGAAAGATTGAAGTGTCCTATTTTCAAAAAAACTTACTAGAAAAAATGTTTTTTTCTTTCTTTCTGCTGAAATGTGTAACAGGTGATGGACTGATATCATGTAGTTATCATTATAAGAAGAACATATCAAAAAACCACTACGATCCAACAAGCCTTTAAAAGTCGTATATTCCTCTGAAGAAATTCACTGAGTCATCAAACTATGACAAGCATGTGATTTCTTCTTAAAATCTAGTAACTATTGTAAAACATTAAATTTATGGACTTCATTTCAATGAGACTGAAGTTTATAAGAACAGAAGAAGTTCAGATGTTGAGGATGGAAAATAATTAGACAGGACTTAGAGGAGGAAAAAACACAACTTTGTCAGGTTTAATCTATATTTTGGTTATATGTATGGTGTACATTTTATACCAATTCTGTTAGCTGCCCAAAATACTTACCAAAATCTTATAAGAACTTGCAAACTATCATACACCTTAAAATAAGTTAGTTTCTCTTCATTGAATCTTTTGTATTTATATTTCAGTTGTTTGGTTTTTTTTTTAAAAAGAGAAATCAAGTAGTACTACATACATTTAGCAAATGAGAGCGTTTCTGTATTGGCTTAAACTTTTCCTTCTGATCAGTCTTTCTTAACTAGGAAACTGTTGGCCTGTTAAATCCAGATCTCTGTTTCATGCCTATGCAGCATTGCTTTTCTCTCATTTATTGAAATGACTAAGAAGGCAAAGTTGCTTTAACAAGAAGGTCACACAAAACTTACTTCAAGGACTGGAGCCTTCCTTGTGAATATGGAATAAGAAGTGGTACTTTCCCCATTTTATTTAGCTATGCAAGGCTATCTCTCCCAAGTGACCTGACACAGACCCAGTCAACACCATCCATAATGAAAATCAATGGCACCAAGTCACTAAACAATTACTCTATCTTCTTTAAAAATGCACAAGTCTTCAAAAAAGCAAGGATTCAGAGACTGATTAATTTGGCATTTGCCTGGGAGATTGCACAAGTTGCATTATTTAAGAAGTTGCCTTTTCTTCATGTCCGGAAAGGACAGATCAAGGTCAAAGTCTCAAAGAGTTTTTGTCCCCTGAAAAAGAAAATGGGTTACTATATGAGGGTAAATATGTATCTGAACCGTGGTTGTGGATGTTTTGTCAATACTTGTTTGTGTAGGTTCTTAATAAATATTGTTTTTCTGCACACAAACCCACATGTATCACATTTTGCAAAAATCCAAATTTATGTTGGTATTGAAAAAGGTACTTTATATACAGTAATTTAAATGCAATCCCAGAAAAAAAACACTGATAAAAATATTTTAAAATGTTAACCAATTTGGATTAAGCACTAAAGGACAATTTTAAGAATGAGGTTTTCAAATCTTTGAGAATCCAGGGGACTCTATTTTTTGTACTTTTAAAAACTAATTCACAACTTCACATTTTCATCACTATCTTCCTAATAGGGATACTGCATACTTTTTCATTTCACAACAGATATCTGCTACAATGTGCAACAGATATTTGCAGGAACCTGTACATATAATGTAATCAGAGTCTTGAACGAAAAAACTTTTTTTCTCCCTAGATACAAAACTGATTTCTAAACCTATTGTTCAGAATTAATGCACTATAGTCAGAAGACTCCCACCTTACTTTCAGCAAAATTACTTCACAAGACAAGAAAGTGGCGAAGTCTCAAGACAGAGGGAGACTTTTTACTAGGGCCTATAGTGATGGGACACGAGATAAGGTTTTTAAACTGAATGGAGATAGATTTAGATTGGATATAAGGAAGAAATTCTTATGGTGAAGTTGGTAAGGTACTGCAATGTGTTGCCCAGAGCAGTTGTGGATGACTCATTACTGAAAGCGTTCAAAGTTCAGTTGGACTGGGTTTTGACCTAGTGAAAGACATCTGGACCCATGGCAGGCGAGTTGGACAGATGACTTTTAAGTATCCCTTCCAACTAGAACTATTTCTTGACTCCATGATTTCATGAATTTTCGAGTTGTTTTGACTTATCCGTGACACTTAAAGAGGTCCATTAATATTTTCTAGTGGCAGCTTTGTAAGCAGTTCAAGTATAAAAATATTTTCCATAACAAAATAATCAGTAAAAGATGTTCAGTGTAGCACTTAACTGGAAAGACTTTGACACAGAGCAGAGAATGTTGCCCTAATTTTGCTGTGTTGTTAAGCCCATACAACAAAACCAGCTATAGGTTGCCATATTTTTTTTCAGAATTGTATCAGAGAATACAATGAGTCCAAGCAGACAGGAAGAAGGACATGAAAGAAGAGTAATAAATAGTTTCCTTGACAGAAAGATGTGCAGCTCACTTCTGCGTGAAGCAATATAACATGCTGTGAATATATTAATGTCCAAGCTTTGCCCTAGCTGCAAGGGATGGTCATAGCAGTGAACAGCGGAGGCTCTCCGTCTCATACAAAGTCTTCACTTCCTCTAAATTCACTACTTCTCCTATAAAACAGCATCTAAAGCACTTTGGACCTGATTTCAGATTGAGCTATTTTTTTGTATTTCAACATAGAACTGTGTGCTTTAAACAGCAGTTTTCTTACCAATGTACTTGACTCGTATCTATTCTTTACGTGTATTTGCTTCTTAGAAGATTGATACCGGGCAAAATAATATACATTTATGTACACATACGTATTTTTATATAAACATATATTGTATATATCTGTGTAGTTAATTAAACTTCAAAATTTTCCTCTAAATAGCCATTTTATTTTATTCTTCCCAAAGTCTTACTATGTCTTGAAACAGGTCACATTCCTTATGAAAGAGTAAGATATCTCTTCTACTTTCTGTCATAACAAATTTCATTCCTGTGTTGTTTTTTCACTTACAGTCTGAATACTAAACCCTATCAACACATAAACATATATTTAGATTAAGTTATCATTTTGTCTCTGAGTTGATTATTTCTGTCTTTTAACAGATATGCAGTTTAATTTTCAGTGACCTTTTCTGATGGATAGATTTTGTAACCATTACAAAATCATAATATCTGTTTTCTGTATTGCCTAGCTAATTTATTTCACATTTATTATAATGGAAATAAGGATCATTGCTACCACATTGTTTTCTGTAGCTGAAATCACTGGATTATGCCACACCCAGATGTAAAATAGAAATGAAATCTCATGTGCACTGTGTAGAGACAAACCAAAATAAGTGGTCACCAACACAGTGAATTATCAGTGCTACCAGATCCCTGATGCTGGAAAGTATTTAGGCACATAAGAATACAGATCTTTAACTGTCCAACTCTATTATGAAATCAATGGGAATTGCTTGATGCTCAAGGTTTTTGTAAAATCAGTCGGTCAATTCAGGGACATAAATATAGATTTAGAAATAAGACTTTAGACATCTGTTTTTTAAAAAACTTAAAAAATCTGTTTTTAAAAAAACTTTTAAAAAACCCTGGAAGACGAGTACAGCAAAAGTCATATGCAAATCAAACAACACTAACAAGCATAGAGCATAGATTTTAAAGATTGACTCCAAAATCGCAGGAAATTACAAGTTGTAATGTAGTTTCACTCTAAAATCAGTCTGTTTATGGTTTGTATGACACTGAATACAACTTTGAAAATGAGAACATTTCTGCTTTACTTTCAGGAAATCATAGTAGTTGATTTCTTTTTTTTTTCTGGTGTCAATTTGAATGAGTGTTCACAATACATCCTTCAGTTAACATTACCACTGCCAAATATCAAGGACCTTTGTTTCTCTGAAACAGTATTAAATAATTCATGCAGCAAAAGAAACTGGCAGCCCTTGCCCAGAATAATAATAATAAAAAAAATCTTTAAATAGTTGCATTTTGTCTAGTTGATGCTTTCAGGCTGCTATCTAAACCAGGCTGCGGTGGAGGAACTGTGGTGACATACCATTCCGTAGTGGTAGTTTAAAATCCTTGAGTGCAATGGAACTGAAAGACTATAAAACTAATGGATCTCAGAACTAAAGCCACATGTCTTATCAGGAGGGGCTGAGGAAACTGTTTTTTTCTAATTTGGAGAAAAGGAGGCTAAAGGGGGATCTTCTCTCTCTCTTCAGCCACCTGAAAGGAGGTTGTAGAGCAGTAGATGTTGGTCTCTTCTCTCCAGTAAAAAGTGATAGGACAAGAGTAAATAGCTTCAAGTGACACCAAGGGAAGTTTAGACTGCGTATGAGGAAAATTTTTTTTACCAGGTGTCAGGGGTTGTCAAGCATTGGAACAGGCCGCCCAAGGAACTGGAGGGATTTAAAAGACAAGTAGACATGTTGCTTAGAGACATGATTTAGCAGTGGACTTGGCTGTGTTATGAGTATGGATGGGCCTGATGATCTTAAAGGTAAATAGTTCTATGATTTTATTATTCTATTTAACATATACAAAATGGGTGGGATTTTTGCCCTATATGTTCTATGCGTACACATTTGTGTCTGTTAAAGTAGTATTTTCTAAAGAAAAGATGCTCATTGGCTGGTTTTGGTCATATAGAGAACAATGTCTGGGTCAGTGAGAAAGAAAACAGGATTGATCATAATGTTGATCAAGGCTGGACAAATACAACAACAAATTTCTGTACACATCCTTCTGGATTTCAGAACCTTCTCTCATCTAAGGAAGATAAATACTGCATTTGGTCTCAATTTGCTCAACTAAAGAAACAGAAAACAGTCTTGCTTTTAAGATAGATGATGAGGGTTCATGTAGTGGATAGTAGGTTGCTGGCTTTACCATTTTGCCCCCTCTGCACATAACTCTCTGCTGTGTCTAAGGTCTCAATCGCATTGTCTCTGTCCAGTGGTTTGTTTAATCTGTACAAGACCTAAGACTGAAAGAAAAAAAAATGTTGCACACTCAAGTCGAAAAGCTGAGTTATCCCATGTGATTACTCTCACACTTTGATATAGAACTTAATTAAAAATGCGTATAGCTTTCTGAAACACGATACACTTACAGGCATGTAGGCACAGTTGTCTTAGTGCTGATGCCCAGGTACTCACCCCGGATGCAGTCAGATAATGGGTAAATGCATCCCTGCATGCATCCCACAGTACATTCTGCTGCACTGTTCCTTCCCAAGTACCCTAGTGTCCCCCTGGCATGTGCAGAGCGGTGGGGTATGCGCTGGCTCCTGCAAGTGTTCAGATGTGCGTGTGTGTGAACATTGCAGGCTTTCTGTTGTCAGGTGCTCATCCAGGGCACGACACAATCTTAGTTGAATTATTCATGGAATCTCCTCCAATATTCATATTCTGCTTTATATTTGTCAGTTTTTAACACTTTAACATTTGTTTTATTCTGAGGTACTACCGACGTTATTTGCAGAAATTACAATTTGTTTTCGTAATTTGGCTTTTTCATGTATCTGAATCAATTCATTCATGTTAAGCTTAAAATTTTACTGTGAAGCAAAACCCAACTCATTTTTTGCCCTGTGCTGCACAGTAATATCACTGTAAGATTACACAGTCTCCTTCATTATAAATGCTTTTACTACCTTTGGGAGAGAAGAACTAATTAAAACTAATAATTACAAGTTCCAAGCCTGTCAATAAAAATACAGAATCAATGTAGTACAAAACATTAGCCAAACAGCATTAGTGTCATAGATCCTACAGAAATTTTACTTTAATTGCAGATCAAGTAAAAAGAAGAAAGCATTAAAATTAATTGTCATCTCTAAGAGAGCTATACATTTCAAACTAGATATCATTTTATAATAAGGATTTCCCAGCTTCTCTTTCTATTTACGCATTTCCAGTATAGACTAATAATTTTTATTATAACATAAAGGACCCACCAGGAAAGCACAGTAACTTTGCAGTCTCATGTTTTAAAAATTCAAGGTACTGTGTATATTTTCCTTTGACAGATGGTGATTTTGAAATTACTTTTTTTCAGTGAAAATGTAAAAAGCCACAACTATCCTACTCCTTTCTTCATCTGCCTATCTATATGTTTGTTTTTTTTTTAAATTAGGGAGGCAAAAGAATTTGATAAGAAAAAAGAGAAGGCTAAACTTCATACGTTTATACACATTTTTTGGAGCAGTGATCTGAAACCTTACTAATTGAGAGTGCTAAAAATATGGGTAGTCAACGTGAGACAAATTTTTTGTAAAACTGCTATGCAGTTATTGATATTTTTCCTCATAGTGACTAAGACAGAGAGATCTTTTTGTGCAATTGACATGATGGCAAAGGATAGCTGACATTATTCAATGAAGACATGTAAATGCAACTCAGACTTCAAAATATTTCTGTGGTCTGGGCGCGATGTAAATTTCCTTGGCTATGACAAAGGGCATTCCTGCCACATAGCTGGATTGAACTAAACTGAAATTATGTCAGACTCCTACTTCTATATAAATCCTGTATTGATGATATTATTTCCCAGAATTACAGTCTGTTGCTCAATATCCCAAGACAGCAGTGTCTGTACTTGCTCATTTCACCTTTCTCAAAGCCCTAATACTGACCGCAACCTCTTTGCTTAAGAAAGTTTCATTGCAGCTAAAGTATTTAAAATCACAAACATACTCCCAGTTTGCAAAGACTAACTAGCAACAGAGACAGCAGTCCATAAAGCTGTGAACAAGTATCTTTTCAGTAACTGACCTTTCACAAATGTGAGTACAGACAAGAAGGTATCCTTTTAAGAAATCCTTATGTTTCACTTTGTTTTGTAGAACATGTCAACATGCTTCTTAACACTAAGACCCTATGGTTCCCTAAAATAAAAATAATAAAATAATATTGTAACACAAATGACAATGTGGTCTTTAAACTTCTGTAGCAAGTCATTGCATAGTGCACGATTTCTTCCTGCTGTTTGAGACAGAAAGGCTGGCAGAGGCTAACAGTTGTGATGGCACAAGCCTGAAGACTTTACAGCTCAGACTGTATTTAATAGGTGAATCCTGCTTATATAGGATAGTAAGTATGTCATTTATTTCATAATACTTCTTGGCAGTGTCATTGATACTAGATTTGATACAGTAATCTAGGATTAGCAAAAGCATTGATGGCGTTCCGTAGTTTTACCTTTCCTTTCTTTTCTTTCACTTGAAACTTCTCCCCAAGGTCTGCAGTGAATGCTTAACTATGTGTCCCTTTGAGAGCAGAAAAGAAATCAGTGTCCTGCCAAGCTCTTTGCCCATACTGCCTGGGTAGTGTGGAAGTGTAGGAGGAGGACTGGCTCCACTGCAGCCCTTTTATCTTTTCCTAGAGTGCTGCAAGGAAACAAACAAAACCATCCCTCTGCTGACCCTTAATTTCTAAGAGTGAAGTGGGGTAGAGGTAGTAGCAGTGTGTGCTGTATATATCATACAAGCTGTATTTCACAAAGCCACAGAGAAAAGAAGTTGTGGCAAGAGAATTATTATCGATATTGAGAAAGCAGTGCCTCCCTGGATTACTCCAGGGTTCATTTAGCTTGTACTCAGCCCTTTGCTCTAGGCTGTGCCTGAAGTCTCAAGCTGGCCCACAACGAATTCCCTAACAGTATGCCTTCACAGTTTATTGCAGGGTAATTCTGCAAATAAATGAGACATTTTAAAGGTGTGACTCTTTATCAAAGTGACTGAGCTAAAGCAGTAGAGGTAAATGTCTGATTCTTTGTGTGTAAGGTTTCTAAAAATGGCTTTATTTAATGGTCCAGCTTTTCACCTCCATCATATCAGTATCTAGGCATGAAAAAAGAAATCCAAAATGTCTCCTAAAATGACAACCTGCCTGCCCTTGACTGTGGAGATTCTGGAATCATGCTGAGCATCTCATTAAAAGACTTGCAATTATGGTTGGCTTTCTGCCTGAAATTTGCATGTGAAGGGTGATTGCTAGCCTCAAGGAATTACTTTCTTCTTTTACCCTGAAAAATGACAGCTTCTGAAGAGAGAACTTTTTAAACCCTTCATGCTTATTGTAGGCCAAATTCTTCTCTTTAGCATTTAAGTCTGGTGTGTAGTGGAGTACTTACAGTGAGAAGATGAAGAGAGGGGGAATACAGGAGAAATTCCAGGGCCCATGGGGCTGTAAATGGATTATTGTAATCATTATCACCAAATTGAGCCAGTGCCTCTGCTCCAGCAAAGGAAATAACAAAATTCACTCAATCCCTTCCAAAATATCAAAAAATAAAAAACAAGCCACCTCACAACAAAATGTAATGATATTTTTGTCTATTCACATTACTCACAGACAGCAGTGGGTTTCTGCTGATTGCAGAACAGAATTTGTTGACTCCTGTTGGCAAACATGAGTTCCGTGCAGGGAGTCTGCAGTACCCACATCAGTGTGCCTGCTGATTTCACTGTTTTCTCTTACCAGAGGAAGGTAAACATTGACTCAGATTGCAATTTTCTCTGTATTTTTTACATTGCTCTTTTTCAGGACAAAATATCTTAGTTTCAAAAATTTCTTCATCTTTTTCTTCCATCATATCACAGCAATACATCTTCATATAAGCATAATCTCATGTGAAAAAGAAAATCACAATAAACTACAATTACCATTCCTCTTAGAAAGAAGAAACTGTTATAGTGTCAGATGACTTTCTAGTAAAATACTTACACTGTATCTGTCAGACGAATCTGCAGAGAATGTTAACAGGCACAGTTTTTCATGCACCGGAACCAAATTAAATGTATAGTAGTTAAAGTGCATAGTCTTGCAAATTAACTGTGATTCAATGGAAAAGAGTATAGGCTGACAATTATTTAATATAAGTACTATATTAATGTTGCGTTGGTGTTAAACAGTGTAAAAGTTACACCACATGAAAGGAGAAGTAAGGAATTACCTTTTTATTATTTTTTTTTACCAGTGCTTTTCCACCATAAATACTAAATTTTAAATCACATGCATGAATTGCAGTGAGAATATAAATATATATTTGCAGATACTATAGCTGCATTAAAAACTAAAATAAAACTGGCTTACTGTAAGTAAAAAAAATTTAAATCCAAAATTATTTGTATTTTAATGTTCAGTGAATTAAAGCCGAGAATTGTACATGAAAAATAAATTCTGATTCACATTTTTTATTTAAAATATATTGTATTTTTTGCAAAAATATTTATAAGAAGACATCAGAATACTCTAAATATTTACTAGATATCTAATTACTTTGTCCAATATAAACTGTGCTTATTTTGTCTCTGGCAATGTAAACGGTTTTTATTTTTTCCCTTAAGTAAATAAAAATATCCCTTTTCAAGAGAAACTAACTGAGCTGTTTTAACTGAATTAAACAGGATATATTTAAAAATTTTCACACACTATAAGCCACAAACCAGATTAAAGACAAAAAATTTGTTTAGTGCACTTATTACATATCTATCTTTCCAGTAATTTCAAAGTAAATTTGTGAGAGTTTTTTTGGTATTGGAGATTGAGTGGGTTTTATTTGTTCTGTTTTCTTTCTGAATTAATTTAAATACAGTATATTTTAAAGCTAAAATGGTTTCAAGGAAGAATAGTAATGTGAAGAGGCTTCTGCCTTTGATTTGCAGGAAAATCTATTCCACAAAAACCTAATTGCTTTTCTTTCAGCCCTTGATTTTGGGGAATTTTTTAAATAAATATTGATAATAATCTGTAAGACATTGTCAGGAAAAAAATGCACCTCATCAGATATTCCGTGCAGAATGCAAAATCCTCCTTCTGATAAATCAGATCTGTTTTCAAAGTGACAATTCTTACTTTGAGTTCCAGGTTGTACTGCAGCTCAATAAATTTGGGAACAGAAGAGAAAGCATAAAACTGCTCTGGAATGCAAACTCAGGGGAAAAAAATACATATATATATCTGTGCTGCTTAAGGATGAAGAATTTTGTTCTAGTATTTAGTTTCTTCTACTTCATTTTGTGCCTATGTTCTTGTTTTTTGAAGTCCCTGGTAGCTATTGTCATTGACTTGAATTAAACTGGTCAGAATGAAATAAAAAAACACAGAAAACTTTCCTTCTGCTGAGCTCAGCCCTGCCAGCAAGCAGCCTGTGTGTTTAGCAGATGATTCTTCTTTAAACTTAAGACAAATAACACTTGTTTTAACTGCTGCTCCAGTTGAAAACACCACCAGAGAACAGTAAAGAAATCTGCCACTTGATGCCCACAACAAAATATTGACCTTCGTGTCAATATCACAACCACAATTTAACACTGCAAAGAAACAAACAGGTTAATAAAGCCATGATGCCAAAGTCTATGACTATTGCACAAAGAGAGGTGTCTGTCACGCCAGCTCTGAAAGTTGCTACATCTTTGGTCCGTGCAGACCGAGAAAGGCAGGAGCACTCCGCATGTGCATAGCTTGGACAGCTAGGGTATTTACAAGGACACAGGGCAGCATTGTGTTGTGGATGGTCTGTACTTCCGTCCATCCCTCTAATTCTGACTGATCAGGGGATCTTCAGCTGTTAGTTTTATTTCACTTGTTGAGCATCATTAAGTGTCCGGTTGTCAAAAGGAGTTGGGGGGTTAAATGTCACTGTGGATTTAGGACTTCATCTCCCCATGTTTGTGTTGTTCCACCTGTAAAATAAGGGAAATACTTTCAGAGGAAAAACAGTTGTTCACTAAGAGACTCAAGAAAAAACAGTGAACTGTTATCGCATGATTCGGATCAGACAAGTTATTTTTATCCTCTTGTCAACAACAGAAGCTCTTATTTTTTCTCATAAATGATGGAAGATTCCTGCTCTTTATTTAAGATACAGGTCTTTTGGTTTCGCTGTGAAGATGAGTATGCATACACCCTTTGCCCTGTTTGTCTCAGCAACATAGCTAGACATCTTTTGGCCATTGTTTACTAGAAATAAATCACTGATCTATTTGATTCTATGACCTCTAAGTCATAGCAGAAACTATGGAGTAAAAATGTTTGGTTATTTGCTTATCAAAGAGAAAGATCAGCAAAGCTTCCAACACGTGATAAGAACTGATCAGGTAAGTATTATAAAAGGAAAAGTTTTGCATATGAAGCATCTATGACTTGTTTTTAAATTTTGTGCCATGTTCTCATGTCTCATTTTTAAGCAGATACACTTCTTTCCTGCATTCTTCTTCCACGACCTTGTAATTTAGTGAAAAAAATGTTAAATTATACTAAAAATACAAAAATTATCTTTAAAGAGTTTTGAAAGAGCAGGTTTTTTTAATAACAGTAATATTCAGCTAACAGCAAAAGATGAGTAGGTTGGATAAAGGGCCAACCTGGAAGTATGGCTTACAGTCTATTTTCATTCTGCATGATTGTACAACAACACAGTTATTTTATCTTTTCTAAAAAAACCCAAACCATATTTTAATTCTGGGCTATTTTTTTTATACCAAAAAGTTATTAAAATGGGAAGATGATTTTCTGGTCATTTGTTCCTCAGAGAATTGTTTAGTAGACAGGATCTGACTGAGAAAGTCATTAATTAGTTGCTAATACTAAGTACAATTGCAATCCACTTTGCATCAAGCCAAAGAACTGCTATGTATTTATACTGAGAACACAATATTTTACTGATTTTCACACAGAAAGTTAGAGGAAGTACGGAATGCTAGTTTATAGTATTAAAAAAACAAACTGAACCAACTTGCAAACAAACTTTATATGTCTGTTAATAGTTCAGTGTAAAAAAGCATTATAAAAAGTTTAAAAAAACTATAACCCCTCCCACAATTCTTTTATCAATGTCCATTAATTGCAATAGTAGTGTCATAGCATGTTTTCTGCTTACACTAAAACCACTTATGAAACCTTGCCATGAACTGGAAACAAATTTAATTATACAGTGGAAGGACTTAAGGTTACTTCAAAGGTGTTGTTCTGAATGTTGGGTAACCCCTCCTGAAAGTCCGGGCTAAATCTTCTTTCCCTAAAACAATCCAGAAATTACTTACATCCTCTTTTCATTAAGTTAGGTTCACTGTTTTTTTCAGTAAAGCTAACACATTTTTTCTTCTAATAGACTGAAATAAGTGGGAATAGAAAATTTAACACTTTTTTCATAACTAATAAACACTTACCAAATTCTCATCTCCCTCTAGCTGATCAGGCAGACACTTATCCCTAGCCTGTCTTATTCTGAGTTTGAAACTCACTAGTGCCCCTCAGGACCTGCAGCTTTTCTAGTTTGAAAACTTTAAAGGACTTGCCGGTTCTTAGAAGATGCTACTGAATTTTGTCTTCCTTTTCTCTTAGTATTTGCTTCAGTACTGGAGCCTTTACAGCTGTGTAGACAGAACCTTAGAGGGGTGCATAAGACTCTAAAATTAAACAGCTATTAAGTTTATTCCTGCTTCCATATTCACATATATTTTTTTTGCTTGTTTTCATTTTGTACTGTTAAGCAGCCTCTTCCTAATTTAAATAACTGCAACATGTGGCTTTCTGTCTTGCTTTTGTGTCATGGTATATTAATACATTTAACCCCTTGAAGAAAGCCCCCAAATAGATTTAAATTTTTTACTCCCTACCAATAATATAGATGTGAAGGCAGAGCTTTAAAGGCTGCAGTAGACATGTTAGATCTATCAAAAACAAATACTGCAGGTACTGCAAAATAGGTCCTTTGATTAAGACGGGAAATTTCAGTTCAAAGAACAAGGGCTTCGTATCTAGTTTAAAAGTATGTGAAGAGCTAGCTGGCATTGTTAGTCAGAATCAATGGATATCCTTTTCCTTTTCTTTTTTTCCTATAAAGTGCAATTAGTTTTCTTTGATGGCTCCACTTTCGAGATGGGGGAAAAATATTTTTTCCTGTAAAACTGTTTATAAAAAAAAAACCAAGCAGCAGACTTCCACATTAGTCTCTGGTTCTACTGCGCAGAAATGGACCTGGATTATTCTACATATAGTTACCATTGTAATCAGATTTACCCTAAACAGAAGTTGGTTACCCCTCAGACATATAATGAGAACAAAACCTTCCTACAGAAAAGTTTCTAGGATATCAAATCTACTTCTTTGACACTTTGTCATATCAAGAGTCAGAAATCAGGCTGTGTTTGTAGTTTTTTCAAAGGACAGAGGAATGTTTTGCCTAGTGGATGTCTAACAGGTTAGTAACACCAATGTGAAGATATAACTTTTGCAATCTGCTGCACCAAATTAATTACTTGTAATTATATTTATTTTTTTTAATATTTTATTTTATTTTTATGTGATATATGTAACTTCCCTAAACTGCTGTTCTATGGTCATAGTGTTTATATTAAATTTTGATAGTGTTAAGTTTATAATGTCAGCTTTATACCTGATAAACTATACTAACCACAGGGATGAAAATAAAAAAAAATTGCACAAACCTATTACTTCTGAAACTTTTCTATTGTATCAGAAATAAAAATAGCAAAAATATCCTCCAAACACTTTTTATTTTACTTTTAGTCACAGGTTCAGAAATGCCCTTTTACCCTACTGTTTAACCATCACATTCTCTTTAATACATGCAGATTTTTTTGTGTCAGATGTCTTTTCTTAAGTGCATTTATGAAAGAAAACCTAATGCATCGCCAGATTTGTTCTGTAATTTGAGCTTCTGCATTTTAACTATCAGCTTTGTACCCTAATGCAAAAGTTAAATCACTTGTAAACATTAACATCTTTTCTGGCTGAAACTTGTATGCCTTCTGCAGGTCACAGGTCTTAGGTTTGGAGTATAAAGAAAGTGGGAATTGAAAACTCCGGACAGGTTTTCTGGAGGATGAAACTCTTTGAAACCCATAGTTCCTCTCCTAAGGGCTGTCCAGTGGTAGCCTGGTAAAATGCAGAACTTTTATGTGCTTTCCAGGACCGTGATGGGGAGGACTGGAGAATCTCAATAAGATACAAGAACTGTAAAATGAAGACTGTAGAGTTGTCAGCAATCGTTGCTGACATAATCTGCTGCCCTCAGTCTGTTATTTTTTCCCCCAGATTTAACACCTGTGCTTATCTGTTTAATATCCTAAAATATTATCAGGTCTTCTGGGTTTCCAGATTACCTTCCTAAAGTGCAGGCATGATACTGTAGGCTCACCTGCCCGTAGAAATGACTGAAGAGGCAAAACTGTTTCACCATTCTCAATCATCAGTCTTAACCTGTCTTCAAAACCTAATCTTTCTCCCTCTCCTTTTATCAGATAACTCTCTTCTTTCTCTCGTTTTCCAAACCTCACAAAAGCTTTCCTTTAGAGGCACTTCCATGTGAAACTCATTTTTTTAAACTATCAGCCTCGTCATCTGTCACTTGTTATCTCAATCCGAGGCACATCTATTCTGTTCTCATGCAGCCTATAATTCTTTCTTTTAGTTACTGATTTTGATCTCAAATTTAGCATGTACCAGCACTGCTACTCTACTATTTGAGTAGTGCCATTGCTTTAGTTTTTCAGGAATAAAGTATCTGAACCGGGGAAAGACATCTGCTTTGTGAAGACTGGACTCTCTCAAACACCCACAGAGTTAATTTTTCAATATATTAATTTGCATAACATAGGAGTTTATACTTCTTTATTGGAATACTGAAATAGAATTATTTTTCCTTCCACGTTTGATGTAGCTATCTTATACATGAAAATTTACTATGACTGTGACACAGAGACAGTAGCTAGAAATACTTAAAGTCACTAAATGTGGATTAGAAAAATGGACTGAAGTAACACAGAAGTACCTTGAACTGCCAGTGGGACTCCTACTGAGTGAGGGAGAGATCATCAGCTGGTGTAAAACAGCATAGCTCCAGACGCCACAGGAGTTGCACTAATTTATGCAAGCTGAAGTCACACCTATGGAAAAATACAGGCTAGTAAAAAGAAAAATAATGGAAAGAAAAATTAAGATTTTTTAAAAATATATTGCCTTTTGTTGTTTGTCATTCGTGTTGCACTGAAGTGAAACTATAATAATAAACAGCCAGGTATTACTAAAGGGTCCTGTTTTGTGGACAGAGTCAAAAACTAGTTTGAATATGCTGCTGAAAGAGGAATTTATTTTCCATTAATGAGAGCATAATTCAGTGTATCTTTGAATCTAGCTGGTACAATATATTATGAAATAAGATATAAGGAGATTGGGTAATACTCTCATTTTTGGGACTTCCTGGGACAAAAGTTGCATTCACACCTGCAAAACCTTGCTAGATATTTCTTCCATTAATTCTTTTACTGAATTGTTGGAATAGTACTAGACATAATAACAATAACTTTTGTGACTATGTTGGTCATTCAATCATAAACCTCATTCTTTAAAACATTAAACTTTGCAAAACTCTGTGTCTGATTATATAATTTGATAATTTTTATGGATTTTATGGATTTTTATGGCCAAAAAATATCAATGCATGATGAGTATTTAAAAAAAAATAAATGAACTCTCAAATAAGGATATTTATCCAATCTCCACCTACTTCAGTCTTGGGAGTAGAAAAAAAGTCAAAAAAGAAAATCCTAAGGCAAAACAAGTTGATTTTTAAGTCAGATTTTTTTCACAAATTCTGCCAGAACATCTCAAGTTGCCAGAAAAGGCAATAGGTTGGGATAATCTCCTAAACAAATCATTCCATCCCGCTGCCTCCCCTGCTGTTTTAGCAACAGTTTTCAAGTTCTTTTTCTTGATGTCTCTAACAACTGCAATAGCTATCCTCCACAATGCACAGCTGTGACTAAAACTCTAGCTCAATATTGACATAGCAACCTGAAATTGATATTCACTAGATCTTAAGACCATCTTCACATTAGTTAAAAAATATACTGCATCCTGCTGTCAAACCTCTCCCTTGCTAATTTTACACTTTTCCATACTATTTCAAAGTGAGTCTATTAGTTAAGATCATTCTGGATAGATCTGAGATACGCAGAGCCTTATTTTTATGCACTGTTTCTAGAGGAAAGTGTGCACTCAGAAGTCCCCAGTTCTAGCATCAGAATTACTGGCTCCCTAGTCAAAAGTCATTTCACAGAAGATGACAACTACCTAGAAGAAAAAGTCAAATTATTTAAAACAGATGTGAACATATTTTTTTACTCTACGTAACCAAACAAGCAATACTTGTGGTGGTACTTGACTAAAATACTTGTTTAAGTTGGTAAACATCAAGCAAGATTAAAGATATAGTCTCGGTTTACCCAATTAAGCTACTAAAAACGTGCAACATTCATTTCTGTAAATTTAGCTATCATGATTTTCGTGAAACAAAATTATTCAAGTGGTATATAATGCACAAATTTGACTTCCCATCTCTCTCCTAAAATCTGCTCTGTCCAGCATAGAGCATTATGCATTCTGACTGCATCTTTTGTCAACAGTAAGACTGTTCTTAAGTAATCATGTCCTTAAAGTTAAGCCATGTTCAAATCAGGGCTGTAAACTGAGGATGGTCCTTGACTATACTGTGAAAATGCATTGAATTCTGTTATTCATAATACCTATATTCTATGTCAAATCTGAATTATACCAAGCTAAATGTATTAGAAATTAAAGCACTTGTTTTCCTTGAGACACTACTGTGGATAAAGAACATTGTTTTCTGTTTCACTGCCCTTCTGCTTCCAATTTTATTAGCTCAGGTTTGTAGAAAGTGTTTATTCTACATTACTTACCGCAATACCTCTGTTATGTATCACTATATAGTGGAAAAATACTCCACCACTCATCTTCCTAGTGCCTAGAAATTGAACTGTTCACTGGAAAATAATCACATTCCTATTTCTTTTAAAACACATATTTTTATGTTTTCCCAACTCTTTTATGACCATTTGGCAATCTCTTTTGCATGTATTTGATGAAGAGTTGAAAGTGATGTTGTTAAACACTGTTTTGTCCCCAGGAGATTTACATTTCACAGTAAAGCTTTATATTTAAGATTCAGAATATGTTCTTATAGGTAATTTTCTACTTTTACTACAGTCAAGCCATTACCAGAGTTCTGTCCTTTTTTTTTCCTTTAGATGTATTTTCTTTACACTACTTTTCAGATCTTACACCCTGTAATTTGGACTGTGGTTCATAAGTGAAAGTAAAACTAATAACCATCAAGCCTCTTTTAGTCAGGCTTACAAAAATCAGATTTGTTCTAGAATCAGGGACTTATTATATAACAATTTCACACAGGTTTTGGAATTCTACTCCTGGGTTCTCTCTTTGGAGTCTCTTTCAAACCCTGGCTGTCAGCACTGGTAATGGAAAAGACCCTGGTGCTCTGTATTAGTTGTATATAAATATACATATTTATAAGATAGTATGAATATTGAGTATCATAATTAGAAAATGTGATGTTGTATCTATTATAGGGAAAATATACTAGCCCTTCTCTTCCCTTCCTTTTCCTTTCCTGCTCTTCCCATACCAAGGAACAGAGTAGAGAAGCTGAAAGTCCTGTTTCCTCTGAGTGATGGTCAGAGACTTCTCTCTCCTATTAGGGTTCAGACAACACTCTGCCTCCACCTCTAGATGAGGGTGTGATATGCCCTTGGAAATTAATCAGGAAAAGTATTTAATGTCCCATTAATAAGATACTTGCTAAAAAGTAATGATGTTAGAGGCTTGCTGTGCTAGAGACTCCACGAACAACTCACACACACAGCTGCCACCATCAATAAATAAATTAAGTACTTTGGATGTGAAATTGCAGCATTATCTCATCTTAATTGTGAGTCAATGCTGAGTTGAAAAAGTTCTAGTGTCCTAGCAGATCTATGGATTTTCCCACTATCCGAGATTTAAAACAACCACGAGCCTCAGTATCAGCAGTTTCAACAGGCAGCGTCCTGATTCAGTTTGGTTTCCTAAGTCTTAAAACAATTAACATCTATCAAATGGAAACTAAGGCTTTGTGAGCCCTGTGTTTTTCTGGGTATGGCTACAACCATGATGTCCAGAAGCCTTGCTAGGCTTTAATTAATGTTTTATTAATAGTAGCACATCAGGGTTTCTTTTCAGACAAGTAAGAACGTAGCTTTGCTTACATTTACAAATACAAAACTGTTTCAGGTTATTAATTCAACAGAGTAATTCCAAATGTGTAAGGTATAAGAGATGGGGGAAAGTCCTGCTATCACAAAAACTTACATCCTGGTAAGTAGATATTTACTAGTTTTCACTGAGCTATACATGTGAGTTTCAGTGGAAAAAGCCACTAACTTTTCTGACACGATATTCCTTATTTCCTATGTGAATACACACTCTGAATAAGAATCTACACAGCAAAAGCTTTTTTGGAAAGAGTATAACATGGCCGAAAAAACATTTCCACCATTAAGCTAGCTTCAGAACTCGCTTCTTACAGTGCAAGCTGTTACTTGAAATGTCAGCATTTATTTACAGTAGCAAATACACCTTTTAAAATCACTGGAGATGGTCTGTTACCAAATCCTGATTCCAAAACTGGAACTTTGCTTATGTGAGCAAGGGGCACCATATTTGCCTTCCTATCAATGCAATGATGTGCTATAGGGAAATCAAGGTTCCTGTAGATTCCAGTGAAAATACAGCATACAACAGAAGAGCTTGACACAACTCCAGATATGATCATAAGGCATTATTTCTTTGAATATATAGTTCCAACTAACTTTCTATATCTGATGACCCTTTCATACACTTTTATCTACATCTTTGTTCTCTCTTTTTGTTAAAAGGTGAAATGTCCTTTTAAAACTCAGTCTTCTGTAGTGAGTGCAAAGTAATTGGTTTCTTTTATGTCAACCTTTTAACCAGGAAAAAAGGGTATAGAGCACTGTGAAATTATCAAGCCAATTGAACCTTCCTGTTTCACACAGAGAATTAACATTGTTAGGTGAAACTGTGAAGATAAAATCTCTAGCCCTGAGAAATTTTTATTGTGAAATGGTTTTCTTATCAGTGAGGTTAATGAAGATGTCAGCAAATGTGATGAGGTTTTACCAAATGGAATTGCTTTCACCTCCAATCCAACTTGGAAAAGGCGTTAATCAGTACATTAATCTTATCAGCAGCTGAGAAGATGGTTTTGAAACTGGCCATTTCTGTTTTTCATTAAGAAAAACTGAAAAGATAATTATTCTCAAAATCCATATTACCAATATTATTCTTTATTTTCACCCTACTTCAAGTGCATACTTTGTAAAGATACGACAAGGATGGATGTGTGGGTAGTGGAAGTGTAAGTAAAATGATTACTTGCAAAGGAAGCTGAACTTTCTCTGGAGTTTTAAAGATGTGCTTGAACAGCCTTTCTAATTAACAGTTCTGAAAATACTTGGGAAATCTTTCAATGCGTAGTCATCCCTGAAACAGCAAAATCTCTTGTAGTAAAATATTATACAGTATGACTTCTTAAAACTGTAATGACGGCATTGACATAAACCAAGATTTATAGGATCCCACATGCCAACAAGTGTGTTGACTGACTAGCAAAGGAAATGGGTTTATTTTAACTAATCATTTGATTGTGTGATTGTGTTATCCATGTGAAAGACTTTCATCATGCAGTGTACTTATTTATAAGTATTTAGGAAAATCTGTTCAGAGAACACTAGAATATGTTTTTCTTGGGTACATTACTTTCAGATAAACTTGCTATAGAAATGAAACATTACGATTCACATTTGTGCATCTCTTGCCTCCCCTACTCTGTGTTATGGATGTGACATAATATGAATTCACCAGTGCTAATCAAATTCTGCTGTATATGAAGAAGTTATTAAAATTGTTTAAGTCATACTGTATAAGAAGATTGATGTATTTATTTTCTTTATTTATGTAAACACATGTTCTTTAAAATTAATGTGTGAATAAAGTTTTACTTTTGAAATGCTTGTTGTTTTATTTCAAATTAAATAATAGACAGAGAGAAAACCAAATACAACTGTTTGAAGGTTTTAGTGTGAGGGCAAATATGTCAGCATCAACCTCTAACTCTGTCCCTAGTTTTCTGTTCCTGAAAAAGAGAAAAGAATGTTTTATAAGCCTTTGAAATGACTGGAAGCAGAGTGGGAAAGAGTGGGAAAAGGTTGTTCTAAAGTTTCTGCTTGACAGAGACTTTGGTATGCAAAGGAAGACTGAACAGGAAACAAAGTACCGAATAATAACACTTGAAATTCTAACCTCATTTTTTACCTCAATTCCTTTTCCAAGTAATAGAGAGAACAACAGTTCTTGTCCAGACAGGCAACCTTCATAGTCAAACTCCTTCATGACAGTAAAATACACAGACATTGTTGACCTAAGTGAAAAGAGAGAATTCTCCACCTTAGAGAAAAAATTATACTCCAACTATTTAGTATTTTATGGTTTCTAGAATTATTCAAGATCCCTTTACTCAAGAACCAAAATAGAGCAGTCAAAACGGTCTACATTTCTAAACTTTTTTAAAATCATTGACAGTCTTAGCCAAAATACAGTTATCTGGCCAAGCAATTAAGTCATATTTGAACTCTCATTTGAACTCCTGGTTACTAAGATTATTCTGTAGATGGGTAAAAGAAAAAACACCACTCAGAGAAAAGAAGAGAGCATTATTATTCATCACTAATGACTCCTCATGGAAAATAAGACAATTTAGTTTCATTTCTTCTTGCACAGCAGAGGTATGGCTGTTATAGAATATCTGCATTTCCATCTTTTACAAAGTTGATTCTCAGTAGTCATCAAGGTGACATTTGATTTTTGTGAATCAAGCAGGAAAAGACTCCAGCACCCTAAAACAGTGTATACCTTTCAGTAGAGATTTCAGAGATCTAGGGTTTTAATCACAGTCTAGAGAATCAATGGGGTGTGTTGACCCTGGGTGAACACCAGTTGCCCACCAACACTGTTCTATCTCTCCCCTCCTGATCTGGACAGTAGAGAGAAAATACAACAAAATGGTCATGGTTCAAGATAAGGTTAGAGTGATCATTCAGCAATTACAGTCACAGCAAAAAAGAATGGACTTGGGGAAATTAATTTATTATCAGTCAAATCAGAGTAGGGCAATGAGAAAATTAAACCAAATCTTAAAATACTTTCTCCCCACCTATACTTTTATCCCAGGCTCAAATTCACTCCTGAATTCTCCGTCTCCTTCCCCCTCTGCAATACAGGGAGATGGGGAATGGGGTTTGTGGTCATCACGCAATATCTCTGTCACTCCTTCCTCCTCATGTGGAGGACTCCTCTTACTCTTCCCCATTCCAGCGTGGGTCGCAAGTCCTGCCAGCAAACCACCATCACTGATGGATTCAACTTTAGCCAGTGGTGGGTCCCTCTTGGAGCGGGGTATTTGTTCTGTGGGATATAGTAGAAATTTCCAGACGGTTCTCACAGAAGCAACCTCTGTAGCCTTCCTGTTACCAATTCCTTGCTGTGTAGATCCTATACAATCTGTTATTACTACAGTCTTTTTTATTTCCTCAAAATCTGGTCTCCTCCCAAGCAAAATTACTAAATCTTGCTCATAGCATGTCTATGCATCCACTAATGTCAAGTTATTCTTGAATATGAGTTCATGTTTATGGTTTTCAAATGTAGAGGCCCTGTGCATTATCTGAATGGGCTTGTTGGGGAAATGGAATGTGAAATTCTGTGGACCATTACACTTATGTGATATATATTCCTTTTATATTTTTCATATTATGCTTAGAAACTCTGTACTAACTGTGGTTAGATGTTTCAAGAAAATTTTTAGACACATATACGTGCCCATAATATATTTACATCAAAATTACCAAGTTATAAAATAACCCTGTTACCTTTTTTTCTCACCTGCCTTCTCATATGAGTTCATTAAAAATGCAGCATCATTATTTTTTCACTATCCCCAAAACAAAAGGCACTTGGTGGCTTCTTTGAGCAGTCATACCGAAATGCAGAAAACCTTATTGTCTTCTGATGCAGGTGTTTAGTGGTTAGAAGTTTGTGAGACATCTTTCAATAAAACTGTGGGACAGAGTAAGTTCCATCACTAGTCAAGAGTATAAATGCAAGTCTTTGCATGATGAAAGCCTTAGTGCAGCAGGACATAGCAGGAGAAAAGACGTCTTCCCCAAGCCTGTAACACTGCATGGGATTGTTGTTGTCCCAAGTCCAGGACTCAGCAATTGGCCTTGTTGAATCTCAACCTGTTGGTTTCAACCATCAATCCAGCCTGTCTAGATCCCTCTGCAGAGCCTCCTTACCCTTGAACAGAACAAAATTCCACCTAGCTTAATGTCATCTGCAAATTTATGAAGAGTACACTCAGTTCCCTCGTCCAGATAATTGAAAAAGATATTGAACAGGACTGGACCCAACACTGAGTGCTGCGGAACACCACTTGTAACTGGCCTTCAAATGGATTTGACTCCATTTACCGTGACTATTTGGGACTGGCCATCCAGCTAGTTTTTTACCCAGCAGACATTGTGCCTGTCCAGGCCAACGGTAGCCAGTTGTTCAATCAGAATACTGTGAGAAACGGTGTCAAAGGCTTTACAAAAGTCCAGGTACACCACATCCACAGCCTTTATCTCATCCATTGAATGGGTCACCGTGTCATGTGAGAAGATAAGGTTAGTCTGGCAGGATCTGTCTTTCACAAACCCATGTTGACTGGCCATGGTCACCTGGTTGTCTTGCGTGTGCTGTGTGATAGTTGCTAATCACTTTAAAGTACCTTCCTACTTCTATAGTTCAAATTTTGTGAAGTCAATTAAAGCCATTCCCCATTTTTTGTGTGTCTGTTTCTGGCCTTTAACTTCTGTCACTCCCTATTGTCCTTGGAAAAATAAGCTGGACTGAAAATTCAGTTAGTGCATACTGGACTTTAGAGCCTTTGAATCAAATCTATACTTTCACTACTGTATAAATGGAAGCATCAGAGATGAAATAATATACAATATATCTAAAATGAAATTAATATTTTCCTCTTTCCTGAAAATAAAAATGGCAACAGTGGCTTATACTAAGTCCATTATTCTGTCTCTGATGACAGTTGTATACTTGCTGCCTACATAAAAGCATAGGAGGAAAAAAACCTTAATGTTTTATACATTAGCTTCTGTGATTAGGATCCTGAGTCAGAAGTATACATTTATATTCCATTACCCCCAATGTATTTTTCTTCCTTGAGTTCGTTCAAAAGGTTATGGAATAACTGTAAACTTTTCGCAATCATCAAATCTTGCAGTGAAACCTTTTACAGCTTATCTACTCAGAATGTAAAAAAACCCCATATTTTTTGGTTTGAATCTTTCATCTGATGGTTACAATTTATACCCAATATTTCTTGTACTAGGAGAGGAGGTGGATAATACGTCCCTGTTTATTCTTCATGTTATTCATGATTTTAAAGACACTATCCTTCTTCCTGCACGCACAAGCAGGACTGGAATTACAAGGTATCCTCATTCCATCTCCAAAATCTGTTCCATATAATAAACCATCTTTTGCCTTTTCATTTTTTCTATATGCTTTTGAAATAGATGCCAGAGAGATATAGTTACTGTATATGGTGGTATAGTTGAATACTTCTGCTAAAAGTACTTAGTATTCTATTTTCTTTAACTGCTACTAAATATTTTCACAAAACCATATGTCGTCCCTCAACGATCCCACTCCATGTATAAAGTTCAGTTTTGGACCATCATCATCCAAAAAAATTTACAGCTGTGGTTTGCTTGGGTGTGAGTGACATTACTCTTCTCTGCATTGGATATCATCACATATTCTGTTACCTAGTTATTCGACTAAATTTTCTGCAACTCTTCACAGTTAGCCCATATGCTTACCCCCTCAACAGCATGGCAGACTTTGTCTGCTTTTTGTTTATTGTTTCCTTTTTGGTTTGAAATTCTGAAATATTTTAGTTCTGCAAAATACATCTTTAATCAATTCCTTTCAGTTTCCAGCATCTATCTCTTGCTATGTATAGCAAGCCACTTTAAATTAGAACAGCCCAACGGAATGGAACTACCTAGGAGTCAAGGCAGTGTGTCCTTGCCAATGATTTGGTTTGCCAGCTGATTTAATTCACCTTAATATTGGAATTGATGGATTCTTGATGTCTTTGAAAATCAGACCCTAATTAATTTCAATTTCAACACTTAAAACTGAAAATTAAAGCATGGGGAATTAAATTAATTTGGAAAATTTTGCATAATTATATGCCTGAGATATCAAAGCAAATCAGTAACAAAGTCAAGAATAAAGCATTGGACTCCTGAAGTCAGGAGCATTGGCATTACATGGTAATTGCCACTACTCCTGACTACAGCTTCCACTCAGAGAGGCAAGTTCTCAACTAGACAGTGAAGCTCCTCTTACTTCAAAAAATGTGCTCTTGGCAAACCCACCTCACACAAACTTCTTAGTTATGCAAGTGCATAGCATGGAAAGGAAAGAAAGAGCATTTAGCCGCCTGCCTGATACAGGACTGATGGGGAATGCACAGTCTTTGGGCCCACACTCTATTTCATGACTGAAGAACAGGAAAAGAGGCATTGTGGGCCCCATGGGCTGTGACTTGTAGGTCCTGGTTATGATTTACTAACTTTGCTGTCTTTACTGGACCATGGGGTCCAGCTTGCAGAAGTACAAAAAGATACAACAAAAAATCTGGTGCTCTAAATTCATTATGAAAAAAGCACTGAAAACTAATATATATATTTCAAAAACATTAATGTTACAACTTTTTCAGAAATAAAGGCAGGTTTTGTTCCATTTTCTTTCTTATACTTTTAAACTGAACAGAGTGGAACAATGAGAATGGAACAGTCTAAGAGGCATCATTTACACAATGTTGTAATGGTCAGTTTGTAGAAAAATTAGACAGAATTCTTCTGGTAGTGCAATTATTTGGTTCCTTAACATCATTATAGAGTTCTATATGAGATTTTGGTTACTTTCACCTAAATTCTACTCTGAGTTTTTGTACTACTGGTATCAAATGAGTCATCCTGATATAATGCATAGCAGAATCAGACCCTGTACCTTTCTATTTCATTTCTGTTAGACCAATGACTTTTTCCTCCAAGTGATTCTGCCTTTGTGGAGTAATCATGACTAACAGTGTAACAGCTTTTTTCTTAAATTAAAGTCTCCATTATGATACGTATATCTCATACAGATAAATGTTTGTGGAGATGTTGCTTTTCAATGTCTCGGAGACTGCAAAATTTGAATATAAAACACTTATGATATTCACAGAAATGTAGAGTTTTACAGTAAAGGCCCATAACTACAGCTGGCGTGAGACAGTGAAACTATCACTTTTTTTTTTTGTTTTTGTGTTTTGGTGTACTGTTAAGCATAATGAGATGAAAGGAAAGGAGAGCCTTCACAATGTCTGATTCCTACGGTCCACTTAGGAGCTGAAATTTGTTCAGTTCCAAAGGAGTTCTGTCAATTTCCCTGCATCAAGATAAATAGCTGCGGGACATCTTCAAGGACATGTCTCTGCAGTGCGAAGCCTCAAAAGTAGTAACTTTCTGAGGCTTTGATCATAGAATCATAGAATGGTTTGGGTTGGAAAGGACCTTAAAGATCATTCAGTTCCAATCCCTGTGCTATGGTCTGAGGTAACTTCTACTAGACCAGGTTGATCAAATTCTCATCCAAACTGGCTTTGAACACCTCAGGGGTGGGACATCCACGACTTCTCTGGACAACCTGTTCCAGTGCCTCACTACCTTCACAGTAAAAAATTTCTTCCTAATACCTAATCTAAATTTACCCTGTTTCAGCTTAAAACCATTACCTTTCATCCTATCACAGCACTCCCTAACAAAGACCTCCTCCCCAGTTTTCCTATAGGCCCCATTTAAGCACTGATAGGCTGCTAGAAGGACTCCTTTCTAAGCTAAAATCTCTAGCCCAAATCTCAACCTGTCCTCATATGGGAGGTGCTCCAGTGCTCTGATGATCATATTCATGGCCTTCTCTGGACTCACTCTTACGGATCCATGTTCTTCCTGTGCTGAGGATATCATAATTGAATGCAACACTCAGGGTAACAGAAAAATAGAAGAAGCTAGAAAAAAATACTTGAGGAAGAAATTTTTCTTTGTCTGAAGCAAGAGGAGTAATTTCAATGATAACATGCAGCAATAATAATTATTATTATTTCTAATAAAAATGTCAAATGTTTAAGACTTTTTCTTCAAGAATTAAAACACATCTTCCTAAAAAAACAATTAAGCAAAACATTAATCTGTAACATACCTATTTCAAGATGATTACTTTGATCAGTATATGTTGTTTTCTGAATTGAGATATTTTATGTAATTATAATCTTTCAAGCATATTCAATGCTTTTTATTTTGTTGCATTGGAGAAGCTGTGATATATTGAGACAATGATCTGTTAACTGGAAAACTCGATAGTTCAGCCTTTTTATGACAGGCCACATCATGCATTAAAAGGACCATTATAGTTCACCGTGTCAATAGCATGACATTGATCTGACAGTTTATGACATTTCAGAAGAAGCTGGCAAAGTTGAGTAATATTATATTGCAGTTCTTTAAAATGGAAAAAAAAAAGACAACTTATGAAACACTTACAAAGTTGTCAAAAGAGTTGTCTAATCACCCACATATGTCAGAAAACCTCAGTTCTACACACAGCCAAACCCTGAAAGGCTACTAAGAAATTCAGAGTTCTGTAAGATAGTTACTGTACTTACAGAACAGATTTTGTATTTTAATAAGAAAAATTTTTTCCACTTTCAATAAAGTAAGTGTCCACTAAAGCTTGGTATTCATCCAGAGGTAGTCATCATCATCAGTGCTTTGAAGGGAAAGTGTAACTACAGATCAAGTTCCGGAAATATCCAGGCTGCACAGCTCCTGCACAGTCTCCTTCTTAGTCAAGGTTAAGAAATGCATTTGGTCTAAGATTCTCAGGCTTCTTTCCAGCCAAGTCTTGAAGATATCTAAAGATGGACAGTCCACAAGCTCTCTAGGCAACCTTCTCTATTGCTTAATTATCTTAAATTCCTCCCTTGGCAGCCTTCCATCCAGTAGGAACTTCACTCCTTTTAGACTCTGAGCAATGCCTTTTATAGTCCCACAATGCACCTCAGTACAAAGCCTGCTTATATTCTCTTGATCACACCCTTTCAGGTATGGGTAAGGTGCACACCCACACATCAACACCCTCTCTGCTTCAAGCTGATTCAGTCCCAGTCTCCCATTTTTATCTCACAAGGCCTGTGCTCCAGCCCCCAGCAATCTTGGTGACATCCACTGGATTTGGTCTGGTTTAGGAACACTTTTGGGAGTCAAAGTGTATTATTCTAGATACCAATTTCTTGAGTAATAGGAAATAACCCTCTCCTCTGTGGGAAATTATATTTAAGGTCTTACTGAAGTCGAGGAATGTGACATCCACTGATCTGCCCACACCCATGGATCTAGTAATTTCATTGTGGAGGTAAAATGTCAGTCACATTGCCATTCACAAGTGTATTCTTCTTCATGTTTTCAGAAATTACTTCAGAGAAGGCTTACACCATCTATTTCCCAGGAACTGAATTAATGACAACTACTGTAGAGTTCTCCAATTGTTCATCTTGACGTGTTTGAATATCGTGCAATATTTGTCTTTATTTAGCAATACAACATATCCTTCAGGCTCTATGACCTCTCCAAGAGATCCCTTACAAGTCCTTTCAGCACCTTGGTTGCTTCTCATCTGGTCTCATTATCAGGTAAGTGTTCAAATTCCTCAAGAAAACCATGATCCAGATCTTCCTACTGTCAGTAATTTCTTTCCTCCTTAAAACTCTTCTAGGCACAAAGATCTGTGAGAATTTTATAAAGGTTCAAAGAAGCAAAACATGTTATTTCACCCTTACCTGTATTCACTCTTACTACACCACCTACCTATTTAGTGATGCACACATATTTTTTTTGTATATTCTTTTACTGTTACGTTACTGGCAGAGGCCCTTCTTTTTGGTCTTGATGTCTATTGCCAGTTGTGGCTCAGTTTGAGTTTTAGCTCCTTAACACCATCCTTGCATGGTCAGGCAATGATTCTAAATTCTTTCTTTGTGACCTCTCCCTCTTCAGCCTGCCACTGCAGCTGCACTGCAGCTCTGTCATAATTTCTGTGCTTAGCCAAAATGGTCTCTTTATATGTCACTCCACTCTTTTTTACAAGGATTGAGATGGGCTATTCTTGTACTTGCAAGAGGTAGTCCTTCTAAATCTGACGGCTCCCTCAAGCAGTTTTGCACTAGACAAGTTCTTTTATATTCAGGTCCAGGCTCTGATTCTGCTACTTCTTTTCCTCAATTCCCTTGGGATTTGAAAATCCTGTATTTCATAGCCACAGTATCCCTGGGTGCCATTGGTTATCTCATCCTTGACCAGTGTGTTTTTATCCCTAAGCAGCAGATACAAGACCACATCAAACATCTCATGGGCCATCTCATATCATAATTAAGAAGGTGTCCCTGACACCTTCCTCAAACTCATGGACTGCTTAAGTCCCAGCCTTCCAGAGATGTCAGGAACACTACATTTTCCCATAAGAACCTGTTCTCACCAAATAATGTAAAGGAGATATAGTCCACCTCCTCGCTGTGATCACTGTCTCCCTTCCCAGCCACTTATCCTAACTCTTCCAGATAGTTGCCCACTCACTGACAGAGTTCCTCATATCTGAGTTGATTCTCCAGATGAAGGATGCATCCCTTCTTCCCCCTCTTTCTAAGAGTGTCTATATCCCTCCATCACAACACAACATCCTCACAAACTGTCCCACCACATCTCAGTTACTACAGTGGTAATAAAGTCTGCACCTACACAGAAACCTCTGTCTACCACTTCTTGCCACCTGGACTGCACCCACTTGTGGGCATTGAAGTGGGCTCTCTCACTTCTATAACCTCGTTCATGTATTTAACACTGACCTCCATTTCTTCAACCTCCCTTTGTTTAAAGCCTACTTCAGTAAGCTGGCAAAATTACTGGATAAGATAAAAAATTAAAAAAAATCCCACAATACTTCCATGGATGTGCACATTATATATTGTGGAAGAAAATTTCTTTCTAATTCTATTAAATGCAGGACACAAAGTTACATGTGGAAAGAAATTGTTCTAATAGGTTTTCTGGGATTTTTCTAAAAGGGGTCAGCTGCATGTCTTTTTTGTACATAAATATGTGACATCAAAAGAAGAACACAGAAGAGAACCTGAAAAGTATTTTGGAAGACCTCTAACTAGACACAAAACATACAACATATCTGTGGAATTAAAAGCAAAGCTTCAGATAGCTCTTAGGAAAGGCTTTGATCAAAATACATGGATTTATATGAAGTAGAGACATTTTTAAGGTTTATCAGCCAATTGTATCTTACTCCATTTCTTAGAACATTGAATAGCTGTTTAATATGTAAACATTCATACACATACATGCATACTGGTTTGTGTGAAAGAGATTTGATGTATAGTGTGTTAGTAAATAAAACAAATCACCATTGGTAGGATGTATATTCATGCAAGCTGTATAATGATGTGGCTCAGTGAATATTCATTTTGCTCCGTGTTCTTAAGATTTCTTACCCTTTTTTTTCACAACTTTTTTTTCTGAACAAGTTATCAATGATTCAGTAAAAACAAACAGGACATAATTAAGTAGAGGGGTCATGCAAGAAGTCCTCAGGAATGTTAAACAGTGGCTGTACCTCAGCTGTGTTTACAGCTAGTTTCACACTGCTGTGGTCAGCTCAACAGGATGCTCCTGCAGCTCCATCATACATTTTTCTTTTGTGTTACATTAAGGCCTCATTGAACATGGATTGAACTTTGTGATTTGTTTTGCTGGTTTTAACCTGCAATGCAATAATTACATATTTTGATGTGCAACTTGAAACACACTACGCCCACACAAAGTGTCTGAAAAGTACTGTACAGTATTTAAGAGCATAAGGTTGGCAACTCTGTTAGCAGTATTTAATCAAATCTAAATTATACAACTTTAATTTTTTTTACTGTAATTCATGCATTAAGCGTATAAGGATGGTATAATATATGATGAATATAGAAAGGCCAACAGCCTGTTCAAAGGCATTAATTAATGGAAAACCCATAACTGTGAAGTCAAATTAATTCAGAACTGGGTACTTAAGACAAGTTTGAAAATTGCAGCAAGGAAGTCGACAACACATGCATGTGCTTTGTGCTGGACTGAGCAGGATTGATAGCAAACTTCAGTACAGATTTCAACAGTTAGTGCAACAAATTTACTGTGATTACAGAAAATAAATATGCAAAAACCCTGGAGTAATCTAGGGTTTAGAGGGGAACAGGTCATCCCTTAAAACACAGGTTAGGAGTACATTTTCAAATGAGGCAGTAAACTCAAACTGATTCCTTCAAGACAGATGCAGCTTGTTCATTATTTTGAGTGCAGTTAACACCAGTTTGGAAAGGAAAGTAGGAAGAAAGAGAAATGTGAGAAAGAGTTTATCAACTTGAATTATCTTTTGTCAGATTATGTTGCAACATCCTGAAAGCTATGCAAACAGCCTCTTGTTGTTGCACAGGCAGTAAAGGGTGGGAGGCAAGTGCAGAGCAGTCCTCTTATGATCACATTTTTCAGAGCAAGTTAGTTAAGTGCTTGCATGGGTGGCTGACAATACTTCAGATACACAGGCTACTTTTCATCTTTGCCACTGTGCTCATCTGGTCCAGTAGTATGAGCATTGCAGATCTCTTCAGTCAACCTCTTCAGTGATATTATGCATATTTTCAGTATAAAATTGGATGTTCCCCTGCAGAGGGTCTGAAGTTTTCTCTCACTTTTTAAAATAGTAATCCATATATCCTGATTATGTTATGTAGTTGTCATAAGGTGGTACAAAAAGCTCTTCTCATATACTAATTCCCTTTTCAATCTTTATTTGTACGCATCCCTTAGTTCTGTTTCCTTATATCTTCTGTGTAACTACATAGCAGTATTGGTGTACAAATTCTGCATAAGTTTGGATTTCCACATAGTTTACAGAATTTTGCCATAAAAATCATCAAGGTTAATTTTACTGTGGAAGGCAGGGCTGGCCACTCAGGAAGAGTATAAGGATATAGTTAGAACATGCAGAAGGAAAATTAGAGAAACAAAAGCGCGATTTGAAGTTAATTTGGCCACTTCTGTTAAGGATAACAAAAAGTGCTCCTATAAATACATTAATAACAAAAGGAGGGGCAAGGAAAACCTCCATTCCTTGTTGGACCTGGGGGGCAACATAGTTACTAGGGATGAAAAGAAGGCTGATGTACTCAACACCTACTTTGCCTCAGTCTTCATCAGTGGGAGTGGTAGCCCTTGCGATGACTGGCCTCCGAACCTCACAGATAGGGACAGGAAACCAAATGGCTCCCCTGTGTTCCAGGCAGAAATAGTCTATGAATTACTGAGCCACCTGGATCCACACAAATCAATGGGACCTTATGGATTCCATTCTAGGGTGATGAGCAAGCTGGCAGAAGAGCTTGCCAAGACACTCTCCATCATCTACCAACAGTCCTGGCTCTCATGGGAGGTCCCAGATGATTGGAAGTTGGCAAATGTCACGCCAATCCACAAAAAGGGCTGCAAGGAGGACCTGGGCAACTATAGGCCTGTCAGCCTGACCTCAGTGCCTGGGCAAGGTTATGGAACAAATCATCCTGAGTGCAATCACACAGCACCTTCAGGATGGACATGGGATCCGACGCAGCCAGCATGGCTTTATGAGGGCAGGTCCTGTCTGACCAACCTGATTTCTTTTTATGATCAGGTAACCTGCCTGGTGGATGAAGGGAAGCCTGTGGATGTGGTCTATCTCGACTTGAGCAAAGCCTTTGATGCTGTCTCCCATGGCATACTCCTGGATAAACTGGTAGCCCGTGGCTTGGACAGGTGTACTCTCAGTTGGGTTAAGAATTGGCTGGATGGCCGGGCCCAGAGAGTGCTGGTGAATGGGGCTGCATCCAGCTGGCAGCCAGTCACCAGTGGCGTCCCCCAGGGATCAGTGTTGGGTCCGGTTCTGTTTAACATCTTCATTGATGATTTAGATGAGGGGATTGAGTCCATCATAAGCAAATTTGCAGATGACACCAAGTTGGGAGGAAGTGTCGACCTGCTGGAAGGCAGGAAGGCTCTGCAGAGGGACGTTGATAGGCTGGAGAGATGGGCTGAGTCCAATGGGATGAAGTTCAACAAGGCCAAGTGCCAGGTCCTGCTCTTTGGCCACAACAACCCCATGCAGCTCTACAGGCTGGGGACAGAGTGTCTGGAGAGTAGTCAGGTGGAAAGGGACCTGGGAGTACTGATTGACAGGAGGCTACACATGAGCCAGAAGTGTGCCCAGGTGGCCAAGAAGGCCAATGGCATCCTGGCCTGCATCAAGAATGGTGTGGCCAGCAGGGCGAGGGAAGTGATCCTTCCCCTGTACTCGGTGTTGGTGAGGCCACACCTTGAGTATTGTATTCAGTTCTGGGCCCCTCAGTTCAAGAAAGATATTGAGGTGCTGGAGCGGGTCCAGAGAAGAGCGACGAAATTGGTGAAGGGACTTGAGCACGAGTCCTATGGGGAGAGGCTGAGGGAGCTGGGGTTGTTTAGCCTGGAGAAGAGGAGGCTCAGGGGTGACCTCATTGCTCTCTACAGCTATCTGAAAGGAGGTTGTAGACAGGTGGGGGCCGGTCTCTTCTCCCAGGCAGCCAGCAACAGAACAAGAGGGCACGAGCTTAGACTCTGCCAGGGAAGGTTTAGGCTGGATATCAGGAAAAAGTTCTTCACAGAACGAGTAATCAGGCATCGGAATGGCCTGCCCAGAGAGGTGGTGGATTCACCATCCCTGGAGGTTTTTAAAATAAGACTGGGTGTGGCACTTAGTGCCATGATCTAGTAATCATGAGGACGTTGGACAAAGGGTTGGACTTGATGATCTTGGAGGTCTCCTCCAACCCAGATAATTCTATGATTGCATGATTCTATGATTCTATGATTCTATGATTCTATGAAGTTGTTAGAGAAGAAGGCAGCTAAAATAATCACAGTGTCTAACATATTCCATCATAAATGTCTAAGCAGAGATATGTGTGTTTTCAAAGCAAATGTGATGTGAGTCCCCTTGGGATTTTAATGATTCAGGAAGAAAATTTTTACGTTGTTATTTTTTTAGAACATGAATATTTGCCTGTACAGAAGAAAAACAAATATACCTCTATGTTCGTGTTCATAATTGTTCATAACTTTCAGATGTGCTGTATGAGTAATTATTTACTAACTAAAGAGCAGTAAAAGTTTTTCTCTGAAGCTTCTCAAACTACTTGATTTCTAGTAATTTACTTCAGAGTATTGTGATAATTGATAATATTGTTAAAGTCCTATGAGTTGCACCTTGAATACTCTTCTTACTGAGTTAGATGCTGAGAACAATATTGGAGTTCAGCCATGACCTTTCGTGCCAAATTCCAGTTAGTTTCAATAGGGAAACGAATCGACACAGATGGGATTGATTGGCGGCAATACCTTTGGATTATCAGAAGAAATGAGGGAAAATTTGGTCAAATGGCCTGCCAATACAGGGTCATAACAGAAAATGTTAAGTGTGGAACTGAGGTGTTTTAGACAGTCAACTAAACTAACTTGTCAGCGTATGGCTTTTGTACAGGCCATGAAGGCAAACCCAGGGAGATCTACCTTTCTTTGGGCAGGTCTACTCCGACCTCTCCCATTGTCAAGATAATTTGTGTCTCAAAAATTCTCTTCTTAATTAGCTGATGTCATCCAGAAACTGCATGGCAGGCAAATATTTTCTTGTTGGAAAGCCATTTTATTCTTCCTGGTTAACAAGTACTATAATCATAGATATATATGGCAAGCTTCCACTCTGTCCTTAAATGTAACAAAGCACAACAGTTGAAGCAAACAGAGACAGTGGACAGCCTGTGAGGTGACTCTATTTTTAAAACCACGTTTGTCATTATTTACAAAAAGGGAACCTAATTCAGGTAATGAAAACATTTTCACTTAAAGCAGTTTTGAAAAAATGATAGAAAATCACTATCAAGGGTAGATTATTTCAAATATTTTATTCTGGAGCAGTTCAGAGATCAACTGCTATGCAATGGTATTACATCACATCTTTGGCTGAGTTTTATAACAATTACTCAAAACAGATTCATCTCAAAATCTGAGCTACAGCTGGAATTCAAATTAGGTTGAAGGACATCTTGCCAGTGGCTTTTGTGCATTATTCGCATTTTACTACCAAATATCCTTTATCATTTTAATCCAGCTAATATTTTCTGCTATTTATCAAGCAAGTTATTATTCATTGATGTGAAATGCATAATTTACAGAGAGCTTGTTTCCCTTCTTCTTTTAATATGGAGACCATATTTATGAACATAACAGGAAAAAAACCTATGTCTAAATATTTTGAAATCTTTCTCAGTTTGCCAAAGTAAGACCTGATCTTTTCAGCATAAAGTAAATATTTAGTTCTCTAACTTTACACTAGTCTGAAATTTCCTAACACTGTCATAGATTATAAAAATATTTATCTTTATTTTTAAAAATCTGGAAATGAAGTCCCATTTTAATTATTCAAAGAATCCCCCTGCCTCATAAGGAGAAAAAAGCTCAACCAAATATTAAAGGACCACAGATTTCTCACTTCATTGCCAAAGAATTTCATCTGGTAAAAAGATTTCCCATTCACTAAAAGATTGTGGTGAGAACCATAACATCTTTTAAGCAACTAATTTTTCTCTTCTTTCCTTCCCCCTTTTCTCTGAAAAGTTAATTTTGAAATGAATAATTATGAAAGGAGCTGTAGATCCTAAAGAAAACAACAGATATTTTATTGAAGATATTTTTAAAGAGAGTGATATTTTGATCATGAATGTCCATTTTAAAAAACTCTCCAGTCCTGCACAAGAGGAACTGGGGACTATATTTTGATATTAAGCAACCGTTTTGTTTTCCTTTACAGTAGTGGGGTCTTCAGTATCTCTATGTGAACTAGAGTCACTTTAGCAGACATTTGCCTGACAACTTTGATATGAAATTGTTTACATTTAAACATCTGTAAAGAAAACATTTGTCTTATTTATGCGTATCATGTATTAGGATTTTTAGGAAAGACCCACACAACTGCAATGGTCTTCAGGGTTTATGCAGTATCAAAACATGTGTGTTTTCTTTTTCTTTACCAGAATGGCTTTGGTGCTATGTATAGTATTTTGTAAGTGGGGAATTTCTAAATTAAGAGGTACAGAGAAAAGTAATAAGAACAAATTTCAGTGTAAGATCAGTCTTCTTTCTTCAGCAACATAGGAAGGACAGTGATGGTAAGCAATTATAACATAGATCTGTTCCAGTTACTTAAGGAATTTCATGTTCCCTAGACCACCTGACCAGCTCTTATTTGTTATTAGTTCTGAGAAATATTGCTTCTGAGATGTAGCAGCTGCTTCTGCACATTATACCATGCCTGTTAATAGAACCGCAGTCTCAAATGCATTGCAGTGACTTGAATAACAGCTTCCAGCTGAGAACTTTGTAACAGCTCTGAAACAGCGTGTACCTGTGTGTATGTCTCAGGGTGGGGAGATTCATTCAATGCTGTGAGTTTTGACATTTTGCTGATACTAAAAGAGGGACAGCACAGGGAACTTACAAAATATCCTCTGTCTTTTTCTGAAGACTCCAGAACTGTTTTAACAAGCTTCTTTTTAAAGACCTGCATAAATTGTGCCAAAAGAAATCAAGAACGGATGGTGGAAAACTTAGATGATATTGAAATAAACTTCTAGAAGTGCAAAATATCAGTAGGTTTTGAAAGTATTCCTTAGATAAGTTTCTTCAAAAATCACAACACCTTTTTAGTCAGATATCTTGCTTCACAGTCTGTGCTGTAATTATCTTGGGTTTCAATTTTTTTTTTAAATGAGGCTTTTTATACATATATTTTAAATGTTTCTAAGTCTAGAATTGTAGAATTTAATCTCTACTGATGTTTACTTTATGTCAAAGAATAAATGTTTTTAACAAAAATAAAAATTAATTTGTGCCCACCAAATATTTGAGTGTAGAGAAAGCAGATTTATTTTGAAACCAGAGTGAAGGATAAGACACCTGGCATTAAATGTTCACCACATATCCCCTCTACTACTTAAAAATCTCCTTGTGTTTTGTCTTCTTAGTATCTTCAGCGTGTTTTTCTGGTTCTTCTAAAATATTTATAAACTTAAGTGAGCTATGAAATTTTGTTTACAACAAATGCAGTTTAAAACCTTGTCTCTGCTGTTGTATCATGTCTCATTGCACTGAACTAAGTCATTGTTGATAAATTTCAGAAAGCCAAGTTAGTGCATAACATGCCAGCAAGTATGCATATTTAAAAAATAAAGCATTGCTCTGATGAAACCTGAGTATGTTTGTCTACTTACAAAATACCAAAAAGTACTCAAGGATTAAAAATTAAGATTATTTAATAATTGAAAATTAGAGGGTTATATCCTATTCAATAACTAGATTTTTCTTTCCTTTCCTCACTTTCAAATAGTTGCAGAAGAGCTAAAAAAATAGGTCTAAGATACAGATGAAGAAAACTAAATTGACTGGAATATCTGATACTTATTTTACCTAATACTAGTCTAATTCTGCCAATCACTAAGCAAGGTCTTACAAGGTACTCCACTACCTCTCCTGACTCTCTATCCTGGAATGAAAACCTTTTTTTGTATGCCTGAGTACGTTTAATAAAGTAAGAAAACTAAAGACATTATATTACTTAATGTAATGTCTCTCACATGTCCAAATGTGACTATATAGGAAATATCATGCCTTTCTGCGAATACATAAAAAATGTCATGCAACTTCGGTTCATCCTGTTAAAGAAGTATTATTTTTACTTTACAAAATATGCTACATGTTGCCATACTGAAAAATGATTAGTTTTGGTAGACATAAAGTATTGCAATATAGAATGCTTAAGTATTGTATTACAGGAGTCCAGGCTCAAAACTGGACTTCTATGCATGATGAAGTTAACGACAGTAGCCAGTAACTAATATCATCACTGCAGAGCAACTTCCATGAAGTTCATGTTTGTAACTGGTGAAGCAAAATTTGCTAACTCTGAACTATTTGTGCTTCATTGATGTGGCCACTTCTCAGCTCAGCACCAAAGCAAATCCCAGCTATATCTTAATATCTGTTGAAGAGGAGGAAAAATATCTGAATGTGTTGATAGATTAAATATGAAATTTAATGAATAAACATTAAAAAGTCCATGTCTTATGGGCAAAGTCTTCTCTGTCATTTGACATTCTTAAAAAAACATTGGCTCTACCGAGATGTTATGGTTTGGTGAAAAATAAAATATTTCTATCATTTTGGTAGAGTAAAGAATACATGCCAAGTTAAAAAAAGTGAGGAAGTGGGAGCTTTTGAGATCAGCCTATAGAAATTAATGTGATTATCTAAGTGGAAAGTCCCATGAATCTTTTCCAGTCCTACAGGAGGTAAGTTCTGAATCAACTGAAATGCTTAGTTAAAAAAAGTGAAACAAAGAAAGAAAAAGAAAAGGCAGGAAGTGGACACTAAGCCAAATTTACGTTTTGTTCGGTCCAGAGAAAAGCTGTCACATCATTTTCCAGAGACTATATTTCTTAAATCAATCCCGCATTTGGAGCTAAGGAAGGTCCTAAGCAGATCAGATTCATCTCACTTATGAAACATCATTCCACATTATATTCCTGTAAAATTTTTTTTTCAATCTTTCCTATATTATCAGCCTGAACCATTTATAATAAGAAGAACAGGTTTGAGGAATATTCAACAGCAAATCTTCATGATAAAGTTTCAGAATAAGTCATTAAAAATGCCTGATATCATTAATGACGAAAATAAGAATGAGAGGATCCTGAATATTTATTTGGCTACAGAGTATTAGCGATGGATCAGTGAAAACAAAAAGGCAAAGCCAATATTAAGGCTCCATAGTGGTCTTATAGTTATCCAATGCGGCTTTAAATTAAATTAAACTAAATGGAATACTGTGAACTTTTAAGAACAAGTGTTACCTAATAGGCTTAGTCTTACTCCGTATGAATACATTTTCCCTACAAGAATCCTTTCCCTTTGAAATTGTACAAAATACACTGTTAAAAGAAGTGACTCCAACTTTAAGAATAAAATTAAATTCAAGATGAAACAGATCCTCATAATGGTAAGTGAATTTAAACAGAAATTTAAATAAAAGTTTCCTAGAAACTGAGGCACTGAAATATAAATACATTTAGCTTAACAACGTCAGCTAAAAGCATTAAAAAACTTAACTTCCAGTAAGTTCCTAGAATAAAGACATCCCCTTTACTTCATGTCACTTTTGTTTTCACTTTTTAATTTCTTTTAAATTTCTGCCTGAAGAATCTTTACAATAATTCTGATTTCACTGTTGCACAAATATTTATTTTCATTGTTAAAAAATGAAGAATATATTCTTTGAATGTTCATTAGTCTGTTATTGTAAATCTCCTTCCTTCCTTTATAATCCACGAATTTTCTACCTGCAAGAATGTTATTCCTCCAGTCTATGCCCTTGGAAAAGCACAACCTTTTTTTTAAAGCTTCTATCTATCTAACAATAACTGGCTATGGTTTGCATTTGCATGTAAACTTTTTTAAGTTTTGATAAACAAATCTCCACTATAAAACTAGATCTGTAACTTTGGTCAGCTAGACAATTTCTAAATCATCATACTACAACAGCAAAAAAGATCTTTCTTCTTATTAAAAAAATCTTTTACTGTAGAAATTTAAAGTCAGAAAGGAATTACTGTTGTATTGAATAATAGAAAAAAGAAATGTTCTTTCATGCCAGGTCCTGTCAGAGCTAAGCTAAACTGCACATGATTAATGACGTTGCATGTCAAGTGATTGCTCTTGAACATTTTGCCATGTTCTGCCAGACATAATCTGTTCAAAGTGAAATGACTGGTGTACACTTCTCTATCCTGTCTAAACCAAGTGTTGCTGGGCAAGGTGTATCACCATTTTCTTTCATTGTTACTAGTAGAATTAAGCATATTTATTAGTAAAAAGTGGACAGCTGTGATTCAAGCTGTGGTAAGGTGTTCTGTGTGCATACTCAAGACAAATTCTATGTGACAAAAATCACTCAAATGGATGTTTCATGGACATTCTTTGATGAAGCTAAGTCTTTGGTTTGTGTTGCAACCACATTGATTCATCTCATATTCCAAGAATGGTTAAAAAACCAGCCCTTCTCAGCACCCTGTTGCTTGATGCTTTACAAGTCAAAATGGAAGCATTTAAGAATTTTGTAGAAAAAACATAAACTGAAAAGAGCTAAAGTACTTATTAAGCAGAAATGCAATTGGAAACATGGTACATAAGAGAAGATTAAGAAAGAATTGGTCACTTTGTATTCTATTCCCTTTACTGTGTATACCTGTACTGGATTTATAAACTACCACTGCACCTTTACATTATCACAATGTAAGTTTTCTCCAAACAAGTCCTATGCCTTGCTACAAACACATGACTACATGCAAAATTTCCATGATGATATGCATATCAGGAATTTGTCTGTAGAGTTTTTTCTTAGGAGCTCATTTTTCAAATTTAGAGATAGCTGACTAATATTTTACATATGCTATATTTATTTGTCTAAGAATTGTTCCTCTGGGAAAAGATTTACATGAATTTCCCATCAATTTACCAGTATCCTTAATGTCAGCAATTCGATCATTCAGGGATCACTAACAGAATGTCCAAATACATGTTTGCATCTTGATCTACACCTATATTTCAGTAGTTATTACTATTTTTTTGTCACCTCTATCTGCAATGTTGCTTCTATCTAAATAGAGATACGCATTGTTTGCAGAGAGAGGAAGTCTCATTCCAAATTAGTAAAACAATACATCATTCTTTTATTATTCTTTACTTCATATTTCTTCCACTTCGTGTTTCTTCCATTTTCCATTCTAAATGCTGCAAAAATTTGAAATAAACTTTGCAAGTTACTTCAAATGTGCATGAAATACTATAATGCAAAAAAAGTGTACATGAAAGACTAGCACATACACAAGAAAAGCAGCGTAGTCAGTTATTAATTGCTCAGTCAGCAAGTATAATGAATGGCTATTATGATTGTTAGTTGCTGATTGCCTTCTGAGCCTCCATTCAACGCCATGTCAAGCAAAATTATTGTAGCGATGTAGCAAGACCAATTACACAGGAATAAGCACATTGGCGGAGAGACACAGTTCACATCAGCAGGCTGGAACAAGCCTGATCTTTCTTTTTAAAAAGGATAACAAAGTGCATATTTATTACGCTTGCAAAAATCTGAAGGTAATTGTATTTTATTTAAAAGGAGCTGTGCATTATTAGTATGTTTATTAAACAGTCAGTGCCAGCAAGGAAAGACTGGAATGCAGTTTTGTCACAGAATGATTTATTTAAATGAAATGAAAGTGCTGATTTGGAAGTTCAGTTTTTGACTCTTACATTGTTTTAATTTTCATAAGAACGTACACTCAGCAGCATTTATGTAGTCCTTACTGTTTTGCATAAAAACAAATTAGTTATGATCCAAACCCACTTAGTGAGTTAGATTTTCTGAATGGTCATCTTTTCATATTTTCAGTTTACATAAAATATTTTTATATGTGGGCAGTTTACTTTTGTATTGCATCCCCTTCCTCCAATCCATTGCAAGCAAAAATCAAATAACTTTGGATGGCAATTTTTATGTAAGTGTAAAATTAATTATAGAATAAAATTACTTCCAAAACTACAGGAAAGCTGAATTACTACTCGACGCATCCGCCCACTTACTATGTCATATGGGAATTTTGCCTATGACTAGGTTTCTGTCTATCTGTTTCATTATAAAACCCAAAAAGGATTCTGAGACATTTTCCTTTAGGAAGCTGAGAGAATTGTTCCTTTTCCTAGACAAGTAGGAGCAAAAGAGTTGGACTTTCTTATTTTTCAGAGGGCTCTGTTTTCCCCTTCCTGTTACTAAAAGAAAGGTATTGATTGGAAGGTGCTATCTTGTAGCCCAGAAGATGGGCAGCAATCATGGAAAAGGTGCATCCCATGTTGACTAACCAGAGCCCACAGAGAAAAGAAAAAAGTTGCATCCACAGGACAAATGGGCTGGACATTATTTTACTCATGGGAAATGGTGAGTGATTGCCTTTTCATTGTTTTGTTTTCTTCCATTCTTATTCCACTTCTTCACTTATTAAGCAATTTCATTCTTATTCCACTTCTTCACTTATTATTTTTTATCTTGACTTTCATTTTTTCTTGGTTTTACTTCTCCTTTGCTTTCCCCCCATCACCTGGGGGATAAAGGGAGAGTGAGCAAGAGGCTATATGATTCTTACCTGCCTGCCGGGGCTAACTCGCATCAGCACAGCCAAATAAAAAAATTATGTTAAATTACAATGCCTATATATAATATTCAGTATTTTCATATATCTATTCAGTGTTCAGAGATATCACAGAATCAGAGATGGCTGCCAATCCTTTGAAAATCTTATTCTAATACCTGTAGATTTACAGCTTCCCATCTGCTATGGAGCTGGAAACTCTGGTTTTAAACCTCTCAGATTTGTGTTATCTATTTTGTGAAACGCATTTAGATGACAGAAAGAAGGAATAATGAGAAAGTTCACCTCAACGGAGTGTAGTGAGTACAACTAATCTGCAATGCTTTATTCTGTACTATGTTATTTATTTTTAACTACTGTTTCTCACTCCAGAGGGTTAATGTTCTAGGCTTGGTCTTCAGTAGAAGAAGGATAATAGATGAAGAGACCAAACTAAAATAAAAGTTAACACAGAGACTTGTAATAATGATATTTTTTGTTAAGAAACTTAAGTAATAATTATAAAGGCCGAATAGCAGTTCTTTAGTTTTCAGCAGAAGTTATAAAGGTCTAGTTTGTAAGAACTGCTGGTTCAGGTAACAATGGAATAGCAGCTCTATTATCAAATGAATGTCATGTTCTTAAGCGTGAAAATAATTTCCACACTATAGATTAATGGAGAAGACTTGGTGGCTCCATGAAGATAAGATAGATGTTGAATTACAAAAAATTACTTATGTCTGTTTAAATACAGTGAATTTGATTGTCAGCTCAGTACCACCTGGATGTAATAAAAAAAAAGGCAGTTGAACCTTTTTAAACTTGTGTTTAGAAAAACATGACCTAATGGAAATCTGTGGTAAAACATACTGTTGGAAACAATTCCCTTCATCTTAACTGTTTCCTTTCTCCTCTTCATCAATAAAAGCCCTCTGTGAGAACATGAAACATTCTCTGAGGAGGTTTTCTGGACATGCTAGTGTAGGGAATTCAAAGCATGGCTGACAAAAAGATATAGAAGATGATACAGATAAGCTGAAATCCAAAATGATCTTTTTTCACTGAGAAGAGAGGAGCAGGAAATGAGCAGAGAGAAAAATGGTCAATAACGAAAGCCGAAAGGAAATACATTATGGAATGTAGCTGGAAATGACATGAGAGTTTAATTTGAAGTTGAACTGATAGTATGAGCTTGAAACATTGAAAGTGAAACAAAAACAGGCATCCTCCACTGGGGCCTCAAATCATGTTTGTGTGATTTCAATCACGTAAGATGTTTGAAGTGTGACTGAAGATTTATTTCACATGCTCATTTTCACTCCCCAGACTGGCTGCCATAATCAAGGAAAATTTTTATGCCATCTGTAATGAATAACATTTTAATATTACTTTTGATGTTTATTTCAAGGTTATTTTAGAGTCAGCTTTTTTCCCTCCCAGTGTTTTTTTTCTTTGCCTGTCCAGATAACATGCGTAAAAACAAAAACAGAGTTGAAATATTAGAGAAAACAGTCAAAATAGACATAACTAAAATGCATACAAAGACTAAAATAGGAATTCACTTGTGCAGTTAAAAAAACCCACGAAACTACCTAGTTCACTTCAGATGAGCACAGATAAATTCAGATAAATTGTTATTTTACAAACAGAAAATCACTTAAAATAATTTGTTAAATTGCCAAGAGACATTAAGTACTTTTAGTTTTCCCATTACTTATAACGTTGAACTCTGTCTGTAAAACTGATGAGAGGTTTAGACAGTAAAGAAATTCCAAATTAAACTTCTTAACTCAAGTTTAAATATTTTGAGTTTTTGACAATTCTTAACACAACTTATCTCCATTTAGTTCTCGTTAACACCGTCAGTTTATACCATAATATAAAATAAAAAAACTATAAAAATATTATCTGTTTTGCTCAATGTTTAAACTAGTAGCTATATCAAAAGAAAACCCTTTAGCTGAATTTGAGCAGGGTAGTGAAAATGTGAAATCAATGAAACATGAAAAGTTGCAATGTCTTTGTGTCACATATTACAACTTCATCACACAGATTCACGGGCTCATCATTTTCTTCATTTCTTTGCTAATGGAATGGGTTGAGCGATGTCTTTTCTGCATTGTCCTTTGAAAGGGTGTATTTTACAGTATAGCTTTGTAATGATCTCTAGTTGTTGTCATGGTTATAACAGTACTGGAATACATGATATGATGCCGTTAGCAGTCTATATAAAATCTGTGCACTTAAGGTCAGTTCAGAGTCCTCAAAACTATGATAATTCAGTTGATTGATTTGTAGCAGCTTCAATTTTTTGTAGCAACTTTGATTTTTATAGCAGTTTTGATTTTTTTGTAGTAGATGTCACAGACGAGTGTTGTACATTGTAGACAGCCCACAGAGCAACAGAAGTGGGTATGGATCACATCATACAGAAGAAAGTCTTGAGGTTAATCAGGACTTCCAATATCAGATGAGATAAAAAGGTACGTCTGGAAGACCTTTCATCCCTGTTGAGGCCAGGGAAAAGAGAAAATTTCATCAGAGAAGGCTAGGAGATGGAACAGAGTAACTAGGAAGGATTGTGATGGAGATCTGAAGCAAGCCTCCATGGCAAGACTACTGAATGAAGAAAAATTACACACATATGCTTAGTATGCAACAGCTGTCAGCCCTGGAACTTCATCTTCTTTATGATTTTATATGTATTTTTCTTTTCAAAGTCTGTGTTTTCCTAAGTGCTACATTTTAAATCAAAGCCCAAGAGAATGAAACCAAGCCAGATGTGCAAGGCAGAGGATTTTTTGTGGGTTATTATGTCACAGCATAAGAGTATGACCGGTGGGTCTCATGGCAGAGAGGGCATTCACAGGAGAGAGAAAGTGATCTTATACAGGACCAATGAAAAATAACACATGGATCTGATGATAAGACCTGAATGCTGTCGTCTTGGGAGAATTTTAAATCTGCTTCAGAGCTTCAGCAAGGATGTGACAAGACTAACAAAACATACTTTCAATATTTATAGCACATCTGGCATCACTTATCTGACATTTAATGATACCAGATTTATCTCTTGTAATTGATTTTTATATAAGCTACCTTAACTGGAATATAAGGAAAAAATTCCTACCGGTACAAACCAGTCTGAGGCATTACAGTTTAGCTGTCTCCTTCCTCTTGCACAACTTTCAGTAAGAGACATGATCAAAACTAAATCAATGTTGCTGTTGATCCTTGACACTAACTTGGTAACTGCCTTATGTGGTTAGTGTTCCTAACATGCAGTTTTCACAAAATTATATTTAACAAAATAACAATTTCTCAATAACTGCAGGGGAATGAATTATATATGAAACGATGAGTTACATATGAAGGGGTAGGACAATAAAGATTAATTTAGTTGTATAAATATCTTCCAGCTTTTGGAGTTAGTAATACTTACGGCTGTGAAAAACATTTATAACTATGAAAGGACAAATTATACCCTCTCAAAAAGCGAACCGCGGCCACACTTAACCCTGATGACTCACAGGTTTTAGTAGATGTCATCTCTCTTACCAAATTTGGACTTTCAATTCTACCGTAGTTTGATGGTATCTTCTCCATGGTACATGTACTCTCAGGAGATATTGAAGAATTTTATTGATGGTTGTCTGGTCAATCCTTCTTTATTATGTATTTTTATCTCACCTTTATTGTTCACTAGATTTTGTGACTGCACTTCTGGTCTTCCTGCCTCATAATTTGCTCATTATGCTGTCAGCTAAGTTTTAGTTAAGACTACCATATATTTTGAAATGAAGAATGTGACTACTGACTGGTTGAGGATCTAGCTTGCTTTAGCTCAATTTAGGCTGGTTTAAACAGTTTATGAATCTGATTCTCCTGCATATCTGTTTGCAAATCTGAGTTTGTAATGGTCCTGTGAGGTAAGACATCTGCATCACAACTATAATAAACCATTCAAGTAAATGACAACAAACCATACGAGTAGCTTAGAAGTACTTGAATTAAAACTATAGGTATAAAGGTAAGAGAAGAACTCCATGCTTCTTGATTTCTGTGACCATCTGATTTCCCCTACCTGAACTCTAAAATTTGATTTCTTGTTTATATCTTCTATCTTTTTTTTCCCTATTTCAATCTGAACATGAGTGTGTATATATATTTCAAAAGCTCAGTAGTTCTAGTAGGGTTTCCACAGTAGGCAAAATTGGTATTTAATGTTAATCAAGATATGATTCTTTTTTCATCTTCTGAAATTCTATTTTTGATTAACTAATTAGAGATGGTCAAAAGCTTGTCATTAAATAATTGTTCAAGGAAAAAAAATGAAGAATTTAAAGTAGAAGAGTGAAAAAATTAGTGTGTACTCATCCTTCTCATTTCTGTCTTACAAGATACTGGTATGCTCCAAGTATGGGTAAACACTGGTCTTCCTTAATTCTTAAATATCTTCTTTTAAACCACAAAATTTTCAGTGATCTCTTCATTCAATGGAGGACAGCAGTTAATTCATAAGACAGATACCAGCAACAGCATCAAAAAACCTCTTATTTTCTCCTTCTTCTATAAATGCACGCATATTTAGAAGAGCATCTCACATGGATGGAGAAGGAAGGGAACTTCCACATGGGACGCTGTTCAGTGGGGGTATCAGTCCTCGTGGAGATCACTTAGTTCTACGGGTGATGAAAATGTGACTATTTCAAGAAAAATGTCTGGAATGTATTTCAGCTGTTTGCTGATCAACAAAATGTGAATAGCTTAACAATGGCTTAAAGGAACCTTTTTTTCTCTGCTTCTCCAGATATAAACGATTTAATTATGGGTCTACATTGGTGGACACTAAGTATCACTTAGTCATGTCCACCAGGGAAAGTTTAGGCTTGATGTGAGGAAAAAGTTCTTCACTGAAAGGGTGATTGGTCATTGGAATGCACTGCCCAGGGAGGTGGTGGAGTCGCCAACCCTAGAGGTGTTTGAGGGGAGACTGGATGAGGCACTGAGTGCCATGGTTTAGATGATGGTTGGTGTTAGTGTGGGTGTTGGTGTTAGTGTTGGTTTATAGGTTGGACTTGATGATCTCAGAGGTCCTTTCCAACCTTATGACACTGTGATACACTGTGATACTAAATAAAAAAAAATCTTGGAAGACACTACCACAGACACACGAATCTCTAGTTTTTAATTCTTTAAGGTGGAGTTTAATCATTTTACCCACTTTAAATAAATGTCAGTGACAGTAAAAAAAGCTCAAAAGAGCGAAAACAGATTGCTCAATCCCAAGAATTAATGAGATCCATTATTGTTGTTAAGGTTATTGAATGCTTCCACAGGAGGCCAACAAAGCTCGTAAAAAGGGCTGGAAGTCATGTCTTACCAGGAGTGGTGAAGGACTTTGGGCTTGTCTTGTTTGGAGAAAAGGAGTCTGAGAGATGACCTCATAGCTCTCTATAAGCTTCCTGAGGAGAGGAACTGGAGAAGGAGGTGTTGCACTCTTCTTTCTGGGTCACATTGACCCAGAAATTGAATTATTCAAAACTACATCAGAGGAGTTTCAGATGAGATTAGGAAGCATCTCTTTGCAGATGGGGTGGTCAAACGCTGAAACAGGGGCTTCCTAGACAAGGGGTTAATGTCCCATGCTTCCAGTGTTTAACAGGCACTGGACACTGCCTTTAACAACATGCTTTAAATTTTGTTCAGCCAGAACTGGTCAGACAGTTTGACTGGATGATCATCTTAGGTCCTTTCCATCTGAAATATTCTATGCCACGTAGTGTTGTGCTGTGTTGTGTTGTTTTATCATGCTAAAAGGCACAGACAAAATGGCGGTTTTCCTAGCCACTATCTGTGACAATTTCCTTATGCTTTTTACTTTTCTAAAAAGCAGGGACCAACTTTCTCCCAGTTTTATCGTTTAAGTAGACAACATGCCAGTGTGGTCAGCAGGTCATGCGAGGTGTTTCTCCACCTCTACTCTGCTCTCATGAGACCCCACCTGGAGTACTGTGTCCAGTTCTGGAATCTCCAACGTAACAAGGATATGCAACTGTTGGAAAGGGTCCAGAGGAGAGCTTAGTAGCCCTTAGTAGATGATCTGAGGGCTGGAGCACCTCTACTATGAGGACAGGCTGAGACCATTGGACTTGTTCAGCCTGGAGAAAAGAAGGCTCCAGGGATACCTTATAGAAGCCTTCCAGTACCTGAAGGGCGCTACAGGAAAGCTGAGGGGGGACTTTATACAAGGGCAAGAAGTGACAGGATGAGGGGGAATGGCTTTAAATTGGAAGAGGGAAGATTTAAATCAGAAAGACATTTATCACGCTGATGGTGGTGAAGTACTTGCACAGGTTGCCCACGGAAGTTGTATATGTCTTCTCCCTGGAAATATTCAAGGCCAGATTGGATGAGGTCTCATCAGGCTGATCTAGTAGGAGGTGCCTCTGCCTATGGCAGGGGTTGCAACTAGATGATCTTTAAGGTCACTTCCCACCCAAACCATTCTATGATTCTGAGAGTCTAACATATGACTCTTATCCCTTCCTCAGTATTCAGGTTTTGCCACGTACCTTCAATCACCATTAGTGTATCCTTTCGGCCACACCTGTCTGCTCACAGTCAGGTACTTTATTTCTCTCTCAGACTCCTACATTCCTATACAGTTTCTCAGCTGTTTTTTTCTTCTGTTCCTCACAGTCCTTGCTGCTGCAAAAATTATAAGAATGACAAGCCAAGCTGAACAACTAACCCTTTTTGTAATTGCATATCTGAATATTTTAATAAAAGCTTTTTTTAAATATCTTGAATGCTATGGTAATTACAATAAAACTTAGTATTATGATATCCAGCAAGAAGACAGAAGTCTTTGACATGATGAGAAGTAAGACTCAAGTTTTCTCTTTCCACTAGACATAAATAATGTCTTCCTTCTCTTGGTGTAAAGATACAAACAGAGAGACAGACGTTTTTAAAAAAAAATCTTTATTTATTTCTGTTTATTTGCCATCCATGGAATTGGTTTCTCATCTTCACCTACATCTCAAGGGCTTCTGGTACCCCATAAGAGACAATCAGCTAAGCCTCTATGACAACCTACTTAAAAAGAAAACAAAAATGCGTAATTCTCTTCTGCTTGATGCTGTAGAAATTTTTCTAGAGATTCTTCTCTTGGACTGTAGTAGGTGGTGGTGCAGAAGAGACAGAGAGCTCCTCTCCAATGCCTACACTGCTCTTCTACATTACCATCCACTCCTGTCACCTTTCAGTTCATACAATCAATCCATACTTACCTGAAAGTCAATTCTGAATTGCTATACAGTTCAGAAAGCTCTTGGAGTAATATTTCCACAAGTCAGTCTGCAATGTGATGACATAGTGATATTTTAAGTCATTTTCACAGTTTTTCTGCTTCCTGTTTCTTAGCACAGCTTCTGTGTACTATATAGATCAAACTAGTGTCTTTTGGCACCTCACTGCCTGTTTTCTCTTCTCTATAAATAAGAGCCCTTTTGCTCCTTTTTTTTCCTCCATTCTGCCTAGATTCACAATGGGAAAAAGAAACTTGAACACAAAGTATCAATACATATTTTTTCTCATTTAAATTTTATGCAGTATTTTGCTATGGCTCTTTAATATAAATATAACTGGGACATGAATGAAGAGCTAATATTAACCCAAATGATGTTAGACTCAAATAAAGTCCTGAAAAATCATAAACCACTGTTCTTCATACAGTTATGGGAATTGAAATCTGGCAAAAGTTTTATAGGAGATTATGGGAAAAAGTCTAATCTCCAATACATACTTTCAAAGGATGTATTTAATCAAGAGAACTTAATATAGACATGCAGAGTTTAATTTCTGGACAATCACAGGTGTCTGTCCATTATTTTGACATGTTATGAGATGCTTATTTGAACTAAACACAAGGAAAAAATTCTGTTTCATGTTTTGAATTATGCACCCACGATGTTATAAAACGCAATCAGCTAAGCCTCTATGACAACCTACTTGAATACCAGCACTTTGAAATATTCTCTAAAGTGAAATACACTTCCATAGATACACTTAAAGATATTCAGTCCCCAGCCTGTGTCAACCAACAAAAATACCTCCCAAAGAGAAAGAAAAGAGAAAGGTTATGTTTCCAAGAACCAATAGAGATACGTATGCATACATGGCTAGGTAAACCTAGAGAACTGTTAAGACATCATAGAATCTCATCCTGAATAGCCTCAATTCTCTGATGATACAAGTACCCAACACAGTGCAGCTGGAAAGAGGAGTTTCTAAACTGGCTTCCTGAGAAGGTTAGACTCCTCTTTAAATGTCTTGCACAGTTTCAGCAATGGGTGTTTTAAAAGGTCTGGGAAAACTCACAACCTTTCTTTTCTACTAAATAATTATAATCTATTTCTTACTTGGGGGAGAAATAATATATTTACATGTAACATACATGAGATTAAGTAGAACATTTTATTATTTAATAATAAAATTATAGGTACAGTCAGAGCAGAAAATCGAGCTGTAACAACAGCTGTATCCGCAAATATATGCACAAAAATCCACCTTAAAAATTCAAATTTGCAAACATATACAGTTGTACCTATGGCATTATACAAAGTGTTATCTTATACCACCGAAGTATACTCAACAGATCAGGATCTTTATATACTACATTAAACAAGATCAAAGGTTCATACATGTCCAATATATGCATAAATAACATAATATAAGCATAAATAAGCATAAATAAGATCTGCTGCAAAACTTCTCAGTCTACAGATTATGTTGGCCTTTTTGTTTCCAGCAGTAAAATACTCCAGAAATGCATTGGGAATCTGCGGTTTAGCACTAGGAATCTAAAATAGAGATAAGAAATGGAAAAATTACTTTTCAATAGATATTTTCCTTCTTTGGTTTCTTCTTTCAATTAAATGAAAATGACGTCAGGTCTGAGGAAATTCACTGCAGAAATCTAACATTTCTGTGGTATTCTTGAAAAGGAAAAAATTATTCAAAACCCTATACTTAATATGGATGGACACTGAAGAAATGTTGTGGGAAATAGTTCAACAAATATCTATTCAGATTTAAAATGATACTTGGTCAACTACATTTCTCTAATTTTTGTGAATGAAGAGGTTGTCCTTGGATGAAACAAGTGCATTTCCCAATTTGAGTAAACTTCGTAACTTAGTCAATACTCAATGCACCTTCCTCACAATCCTCCTTGGAGCAGAGCATTCCTTCCAGCCCATTTTATAATGTGTTGTGAGTGTCTTAGAAGGAAATCACATTTTCCTTAACATGGTTTCTCTACAAAAAGAAGAATTTTAAAGTCTAGGAGAATTTAAAATGAGTAAGGGAACCTTAAAAGAAGTGTGCAAAAGTGCCTCAGCTTTCCAGAATGCATAACATATAAATGAATCTGAAATTTCTTCAGTGAAGTACATTATTAAAAATATATTGCAAATAGATGTCCACAATATTTGCTATCTGAAAAAAAAGAAGTCAGACAATTTTAATACTTTATACATCAATACTTGGATTACACATGCGAAGTTTTAAATTATATAAAAAATATGAATATGCACTCTCAAAAAAGGAAACTAAAGATTCTAAGAAAAAATGAAAATCTGACACTTCAACAATGAAAAATATTTTAAATCGCAATTTCCAGTATGCTTAACTACACATAACCTAACTTTATTTCTGCTTCTTTACATCCGATGACTGAAAAAAATAAACTATTTTATGAATGCATCATCAACAAAGGCTTTTGTGAAAGGCATATGTTCAAGAAAAATAACATGAAAAATGAGGTTTTCCACATCAGAAAATCAGAAACATAAAACTCATAAAAACCTTAAAATTAAAGGAAAGGGTATTATCCTACTCCTTCAGCCAAATCAGTCCACCAGACAAAAACTTACTTAGCTGTGTGGGCCTGAAAAATCTTCCGTGATAACAGAGCACTGTAGTAATCATTCATGGTTGATTGAAAGCTAACTCAAGATAAGCAATAATTTTTCTTGTCCTGACTAAATTATTATAGAGTTTTCAAATTGGATGGAGGTAAATCTGTCTTAAAGTAAGCAAGTCAAAAACTGTCAGCTTTTCTTCTGTTGTTTTACATAAATATTTTAGATTAAAAAATAAATTGGATTTCAGTTTTCAATATTTTTTCCCTTTTCTAAATTTCAGAGGCATTAGTGTAGTGTACTACGACCATAAAGAAAGACAAAATTTATATAATATGGTTCATTTGTTGTAAATTTAATATATTTATTCTACAAACATAAATAAGCTTTTTAAGATCACTGATCATGTTATAAGAATAGGACCATCATCTTCTTTATGGTCAGAAGCAAGTGCAAGATTTTCAAAAGTGGAGTTCAAATGTCAGCTGAATGACATTTGAATTTTTCTGAAGAATTTTGGATTCTGAGCTGATTTTCAAAGTGACTAAGATACATAGGTCAGCCTTTGAAAACTGTTTAATTGATAAAAAATCTCCTAAAATTATATCTTCTACTAGAATCTTAGTCTTTTAAGAGTCAACAGAGCTTGGATTTAATTTACTTGTCCATTTTCGAAAATTTTGCTACAAATATTATGAGATTGAAACATAAATACTGGAAGCAAGAATAATTTTCTCAGACAATTAAGCAATTTCCAAAATATTTTCCTCCATAAAGAATTTACGTCTGTGCCTATTGATGTGTTCGCAATATCAAGAAAAATAGAAAGCATGTGTTAGGCAATTTTCCATCTCTTGTACAAAAGGTAATTTTTTGTAAAGTAAGTTTTTTTAATTTAACTTCATCACCTCATATTCATATAAGTCTGGGAAGCATCCAATCCATTACAGATGAATTTGTATCATCTACTCTTTTCTAGGTAGAAAAAATTTTGGCAGGCAAAAATTTACACCATTAAAAGATGTCAAAAATTAAACTCATATAAATGTTAAAAAAAGGTGGAAACATTTGCCTTTGAAAAGACAATACACATTATTCTGTCAGCTCACTTCATTTCAGCTTTTAGCTTAACATGTAACCATGAAATATCATGCAAATTCAGGGAAATAATTAGTACTTAATATATATTTTTTCCTTGAAAATATGATAATTAATGTTTGTCAGATATCAAATTAACACGTGGTACTACTGCCTTTTCCTCTTGATTACAGATATATTGATGTAGTTAGCAACGTTGGTACCTTATATTTCAGATAAATATAGGAATAAAAATATGTTGTCAGTAACACAAGAAATTTACAAGCATTACTAATTAAACTGGTTAGCTGTGTAAGCCACAATTCTAATTGTTGAATGTATACTTGAATGATTTGAAGAACTGCCGAAGATGAGGAATAATTTAGAATAATTTATGTGGTTGAGATTTTTGAGAGATGCTCTCAGCCAATTTGTTCAGTAAAGAAAAAGGGACAACCAATTATTTGTTGTGTGTACTTACTTGAACTCTGTAATTTGCTAAACATTATATCTGTGAAGCACAGAGAAGGTGACTAACAGAACAGGGCGCAAAAAAATTACAGGAAATGAGAACAAGAAGGTAGAATTCTGCCTTCTATCAACCTTCAGCATAGAAGTAGTATTTCATGTCCATAAACATGGGTACACGTAGTGCCTGAGTTTATTATGTAGCACAAGAAGTATTGAATCACAATGACAGACAAAGTATTTCTTTCCAAACACTGGTAAATAAAAACTTCAGGATGCTATCGGGTCTGTAATTTTGTAAGAGTGGTTTTGCTCAATTAGGTTTTTAAAACTGAATGGGAGTCTATAATATTTCAATTTCGTACTCCACAGATTTTAAACTGACTTTTATACCATGAAATTTTAAAATTGGATCAGTATGAGTTTGATGACCAGAATTAGGTACCTACAGAGACAAACTTGCTCATTCAAACCTGCTCGAGAAAGAAAAAAACGAGAAATAAAAGCATTCAAATGAGTGTTAGTTAAGTCATCCCTTATGTTTCCTTAAAAAATAATCTGGAAACTAGCTTTCAGTAGTGGGGCAATATGTAACCATGAAGACTTCTGAATGAGCCTGAATTGTAAATGGTTGAGTACTTTATAAAACAGATGGAAGTAGAAAGGTTTTTTGTAAAAATTAATAAAAAACAAAATTCCAAGTATAACTATGTATTTTATAGAAAATGTATAGTCTTGCTCAGACCTGTGGTCATGTTTATTGTTTAGTTTCAATTGGTTAATTATTTGCACATGATTAGACGGCTTTTATCTCTTTTATTTCCTCTGAAATTATGTCAAATTTCATGAAATTTATGAAAATAACAATGTGGAGTTTTACTTCTACAGAGCATTTTTAGTTGTATTAATATCATTTTCATGTTTCATTAGCATTGCATTCTCTATATGGAAAAAAAATATGTATTAGAATCAATTTAATTGTATTACTACATCTGAATTCTGCCAAGCATATTGTTCAGAGGTATTGCACTTGATTTTTGCCACTTTAATGACTTGAATGTAGAAATTTTCTGCTCTTTTTTTTTCCTTAATCCTGGATTCTTGTGGTTTATTAAAATAAAAATTATTTCATCTTAAAAAAAATTGTTATCAGTAGAGAAACTATTGAATACTCACAATTTCTTCATGTCTTTTGGGGGAGTCAAATCTGAACTGTGTGAAAAGAATGCTTTGCATGTGAACTTTTACTGTTCTTTAAAATATTATATTTCTAACATATACTAATTGTAGTCTTCAGGAGGTTCCTGCAATGTGTTGATGATAACTTCCATCTCCAAGTGATAGAAGAGCCAATGAGGAGAGGTGTTATTCTGGACTCTTAAGGAATCTACTCAGTAGGGCATCATGGGATAGAGCCCTGGAGGGGAGAGGGGCCCAGGTAAGTTGATTCGTATTCAAGGATCATCTCTTCCAACCTCAGGAACGATGCATCTCAGTAAAGAGAAAGTCAGGCAAAACTCCCAGGAGACCTACATGGATGAACAAGAACTCCCAGACAAACATAAACTCAAAAAGGAAGATTGCGGAGGGTAGAAGTAAGGGCAGGTAGCATGGCAGAAATATAGAGAAATTATCTGAACAGCTGGGGACCAGGTTAGGAAATCTAAAGCCCAGAGAGGATTAAATATGGCCAAAGATGTATAGGGTAGAAAGAAAAGCTCCTCTAGGTATGTCAGTGACAAATGATCCTCTTCAGAAGGAAACAGGAGACCCAGTTCTCCAGGATATGGTGAAGGTTGAGGCACTCAATGACTTTTTTACCTTGGTCTTCACTGGCAGGGTCACAAACCACACCACTCAAGTGGCAAAAGTTAGAGGGAGGGGCTGGCAGAACTGACCAGCATAGCAGAGGATCAGGACTGAGACCATTTAAGGAACCTTGAAGGCACACACAAGTCCGTGGGACCTGACAAGATGCAACCGCAGGTCCTGAGGGAACTGGTGGATAAAGTTGTTAGGCTACTGTCTACTATATTTGAGAAGTCATGGCAGTCTGTGAAGTTCCCACTGACTGGAAAAGGGGAAATATAATTCCCATTTTTTTAAAAAGAAGAAAGGAAGACTCAGAAAACTACAGGCCAGTCAGTCTCACCCCTGTGCCTGGAAAGATTATGGAACAGACCCTCCAAGAAACTCTGCTAAGGTACGTGGAAAATAAGGAGGTTATTGGTGACAACCAGCATTCCTTCATTAAGGGCAAACCATACCTAGTAAATTTACTGACCTTCTACGATGGAGACACAGAACTGGTTGATAAGGGAAGAATAACTGACATCATCCATTTGGACCTGTGCAAAGCTTTCAACCCTATTCCACATGATATTCTTGTCTTTAAATTGGAGAGATAGGGATTTGATGGATAGAAGCCTTGGTGCAGAAAGAATGAGCTTGGTGGTCACACTCAAAAAGTTGTGGTCAATGGTTCAATGTCCAAGTGGAGACAAGTGGTGAGTGGCATTCTGCCTGGGTCAGTATTGGGACTGGTGCATTTTAACATCTTTGTTGGAGGCATGGACAGTGGGATTGAGTGAATCCTCAGCAAGCTGGCTGATTACACTAAACTGTGTGGAACAGTCAACACACTAGTGGGAAAGAATTCCATCCAGAGGGACCTGGACAGGCTTGAGAGATGGGTTTGTGTGAACCCCATGGTGTTCAACAAGGCCATGTGCAAAGCCCTGCACCTGGTTCAGAGCCATCCCAAGAACAAATACAAACTAGGTAGAGAACAGATTCAGGGTAGCCCTGAAGAGAAGGTCTTGAGAGTGCTGATGGATGAGATGCTCCACATAAGCCAGCAAAGTACAGTTGCAACTGAGCAAACCAACCAGATCCTGGGCTGCAACAGAAGAATTGTGGCCAGCATGATTCTGTCTCTCTGCTCTGTTCTTATGAGGCCTCACCTGGAGTACTTCATTCTGTTCTGGAGTCCTCAGCAGAGGAAGGACATTGATCTGTTAGAATTACTCCGGAGGAGGCCCACTAAGATTATTCAAGAGCTGGAGCACTTCTCCTATGAGGACAGGCTGAGATATTGAGGTTGTTCAGCTTAGAAAAGTGAAGGCTCTGGGAAGACCTTATAGCAGCCTTCCAGCACTTAAAACAAGCCTACAAGAAAGCTGGTGAGGGTCTTTTTATCAGGGAGTGCAGTGATACGATGAGGGATAATGGTTTTAAACTGAAAGAGGGGAGAATTACATTAGATATTAAGGAAGAAATTTTTACTATGAAGGTGATGAGGCACTGGCACAGGTTGCCCAGAGAAGTCATGACTGCCCCATCCCTGTAGGTGTTCAAGGCCAGGCCTGATGAAGCTTTAAGCAATCTGATCGAGTGGAAGGTGTCCCTTCCCATGACAGGAGGGTAGAACTGATTTTTAAGGTCCCTTCCGACCTAATCCATGATTCCATGAGTCTATGATTCCATGAGTCTATGATTCTATAATTCAGCTTGTGCCATATCCAGTTAGTTTATTTTCATTTCCAAGGCAATCTAATAACAGCAATTAGTTCTGCCATTAAAACCTAAGAATCCGTTAATATAACTCACAAAATATAAATCTCAGCCACAAATGTTACAAGTAACATAATGATTTCTTCATTTCTCAAAAAAGTACTCTAAAGAATTTTATCTTTTAAGCAGGAAGAATGCGTTAACTCAGATCTTATGAAAGCTGTTGCTATAACTCTATTATTGGAGCACCATTGAAACATTTTCTTTGTTGTAATATTAGCTATTTCAACTTGCCTATATTAATTCCATTGAACATTATCAGACAATACTATTATCCATATCATTTTTGAAGGACATTAAACAATCATAAATGTTCCCTATTGCTCTGTAAAAAGAAAATTGTCTCTAATTAAGATTTCTCCTCTGTTAGGAAGAAAAATATTCTTAATTCACTTGCATGCTTAATATTTCCAGTTAATGCATATAATTTTATGCATACTTTGTGATAAGCTCCGGTGAAAACATGTAAAAAATATGCAATAATATATCAACAGTTTTATTATCTTTAGGAGCTAGCAAGAGTAACCAGAGAGTGATGTGGATTAGTTTATAAGAACAAAAATATCCACACATTTATATGTAAAGAGGTCGGATAAGTTATAACTGATGGAATAAAAATGCACTATGTAAAAGAACAAACAAAAAAAAATCTGCATCCTGTGGGATAAATACAACCCCCCCAGATCTTGCTTTAAAAGTCAAGAAAGAATCAGTGAGGCCTGATATAATCATAGGCTTTTAGAGTACATTATCTCAGTTTACAGTTTCTTTTCCCAGCTTTGGGAGGAACACAACTGTTGCAAGATTGAGTAAGTTTCGTACTTAATTCAAAACCACATAGTTATACAATCTCCAAATTCAGAAAAGATCTCTCTCTCATACCAGGTTGTTTATCTCTGCTTGTAAAAGCTGAAACAGATAGAAAACACAGTAAGTTTTCTACTGAGTAACTCAATATTTTGTGAATTCAGTGTATTCCCTTGATTTCTATACTTCTCATAGTCCTGCTCTCCAGATGTCTCCAGGTTCTTTCTTTCTTTTACCTCTCCTCCTCACTGCTACAATTTTGTTTTAAGAGATAATGCAATACCAATGGCAGACAAGTGCAACTTACTACCTTAGAAAGGAAAAGTTAACTGTCTGCAGTTTTTTTAATTAGGGTCTTTTGGCAAAAAATCCTGAAAACTAGGCACAGGTTTAAGAATTTTGCTGAATTGAGCCACGTATAAAATTTGGTTATACAAAAGTTTAGTATTCATGAATATTTTTAATGAAAAATTACATGGCAGACAAAAAAAAAGCGAATTTCTTTCAAAATCAGGTGAATAAAACCAGCTATTTATTTAGTAAAGAAATAAATGTGTCCTTCATGGAATCATGATGTCTATGACATGAAAACTTCATCTGTAAAGACTATCAAAATCTGAGAACTAACTTATCTACGTGTGTACTTAAATTTTTATTTATAGAATTCTATCTAAATCTACACTTGTGCACTTCAGAGTTAGCATGCATTTTCTAAAGTACCAGTGAAAGCAGTTTTAGTCAATTATTAACCATAAAACCCCATGAAGTTCTTGCTTATAATGCTATTTTAGTAAATAGTATTGACGCCTATGAAGGCATTTACTGTATTTTCTCAGTGTCTTCAACAAGCATCACCTTCTATTTAAATATTTTACAGTTCAAGCGAATTCATGTTGATATAAATGTTTCAATAAATAGATGTTCCATGTAGCAAAAGGTGTCATTAATGAAATTATTTATGATCAATGACATTTACAATTTTTTCTCAGAAATTAATGGGCATTGTTTCTATAACTGTATATCATTAAACAATAAAGTAAGCACAGAATTTTCACAGTACTGAATAATCTTTTTTTCCTGGACAACGGGTTTCTCAGATTTTTTTTAACCTTAGAGAAATTGAAAGTGTCTTTACTTGGGAATTTAACCAATTGTTATTTTTGCTGATACTTAAGATACGAGTTTCAAAACATCAAGTCCGTGGTAAATATTTTTTTTATTCCTGAGGCTTGCATCTTCTGAGTAAATTCAAAAAGAGAGGTATATCAAGATCTGGAAATACTTAGTCTGGAAATGTCCACTTGTTGAACCAGTGATATCTAATCTTTAGCTTTCATTACTCGGAATGAGATCCTTACTCTTGCCCCAAGAGTTTTATTAGGTTCACTTTGAGAGAGACAGGGGAAAAAAGTCAATAAACTATGTCTTTATTTTTTTTTTGGTTTTTTTATGCAATTAACTAAGAGCATAATAATGGAAGTTTTTATCTTACTTCTTGGGACAATAAAATGTAATGTAATCGGGGCAAAATTTATGAAATTCCACACCTAGGATCTAGTAAGAGAGGCATTTGACTCGTCAAGGTGTTTACATTAATGTTATAGATTTATGTCAAAAAAATCACCACATTCACAGTATGCAGAATTGTAGCAAGTTCAGTACAGTAAGTATTTTCTTGATTTATCAAAGGGTTCTTTTATTCATTCTTTACCCTCCCTTATGTTTAGATACAGCAGCATATCTCAGACACCATACCTTCACTTGCCTCAGAGAAAACCATATTCTACATAAAGAAAATTTGTTCTGGTATGTTTCTGCTTTCCTGATATGAATCTACTCTGCAACCCAACCCAAGATTTACAAGTGCTTTGTGTAATAAATGCTTTTTGCTGAAGCTAAATAATAGACAAATCCAATCAATATAGAGCAAGAATATCCTGAGGTGATACAAATAGGAAGATTGCACAAAGAAATACAGAGTATAAGAGAATATCTTCTCAGAAATAAAAAGGGAGGCTAACAAAAGTTGACAATTATCTTAGAAGCAGGGAAGATTTACAGGTACAAATAATATACGTCTACATACATTGGAAGCACAAGACTCTTGGAAATAATGACCTACCTGCATGGAAAATGTGGCCTACAAGGTAGAAGCAATATATCATAGAATCATAGAATCATAGAATGGTTTGGGTTGGAAGGAATTTTAAACACTATCAACTTCCAGCCCCACTGCGATAAGCAGTAACACCTCCCACTAGCCAAGCTGATCAAGACCCCATCCAGCCTGGCCTTGAACAATTCTAGGCAGGGGACATCCACAGCTTCGCTCGGCAATCTGTGCCAGTGCCTCACCACCCTCAGCATGAAGAATTTCTTCCTAATGCCTAATCTAAATCTTCCCCCTCATTGGATGAGCCATTCTTCCTCATCCTATCACTACTTTCCCTTGTAAAAAGTCCCTCCCCGGCTTTCCTATAGCGTCCTTCAGGTACTGGAAGGCTGCTACAAGGCCTCCCTGGAGCCTTCTCTTCTCCAGGCTGAACAAGCCCAACTCTCTCAGCCTGTCCTCATAGTAGAGGTGCTCCAGCCCTCAGATCATCTTTATGGCCCTTTTCTGGACCCTTTCCAACAGTTGCATATCCTTGTTACGTTGGAGATTCCAGAACTGGACAAAGTACTCCAGGTGGGGTTTTATGAGAGCAGAGTAGAGGGGGAGAATCCCCTCCCACAACCTGTTGGCCACACTTCTTTTGATGCAGCCCAGGATACAGCTGGCTTTCTGGGCTGTGAGCACACGTTGCTGGCTCATGCTGAGCTTCTCATCAACCAGCATGACCAAGTCCTTCTCTGGAGGGCTGTGTTCAATCACATTATCCCCCATCCTGTATTGAAACTGCAGATTGCCCCGACCCAGGTGTAGGATCTTGCGCTTGGCCTTATTTAAACCCAACAGGACTTCTTGTGAGGGTTTACAGACATTTCTGGCCTGTTGAAAATAATTTTTCTTCTTCTAAATTTAAGTTTTCCTTTCCTTGACAGGATTGATCAGCACAGGCAATTTACATAGCATACAGCAGGACAGCTATAAATTCTCAGAAATTATTTGTGTTCTCTAAACTTTAGGTTAAATTCTGAGCTACAGCCCACAAGCAGTGGGGCAGATCCAGACACTTACAATTATTTGGCCACCCACAGATTTTCCAATAATTTTGTATTGAATTAATCAGGAAACATAAGAATGCATTTGGAAAATGGATGCTTTTCAGGAAATTCTTTTCACCAAGGAAATTCTTGCCATTGATTAAGTAGGTTGCACTCAAGTAAGTTTTTGTTAAGACCATCAATATAGCTACAATTCCAACAGAAAAACTGCCAAATCACTGCTGTATTGGTAATTCATACTACAGGTTTGGTGTTACCATGGAGATATAAATGAATAGTAGATCTACAAGGAAATGAGAGTTATTTCAGCTTTTGTCTCAGAAATGTTTTGCAGATATTTTGTATCTTACTGCACAGTAGGTAACTATTAATAGTGGAATCATTAAGCCAGGACTAGCACTTTGTATTGAAGACCTGTTTTGAACTTTATATAAGTGTGGACAAGTAATTACATTGTTTCTTATTCTAGATTCTCCCAATAATAAAACTCAGACCTTAGAATTAAAAGGGTTGTAAAAGACTGAAGTTTATTTTTTTTTCATTATTAAGTGTAGTAATTTGACATGTACTTTATTTATAAGTATTACTGTTCCTTTAGTATGACATCATCTTGCTAAGAGATAATCCTGTATGTACAGGCTCTTGACAGCTACTCAAAAATTCCCTCAATTTAATATGAAGGTGAATTTCAACAATCAGTTCTCTGTTTAATTTCTATCTTTACAATATCTGATAAAGAAAAGAGTAAAAGGAGTTTGACAGCGTAGAAAAAACATAAGGATGCTCAGTTTCTGTGTGTTTTCCATACACTGTTGTGGAGAAGACAAAGAAACCATGGGCCATGGGATGCCCAGTAAATCACCAATTTTTAGGTTTTTTTCAGGTCACTCACATCAGAAGGACTCACACAGCAGAAGTTAGATTTAAATTTTGATATAGAACATAGTTTTTCAAAACAGAATCATGGAATCACAGAACCAGAGAATGGTTGAGGTTGGAAGTGACCTTTGGAGGTCAACTGATCTAACTCCTCTGCTCAAACAGGACCACCTAAAGTCAGTTGCCCAGGACCACGTTCAGATGACTTTTGGCTAACCCTGATGGTGGAGACCACACAACCTCTCTGGGCAACCTATTCTAGTTTTCAGCCACTCTTATGGTAAAAATATGTTATCTTGTGTTCTAATGGAACTTTCTGTGTTTCAGTTTTGCCTATTGTCTCTGGTCCTGTGACCAGGTATCACTGAACAGAATCTGGATCCATCAACTTTATATCCCCCCTGCAGGTATTTATATATACATGCACATATATACAGCCTTCTCTTCTCCAGGCTGAACGGTTCTGTCTCTTACAGCCCTTCCTCATATGAAAGATTTTCCAGAGCCTTAAACATCTTCCTGGCCTTTTGTTGAACTCTCTCCAGTGTGTCCATATCTCTTTTGTACTGAGGAGCCCAGAACTGGCCACAGTACTCCTGATGTGGTCTCATCACTGCTGAGTGGAGGGGAAGGATCATCAACCTGTCAACATTTTGTCAAATGCAGCTCAGAATACTATTAGCCTTCTTTACTGTAAGTGCACTTTAGTGGCTCATGTTCAATCTGGACCACAACCTCCAGGTCTATTTTTGCCAAACTGTTCTCCAGCTGTGTTATTTCCAGTATAAATTCATGCCTGGGTTTTCTTCTCCCCAGGTGCACGTTTTCAGGCTTCCAATTGTTGGACCTCCATGAAGTTCCTGTCAGAGCATTTCTACAGCCTATCAAGGTCCCTCTGGATGACAGCATAACCTTCTGGCTTATCAGCCGACTCCTTCCCATTCTGTATAATTGGCAAACTTGCTGAGGGTGCGCCCTGTCCTATCATTCAGATCATTCATGAAGACATTGAAAAGGACTGCATTCAGTACTGAGCCCTGGGTTACACTGCTGGTTACTACACTCCAGGGCTCCATGCCTCTGATCACCAGCCTCTGCACCCAGCTATCCAGCCAGTTTTCAATCCACCTGTCTGCTTATCCAGCCTATTACTTCAACAACTTCACTATGATAATATTACGAGAGACAGTGTAGTCTAAATTCCTAAGTAGACTAAAGTCCAGGTAGACTGTACGAATCTCTCTCCCTTTGTCTACCAGATCAGTCATTCCATCATTGAAATTTAAGTTAGTTGCATGAATTCCCCTGGGTGAAGCCATGTTGAGTGTTTCTGATTATTTTCTTAATGTAATGTTCCTGAAAATTTCTTCCAGGATTAACTGCTCCATCAAAATTAAAAGATAATTTCTTTGTCCTGCTTGGACTGTACCCACTTCTTATCACAGATTCACACTTTTCTTCTACATTTGTAAAATCCTTACAAACTGAGGTCTAAGTGGCTAGGTCTAGCATTACTATTACATAAATACTCATGTCCTTTAATTAATATTTCTACCATAGGGTAGCAGATTTCTTAAGGGGCTGAAACATCACAAGAAGTTTGCTCTTGCTTTGTCAGATTTAAGGAAACCTTGTTTTTTTTTATTCTTGAGATAGTATCAAATATTATTCTTAAAAAGAGAAAAAAAATAAAGTAATTGAGTCTTGGTATAAAATATTGAAGATTGATTTTCTCATATGATTTACTTTCAGAAAATATGAGTTATATCTTGTCTATAACATTAATAGTTCTTTCATTTTTGTTCACTACTTTTCTTATTCTCTTTGAAAAAATCTGATTTCATTTTAGGAGGTTGATTTTTGCAACTGCATATCTCTTTCTTGCTTACTGTATTGCAGCTAAGGAAGTCATATAAAGTGGAGAGTTGCTAGGACTTATCTTCATTTTCTAGGAAGCTCTGTGCATCGCTAGCCAACCAATTCCTTTGCTTAAAGGGGCACAACTTAGCAGTAAATGACCATATATTTCATGCATTAGCTATACAAATAGCAGATTGCAACTCTTCACCGCTCTTCTGTTGCTTTTCAGAGTTCTTTAGCTCTCATGTGTACCTTGCCTACATGGTTCTGCAACCATAAGGGATAGTTATTTTAACATACCATCCTAAAAATCAATACTTCTTAATTCAAAGTATATCTCGCTGATATCTCTACCTCTGACTGAGAGAGAAAGGCCAAGATAGAAACATTAAAAGTAGTAATACTGAGATGCATCTTCCACCACACTTGGCCATTCTATAACTTTTTTTCCACTCATCACTCTAGCATCTGGCTGTCAAAAATTCACACACTGTTCAACAACAGGATGAGGAGAAAACGGCCAAACTTAGAGATTAAATTCTGGATGGAAATTAAAGAGATTAGCAGGAAAAATATATATGCCTGGAGATTAAAAGTGAGTAAACTCTTTCTGTCAATCCACTTTCAAGCTGTCAACAAATATCTGCTAAGTTTGTTTAAGATGTAACATGAAGGAAAAAAAAAATTGGACTGTATCGATGAAACATACACTCAGTATTACATCTCCAGTCACTTTTTGTTATTGAGACTGTCCTGGAGGGAAGAGGACTGCATATATTCTCAAATTTACTCTAGTTAATATAATATATAATTGAAATTATTGTCTGAAAATATAATTGTCTCCTTCAATGCATCTTCCATACACTTGAACTCTTGAACTCTGGATGCTATGTCTGTTCGGGCTTTCAATATAGGGTTTGTTTTTTTCATGATATTTTACAGAGCTGATTCATTGTTGTCCTTGTAAACATGTGTTAAAATCATTGGTGCATGAAATACCTGTATCAAACATTTCAGTAAAACATCATTTTTACAGCAATTATTCAATGATATTGCAGACTAATACAAACTTCCAGATCTGTGTCACAATGATGATATAAAAAATGTTGATAGCAGAAATTATATTGCGTGTTTTTCCCCAAGAAGGAAGAGAAGAGGTAGTAGGCATACGCTGTGTTAAAACCCCTGCAAAGTCTCCCAGTATGAATAGCATTAAGCACAACTGGAAAACATCCCTACACCTCTATGAATAAGTACTATATATCCTGATAATCAAGTTGCTGAATACAGAACTTCTTTTTAATGCCTTGACCTTAGGAGTACAGAGCAGGGGAGAACTCAGTGTAGAGCAAGGCAACAAGCGAGACATTTAACAGATTAACATATCATAAGATTCTACTTTTTATGAAGCTGAATTTTGAAGTTTGAAAGAAACCTGAAATAGATCTAAAAATTTTTATTTTCTCTGTTCTGTGCTTCTGAAATGAATGGCAGAAATTGAAAGACAAGACTTTTTTAAAGATGCTAATGGGAAATGTTTTAACTTAGGAGAAGACGAAATAAAACTCTTGCTGATTATCAGGAACCTGAAGAAAGAAAATGTTGCCTTTTCTTCCCTAGATAGGCATTGGACAGACTTGGAACCCAATTCAGAAAGGTTTTATTGCTATCATTTTCACTACACACACACGTGTTACTGTGCCCTCTGAGATTCTTGTAAAATGAAGCAAAGAATGTTCAAGAATTTCTCTTTGCTTATTTGACAGCTCAGAATTTTATGTGAGAGGCTCAGCACAATAATCAGAAAATCCCAATACAGAAAAAGACTAGTCAGAAAAAATTCTTCCATCGTACCACCTGAAGCAGTGAGCTCTTGCCTAATAATACCTCAGACATGGAAAATGACACCATCCATCTCTATATCAAATAAAGCTGAAAAGAAACAACAAGGAACTTGCAGAGAGTGTGTCGAAAAAAAAACAACTTCCATTCTACTGAAATATTTTTCTCTTAGTTCAACATTTTCATCTTCCTTTCAAACAATTAGTATCTACTAAAAGATGTATCTCATCTAGTTTTGGAGCTTAATACAGCTTTCTTAATCAAAAGAGGATTCACCCAGAATTAATGTGCATGTGGCTTTGTTGAGACCTGTAGATCTAACAAACCTAGGAAGAGTGTGAATCAAACTCAGTTCAGAGAGAAGACGCAAAAATTGTTACTATGTTTTCAGTTGGAGTGATAACATTCTTTTTTCAAGTGTTTTTCCTGCATTTAATCAAAGGTAATTAATATTTTACATTACTAATTTTGAAAACAGACAAGTGATGATTATTAAACATGATTCAAACATTAGATACTACCCAGAGATCATAAATATTGGTCTTTGTCATGGCATACACTTCTTGGATTAAATTTATACTGCACATTTTAAAATGCCTTAAAAGTATTAATATGTAGTTAATGTTCTAAAATTCAGAAAAAAATATGCGTTTTTTAATTACCGCTATGTAGACTATGGTGGCAATCACAAGGCCCATGGGCTGAATCCACCTTGCTTTACCCGGCCCAGTACCTTGCTCCTAACCGGTGGCACCACTGAGCCCCTTGCCCCTGCGTGCTGGTCATGGGTGCAGCATGGGACGCACATTACACCACAGGTGCAGGCTGAAGGGGTCCCCAATGAAAATACACCCCTGATGTAGATAGACTAGTTAATTGACTTTAATAACTTAATAACTGGATGCAGGCAGCTGGTCTGACTAAGCAGGGGAACAAACTGCATGGTTCAATAGTTCTGTTCGGGTCTGAGATGTATGAATGTATAAACAAGGAAATTGAAACATGGATTGGTATAAGTCAAAGTCTTCAAAACTATTTATGCATTCAGGCATACACAGAAAAAAGAATCTGCCTTAGTGGAGCAGAAAGGTGACTGACTATGTTTTAATGGAAATATACAAAGTGTTAAGGCAGATGTTTTTTAAGGTAGTTCCCTGCAGTTGATAGTTTAATATCAGGGACTTTGGTAGATTGAAAGAACAACTTCTGTTTTTTACCCCGTATATCAGGCAATACCAAAAATAAGCACATTTCTCCAGAGGACTGAAAGCTGAAAACGTTAAGTGAATATATGCTGTTTGACTTAACTCAGTGACTGCATAAATCAAGCCAAGGAAGGCTAAGGGTAAAAGATCCTTGAGATCGTTCAGAGCTTTGATCTTATTTTACAGAGACTAATTGATTTAAAATATATGCCATAGCTGCAGAATGAGCAGAATGGGTCAGATTCTATTTCACCACGGTTTTGATGGACAAATCAGTTGTCTCTTTATAATATTCTCTACCAGAAGAACAAGAATTTATCATCTCAATACTGTAAAAGTTAATTTTAAAGTCAAACCAATTTAGCCAGTGAGAGGCAATTGTGACAATTGCAGTGATGTGAAGAATGAAACTTTCAATCTGCAAAGCATTCATGGCTTTGAAGCCTTAACTCATCTCTCAAAGGGCAGCAAATTAGACTCCCTAGATCATGTTACTTAGAATAAGCATTGAAGAAAATAAAATGAATTATGGCTAGAATAAAAGGTGGTTGTTCTATTATTTATTACAATGTAGCAAGAAATTCACAGCAAATACTCTCTGCTCAATAGACTTCACTACTCTGAAATTACTGAACAAAACACCTCCTTGACGGCATTTGTTGGTTTAAAGTATGTTGATGGGTTTTATTTGTGAACTGATCTTAAGCAGTTCACTGTTTCCATGGCTAATGTGTTTAAAGAGAGTTCATTCAGCTCTTCAGTGCCCATACAATATATGAGAAAAACACAACAAAAAACTCCACAGGTAAAAATTAAGTAATTCCTAAAAGTTACAACAGAAATCACACAAATAAACATTTTAATTCTACTTGAGACAATTAAAAATTACAACCCATGGGATACTTACCTGTAGCTGAATTCTTGGTGATAAAGTATACACTATACATTTGTTAACATTTACACTTGTGATGGGATGCCTAAATGCTCCATTTTACTTTTTCTGGAAGCAATGGTCAGTTTGGACTTGAGGATGGAGATAGAAGAATCACAAAGCAAAGAAGCATTTTTCAATAACACCTCCTGCCAGCCCGTTTCCATTCAAACAAACTCTGACAAGAGAGTTAAAATTCTGGAGGCCTATAGAGAAAAAGAACATTTTCATCAGGAAACTAGTTATAAAATATTGAAACTCTAAGATGCCGTAGAAATGAAATCTTAGAAACCTACACTATTTTGAGGATATGGATTTTTTTTTTTTTATGGGATAGTTACATAAAATTTTAAGCAACTTCTGGAACTGACGAGAAGTATTCCAAAGAATAAATGGACCAGCATATTCCTTGAAGGAAATATTTTTTAAGTAGAACACATGCTTAAATACGGACTTCAGTGTCAGTCTGAGATGTTTGCTCCAAGGAGATATCCATAGATTGATATGAAAGGGTTACGAAATACAGAAATAATGCATAGATATCATAGATTAAAATTACTATATATTTACTATGATACTTGTTGAAAATAAGAAACATATGGTAGGCTTCCCAAAATAAAAACATGGCTTTAATTTTAAAAAAAAATGTTTACAAGCAATTTTTTCATCCAATTCTAAGCTCTTTAATAATAGTAACCTAAATTCCATGTACCTCCTTCAAGTTAGACAAATAACTGCTATTATGCAGAGTTAGGAATTTTTCCCATTTTCCTTCACTATATTTATTTAATGACAAGACAAATCCCTTCTTTTATAATAAGCAACAGTGGAACTGTGGATTTTGTAGGGAAATTAAGAAGGGACAAATTTCTCTTATATTTAATGTAAAAGTCATAAAGTTCAATTATACTTGCGATCCATAAATGCATAAAATTTATCAAATCTCCTTAGTAGCTTTGCAACTAAGTGATAAAGTGTTCATTAAAATTACGGCAAATAGAAGGCAAGCACAGAAAATTAAGCAGTTCATAATAGTCCTTTTATAAACTGTTTTAACTCTCATATGTGCAAATCCATTATATAAAAATAAGTGCCTTTCCTTATTTTCTAAACCATGTTAATTTACTTGCCATTAGAATGACTTCTTCCCTTCCCTTTTCCTTTACCCTTTCTCTTTTCCCAATTAAGCTAATCAGGGGTTTACCCTATTTCCGTAGCATTTTTTTCATTATTCCAGAGGTGATAATGACGAACATAGCATAGTGCTGTCCTCTACTTTCACCATCCTTCTCCTTTTCTGACCAAATAAGCTTAACTTTGAGTAATGAGATAACCTCATTCCATAAATTGTTCTAAAAGTAGATATCAGAGTAGGATATGTGCATGCGTGAACACCCATGTATTTGCACGTGTTGTATGATGAAGAGCAAACTTATCGAGGTAGCTGGGTGGGGCTGATCTTCCTTTCCTTTAATGTAGCGACTGAAGGCTAAATTCAAAAAGAAGGAAAATAATAGCAAGCATTTAAGGAAAAAAAAAAAAAGATAAGAATAAAAAAAAAAACCCTAATATCCAGGCAGCAGCTGCAGAAGATAATGGATGGACTTACTTTTTACATTTTTAATCACGTGGGCTGGATGAATTATTTAGGAACCTTAAATATATAATGCTTTCAAAGCAGAGAAATAGAGCAGTTTTCAAAAGATATTGACTTTGAAAGTGCTGTATGGAGAGGCAAAGTATTACATTTTAAAATATTCTGATCTTAATCTTTACATTACAGACTATCAGTGTATTGATTAGAGCAGTATTCTTCCTTTCTTCTAGTGAAGGCTGGTGAAGATATCACTAGCTGCCATTTTAGGAAATGCATTATTGTGTCTTCCTTATCTTTTCACATAATCAGAAAATCCCAGAGTTTGTCTTTTCAAGGTTGACGTTTTCTCAGTTTTTTAAAGCTTGATGTGTGGCTTTTATTTTCATAAAGAATAGTCTTTTTGTTCAATTATTAAAGGAATATGGAGATGTCTGGTTAACCGCAGCTTTGGATTTTGCAATCAGAGATGGTGGTGTGCTTTTCTCTGCACAACACTGAAACTATTTTAAATGTTATTAATGAAAGGAACCAGAGGAATGAAGTTAAATTAGTGCGCCATCCTGTAAATATATGAAGTGAATAGTAAGAGGGAGAAAAAAAATCCTATTTAGCCAGATACTAAGAAATTTAGTCCTTCATAGGTTTAGTGATTTCTGCTAAAAACACTATATCAGCATGAACCTTAAATTATTAATTTGAACCCATGAATTTCCAATGTATGATTAATTTTCAAGTCCTCTCTAACACTATGATTTGTCAAAAAGATTGGCTTGGTGAGTGGGCACTTGTAAATATCATGAAGTTCACGAAGTGCAAGTGCAAGGTCTTGCATCTAGGTTGGGTTTATACCCAGTATCAGTAGAAACCAGGCAATGAATGCACTGAGAGCAACCCTGCAGAGAAGGAGTTGGGGACACCAGTGGATGAAAATATGGATATGAGTTGGCCATGTGCGGTCATAGCCCAGAAAGACAAGCATGTCCTAAGCCATGTAAAAAGACATGCAGTCAGTAGGTTGAGGGATGTGATTCTGTTCCAACCTCATGAGACCCTGCCTTGAGTACTGCATCCAGTTCTGGTGCCTGCAGCAAAAGAAAGGCATAGAGCTTTTAGGGCAGGATCAGAGGAGGGCCGTGAAAATGACCAGAGGGATGGAACACATCCTTATGAGGAAAGGTTCAGATAGTTGGGATTGTTCTGCCTGGAGAAGAGAAGGCTCTGGGAGACTTTATTGAAATTTTCCAATAATTAACAAAGAATTCTAAGAAAGATGGAGGGAGATGTTTTATCAGGGCTTGTACAGATAAGAGAAGGAGTAACAGTTTTAAAGCAAAAGAGATTAGATTTGTATCTATCATTTGAACCTAGTGCTGGACCTATACTTTTCTCTATTTTTCTGATCTATTAAATATTGACGTTGTCTATTCTGTTCAGACAACAGCATAAATGGAATTAATGGGAATAGAAAGCAATGCTAAGTTTTTTTCAAATATGTACGAGCTATGTTTTGTGGTTTACAGCTACATTATTTTCAACTTTTAAATTTCAAAGAGCAGGAACTTTACAAAATATTGTCCTTTTGATCCTCCTGTAGAAAACATGGAGGAACTTTTGATATTGTAAACAGAAAGAGAACTGTTTCAATACTCACCATATTGCTTATTTACAAATGTATGAAATCGAAATGACTTGAAGTCAATTTGTTATATATTTTCTATTTCCAAGGACACATTCTTTCTTGTGACTTTGGTTTCATCTTTGTTTCTTAGAGTAATTTTTTTCCTATTTTCAGTTATTGTGAAATTAGGACATTATAATGATACAAAAAAGTCTAAATGTTTAATGTATATAAAATTAAAAGTTCCATGTAAGAAAGGATTCATTAATATGTGAAAAACAATATTAGTAATACTCATCATGCAAATTTACAAAAATAACAAAGAATTATAGCAATAATGAAAGACCGATGATTGCATGTCTACATTTGCGCTGAATTTTGATTTTAAAAAGAAAACTTTTTTTCAGCAGAAATATTTAGCCAGTATCTAAATTAGTGATGGAACTATTGTAATTTCTATGTTGTGTCATGTTTACTAAGTTTCACGTATTTTATTAGCTGTAACTAAGGTATAAATAAAATTATCAATGTAATATATGCACTGAACAAACTATTTTATTCTTTGTTCCCTAAATGTAAGAGAGAAGGAATCAATATGCTTATTTAATTTCTAGGAAGACTGTGTACACAGGGAAAGAAGATTATTCAATTTTAACTGACAACTTACAAATTATTGGAAATTGCCAGCAACTATGCTTTCTGAAGAGGTAAGTGAAATATCAAGGCACAATTTCTACTCTAGATTTTATTCGTCATTTCTGAATTACTTTTCTCTTTATCTAACATTGAACTTCAGCTACTCTTTGGAGGCTTGTAAATAGAGACCCCTTTTGCAATTGGACCAAAGATTTAAACACATACAGGACAATTCCAAAGAAGTATTGAAGTCAACTATTAAATATATCACAGTATCACAGTATCACAGCATCATAAGGTTGGAAAGGACCTCTGAGATCATCAAGTCCACCCTATAACCCAACACTAACACCAACACCCACACTAACACCAACCATCATCTAAAGCATGGCACTCAGTGCCTCATCCAGTCTCCCCTCAAACACCTCCAGGGTTGGCGACTCCACCACCTCCCTGGGCAGTGCATCCCAATGACCAATCACCCTTTCAGTGAAGAACATTTTCCTCACATCAAGCCTAAACTTTCCCTGATGAAGCTTGAGTCCATGCCCTCTAGTTCTGTCACTGGTCACTCAAGAGAAGAGATCAACCCCTGCCTGACTACAACCTCCTTTTAGGCAGTTGTAGAGAGCAATGAGGTATCCCCTGAGCCTCCTCTTCTTCAGACTAAACAGCCCCAACTCTCTCAGTCGCTCCTCATAGGGCTTATGCTCCAGCCCCTTCACCATCTTCGTTGCCCTCCTCTGAACACATTCCAGTATCCTAACATCTTTCCCAAACTGGGGGGGCCCAGAACTGTATACAATATTCAAGATGAGGCCTGACCAGTGCCGAGTACAGGGCAACGATAACTTCTCTGGTCCTGCTCGCCACACTATTCCTGATGCAGGCCAGAATGCCATTGGCTTTCTTAGCCACCTGGGCACACTGCTGGCTCATGTTGAGCTTCCTGTCAACCAGCACTCCCACGTCCCTTCTGCCTGACTACTCTCCAGCCACTCTGTCCCCAGTCTATAGCTATGCATGGGATTGGTGAGTCCAAAATGAAGTACCCGACATTTGGACTTATTATACATCATCTCATTAGAATCAGCCCATCTCTCCAATCTGTCCAGATCCCTCTGTAGGGCCATCCTACCTCCTAGCAGATCAACCCAGCTTGGTATCATCAGCAAACTTGCTGATGATGGACTCAATCCCCTCATCCAGATCATCAATAAAGATATTAAACAGGACGGGACCCAACACCGATCCCTGGGGGACACCACTGGTGAGCGGCCACCAACTGGATGAAACACCATTCACCACCACTCTTTGGGCTCGGCCATCTAGCCAATTCCTAACCCAGCACAAAGTGCTCCCATCTAAGCCACGAGCTGCCAGCTTCCCTAGGAGCCTACTGTGGGAGACAGTGTCAAAGGCCTTGCTAAAGTCCAGGTATACCACATCCACAGCCTTCCTCTCATCCACCAGGCGAGTCACATGGTCATAAAAGGAGATCAGGTTGGTCAGGCAGGACCTACCCCTCCTAAACCCATGCTGGCTGGGCCTGATCTCTTGGCCATTCTGCAGGTGCTGCATGATTGCACCCAGGATTATCTGCTCCATGATTTTACCTGGGACCGAGGTCAGGCTGACAGGTCTGTAATTACCTGGATCATCCTTACGGTCCTTCTTGTGGATGGGCATCACTTTGGCCAACTTCCAGTGTTCCGGGACCTCTCCAGTGAGCCAGGACTGCTGAAAGATGATGGAGAGTGGCTTAGCAAGCTCATCCGCCAGCTCTCTCAGCACCCTAGGATGGATCCCATCCAGCTCCATAGACTTAAGAGGGTCCAAGTGGCTCAGCAGGTCTCTAACTTCCTCCTCATGGATTGCAGGAGGTCCACATTTCACCCTGCCACCATCAACCACTTCAGAGGGCCAACTGTCAAGCGAGCTGACATCTTTACTGTTGAAAACTGAGGCCAAGAAGGCATTAAGTACCTCAGCCTTCTCTGCATCTTTGGTTACTATATTTCCCTCCACATCCAACAAGGAGTGGAGGTTGCTGCTGCCCTTCTTTCTACCATTTATATATTTATAAAAGCTCTTCTTATTATCGTTAACAGAAGCTGCCAATTTAAGCTCCAGCTGGGCTTTTGCTTCGCTGATTTTTTTCCTACACGACTTAACAACATCTTTGAACCTGACTTGGCTTACGTCCCCTCCTTTCCAACGGCGATACATCCTCTTTTTCTTACTTAGTTCCTTCAGAAGTTCCCTACTCATCCAGGCCGGCCGTCTGCCCCTACGACTCTTCTTACAACACATGGGGACAGCCCGCTCCTGCGCCTTCAAGATTTCATTCTTGAAGTGCATTCAGCCTTCCTGGACACCCTTGCCGCTAAGAATTATTTCCCAGGGTACTTTCCTGACCAGTTCCTTAAATAATCCAAAATCTGCCAGCCGAAAGTCCAGCATCGATGTCCTATTCCTGCCTATTCTTGTTACATTGTTTACAGAAAACTCAATAATCTCATGATCACTACACCCCAGACAGCCTCCGACAACAACATCACCCACCAGCCCTTCTTTGTTTGTAAACAGCAGGTCAAGGAGAGCCTCACCCCTGGTGGGCTCACTCACCAGCTGTGACAGAAAGCATGTCTCAATATACTCTAAGAACCTCCTGGACTGCCTCCTCTCAGCAGTGTTATGTTCCCAGCAGATATGCGGACGATTGAAGTCTCCTAAAAGAACAAGGGCAGCCGATCTAGAGGCAGCCTCCAGCTGTTTAAACAATATAAGGTCCATCTCCTCCGCCTGGTCAGGCGGTCTGTAACATACTCCAGTCAGGAGGTCCGACTTGACTGCCCCTCTGACCCTTACCCATAGGGTCTCAATCTGGTCATCACCGATCTCGACTTCGACAGCATCCAGGGTTTCCCTAGTGTAGAGGGCCACCCCTCCACACCTCCTCTCACGCCTGTCTCTCCTGAAGAGCCTGTAGCCTTCCATGGCAGCACTCCAGTTATGAGAGTCATTTCACCACGTCTATAATCGACCTGAATTCACAAAACATTTTATTTTTTAACGAAAGCCCAAAGGTAACAAAAAGTGAAATCTGTGTAGGTCTCCACTATCTTAATGTTCAGCAACATTCATGTTCTGTCTAACACAGGAGTGCCAAAAATATAGATTAGACTTTTAAGTCTAATTTCAGGGATGCTTTAGCCTCTCCTAAACCTCTAATTGAGGATATCTGCGTCAATTTTGATTGGAACAGGCAGCTAAAATATGTTAATGTCAGGTACAAGACATTCTTTACACACATTCTACTTGAGTGGTGTAAACATTGACCTTTCTGAAATATTGCATTTGAGCATGCCTAAAGTTCTCAATTGAAAAATATGATGTTGCATCTTTTGGAATTCTGTCTTTCAATCTGATTAAAAACTAGCAAAGGGTAAAACTCAGCACGGAGATACCAGTTTCTATCCTGTAATTCATAATAGCTTAACTCACGCAACATACAGCACTAAAATTATTGTAGCTAATATGAGAAAAGTCAGTATGACAAGATGCCAGACCTCAGGCAGGAAAAACATTGTTTCTAAATTTCATCACTGGGACATCCTAACCGAGTCCAATAGCTCTCCATGATCTAAAGTCCCGATCAGTAGAAAGACTATAATAAAGCTCTCTCATTATCCAAAGGAGATTCAACATGCACAATTAAATGTAGCAACAAGAAGTGTTAAGAATTAGAGAAACAAGACCCAAGAAGAAAAATTTACTATCAGTGTAACCTGTTTGGTTTTAATTTTATTTCATCTTTCTGTGTTTTTTTGCATTTCAGCAGGAGGATGAAGGACTCAGCAAAGTCTGTCTCTCTTTTCCAGAAAAACAGCAGAAGTGTCACCTCAGTAATGTAATTTTCTTGTATTTGAACTAACTAATGTAGGAATAATGCATGTCAAATTAAACAATAGAAGTTTAGGATAATCTTGTTTCACATTTTTTATAAATTTCCACTGAAGTGTTTCTAACGTATATTTTTGGAACAGTATCCACATGCCAATTTATAAAGGTAAGTTCTTAATTTTCATAAGAATGTGTATTCTATTTCTTAAAGTTATTTGGGCACAAACTAACTGAGGCAACTGTGGCCTCGGAAGGCTTTGCTTATTCTGTGGTCAGCAGACACTTTCAGGAACAATAAGAAGAGAAGCCTTACATGTTCTGAATTATCTGCTCGAGGAATCTCCTAGACAGTCCACTGCTTATAGAAAAGCTTGACTTGTAAAGAGAAGATGTGATTATAAGGAGAAATCCCTGAGGCCAAACATCTTTAATTTCAGTGAATAGTAAGTATAGAATTGAATTCCACTTGAATTCCAACTGTTCTTTATCACACTTAGACGAATTTTATATATGGTTTTGAGTTCTCAAGTAGCATTTAGGATTTAAGTCCCTAAGTAAGTCAAACAACCCTCACATCACCACCAAAAAAGAATTGAAAAAAACACTACTCTGACGTTTTTACTCCAAGAAGAAAATGAAGATACCTAAATTGTTTCAAACCAAAGAGTTTATGTTTGATAACAGTAAATTATGGCATGTCTGTATAACTTTTTAACAGAGGATATACTGTTATCTGGCCTTAAAATATTGTATGGACTAAATGAAAGTTTAGAATTTTAGGTGCATTTACATCAGCACTGCCTGTTGAACAAAGTTTGGGCATAGATGCTGATACTCCTTTGCTCACAGTTCTGCATTCTGAACCTTACTCTGCAAATCCTCTCGCAGCAGAGTGGAGGGCACCACTTTAAATCAGTTGCCGCTCATGATTAGTGGGGCTAGCAATAAATAAAGCCACCTAAGCAATGAGAATTCACATATCTAGCATTTTTTCAAGTACTTATCTCAGAATTTACAGTGTTTTATTGTGTAACTTTCAGTTGTCATCTATGCCAATGGAGTTTTGTTCTGAGATGGCTTTGGGTATTTTTCTCTCGGTATGGAGAAGATCGTTTTGATACATGCTTGCAAATTATTTTACGATTTTTGAAATGTAATCACAAACAAACAATACTTTCATTTCTCTATGTATATCAAAGGTAGCTTCAAAGATAGTTTACATATTAAAATGTGGCGAGGAGTTTCAAGAAGGCACAGAGAGCAATTAACCAATCAAATGTAAGGATGTGGTGGATTGGATTTTAACTTAATAAAGTGTCTCAAACTGTGACAACTTTCTAAGAATTATACTACAGCCCAATTATACAAGACTACCATTATATGCAATGCATAAGAGGCAATAGTATGACCTATATTAAGCACGAATTCAAACTTATATATAATAGTACCTTCTGGCCTTAAAACCTTCGAATGATATAAAATTGTACACCCTTTACTTGTGTGTAGGTATTATAGAGATGAAGCTCACTGTGCAGGACTGAATAAATGCATTGGTTCAACTAATCTTAATTCAAAAATTTATTCTCAAAATAATTCCATTATGTTTCTGAAACTACTTTATTTGTGCCACACACAGTTGTACTACTGTTCTGATCTGTACAGATTTCCTTTTTTAACCTGAGTTTCTTTCAGTACAAACCAAAGAAAAATTGAAAAATGATTGCACATTCCTCCAAAAGGAACAAGATTTTGTAGAAGTCATTTACATCAACATATACCATACTCATATTAGCCTGAATCTTCTAGAACACGTGTAAGAGTATTCCTAAAAGTCTTTAAATCCTCAAAATGTTAAGCATACTTGGTAAAAAGACAAGGTCTCACTGACATATGCAGCTGTGTCCTAGTGGTGAATATGAGTAGCACTTGAAGTACCCATCTGCTCTCCAGCACTGTTCTTTCAATTGAAAAGTTGCTGCTTTTTTTTGCCATAAAGATGAAAGAGCACAGGTGAAATACGAGCAAACCCCTTACAGAAAATAAAGTTGATATCAGCTCAAATTCAGCTAACAGACTTTTAGTGGACATATACAGAAGAATTTCTATTTTCAACCTTCATCTGAATCTTTTGATTCCAAAATGAAAAAAAGATAATTCTGAAATTTGCTACAAAGTAATAAAAGCAGCAAGACTGTTATCTTAGTGTTGTACTCCATCTGACCAGAAACAAGATACATCAGATTCCTTCTTTCTCTTTTTTCTGTCAGCCCAACAAATATGTGAATATTTCTGACTATTTACAAATAATCTTCTATACATAGTTATATGAAATGTAAATCAAAGACAAAAATCTATGGTTACCTTAGTTAAAAATAAAGATAAAATTTCTTTTTTTCTTAAAACAGCACAACTAATATAATAAAAAGGGATGGAAAGAATTCTCTGCTACTTCATATACGATATTCAGAATTGTTATGTAACAAAAAATATACAGGTCAAATAAGTACATGTCAACATCAATTTTATGTTTGGCCTTTAGTCTACAATCCTTGTTTCTGAATAAAAGGCACAAATCAGGAAATACTCATTTTGAGTCTCAAAATATGAAAATATAATAATGAAGTATCTACACATACAAAAAAATATGATTCCCCCTTCTGGCAAGAGAATAATATTAAAATATTTCACTTTTTTTTTTTTTTTTTTTTTTTGTGAAAATTGAATCAAAGTGTTTTAGTTTTATGAATAAATCTGAAATCTTCAGTTATGTATTGTTTTGACCTAAAATGATCTGCTGAACTGCTAATGAGCCTACTGAGGTTTCTGGTGTAAAAATTTCAGACACGCTCTTCTTTGCCATTAGGCTGTCTAGAAAGACATGTCTCTGGAGAAAATAAGCCTGGGGCTTTACAAAAGATTCTCATGACTACTTTGTTTCCTGGCAGATGAATTTCAGGTATAATGGGATATGTATGTGGTCTAATAAAAATTACAGCTCCTGTACTCTATACAAACTGCAGTTCTAATAGTGCATAGAGTCGTAACAGAGATAAAACACCTCACCGAGTCAAAAATAAATCTGTTTAGACAACACCAAGTAAACATTTTAAAAATATTGTTCTGTGCAGGAATAATTATTTCAGCTTGCATTGATAAGGGAAAAAAATAAATGTAGAAAAATTAGATTTTTCACCAGAGGCAGTCAATATTTCTGCTACCTATGGGCAGAGCACTGCAGTGATCTTTATACTGTCTCCGCGAGATACCACAGAATTCCTGTCTGTAAGTTTTGTTGCACGTTTAGAATGCAAAAACTGACACAATTGTAATAGATAAATAAAAGTTTTGCTTCAGCCAGATTGTGATAATTGAAATCAGTAGGGGGGTCGGGAAGAATGTAGGTTTCCAAATATCCAGTTAAGGACATGTAGATCACCTTTTAAGACTTGTTTTAATATGAAGCAGGGACAGGTAAATGCACATAAAAAGGCATATTGGGGAATGCAACGAATATGTAGTATTTTATTGCTGTGAATCAGAACTGGTGGTATGCATGTAAAGAGGGATGGTATGCATGTGAAGGGGGAGAAATAACAAACGTAAATGAACATGTATAAGTACCCTAAATAAACGTACACAAGTGGGACCAAACGGTGTGCATAGAGGAGGGTCCATCCTATTATGCACCCAGCACTGTAAATAAATCTCTTTGCTTCTAAGACTTTGTCCTCTCTAAAATTCTATCTGTGCGCTGGCATTTCTCACACAGTCAACAGGCTATATATTGGACTGAAACTGTTCAGTGAACATCAGATAAAGTAAGAAATTCTTTTGATGCAGTTTATCTGTTTCAGTAGTCACTATGCAAAAAACGACTTTCAGTGTAACATGTATTTTTTTTAGGTTCAGTTTCTAGAGACCGTGGGATGAAATACATCTTCGAGGCCTACATAAATATCAGAAAAAAAATAGGTTTTAATAAAAGAATATGTGATGGTTTAATGCTACGAGCTATCTTGGAGACTGTATTAATTAAATATGCCAATAAAAATATTCAAATTATGTGAATTTTCACTCAAAGTGTATTTTGAAAGAAGAATGTTAAATAAGATTGATTAATTTATGTTATTACAATTTACAATAATTTTTTTAAAAAGCATAATGGGAGTTCTATTTGAAACTTTCATGTTCTTCTATGATGTATTTATGCAGCTAACACCTTCCCACTTACCGTCTTAGTTTTCCACATCTTTTGGGTTCATAAAACTCAAGGACTGACATAATGTGAACGGATTTAAAGAAACAGATCTAGTGTTTTTGTAATGTCTTTAGATTTCTTTTTAAGGTCGTTAAAAAGAGTTTATTTATGCCATGTGTTCTTTCTGTTATCATATCACAGTGGGAAATTTTTGCATTCAAAACTAAATACAACTCCTTGTGAAACACTTCTTTGAGCAACTAATGGGCAGCTGAAAGAAGGAAACTCTTGACAACTGCTAGGTGAATCACCTATAAATGGTGCTAGTTCAAGGGTGCTGTTGTGCCATGCAGTCCTTTCTCTTCCAGACAGATTTGAGAGCAGATAGCAAACTGCGACTGTTAGCTCAACTAATATTCATAGCCTGCTATTTTACTTCTGTGTATTAAAGACAAAAAATAAAAATTGTCTTAGAGAAAATGAAACTCAATAAGAAAAAAAATGCCCAACAAAATGATACATATATGTATAACCAGACAACAAGGTGTTTGGTGTAATGCATTACCATTTCACAAAATATCAATACAAATTATTGGATATAAAATTACTTTTTGATTGTGAAAACACAAGTTACTCAAGTCTTTCCTCACATTGATTATTGATTTTAATCTAGATTTTCTATTGAATTTTTAAAGCATTTCATGTCAATTCTTAAGACCATTCTACTGTTAAATGCTAAGCAAATGTATGAAGGGAAAACCTGGAAGTTTTAAGAGTGAAGAGTTTTAAATACCATTTTTCATCCTTTAAGGTCTATACTCTTTCTACTACACCTTGTTGAAACATATTTTCATAGTCAGACTACACACAGGAATTAGCAGAATTTTCCTAACCTTTTAACCCCTGCATTTATTTCACGTTATTAACCTTTACATCTCTGCAGCAGCTTTCTGTCTGGTGGCACTTTGCTTCTTGCTTGTTCCTATGGCAATGGTCAGGTCATCTGTCAAATGACAGAACAATATACTATAGTCATCTCTCAAAGCTTGTGAGTGGGTTCTTTTATTTTTCATTTGTCAAGTTGTCAAATACTCAGCAACAAGCATGGTACTTCTACCTCTCTTCTTTTCTTGAGAGGTAAAATGGGAAACAAGAACCAAGACAGAAACAAACCTAAGAATATTCTTTCCTATTCTATTCTTTTTTTTTTCTCAATGAATAGAGCTTTGTGAGGTATAAAGAATAGCTTTCAATTTAGGTTTAGACATGTAATTAGCTGTTTTGAACATAATATGGTCTTACACGATGAGACCAGTGTGTGTGCATCTTGGTTTTCTTCCCTTTTATCTTGGATACACCAGTATTTCTAGTCTGCTGCATTTCTGATGCTCTGTTTAATTAACACCTGTATTTACAATGTATTTCTTACTACATATCTCAGAAAAAGTATGTCTGGATATCTGTACAAATGTCAATTAACAAAATATTGGAAAACTCTCTCAGAATGAAATAGAATAACTGGGTGGCAAATATCAGCATACAGATAAAAATTCAAGGGAATAATTTTGATAGGTAGAGCATAGTTATCTATAAAGTACATTGGCCATGATGCAAAGGTAGTTACGCTGTTCTCACAAGACAATGAATTACATGACGATGAAAATGACAATGAAAAGATATTTTAGTTTCAAGAGCAATGAGGAGGATGCCTAAAAAAGCCATCCAAAACATGAACTAATCATGATTTGGACAGAAATCTTCATTAAATGTGGCATTGTGTGCAAGAGCTCTGCTGGGACTGAAATACTTCTTTTCCTATACAGAGATTAAACAAAGACACTGGACACAATTATAAAGATTACATTGTTCAGAGAATGTCAAGTAACAACCAACCATAAAACAAGACGAGGGGAAAAAAAAAACTTATTTCATTTTTGAAGGGTATAGCATTGGTGTTATCTTATTGTGTGTATGAAAGGAAGAGTATAATCCTCAAGTGTTTTTGTTGACATTCATGTAGGATCCTCCAGAGCAGAATAGGAAACAATAATACTAGAACCATTGGTTTTCCTGATTCTGAAAACCAGAAATTTCACATTTAAACAATTTTACTTGCTCATCTTTCTACTAGGTAGGGGAACTTATGTGAAAAACAGCAGTAATTTAGAAATATAAGAAAATATTTTGCAACACAGCTAAAGCTACAACATTGGCAATTCTCATTGGTTTTTTATAGTTCCACGTAACACCGTCAAGAAAGTCATTTTACAACTGGCAAGGGATTGGTCCCCAACCCCTTACTCTTAACAACGTTAAATGAAGAAAATAATTCAAAGGAACCACATTCTTTTTCATGTGAGTCTGTCATCCTCATTAGGGCGTTTGTTTGTTTATGTCATCATGATGGGACAAGGGCAAAGACTGCTTTTCCTCACCACTTGTCAAAGTGAATTAAAGTCTTTGTAAAACATGTTATTATTACAGATTATTCCAAATAATAGAGTGGAAAACACATTAGTGCATTCGGTTATATCTATGGCAGTTTCTATCACGGGTTTTTCAAAATTCCACTTGTTAAAAATTCAGAATTTATTCTACTGTAAAAATTTTACATGGCATTATCCTCTTGACCTCTCATAAAAATCTGACGCACAATGAGATTTCTGATAAAATACCCTTCATGTTCACAACAATATGTATTTAAATCACTTGTTTTCTTCTTTTTTCTCAGTAATGATTTACTAAGCAATTTTTTTTAAGAGAAAGAAATTTTACTAAACTCATGTTCTGATGATGGGTATTTACAGGCCATAATTACATGCAAGTATTTAACATACATATGAATAGCACCGAATTGAAGTCAAAAGACAAAATCAAAGATGCATGGAAATACTAAAACCTATTTATTATTTGTTTTATTTAATCATTTAGAATGCTTTCTGAACCTACAGATCTTAAATTTCTGGTCTGTAGCAACAGACAGTAGGTTATCAGCTTGTCTGGAAATGCAAACATGCTCCATTTTCAATCCAAGATTATATTCTTCATGCTCCTTAGTCTCTTAATCACTTCTGTAAGCTTATGATTAAGATTTGGTTAAAGTTTCAGTCATTTTGGGGCTCATTTGTGTTGGTCTTCTCAGTGTTCTGCACTGATAATCCACACAAACAAACTTCAGGATAATTGAAGTGAATGTTTATACATACTCTGACAGAAATACAAAATTTAGTATGAATAAAATATTCTTTACCACTTTCATGACAGTTTAGTTTTTCTAACAAGCAAATAACTAATTATGGACTATGGAACAAAATATATTTTTTCATATAATAAAGCTTCGCATGGATTTTTTTTAAAGTCCCTTTCTTTATCTTGTAGCACTCAACTACAATTCTCTACAAAAATTTACTACCCCGATTGAAATAAATTAGTGTTCCGTTTTACAGTGATAAGAAGCATAGTTTCTAAAATAAACTAAAGCACTCTCGGGCAGTAGAACTGTATGACAGCGACCTCCACTCCTTGTTGGATTTGGGGGGAAATATAGTAACCAAAGATGCAGAGAAGGCTGAGGTACTTAATGCCTTCTTGGCCTCAGTTTTCAACAGTAAGGATGTCAGCTCGCTTGACAGTTGGCCTTCTGAAGTGGTTGATGGGGGCAGGGTGACCCCAGTAATCCATGAGGAGGAAGTTAGAGACCTGCTGAGCCACTTGGACCCTCTTAAGTCTATGGGCCCAGATGGGATCCATCCTAGGGTGATGAGAGAGCTGGCGGATGAGCTTGCTAAGCTGCTCTCCATCATCTTTCAGCAGTCCGGGCTCACTGGAGAGGTCCTGGAACACTGGAAGTTGGCCAATGTGATGCCCATCCACAAGAAGGACCGTAAGGATGATCCAGGTAATTACAGACCTGTCAGCCTGACCTCAGTCCCAGGTAAAACCATGGAGCAGATAATCCTGGGTGCAATCATGCGGCACCTGCAGAATGGCCAAGAGATCAGGCCCAGCCAGCATGGATTTAGGAGGGGTAGGTCCTGCCTGACCAACCTGATCTCCTTTTATGACCATGTGACTCGCCTGGTGGATGAGAGGAAGGCTGTGGATGTGGTATACCTGGACTTTAGCAAGGCCTTTGACACTGTCTCCCGCAGTAGACACCTAGGGAAGCTGGCAGCTCGTGGCTTAGATGGGAGCACTCTGTGCTGGGTTAGGAATTGGCTGGATGGCCGAGCCCAAAGAGTGGTGGTGAACGGTGTCTCATCCAGTTGGCGGCCGGTCACCAGTGGTGTCCCCCAGGGACCCACCAATCCCATGCATAGCTATAGACTGGGGACAGAGTGGCTGGAGAGTAGTCAGGCAGAAAAGGACCTGGGAGTGCTGGTTGACAGGAAGCTCAACATGAGCCAGCAGTGTGCCCAGGTGGCTAAGAAAGCCAATGGCATTCTGGCCTGCATCAGGAATAGTGTAGACAGCAGGACCAGAGAAGTTATCGTTGCCCTGTACTCGGCACTGGTCAGGCCTCATCTTGAATATTGTGTCCAGTTCTGGGCCCCCCAATTTGGGAAAGATGTTAGGATACTGGAATGTGTTCAGAGGAGGGCAACAAAGATGGTGAAGGGTCTGGAGTACAAGTCCTATGAGGGAGTTTGGGCTGTTTAGTCTGAAGAAGAGGAGGCTCAAGGGAGACCTCATTGCTCTCTACAACTGCCTAAAAGGAGGTTGTTGTCAGGCAGGGGTTGGTCTCTTCTCTTGAGTGACCAGTGACAGAACTAGAGGGCATGGACTCAAGCTTCGTCAGGGAAAGTTTAGGCTTGATGTTTGGAAAAAGTTCTTCACTGAAAGGGTGATTGGTCATTGGAATGCGCTGCCCAGGGAGGTGGTGGAGTCGCCGACCCTGGAGGTGTTTAAGGGGAGACTGGATGAGGCACTGAGTGCCATGGTTTAAATGATGGCTGGTGTTATTTGGTGTTAGTGTTGGTGTTGGTGTTAGTGTTGTGTTATATGTTGGACTTGATGATCTCAGAGGTCCTTTCCAACTTTATGATACTATGATACTGTGATAATGTGATACTGTATCAGCAGAACAGATGACATATAGATAATCATTTTATTAAAATAAGTAGGTGTTTCCACATAGATTTTCTTTCCTACTCCTGTCATGTCCGATGTCTGAGAGGCATGGTCAGATGGAGACGTGGCAGAAGAGAACAAAGATGATGACTGGATATCATGATAACAAGGCTTATGGCAAAAGACTGAAAAAGTCACCATTGTTTAATCTGACACCAGAGAGGACTAAGGGAGTGTGTGATCACAATCCTCAGCTCAGAAGATGAGCTGCCTCAAAACTAGCTCCCTATGACTGCAGCGAGTGTAACAAAAGGCAATAGGTTTAAATTGCACTGGATGAGATTAAGGTGGGTGTAAAAATAAAATTTTACCATGTTAGGAGGAGTTAAGTGTAGATTTCACAATCTTCTAGTCAAAGATGTGCAGCCTCATGCCTTTAAATGTTACATGCAGGCTAGAAACCTCTCTAAAACATGTTCATTGTTCTTTCCTGGTGGATAACTTTTGTTTTCATCAGAAGACCACGTGAGAGCTTATATGGTGTGAAGTTAGGGAGAGCTGACCATCGTATCTTTCGGGATTGTTGTCGTTTAGTATTTTATCTTCCCTGTAGTAAGAAGAGACAATAAATTGTATTAATGTATTAATGTAGTCCGAACCTAAAGTATTCATTACTAGGTGCTGATTTTTAACATAAAATAGCCTTGTGACTTGTGTATTTTTACTGTTATTAATGGATATTTTTTGTCATTTTATTTCATGTGTGATGATGGTCTGTAATTTCTTTTTATTTCCTGGAGACAAACTGGAGAGAGACATGCATTTCTGGTTTAACAACTGTAGTACCAGCAGTTGTTTGTAGTGACATTATAGTTCAGTATTATCTTCATTCATAGTTTATACATCATCTGGCACTGTGAAACAAGAGTAAGATCTCGTTATGAAAAATCTTGCCCATTTCCTTCACAATCTTTATAGCTATGTTCCATTTATTTTTTGAAGCAGATATAACCATGTAAAAATCTAGCATGATTTCTATTACAGTACGTGTAACAGGTTAAAGAGTAGCAGTGAATAAGAGAACACACTTGCAAAAATATTTGACAGAATGCATCTATTATTGGAAGATTATTTATTAAAATATTCAATAAGAACTTCACAAACACTTAGTATGCAGGGAACTTTTACAACCTCCTCTTCCTCCCTCTACTGATAAAACCTGAGGACTTTTGTCCCCTTTTGGTCAGTTAATACTTCTACTTGTTTCAATATGTGATTAAAAGTTGAAACAAGGGAATCTGTTTTTTCCTCTGACGCTAGACTTAGAGCAGCAGATGATTGATCAGAATAGGAAGTGAAGTGACATCACTTTGTTTCGCATTAGCAGTCACCAGTTACAATCAAAGTAAAGTGCTTGTCATATGCAGTGCAACATGAGCCCCCTGTGACAGTGATCACACCACTATGCTGCTGGTCAGCATCGAGCTGAAAGTGCCTTTAGGAAATAGACAATTATACTCAACAAATGGTCATGATTCTAGAATAACCGCATCCTTGAAACAGAATAGATCTGTATTTTTCATAGGTGTGGATCTGTGTGATACTATTATATTTGTACGATGATGTTTATTTCTCCTGTCTTGCTTTATACGCATTGCTTCTTTTGCATACTGTTTTCCGACTTTGAGTGCAGGGGCCCCTCTGTGTATTTAATGAAATCTGTTAAGAAATCTCCAAATCTCGTCACGTAAGCAGTCATACTGCAGACTCAGGTCCCTCTTCCTTGATTTTACTAGAGACAAAATAAGATTTGTGTTGTGACAGAGAAACATTTGCTTTGTCAGAAAGCATATTAGCGTAGGAATGTCTCAGCATAATATGTACCAAAATCTGAGTTTATGACTAATTCGTTCGGCTATTAAGTGAATATAAAAATATTTAGGTACACAGATATGAAGCACTGGGCTCTTTAAGAATTATATGTATTTGCCTCATCCTAAGTCTGTGAAAGTCTGAGAGTTTTTTGTATATAAAATCCAATCTACAGGAAAACCTTGGGTTTTCATGGATGAGAGAAAATAAGATAGGGAGTAACGGGAATTCTGCAATGGATTCTCAAGAGTTCAGAACTATAAATTCACTAGCTATTTATCTTCATTTCCTTTGCCTGATCACTTCTCAGTATGGGATACAGAGGTAATGGAAGTGGAAGAGAAGAGACAGCACTTTTTCTGGGAAATAATTTTGATTAAAACATACCGAAGTGTGTTTAATAGTCAAGTCTTGGCAGTGAATCTTTATGAAGTAAACAATTATATAAAACACAAGAAAATAATATCATATCTAAGCACATCATTTTTCAGACGCTTTTGGACAAGTGTTGAAACAGACCCCTTCCAGTCTACTGTTTAATGACCAAATCAATGATAAGCCACTAAATGGAAGTCCCACTAGAATGTCTGCATTTCAAATCTCGGGTCTTGAATGAGGTTGTAAAGCCTGCAGAATTTTATTAGTCATATACTGGTTTCAATGCAAATGTTTATTTATTCTTGCTATACAAGAGAATTAGTGTGCTAGTGCTGTGTATAACTGCAACTTTCACTGCAGCTTCCCTCTCCAAAACACACTGATCCAAACATTTCCTACAACTTAAATAAGTGGAACTGCAGCTGATAAATCCAAGATTACTTATTCTGCCTAATGTTTTCCGCAAGCTGGATTCATCTGTAGATAAAGGATGGTCATGTTTTACTCGAGATTTACATATAGTGTTAGATCTACTGCATATCTTGAAGCCCATAAGGACATGGTAATCATAACTGCTGGTACTACCAGGTACAGGCAAACTGCTAAACCTCCAAGATTCCCCGGCAGCATAGCTAGTCCTTTTCATTTCAGAAACACAGGATCTGCAGTCAGAAAAAGAACGCATGATAGCCCTAGTTAAGGGAAGGAGATGAAAAATTAGAGTCACACTGCTGTGGTAATAAGCATGCCTCAGGCCTTCTCTCTTCCCTCTGCAGCTCTTACCATAAAGAATAAGATCAGCCAGCACTGGAAGTTTCCAGCACTGGAAATTTTGCTACCTTATATTCCTGATTTCCTTGGTATAGCTTTTACCCAGTTACTGAAAAAGAAGTCATCATCAAAAAGTTGAAACCATCAGAAACAGTGTTTAATTTTGCATGTAGCCACCAAGTACATAAAGTTGCAACATACTGCGTAGCTCTTACACTAGCTAGTTCTTCTCTTTTCTCTTTATCTCTTACTAAATGGCTATATTTGGCTGTTTTAACTTGTATAATTTCTGAATGAGGCAGATAAACTACTTCAGAATTCGGAGCTTCGATCTTTCTTCTTTGTTGAAAATCTATAGCTCAAGAATATTATGGGTTGTTTGTTTTTTTTTTTTTTAAATAAAAAATAAGACTCTAGAGACCAGTTGCGGAACAAGCCCCAAAACTATCAAGGGAGCAGAGCTCTGGTTTGTGGAAATATTTATTAAATAACGATTAATCATCCTTTTACTCTAAGCGTGCTCTGACTATTATCCTTATTTCAGAGGCACTCTTATTTTTTCTCAAATTCTATCAGATTTCAAAGTGAGACTTGCTGCCCAATAAGCTTAAAGAAAAAAAAGTAGATTGTGTGTTAAATAATCCTTCAGTTGATCTGTCTTTTATTTAACTTGGGAACAGATCACTTTGTAGATGTGCTATATGGATGTGATCCAAGCAGACAAAAGACAAAAATGCTACATCAAATATTTCATCTACAAGGAGAGGCAATAGAATCCTGCTGCAGCCTGACTAGTGGGAAAAACAGGTATCAGTGAAACTGTTCTAAGGCACCGAAAAAAGAGAAAATAAATGAAAGATGGTATGTTTTAAATGGGTGGAAGTATTTTCAACTTTTAACAGAACACACAGTAATCTCAATAAATGAGCTTTGCGTTATTCTCTTAGAGGAAGCTTAAATTCTCTTTTCTCACACAGGAATCTACAATGCTTAATATACTATATGAAGGTTATCTAAGCACACTTCCAAAGTGCTCTTATACTGGAGTACAAAATGAACTGAAATTATGTCTATTTATAAAGCTAAGCAAGGAATTATGTGCAGTGTGTAACAAAATTTAATTATTTGTAGACAGCAAAACAAAATCTAAGACAGTTAAAGTTGCTGCATAATAAAATATAAATTATAATTAAAGCAATCACTCTCTTGTTCATGGTGAGTAAATTTGGTGATCAGAAGTATGACAAGTTTGTGAAATAAACACAATTCAATATAAAAATATTGAACTATATAGATCTGTATTTTTGTTGAAATCGCCTGTACAAGGACTGGACTAGGAAAATAAATTAACAGGTAGAACAAATCTTGGTTTAATATTTTGCAACAGCTAAGCCATCTTTTTTTAAGTGGATTTCAGCTTTGGAGGTAAGATGATATACCTACAGTATGGAAAGAGATTTTTTATATTTGTTACAAGAGAAACAGTGCCAAATACTGAATAGAACAATCAGTGAGCTGAAAAGATGCATCATTAATTTTGTGGTTAGTCTGTGTATCAAATACCAGCCTTTATAGCTCTTTATGTTACTGTTTCTATTGAGATTTTGTCTGCCTTGTCTATTCAGATTTGAAACTGAGCTAAAAAAGTAAATAAACCTGCATATGTTCAAGCTCAAGGTCAGCTCTCCTTTCCTGATTGGTTGTTGTAATATAGACGAAGACTGGTGCTATTCGTCAGAGATTCAGACCTGTAGAACAAATTCCAAGATAAGACAGCATCACAAATGAAAAAAGATTTGACCATTTAAGCTAACCATAGACGGAAGCTCTGTCATAATGACAACTGCCTCTCTTGAGCAACTAACCATAATTGGAATCAAAAGTTCTTGAAGTCAGGATACAGGTATAGAGGCAGAGGTTCTCGAGAAGGATTTCAGATTTCTTAATTGTCCTGTACAGGAACTGGATGTAGATTCTTTTGTAATTTATGAATATAAAAGTTGTTGTACATCTCCTCTTAATATATACTTTCCATATCTCTCAGTATATTTACTTTTTAACATTTTTAATGGAGACTGTGTGTCTACATTTTTCACAGCTATCAACTGAAAGATAAGTAGAAATGCAATATTATTCTTCAAGTCTCTGACAATATTCTAGATTTATCATTTTACAAGCTAATAAATCATAAATAGAAGGGATATATGTTGAAATTGAGTTGAATTTGAGCTTTAATATTTGTGTCTAGTAAAGCTGATATCATTTCCAGAAAACATATGCTTTTAATAATGTATCATACACTGTGCAGGTACATATAGCATTATTAACAAATATTAGTCTAGTACAGAACCATTAATTATATTCTTTTTTTATTGTCATATGTGAAAGAAGTCTGTACTGGACTATTCCTACTGCTTTCAGGATGGATAGAAGGGAGATCTTAATCTTCAATAATTACCAATATCCTGCAGAAAACATGTTATAGGAGGGTCTAGGAGTCACATTTGGAAACTAAACAAAGCCAATTGTATACTTACATTAATGCACCTTCAAGCCTTATAATTATCGACATAAGTGGCCTATTTGTGAATGTACATGCACACAAATTTAATTAAAGGCCAGTGTAAATTCACATACATGGAAATACCAAAATGTGCTGTATTTCTCAATATTTTCTAAGTCAAGATATTAACAAGCAGGAATGTTATGAGACAACCATTTTATACACACATTCACAGAAGAAGAAGCTGTAATAGGACAATTTCTGTGGAGGAAGACATTCTGTGGGAAACTAGTTCCCACCTTGTTGTTTAAAATATCTCTCACCTACCTTGAACACACAGATAACAACCATCCTGTTTTGATTTCTTGTCCAGGATTGGTAAGGCAGCAGCACTCCTAGAGTTAAGACACAGTATGACGCTGTTTTATGTGCTGGCATGTAGTTAATTCCGAACATTTTAGTTAGAGTAGCTATTATTATTAGAGCAGCAGATACGGTAAAGCCAAACACAAGTATGCTAAAAGAAGTCATCACCATCCTCTCTGTGGCAGAATAGCACAGAACTTCTTCAGACAGAAGCCCCAGGAGTTCAGGGTTTAGGCTAATCTAAAACATGTAACATGACGCAGGAAGTTATATTCTAGCCTCTGGCCACTGGTCTGCTTCCCATCAAAATTAAGATATAAGGATGGTGGGGTAGAAACAAACCTAGACCTGAGTCCTCAGCTCACCCTCAGCAGAGAAACTGAGCATTGCCAAAATACACATGCAAATAATGAGTTTGGAAGTACTGCTGGGTACTGCAACATAGACATGGCACTGAAGATTTTATTATAATCTTCTTCACTAGTTCAAAGAAAATATGTATCCAGATCAAAGAACAGAAGAATAGGTGACACTAAGATTTGTAAGCAGTGATAATAGGTGGATAAAATCAAGGGAAGAAGTAAGGGAGCAGTTAATCTGCAGAGAATAAATCAATAAAAAAGCTGACTGTAATTTAAGTTGAAGGAAATAATATACAAATTCTTCCAGCTTTCATAGGAAAGCAGATGTTCCAGATAAACCAGCACAATCATAGAGATTTTTAGAAGGAAATTATCAAAGGCTATGATGTTTTATTAGTCTCTTGCTTTTCTGGAACCTTCTAAAATCAAAATGCTTTGTTTTTTTCTAAACTGCTACAGAGAGATTTTCTTTCAGACATCCTTGGAAAAATGCAGGCGTATCTGTATTTTACGAGAATGATAGTAACTGATATTTAAACTTTTTGTCATGCTTTGAAAACACTGAAATATGAGTTTTTAGATCTACTACAAAATAAAATGGTGTTATTACAGTTATGTGCATGAAATAAACCATAGATGGAAGACATCAGTATAATGAACTAATTTTCAAATAGTGACACTATTCACTGGAGAAATGCTAGATGACTGAGGTACTAGAAGGAAGACATGAATGAAATACAGTCTTATATATAATTTAGCCTGCCAAAGTGTAGGACAGATTATGGATGAGGGACACTGCATCAATATCAGCCTTCACCACCAAATTACTTTCATTTATGGTAAAACCCTTTTATAGTACCTGCAAGTGTAAGAACAAGGGTATTTAATGAATTTATTCACGCAGTAATGGACATTTACAGTTAGAAGTGCAGTATAGGAAAAGGATTTACTGCAAATATTAAATTTGAAACTGACCTAGATTAGATTTATAAACGTACTTTTGGAATCAATTCTGTCCTGAAAATTCTTCTCCTACACATTTAAATTCAACTCAGAGATATCTAAAGGTTAATGGTTTGTCTAACACCCAAAATGGCAGCTCTAGAGGAAAACTTGGAACACCTTCTTTTATCACTTTCCAGATAGAGTTAGCTTGATCACAGCCCACGAACTTGAATTTTCCAGTTCTTTCCTGTAAACTCGACATAAAGCTTTTGTTCACTTCTGAAAGGAAATGACTTCCCGTTGAATTCAGTTCAAACTGCAGAACACATTTAATTTCAAAGGTTTTAATTGGTTTTATTTATTTAATATTACAAATCTGTTCCTTAACCAGTAGGCATATCATACTTTATCAGATCATAAAAAATATTTAAATGTCCTAGATGCTGTTAAAATTAGCAGTTAGCCTAACACAACAGAAGTTCTTCTATATGCCTTCATGCAACTATATTTAAAGATATTTAAGTTACATTTCACCTCTTACATTTTTACCTTATGGTGAGTTCTAAGAACAAACACATTAAAGAAATTACATTCTTTTCATAAACCAAAATCAATAAAATATCAAAAAAGCAAAAAATATATCTGAGCTCACCAGGTGAAAAGTGCCTAATAGGGAGCATCTTAGATAAATTCATAAACCTGTCACACCTTATCTATTTATCCTGCTGTCAAGTATTGTTAGGGGAATATTACATAGGTAAAAGATAAATGTGCAGAGAGAAATGTGAGGTACCTGTAGTGTACCTTGCAACACTAGGCTCTCTTTCTTCTATATTTTCAAAAGAATACACCTAATACGGTCTCAGCATTGATGGGAGTTAAGTAATGCTAACAGAGAAATAGAGAAATTATCTTATAAGAAGAAAATAATTGAGACTGGTGATTCACAATTTTTTTTTCTTTTTCCCCTTTTTATGGCAGAATATCTGCATTGTATAAGTTATTTTGTCCTGCTGGTAATGCACAAGGTCTGATGTTCTTGACACATGGCATATCTGTGAGGTTTAAAGAGCTTGAAGGATATACCAAGGCTAGTCTATAAATAATATTAAACAGGAACCTGTTTTGCCCCACCTCCCTTTCTGTGAAATGTTGCCTGAATTCTAATAATAAATCTGGAAAGAGACGGCTCTGTTGGTATTTAAAAATGCTCTGATACATTTTAAAATCTACAGACTGTATATTTCTGAGTTAGAAAGTCGTTCCCTTTTTGAAAATGAAAAGCTATATAAAATAAGGAAATATATCATTCAAGTGACATAAAGTAAATCTCATTAGCACAGCCATCATCATAATTTAACCAAGATGCAAGTCAGTATCTTCAAGCTTGTAAGGCTGATAAATTAAAATTGAGTTGAAAACAGAGAAAAACATGTGTCAGTTTATCTGCAAAGTAAGCATAATTTCAAATAATAAGGTATCTAAAATAAAGAAATCTTAAAATCCCAGTCAAAGCCTTGCACATCTCTCACATGTTATGTTACAGCTAAAATATTTTATTATGAGACTTCTCCCACCTATGTCCATTTTTGTGAAAAGAAACCAAACTGAATATGTAAATGAAGAACCAATCTAAATTATAAAATATATGTATATCTACTTGTCAGATGACATGGGCAAAAACTGCTTTATATGCACAATATGTGTAGTGGAAATGAGTCACATGCAATCTGTTAATCATACAACCTATATTGGAACCTTTCAAGTAATATGAGGATGCTTTTCTTGTTGGCGTTCACACAGTTCCTTCATAGTGATCTACATGTTCATTTGTGTTCTCGTCAGTCACTTTTTTTAAATTCAGAAGAATCCCAGTAGTTTGAATTTTCCCATCAGTATACTACAATTTGGGATTTTTGTTTAGAAATATTTTATTGACAATATATAAATAGTTCCAGCAGATACGTGCTTGTTGCACAGTAAAAACCTGAAAACTACTTGAAGAATTTCTGCTTCAGAAACCTCTAACCATGCTGACGCTAATAGGCAGTTATTGAAATCTACAGTATAACACCATATTGCCATAGCAACAGAGATGAGACCATGATTTGCAAACAAAATTGGCGACTAAACGAGATTCACTGTTGGTGGTTGTGCCACTGCTACGCAAGTGTTTTGAAAGACATCATGAGATGACAACATGATAAGCAACATGGATCAAAGCCTCTGGATCAATGTGTAGCAAATTCACTAGCAAGCACTAAAAGAACTGAGTTGAACATTTTCATTACAGTGATTAAAAAAAAAATGTCCTTTTCCTTCCTCTGCTTTTCTTCTGTCCTGAATGCTGCATTTTGAGGTTTTGATTTGTATAATAAGATGAAAATTAAGAAGGTGCGTATGTGAATTATTTGAATTTGTTGATATTTCATCCATCGTCCAGCTTTCTGATTGAATAGGCCAGAAAATATTCGTATTGCACATACAAATACAAGCCATCCTCTCAGTCGATCTTCTTATTATATGCACTATTTATAACCACACAACCAGGTTTCAACTCTGATATTATTTCCAAAAGAGATGCAGAACACAGCAGGATAATACTTGCTATTGCTCTTATTGGCATTGAACTTATCTTCATATATAATCTCCCCTCAAAAATAAATTCTATGAATCTATCCATATCTATCCATTCTGTTCTAAAACAACAATAATGACAATAATAATTGTGAGAACTTTCAGAAAGACAAAGTTATTGGTTATAATTGGTGAATCTAGCACAGAGGAACGAACTCAAAAAACCTCTTTGTAGCTGTGAATCAGTCCATGACTCCTACAAATATTAAAAAAGGAACATTTTTATAATTTAATTCACTGTCTTATTCCTATGCCTCTCATTAGTTAACTGGGAAACATGTGGAAAGACTACCAGAGCCCTTCTTTCTCCACTTTATCAAAAAATACTTAACAGTACAGAATTATCTTTTATTTTTACAGCTAAAGGTTCTTTCCCTCTGAATGTTATTTTGTTTAAATTTGTTTATATGCCCACACTATCTAAAAAAGGTTTTCAATCTCTAGCACAGGTAGAAATAATGTGCGTGATATAGGGTGTCAGACAGGATAATTTCAAAACCAGATATTGGGCATTTTATTGAAAATAAAGAAGAGAAATGAAGGCAAAGAAAACAATAAGTATTTGCCTAAATAATTTTTCTCACTTACCATGATGCATTGTTTTAAATTGGATATTCAGTGATCCTTGTTTCTAAATTTGAATTCCAATCACATCTTATTTTATTAACATATAGTCAAGATATGTTGAATTATTAAGACAGATATAGAGTTAAAAAAGCAATTAGATATGGAACAAGGTGTGTTTTCCTTCTACAAATCAAACTTTAGTTTAGTATAGTTTCTCAGTTTTGTTGCTGAAATATCCCCAACCTTTCTCTTCAGTGAACGTGCATTTACACACCCATTCACATGTGTTCAGAAATCGCAAAATGCAAAGAGAGGTAAAGTGGAATAGGAAAGAACAAAGAGGTTTTATTCTTTGTGTCTTGTAGTAGATAAAATTTTCTTTCCATTGATTAGTTTTGTTTCAGATGTAAACAGGCTTACTTCCAGTTCCTGCTCCTATTCATGCTTACTTGGTAAATTGCGGACAGACAAATAGTCATCTGCTCATCATGTGTTCTGTTTCAAATTCATTCATAGTTGTCCTAATAAGAAATACGGTTGCTAGATACATGACAAATCTTGGCTCAAAGATGTATCACTGTTATAGATTAACATCTCAGAAGGGAAAGGATGACAATAAATTAGGAAGAGTCCTGGAAGAAATGCTTATAGAAAGCCTATTTTACATAGATTTTCAACTACAGTCCTACGGATATGCATCCCATATACAGCTTTCCACTAATATTAACATTGTGTTTTATATTATAAATATATTTACGTTAGTAATGTATTTACAATACAAGTTTTTATAGTATTTATAACCTTACTTTCCAATCCTGAAATATGGTTGGACTACAGTTTGTGTTCAGTAAGAAGCTGAACTCAGAAAGTGGCAGTAGGTTTTGACTGGTTGCTTGTCCCTGTGCTGATCCTATAACTTTACAGTTTTATGCATAAATTCACACAAGGAAGAGAGGTGCTTTCAAAGAACTTCAAGTATAATGATGCAAGTACAACTTGTAGCTTACAAGACCTCAGACGATTTGCTGATTGCCTAACATTGCAACAGTGTGTTTTGCAATGTGCTGAATTTATCCCCACCTTGGTCTTCTACGATTCTTCTGGATTTCACCCAAAAGAATAGCATCTATGTTATTATGCCTTCTTATAATTTGTAGTAGGAAGGAACAAGAAAGCATTACCTATTTTGTTATGCTTTGTGCTTTGGGCAATGTGTTGTGCAGAAGCACTCATTCATGTCTTACATAGCAGTCATGTATGTCTTACATAGCCATTCCACTACCTTGTAGTAGGAAAGATTTTAAGAACAACAAAATATTGCCCCACAATGAACCAAAGCTATCAGAGACTCTAAATGTGGTCTAAATTACACTCTTCCTTAGTTTTTTTTATAAATTAAAGTTTTCAACTCGAAAAATAAGTAAATTTAGAGGTCTGAAGAAGTATCCAGAATATTTGAATAATAGATGACAAGTCCTGTGTACTAATATAAATCATGACTTTGATGCCTTTTTGTTAAAAGGACTGAATGCACTCATGAAAATAAAAGTTAAAAATCAAGAAAGAATAGAAAGGGTGTAGAGCACTGTTGTGTATAGCTGATGAGTAAACATATAACAAGTTTCTAGAAAAAGCTAAGTAGTTTTTTGAGTGTCTCTTGTAAACCCTCTTTTTGTTTTTATGTTTTGACTCATGACAGTTTAGAGAGAGAAAGGGAAGCCATTCAGAAGATTATCAACAGTTAAAATAAATAAAATTACAGTTTCCCTACCATCACCTGAACACAGTATTATTTATATCTCAGTCAGATCCACCCACCCAAGATATGCACTTCCAAAGCAAGTGACCTTTAAGGAAAGCACCTTTAATTTCTAAGTCTAGAGCATAAATTGAAAAAATAAATCCCTAAGGGTAGGAAATGACAGAATAGTCATAGATAATAGCATGACTGCAATAATATTAAAATATGAGTGAATTACTATCTTTGATATACAATAAATTTTAATAGATAAATACCAGTTTGCTCACCCAGCCCTACTTAATATATTTATAAAATTGCTGCAAAAGACACTCTTTTACACTTTCTTACACAGGTCAAACCAACTTTCAGTTGTGAAAATGTCATGACAATCAGTGTATATGAAGATGTGGCCTTTTAGTTGTTTCAATGAGTATATATTTCTTTTAAATTTAAACACAGGGCACACTATTGACATCTTTACACAGTTGCAGAGATGCCTACTATTAGGATCACTACACTTTGCAACTGAGACGATCTAGGGTTTACCTGTGACCAAGAGAGGTACAATTCCCTCCTCTCTCCTAACCCACATCTTCCTCATTGTATGTGCCTGATTCCTCGTTTGGCTTTATCTTTCTTCCACTCTTCCTTGAGATTATTAAATTCAGCCCCTAGCACACAGTCTTAAAAAAAACCCTGTTCACATTTCCTAACTTTCTTTTTCTTCAGGTTAAGGTGCTGAATCGTTTGAAAGCAAGATCTATCAGCTGCCAGTGCTGAGCTGGAGAGAAGTTGGAGCAAAGCCAGGACCTCTCCCATGGGGCTAGAATGAGGTCTTCTCATTTCAGCAGTGGTGAAACATTGGACTAGGTAAAGCCATAGATGTGTAACCTTCTAGTGAGAAAATAAAAAGCATGTTTGGAACTGAAGGATAGTATATAAATACTATCATTTTATAGCACAGTGGGGAAAGTCAATGCACGGTAAGAAAATCCTTCCTACAGTGGCACAAGAAGAATCATTTACTGTGAGGAAGAGAACAGAGTTTTCCAGATTTTGAGTCTTTTGATTTAATTGGACTATTATATTTTATTATGATCAGCCTTATGCCAGCTGGGAGATGAATATACTTCTCCATTGACCTGTTTAAAACTCTGTATGGAAATTAACTTTACTTAAAAATAGATTCCATGCTACATTTGCAAGGGAACAATCATGGTTAAGAAATTATATTCATCATCTATATGTAATTACAAAGTCTAGCCTATTTGGACACATAAGAATTTCCACCAAAGTTTGTTATGTCACTTTTAATATTTAATCTTCATATTAAGACAAGATTAGCATAATTACTCTCATGAGACTAAATAGCGTCCTTGATGTTATACATCAACTCTTGTATTTTTTCCAAACATAAGTCTATCTGGATTTAAGAACTGATATTCAAATGTACAAATGATGACAACATTATCGTAATTTATTTCACAGCTCTAGTTCAGAATGAAATATCACCATCAAGGTGAAATAAAACAACAAATCTAACAATTTCAAAATTCACTTCACATTGGAAGAGTTGGTCACTTAAATAGTTATTGTACCATTAACTACGCCATTCTAGGTTTTGTCTATTTTTGTCTACTCTTTCACTCTTTGATTTCAAGCCCGGCCCTTGTCCTGACACTGATATATTTTATTCAGAGTAATTTTTCTTCTGCTTTTTTTGCATACATATAATCAAAAAAACCAGCATTTTCAAGCTTATTTTCTTGCCCCAGAAAATCAACTGGAATCTTATCATTGACTTAGACTGGGGCAATGTCAGACTACAGTGACTTCACAGGGAAATAGAAGAGAACTCTATTAACCCCTAGTCTAAGCTGTGTAACAAGAATGTGCCAAAAAAACCCCACATTCATAGATGCACACTTCAAGGTGCAGTGCATCAAGAATCAAGACCATAAGAATAACTTTTATTTCAGATTTCAGCAGTCTCTCAGGGATACATGTACATTTCTGTTTCTGCTAAAGCAGTTGTGATACTGACACACAGCTCTTAAATTATTTGCCACAGTAATCCATTATGTTAATAATATAACTGTGTGTTCCAATAGCATTGAGGAGTCCTCAGGATAGGCAGCCTTCAAGAGCTTTCAGTTTAAAATAGACCAGAATAGGAAGCAGAAACAAAAATATAAACTCAAGAAAATGGTCTGTGATAATTCAGAAAACCGGCAGTAGGAATGGGACTTAGATTAGGAAGAACTTGTTCCCAGTCTAATTCATACCTTCCTGCGGGGACTACACTGTCGTGTTACGTTTTATTCTTGTCCAGGGAAGACCTCCTTTCACCAGATTGCTCCATAGCATACAACATAGAACAGGAGACAACTGACGAGCGTGATAGGTGCTTGGGGAATGGATTACAATGATTGGTACCTTTCCACCTTGGTAGGCCTAAGGGGAATTTGAATAATCACTTGCAGACTTTGCTTCATCTTACTGAATATTAAGCAAAGATCAACTCTGTGTCAAATTGCCTTCTCCATACAGGGAGGTGCCTTAGGCTTAAAGTCAACTACACATATACAGGGCACTTGCAACTGTAGATCCTGCCAAGAGAGGCAAACTCTGCCGAAGCAGCCCTTCCTCATTCCCACATCGCGTGACAAGGCACAAGGAGACTTAATCTTTTCCTGTTTTCTCCACAGAACTTTGATGCTACTATTTTATTACCATGGGAAAGAACAATTTCTTGTGTATCAGGACTATTTTTTTATCATGACACTCACAGTCAGAGATAGAATAGGGTATTCCATCTAAAACTCACTCCATTTCACAATTAATGAGCATGCTTTTCTAGATTTCTTTTAAATTCCTTCACCATGTTATCATGTTCCAATATAAAGTGTACTAAAGCCCTTTAAAAAGGGCAATTTACCAATAAGTCTGCAGAACACACCTGACAAAATTCCGCATAAGGTAGCAAATACAGCTCTTTTTTTTTACCAGCACTAAAGCAGGTAGGCTAACAAAGCAGAATTGCTCTTACAGACCCTGGGAACAAAAAAAAAAAAAAAAAAAGAGATGGAAACAAGGAAGGAGCGGGGGAAGAAAAGAAAAAAGGCAATTAAGCTAATGCAAGTTGAGTATCACAAGGTTATAGATATTTCAAGAGCTGAGCAATTTACCGTCTGGAAAGGGAGAAGAGCTCTTGCATAAAATGTCCCCCAGTTCAGATTTATTATGCTTTTACTTGCATTATATGTGATACAATTAGCAGGAGGTGCCAATAAGACATTCTCTCAAGGACATGGTCATTCCATACCATCTGTTATTAATTGCATTGTCCTTTCCACAGCTAGCTAGAGGGGAAAAAGTTCTCTGAGAACCACCTGCAAATTCTGACAGTATGATGTCTGGAATTTAAAAATATCTAATCAGAGTATGCGGGTGGATGAAGAGTACCAGGGAAAAGCTAGTTCTCAAAAATCCAAGAAAAAAAGCATAAATATAAGGCCCTAACGTAATGTAGATTTAGGTAGTATTGATTTTTTTTTAATTTCAACTACAGTGATAGCTTCGTTGTGAAAATATATTGCACAAGTGAAAAAGGAACAATTACATTTGGCCACTGGAAATATAGCTGCACTGTTTATAGTTTGTTGAAGATGTGGATGTTTTAATGGATTTTCATTTGCATGTCCCCTATGCTGGTCATAAAACCAAGAATTGAAGATAATAAAGATTGACTACTCTTTTTATTTCTTTTTTTTTTGAGAGAGAGAAGAGGAAAGAAAAGGAAAGAGAAATGTAAATGAGACTCTGCCTCAACAACATCATTTTATTAGGCAGTTACTGAAAACACGTAGTAGAGTTGTGTCAACATTATGTATTTTGTACCATTCTGGTTACTTAGGTCTAGATACTGTTAAGTGCCTGGTTATCTTAAAAAGGAATGTAGACTAAGCTCTGTACCGGGAAAAAAAAATAAAAATCTCTTCCCATAAGTTGTAGTGTAATACTGGCTGGCAATTAAGCACCCCACAGTGCTTACACACTCACTCTGGTGGGAAAGGGAATAGAATCAGAAGGGTAAAAGCTATAAAACTTGAGGGCTGAGATACAAGCATTTTAATAGGTAAAGAAAGTGGTGGGCATACAAGCAAAGCAAAACATGGAATTCATTCACTACCTCCCATTGGCAGGCACGTGTTCAACCAGCCCCAGGAAAGTAGGACTTCATCATGTGTAGTGGTTACTTGGGAAGATAAATGCTGTCTTGTCAAATGTCCTTCTCTGCCTTCTTCCTCCCCTAACTATTATTGCTCAGCATGGTGCCAGATGGTATGGAATATTCCTTTGGTCAGTTGGGATCAACTGTCCTGGCTGTGTCCCCTCTCAGCTCCTTGTAGACCCTCATGCTACTCTCTGGTGGTGTAATGTGAGAATCAGAAAAGGCCTTTACGTTGTGCAAGCACTGCTCAGCAGTTTTGAATTCACCGTTTTATTATCAAAAATGTTTTCAGCACAAATCCAAAACATAGCCCCATACAAGCTACCGTGAATATATCATCTCAGCCAAAACCAGTACCCTATATTCCTGTAAAGACCCATTAAACAGATTCATACTGTGAAATTTTCATTTTTATGTTAGGCTAGGTTACGGCTTAAACCTATGAACAAGTCGTGCACTAGAAGAAGGAAATCAATCTATTACTATCTTTCTTAGATATATGAATCAGATTAAAAATTAATGATGTCATACTGATGTTGCTGAAGCAGGGCCCAAGAATCTTAACTCTAGAGCAGAGTTAAAGCTCATGCCACGCAAATGTATATTCTAACCAATAGAGAAGTAGTGAAGCACTGAAGCCAAGAAAATCAGGTAAATCAGGAGGCACATGGTGAAATCTCCCTCAAGATACTACTGTGTGGTACATTTCCCAGGAAAAAACATATAAGATCGCGGATTCCTCAGTTTCAGTATAGTAATTTAACTGTAAAATATATGATACCAAAGATGAAAACATTTCAGATAGAATCAGTGAAATGTGGATTACGAAGTAAATATTTTCAGGATTATGATTCTTTTCTTAAAAAAGAATTGTACTCATCTATTGAATGCTTAAATTAACTATATTGTATTTCAATACATACATTAAATTAAAGGACTGTTATTGAAATTATAACCAAAGCCATACAAATCTGTAAGATTCCTCTACCATTTCTTTTCTTTGTAAACAGTTTGCTTTTCCTTCTGGCAAGGATTTGATATGTCATAGAAAATCATGAGTAAAATTTCATGTCATATTTGTATTTTCTGTTAAACAAAGGAATATTCCTGTTGTTACAAGTTAAAAAAGCAACAATTCTTCCAAATAAGGCAGAAAAGTCTTTCAGTCCCTCTTAGGGCAACCACCTCTTCCACTTCAGAGATATTCCCAGTCTGTCTTTCTCCATATTCAGCAGGAAGGCTTTTATAATTAAGCAGATTCCCATTTTTGTTATATATTCCATCTGGCAGGGATGGCTGCCCTTTGCATCTTTATAAACACCATCCTAAATTAGACATTCTGAAATTTTTACGGAAAGCATAATCTGCACTAGAGGTGAAAATCAGTTTCTCTGTAGCTGGCTTAAACTTAGTTACTGTTAGGACTGAATTCTAATCTTCTGTCACTTAAGCAACTGCAACACTAAAAATCTATAGAATAGGATGGACACCTGAAGAGTGAGAAAACTGGCACTGCATATAGAGCTCTGATTATGAAGATAGTTTGATAGTTACCTCATGACCCCAGTAATGATAAGAAGCTCATATGAAACTGAAGCCATGATCTCACTACCCCATGTAGAAACCAAAGGAGAAGCAGAACATTTGCCCCACAAAGAGTTTACTGATTCTATCAAAACCTACCTTATTTCCCCTCATGCATGTGGACAACTATGTCAAAAAGTCTAATGAACTGGTAGTAGTCAAAAGCAGAGCAGAACATATTGTGCTCAGCAGTTACAGTTGCAAATTGAGTTATATTTTCTTCCTTTTGAAAAACTCAAATTATATTTTGTTTTCCAAAGCAGAGAATGATGGAATAAATCATAGAATCATAGAATGACAAAATCATAGAACAAGAGAATTGTTTGTGTTGAAAAGGAACTTTACAGATCTGCAAAACACCAGGTCTGCTAATGATGGACAGAATGTACCTTTCTTAAAAATGGGAAAAGGATCTTTGCACCAGAGTTATCATGGCTCATCGAAAATACTTTTAACTAGATTTGAAGAAGGAAAGACCTGACAGTCTCACTTCAGTGCCAGGTAAAATTATGGAGAAGGCTGTCCTGAGAGTTACTGAAAAATACTTGAGAGACAATGCAGCCACTGGTCACAGCCAGCATATGTTCATGATGAGAAAGCCCTGTTTAACTTAATTTCCATTTATGACAAGGTCATACATTTAGTTGACCAAGGGAAGGAAGTAGATGGAGTGTGTTTGGGATTTTAGCAAAGATTTTGCTACTGTCTCTCACAATATCCTTCTGGACAAAATCTCCAGCACAGAGCTAGGTAAGTACATAAAATGTTGGGTGAGCAATTGGCTGATGGGTAAGGCTCAAGAAAGTTATAGTAAATGGGGCTACATCAGTCTGGCAGCTAGACACCAGTGGGGTTCACCAGGGACCAATTTCAGGACTAATGCTCTTTAATACCTTTTATAAATGATCTGACCTCAGCAGTCGAATTTACAGGTCCTATCCTCAACATAGTATTGCTGATGTTTTATTTTCAATGTTTGTATTGAAATATATATTTTACTTATGTTCAACTATGTAAACAGAGAGTTTAACTGAATTTTCAAGCCCTTTGGTTATGAATAGAACTTCTGAATGATAAATTAACCATTACTGTAAGGATTGTTATGAATACGTCTATAAAAACAAACACTGCTCTTGATTAATAGATTAAACGAGGCTAAATTAACTTTTTCTTAATTGCTTTTTTTCATATCAATCTTATTAAAAATACCTCTGAATTTAATTAACATTTAAGACAGAAATTGTGTTTGATAATTGACATTTTTTTTACTAATTGGTTACATATTAAACATTCATTGTCCAAGAACACTGTTCAGAACCAAAGAAAAATAATTCTACTGAAGAGAATATTCACCATTTCATTGGGGAGATTTTTCTTTTGAAGTTAATAAAGATTTTTCTTAAATCACCTGTAAGATAGGATTATTAAGATCAATCGGTCTGATCCTCTTACTTCTTGTATGTAACTGCCACACGTTCTACTTCACTGAAAAGAACTAGAGAAGCCAATAGCAAAATTCTGTTCTTAAGAAAGAGGTCTGTCTTTGTTTAAACAACAGTAATTGCCAGCCATAAACTCCAGTATTGTTAATTGCTTAATAACAGAATTTACTTGTACAAATTAAAACATTAACTTACTTTTCAAATGAGCAAAATTTTATGATCAACACCTATAAAGACTTTTTAAGTTGTGATATCATTTTAAGAATTGTTTACAAAATTCTGATTTCTTTAGGTCATCCTGTTCATGAGTAAATATCTTGTGGAAGAATATGTACAGAGAAACCTGTAAATGTCATCTCAGAGCTACAACATCTGGGATTTCCCTCTGGCTTTCACAATATACTGCTGTCAGAAGCATCTTGAAACTGCCAAAATAAACCTTGAAAAGCAGACTAGTTTGCACCAAACTACCTTATTTTTATTTTACCTCATATTCCCTTGCTCTTACACTCTCTGGTTTTACATATGGCTCCTCAGGACAAAATCAGAACACAGGCCACAAGCACAGGAATTGTTTGGCTAGCTGTATTCATATACCAGCCACAAGATGCTCTTAGGTGAAAGAGTGGTTCGTTTATGCCTAAAAAGCAGCCAGCTGTCATTGTACAAGAAACACTTGTACAATCACACAGCCACAGCACTAAAAGGACAATTACCAAACCAAAAAAAAAGACCTAAAAACTCTCCACTGCCAAACATATCCTTAAAAATATTTTTCCCTGAAGAAATAAAACATACTAAATTTTGTCAGTCATTAGGGTAATATGGGGAAAAGGACCCAGAAAGTCTAAGCTATACCCGTATTACATTCCAGAAACCAATTTTTATCTTTGAAGATGCTACTTATAAACACTTTTCATGCCTATTCAGTACACTGACCTCTTTTGCTTTCTCAGTAAGCACAGGAGAATTGAACCAGTTTTTAACAAGAACAAGCAGAGACAGAAAAGCAGAGGAATTGTGGATTCTTTGTGTTATAAATATTTTCTGTTAAGTCTGAATTTGTAGTGCACCTTGCTGGCTGAGTAGCTTTACTTGTTGTGTCTGCACTGTTCTTTCCCATCTTCAAGCACAGATTTTTTTGCAATACACTTGCTTTTGCCCTGGGGTATACTTCACAGTCAGTCTACTATCCCTCATTGCCCCAGATACGTATGTTCTGTTCTTTCCTTTGTTGTTCGCCTCAAGAGCACCCTGAAAATGGAAAACACTGTGTGACTCATGCAGACCTCATATACCTCCTAAAATACAAGCTATTCTAGTGCATCGCCACCCTTCCACCTCCAGTTCATTGGGAAGATAATAGTTCTTAAATGAAACGTTGGTGAGTGCAGATGATTTGTTCTCTCTCCTGCAGTTACTGTTTCAGCATCCGTCTAAATAGATGCAAAATTTGACTGCTTCATTGTCATTTGCCACCACTAAACATAGATTTTTGCATAAAGCATCATTTTGTACAATATGTCATTATAAAATATTTCAGTCATGATGACCCTTGAATGTTCCTTATTCAAAAATTAATGAAATATTAGCATGAGGTGTGTCTAATGATCTCTGTATAAACGCTCTGAATGTTTTCTCCTACAAAGGCTCAGGCATGTATAGACTAATTTTTGAAACTCACACTTCAGACTAAGGTCCTTGACAGTATTGATTTGCTAAACAAAGTACGATGTGCTGATCTGAAATAGATACAAATTATCACCTTTCTTCTACGTCAGTCAAGGTTTGATAAATGTGTTCCAGCAGCTATTGCTGGTACAGCAGGGGAATACTTTTCGTTGCAAAACCAAAACTCATCTATAAACCATGGTTCTGCTTCATCTATTGAGCTTTGAGTTAAGCTATAAGGATTGTCTTGTCCGAAAATACTGAGAAAATACTACTTTCATTCTCTTGAATGAAAGAAGCTTGGGGAGTACACACTGGATTTGTAGTTGTCCACCCTATATGAATTCTGTTATTGTAAAGAAAATGAAGTTGCAATATTAAAATTTACTCCAAACTCCCTTCCCCAAAGATCCTCAAAGAAAAGCAGAACTAGTTCTATGGAGCCATTTGGACTATTCAACTGCCTGTCATCACAGTATCACAGTATCACAAGGTTGGAAAAGACCTCTGAGATCATCTAGTCCAACCTATGACCCAATACTAGCACCCACTCGTCATTTAAACCATGGCACTAAGCGCCTCATCCAATCTGGTTTTAAACACCTCCAGGGACAATGACTCCACCACCTCAGTGTCAATCATCAGTCACAGAAAGTATTCTAAGTTTGTACCAAAAACTGAGCTCTGAAAATTGAGACTGTTTGTGCAATTATGAGAGATTTTTACTATAAGATCAAGGTAAAATGTATCTTTTTAATTTGAATTTTATACTATTCTGAAAGAACAGAAAACATCACCACTTATTGGGTTTAACTGTCTGTTATCATAAGGGTCCCCCTTTGGGACCACTCTTGGAGTTGGTTTGTTTGTCCTTCCCTCTTTTCGGTGTGGTTGGATCCCACTCTCAGACAGGTTTGTCTTCCCATCTGGGATAGTTTGACTCATTCTGAAATCTGTCTAATTCATTCCATCCCAATATTATATATGCATACAGTTAATCTATCATAAATATAACTGCTGATATATAGTTAATAAGATTCTTTCACTAATGATAAGTTTATGATAACCTGTGATGATATCTAAGTACTTCATTGTTGCTGTTATTAGATGTTGCTGTAATAGTGATTGTTTCTATTTAATTGATTACTTCTATTATTGATCATTAATAGCGATTTTTAATAACCCAATTTATACATATTTATATTCACTTTGTCAATCATTGGTATACTTGCTAGTGCTGATTTTGTGGTAATATATCCCTTTGTGACAATTCTTTTTTTGTATTTGTAGTAATCTGTAATAAAGTAGACAAATCTATGGTATAAAAGCATCCATGTTCTTGCACATTACAGTCTCCTACAAACCCACCATCCTTATTTCTACACATCCATGGACTTTATGACTTTTAGGTCATGCCAAAATGTTGGGAGAAACTCACTCCAGATGAGTGGGAATGCCATGACCTGAGTAAGTGCTGGTTCTGAGACTGTCACCTCACTCAAAGGTCTCCTCTTTCCAGCAGCTTAGCCCTTCACAGTTACAGCAGAGATGTATGTTTGCACAAAAATTGTATGAACAGTGTCTACTATCAGTTAAATGATACTAAATTAATCACTGGCCCAAAATAAAATCCAGCTCTCTGAAAAGAAACAAGAAAAAAACTCAGTCTCATGCAGAATCTGCGTTTACCAAGTACCTCTAAAATAGATGAACATCAACATAATTTTTTTTTTTCCATTTGCTAACAGTGCTGGACAGGAAACTAGAACATTACATGGAAAAAGCTTCATACTATCATTCTCTGTTGCTAATTAATGTTTTTAGAAAAAAAATCTTTAAATACTCTTCCACATATATACTTAAACTTGGCTATTCTTTAGCCGCACTGATATACTTCTTTATTTCATTTCAGCCTTTTTATTTCTTTTCTTGAATGAAATTTTCAGAGCCCACCCAGTAGTATCATGGTTGTCTGAGATTTTTTCCATCAGATTTTGGACAAATGGTCTCAGGGTTCAAGGAAGATGCTTCTCTTCCCTGACTGAAAGCTGTGGATCTTTTCTTATCATGCCTTTATCAATTATTAATCACAGAATCATAGAATATGTCAAGTTGTAAGACGAGGACCCGTAAAGGTATGGAAACATTGTCTCCAGAGAAAAGAAACTCAGACCAGACAGAAGACCCACTTGAATATCTCTCATGTTTTGTCACCATTAAATTGAATAAGATGCCCATAAAGGAAATGGTTGAGAATCTCTTTTGCAAATCTTGTATTAAAAGGCAAAGAATGAGCATTTAGTGATTTAGTGTCATAATATGGGATAATCTATGTGTAAGAATAGCTTAAAATTTAGTTTTATTGAAGTTCTGAACTTCAAGACAACTTTAACGCTGGGTGAAGAAGAACAACTAAATACATCTGTTTACTGTCTTTATGAATTAATCAGGAAATTTTCTTTTAACTACAGATTATGAAAAAGGAGGCCAGGAGGCCTAGGTTTTTATATAAATTATTGACTGCTGGAGTATCTCTTCACTTCTCTTAGGATCATATTTCTATATAAAACTATGAATATTTGTGAAATATTATGTTAACTATAATAACAAAACTATAGACTAATGCCTTTATGTATTTCATGCAACAAACACATGTGCAGCTTCTTGTCAGCAAAAAAGCACGTTAACTAATAACCATGAAAAGAAAGTGAAAGACAGTGGAATGTTTGTGCTGTCCCTCCAGAGGAAGTTTTATGAAATATTGCCCTTAAAGATTGGAAGATATTATTCTATCCTATCAGGGAAAATATACAACAAATTTCTGTTGCATTCAGCTGAATCTCTACCAACAACATGTAGTCAGTTTGCTAATAGAGTAACAATCTTGCTAACAGAGTGTTCTAAAAATGTTTTTTTCAGCCATGGTGGTCTAGAACTTCCTTCCAAACACAAGCCTGGTAATTTTTCTGTAATTTAACCCTATTTTCACTTTCCTAGGAAATATGAGAGCAATCTTTTAATATAAATAATATTCAGTGTTAAACCTAAGGTTTTAATTTTATAAAAAAAATATTAAATATTTTGTGCTTTGTTTGTTTTGGAAAATTATACCAAAAAACTACATTTAAAGTAAGATAAATTTATGATTGTCCTGGGTTCATTTTATTTATTATTAATCTATCTTCTTTTTTTCAGTGATACAGAATATTTATGGAAGTTATTTATATCGCGTGTTATTTTGTGTCTCCTTTGAACATGATGTAAGAAGAATAAAAAAAAAAATAAGTTTCTTGGGTCAGTGAGAGTTGAATTAATCCTCTATCATTGAAACAATCTTCCTGACATACAAAGAAACAACGCATTTGTTTAGGGACATTTCACGTTCTGGCTGGGCCAAAAATAGACAAATTGACTAACTAAAGTAAAGCACTACAGTATAAATAGAAAATGACATTATTGAGATTTTAATTGCCTCTTCTGGACCTTGACAATAATATTAATTAATGAAGTTTTAAATAAGTCTTAACTTTACACTCCATTGACCCTTGATCTAGAACATTCCTATAAATTTCTACAATTTCTTCTCCTTTTTTTCCTTTTTCAATTTTTGGTACTAATGATCACCTCAATTTACATTCAAACCAACTTGTTCTAATATTTTTAAAAAAATTTAATGAATCACTGTGTCAAATAACTTACTGAAAAATGAAAATATGTAACTGTAACTTTCCTTCTGCCTCTCATAATAAGCGTTTGACTTGCAATGCTTCTTTTTTGCAGCAAGCAATATTCATACATGTAATTCAGTGCTGGTCGGAGTGTACCTACAGTAACAAGCTAAAATGCATGCTAGCTTTTTGGGAAGTTGGACACACTTACAGAAAATGAAAAGTTTAAAAAATCTGTATAGTACAGGTACTAAATTTTTATACAGCACATTCCACCACTGCATGCCAAAACTCATTTTTAGAAGGTTTTACACAATTAATATTTTTTTCCCTAAGATAATGTATAACATTAGTAATCAGATCAGTAGAATCAAAGGTATCATAATAACACTCAGATAAATGCTCCCCACATTATTCCACACCCTCAGAGATAAATTCAGAAAACTCCATTCAGTTTCTAAACTTCTCAGCAATATTCTACACCTTTATAATTTGAAAAAAGAAAGCCATTCAAGAGCTAACAGGGCTGATTGATAGGATTTAAAACGAGATCTGAAGGGGGAAAGGGGCATTTGCAGGCTATTCAGTGACAAGACATGGGAAGTCACACTAAAGTCTGAGAAACTGCATCCTAGTGAGTTTACCAGACTGCTCCCTGAGTTGATAAGTACAATGAACCACACTTAAATTGTCTCTATACAAATGCATACAGCACAAGGCACAAGAAAGAGCAGGTTGGCCCTGTCCCAACGTTATGACACAAACTAAACCTGGTGGGATGAGTCCTGTGATTGGTTTGCCATGACAGATTGTTACAGGTTCTTCAGGAGGGATGGGCAGGGCAGGTGAAGTGAGCAGGTCACATTGAATGTAGTGGAAGAGCTGGAATGCAGTTTGTGATGGTATAGTTGAAAGCTTCTGGGTGAGGGTTAAGGGACAGACAGATAAAATGTATGTCTTCGTGGGAGTCTGCTATAGGTCACCAACACTGATGAGGAACTAAGGGACACCTCGATGTCAACTGCCCATGTCCTCAAAGAGGACTTCAATTTGCCTTTTATCAACTGGGAGTACCACATAGCTGGGACAAACAGGTCCAGCAGGTTCTTAAACTCTCTGGAAGATAATTTCATGATATAGATGCTGTGAGAACCATCCAGGAAAGGTGCCTTCCTCAATTTGTTTTTTGTTAACAGAGGATCTTGTGGGTAGTTTGTGGCTGCCTTGGCTACAGTAACCATGAAATAGCCAAGTTTAAAATCTATAGTAACAGGAGGAAAACCAGTAGCAAGACCATAACTCTAGATATGGGGAAAGCATACTTCAGGTTACTCGGGGAACTGCTTAATAAGGTGCCCTGTAAAAAAGCTTTTGAAAGTGCTGGGGTCCATTGATGATGACCACTTTTTAAGTACTGTTTCTTAAGAGGTAAATGCCATAACGCTGAAATGCCATAAGCCTAGCAGGTGAGGCAGAAGGCCAGCCTGGCTGAGCAGGGATTTTCTACTGAAACTAAGGTATAAAAAGAAGGTGTACAGCCAGTGGGAACAAGGAGAGGTGACATGGGAGGGCCACAGAGATGCTGTTCACCACTCTAGAGCAGAAATTTGTGTGGTCAAAGCTCAATTAGAATTGAAACTGGACAACACTGTGAAGGACAATGAAAAGAGCTTCTAAAAGTAGGTTAATACCAAAAGGTAGGCCAGAAATTACCTGATGAGCAGGTAAAATCCCCCACAAACAGGGATATAGACAAAGCAGAGGTTTTTAATGTTTTTTTCCCCTCGGTCTTCAAAACTGATAACGGGCTCGGGCCCCCAGAAATCCCTGGGCTAGAGCACCATGACTATGCAAATGATAAACTGATAAATAAATTGATTTGCTTTAGACAAGCAGAATTTTGAATCTTAAAAAAAACACGTAGCCTTTCATATCCCAATGAAACTTTTTTCCTTTCTAGAAAAAAAATTATTAAATTGATTGATCTGTGAACTGACATTCTATCATGAATTAAGAAACAACCGCTTCCTTTCTAACTAAAAAAATGCATCAACAGATTACCTGGGGTGCATGGGAGAGGGAGGAAGCATTATTTCCTAATGGAAATTGATTATTTTTGTGAATTAAAGAGCCTAACACAAAAATATCTAAGATCTGCAAAATGGATGCATTTTTCTGCTGGTAGAAAAGATTATTCTCCCATCAAAACAAATAATTACAATAACGACACCAGCTTTTCAGAGTTATGAGTTATTTCAGCTCAGATGGCCCCTAAGAATACATATTAAAAAGAATGCACCTATGCCATCTTCCTGCCACTTACTTGGGAACGCTCAACACCCTTCATCCTTCATTCTGGTGGTGCAATTTATCTACTCTGGCCAGAAACACCTACAAAAACAAGAAGGAAACTATTCTTCCTCTTACATCATAAGTCCAGAGCACATTGTCTGGCTTCCCTCTTTAAAGAGGACCTTTGAACTTTTTTTTTTTTTCAGCAAAATGTTTTCATCTTTATAAAGTTTTATATTCATTATATTTACAAGGTTGAAACAAAGTGGAAAGGGGTTTACTGCAGAGAATAATTTAATGAAGGACAATATCTGCATTCTTTACCTGGATGTTTATTTTGTTTTCCCAGTATTCAGTATAACTTAGAAAAATAACATAAAGTCACTGAAATAATTACGGCAGTCTTGGCTTGTGAGCTGTATCAGATAAGCCTGTTGATTAATTAATACTTCAGAGTCTTGCTGATTAAGATCTACTTACACAGAATTAAAATTAATTTGTTGACTCTTCGGGTACCTTTGCTATACTCTTTAAATTTTCCTTCCTGAACCCCTTATACATTCCTCTGCTCCAAAACACATTATCCTGTAGCAAATAAATAAGCTGTACTTCTTATGGCTTTTGTAAGAATTTGAGAAAATCAGGCATAAAAACCTTCTTAACTGTCTTGAGGTTGACAATGTATTTTAATTCCAAGTTTTTCATATTAATATAAAAAATAACACAAGTAGTTTTTAAAGCTTTTTAACTCAGTTTCAATCTGTCAGATTATTTGTCTAAAATATGTCTGAAGCATACACAACAGTAACTGTAAAAGCTAAACTGATTCAGTATAAATTAAAAATTATGCACTTTTCTTGTTATTATATATTTGATTTTCAGAAACTAAAGAATTTACTGTAGAAATTCTAACAAATACATAAATTCAATGTCTTACATAAATTATATATAAAAACCTCCGTTAAAAAAACTTGACCAAATGAGTTCCACTTGCTCTATCAGAGAACATGAGATTTGTATAACGAGGAAAATGTAACCAAAACTCTCTGGCACATACTCAAATGTTAACTCTGAATGCCACACTGAAACTCACTGGATAAGATGCAAATCATCATCTCTTTCAAAAAATACAAACTTACAGCATCACAACTATTTAATGAATTTTTGAAGTGACATGTTTCTGTGAACAAAAGCATTGATCCTTCATAGCGAGACCTAATAGCTTTTAAAAAAAAATTAATCACACTAACATCATGCTAAAATCTCAGGAGTTCAAAGTCACAGTTCTATTTGGGCTTAATGCAATAATGCAATTCTGTATAAGTATTCTCTCTTTTTTTTTTTCTGAACTGTCAGCATTGTTATTGATGCCACTTTATCCATTTAAAATATTTTTTTTTCTACACTTTGTCATTACACAGATATTTTGCCAATCACTGAATTTGCTGAATGTGTCTGGTCTAATTTGCTGATAAACTGCTCGAGGTACCCCTTGTGAAGAACATCTATTGATCTCACAATCTGTAAAAGTCTTTAGCTAGCTTATGGAAAATCAGGCACAGAGGTTTAATATCTAAGGCTCTGTTTTAAAGGAAAAATTCATCTAGTACAAACTGGATTAAAATGGACTCACACAAGTATGTGGGCAAATATTGCCGCATTTCCATAGTTAACCTGTGTTTGTTTCATTCCTCTGGGCAGAGGAATCAGTCATCATCCCCTGCTTCTTATGAGCTTTGAGACAAATAATAAAATGATGGGTGAAAATTAAATAGTTAGCACTGACTTCACTGGTCTTGGCAGCAAAAGAGAATGAAATTCTGTGTTTCCACTGTTTTGCAGGTGCCAGATGGAAAAATGCCAACAGCATTTTTTCTAATGATATTTTTATAGATGTGCTCTCCTGTACCCTGCAACAGGATAGGCATGGTCCTTCTCCCATTGCACTCTTTCTCACAGTTTAAACAAAAAAGTCTTCCTTTTTTCATGCTTGGCTTTTTGTTAATTATTTAGATGGTTTTCTTCTTACTTCACTTGTGCTTTTTCATTGCATGTTTTTGAAAATATACTATCCATTTAAACAGCTCTCAGTCTTGCACGTAAACTAGGACTTCGACAAGCCTTAGAAAAGGAAAATCAGATGGCAATGAATTAACTTGCCTGCAAAACTCTAACATTCTAAATGACAGTGGAAGGAAGAACATCGCCCTCTAATGCACCCTTTAAAAAGTGCAAAGCTAAGTGGAACAAATATCTTTTTTTTGTTGTTGCTATATCCTACCATTTATAGATACACACCGTTTATTTATCACATTTTTAATAGTTCAATTGGTTTACAGATTAGCTAAGTTTAAACAATGAACTTCTTATTTTAAAAATAAGGTAGCGTTAATCCCATTTATTGTATTAATCATTTTCTTTCGTTTCGCATTAGTATAGGTATAACAACATGCGTATTTTAATTAATGAGACTTTTTCTTCATAAAGTGACTTTTAGAGAATTCAAGTATTTGTTTCACTCATTAAGTGCGTGATGCTGACTTCCAATGCTAAAGGTAAATTAAACTCAATATTTTCTAGAGGAACTTTGACTATTTTCATTTTTGTTAATATTTAAATCCTTTTTATTTAACTTTCATGAGGTTCTCTTTTGGAAAGAATAATGACAAAAATTAATGTATTTTTATTTTGTCTCGAAAACATAGGAATATTGAAAGTTTGATCATAACATCATTTGTATTTCTTCATGATACTAAGACAAGATGGGGCATAAATCTTTCTGATTTAGATTTCTTAGTCAAACTACGCACTTACTTATGCAGAGTAAGACTAATACTAAGCATTAGACTAGAATCTTGATGCTTTCTTTGCGATACACAAAGACATTGTTGTGGAAAGTACACTTGCTGAGAGCAACTCTTTTCCAAGAGGTATTTCTCCTGAGAATACTTAAATAGAAAGTAATGGCCGCCGAGGTTTGAATCAATCCAGCAGTATCCTTGAGATGTTGATTTACAAGTCTCTATTTTCAACAGGTCTGAGTGTAATACACAGAAGCTGTGTATTATATATAAACTTAAAATTTACTTCAGCCTCTACCCATTTCAATATTTCAACTTCTTACAAAATAAAAATAACTAAATATTGAATCAGTTCATTTCAGCTTGGGTTTACATTACTTTGTTACGAATTCTGTAATCAGATCTCAAGGAATGTGATGAGACAACTTGTGTCTTGTATTGCTTTTCACAAGTCCTCCTACTTGGGTGGGCTATGTCTCTCATGGAGACATACTAACATAAGAGAGACTAGGTATGGATAGTCTTGGAATAAGTTGGAACTACTAAGGTAATTTATGACATATTTTATAATAAAATTACTTTAATCAAGTGAACAGATTGTATGCTAATATTTGTTAATTTATTTACTTTGTCTAAACGTAACAATTCTGATAAGTTTACCAATCAGTTTAACTGAAATTCTGTGCATAGAATTTATTCAGATGCATTTTCATTGAACATGTTTACCATAGAAGTTATTAATTTATTGAACACGTGCCACTAATTTTTAAATTAATAATCTAGAAATGAACATAAAGGAACAAGGGAACTAAGAATTCAATAACAAAAGCAACCCCCTTTGAAAAACAACTTCTCTGAGAAAGTATTTTAAGGAAAGGATGTGTTCTTCAAGATAGCAGTATTTCAACACTTAAAACTACAAACCAAAAAATTTTTATCTCAATTTGAGTAACAACATTCAGTTTAAAATTTGAATATGCATTTTTAATATCAATGCTTTTCTGACTAATTAGTTGTTCGTATTTCAGGTTTACCTTTGAGTATAGGCTTATTAGCCTTGATTGACCTGTCTGTTAAGCTCCTTTTTTTTCAGAAGAAAGCCTTGCTTAACACTCTTTCTAGAAGCATTTCAATTCCAGTTTAAAATACGCAGTCCTTTTGATCTTAACAAATCTTCAAACGTGTAGATAAAATAATAAATATCTACCATAGGGGAAACGAGTGATTCCAAATCCTCATTTGGTATACGGTAATTTTCAAGAAGACCAGAATTAAACTTATTTCATGCAACTGTGCACCAGATGGTGAGAATGGAGGTTGGATGTGTCCAGGACATTGACATTATCAGCATAAAAACAAGCTGGGGACCCAGAGAAAGAGAATGGACAAAAATGGAAGATATTTGTTAGCTACAAAGACTGCTACTAAGTAGTTCTTTCTTTGGATGTACATTACACATACAAAAGAGAGATGACTATTTCTGGTCATACCACTGTACATCTAAAGCTGAAACTTTACGCAGAAGGCTCACAGTGAGGTAACTAATTGTGTTAGGTAAAAATGGACACTAGCAACTATACAATAGATTTAAAAACTTTAGAACCTCTCCTTTGTAGAACTTCTAACAAAAGAGGTGATCAGGAAAATTAGCATTTTTAATAAAATAATTTCAGTTATTCTAATATCAAATAAAATTTGAATATTTGGACTAAATGTCAATCTGTTGAAATTTATGATTGCTACCATGAAGTCTTATTTTAATAACAATTTTAAGTGGTTCTAATGTTCTGAAATAATCAGTATCCCAAATTTGACCTAGATAAAAAAATTAACTTCTATTTAAAATTACATTCAAAATAATGCAAAAATATCAAGATTACTAAAATAAGCAATTTTCATTTATCATATGAAAATGTCATATGTCGATTGCACAGTTTGTCAAAGGCTTTCTTCCTTTTATTTTAAGACAGGGTATTTTTCTTGTAACACTTAAAACTCCTATTGAGCAGAAAAGTCAGGTCCCTTCTGTGAAAGTGTTTGGATAGCGATGAATCAGAAATGGAATGCCATAGTCAATACCAACTCAATTGTCAGGTAAATAGTTAAAAAAAATCATTTTTTCACGTTCAAGCTGAGACAAAACCTGAGTTTGTATTGGTAAGAATGGCTTAACATATTCAAAAACTTAGGCGTGAATTATTGAAATACTGAGTAAAACACAAAGTTAGCAAGAAAAAATTGCATAGAGGTGCACAATTTAGAATATTGAAGTCTTCGTTTATTAATACAGTCATAAAAGTCCGATCTTCCTTTGTTTAATTCGCTTATATTAGGTAAACTAATACCAAGGGAATTCCTGCTGTTGATAAGGTCTTAGTCAAGTTTAGAAATCCTGATTATACTATCACAATATTGTACTGAGCGCAAATAAGTTCACAAGATTACAAACAGAAGCCCCTAATGAACCATATCTAGTCAGCAGAAATAAGTGTAGTCATCAGCTCACCTAAAGCAAGGAATAATCTATATGTACCTGACAGCAGTAGTAAAATTGTTGGGACAATACTGATTGTGCAAAGCAAAAAATTCCCTGTATATGGAAAATGTTTTTTTCCCACAGAGATTACAGATGAAAAAAACATCCCTAATGTAGTGGATTTCTGCTTGATCCTCTTGAAAAACAGAATAAAACACCAAATCTTCAAGCTAGCTTAAACTAACCGGTGATCATGACTAAAGGTGAATGAGGTTTGCCACCATCTGATGAGAGGACTTAACTTGCTCATTGAATTCGCCAAGAAGGTTGTCACTATCCTTGAAGAGTCAGTGTACTACCTTGCTTTTATAATTAAGATTATTTCAAATATTTTCCAGGTATGTACTGTCGTATACAAACCAGACAAGAATGGTGTATCTTTTGAGAGACCACAGTTCCAGTGCACCACAACTACATTAGTGCCACACATAGTGCAAGTGTCACTAATGCACCACTGAAAAAAGCAAAGAATCTTTTAACTCTCCTTAGCTGAAGGCATGATATAAACACTCCTTACACTGAGCTGTAATGTTTAAGACTGTATATATTGAGTTACTGAAGCAGGATGCATATTAATATTTCTGACTAAACACTTTTAACTCAATTTAGTTCATTGTCCAAACAGTTTGCACTGAATATTTTGCAAAATGATGTGTTAAACCCTGAAGTATTAAATGACAAGAATTTGCCTAAGTTTTTCATTTTGTCCTGACTATATTGGTTACTGAGACTGGAGTATCTAATGGCATCATTCTTCTTCCCTGTCTTTTTTGGTTTTTTCTAAGAGACAAGTTAACTGATTTCTTGAGAAAAAATGTATATTTTTCAAAACAGAAAACAAATACATGATTTCTATTGTAATAGAATCATTTTGTTGGATAAAATTACGTCATCAGTTTCAGTATAAATAATTTGAATTTTGAAAAGAATAAAACCCACTGTATCAACTAGAGATTTTCTTCGGTAAGTGTAGAAAATCTATTAACATTGTTTATAATGCAGATACGATATTCCAATATTTTTGTCAATTATATTAATGGCGTAGTACTATGTATACCATATTGATATCTTCAGATGAAGAAACAACAAGAATTGATAGTTTGTCTTATACTTTTGCAGCATCATCTTTCTGTATGCGTCTATGGGAGACTATCACCTTTCATGATCTTTCTTATTTCTTTTGTGTATTTTGCAGCCTGTATGCAAGCTATCATATGCAAGAACAAAAATAAAAGAAAACGAAAAGATGAAGACCACATGTATTGTTAATCTATCTGTAGTTATCTTGCTGAAATACTTCAAAGTTAAACTTGCATTTATTTTTTGCAGTACACGTTTCATGCTAATTTATTATTTCTCACAAATAGGATATGCTCTATAAAATACTATATTTGTTTTCATTTTATCTAATCTGTTTCATCTGGTGGAATATATAAATACACAAATAAATTTATACCTGAAGACTTACACATAAGGATTTTACAAATTTTGAATCATGTTACAGGAATCAAAAAGAAGAGCTACACTTCTCATGCAATATAACGCAAACATGATGCTACATCTCTTCTACCTGTAGATGGACCAACTCAAAAATAGTCATCTCAGTGCATTCAAATGGTATATTTCTGGTATCATCAGCTTGATTTCTTTAGATCTTTTCATTTGTGCTATTCACAAGCTAGCAAAGGCAGATGGAGTAGCTTCATAAAACACCTGAATAACCTTGGTCACATTTTAACCTGATCTTAGAAATTACAAAGCTTTCACATAACAAAAAATGTAACGTTGACAACCACAGAGTGAATGCAGCTGTACTAGAACTCTAGGTCTATTTTATGAACTTTCCAACAGATTGTTTTCCCAATTCATTTCACTGTTTCTCATGTTTTGGCTAACTTGTGTCTTTTATGTGGAAGTAGTATATAAATCAATACAAACGAGGTAAACCTATTGACAACTGAGGCAATGTATAAAACAAAATTGCTGAGGTGGCAAAAATTCAAAGAAAACAAAACAAGAAAACAATGTTCTGAAATCTACAGGACTGCAAAGAGACCAGATGAGTAATTATTTGGTCACCAAAGGGAAAACTCCTCTGACTCCAGTCACATTGATGTTTCACACTGATGTCTCTTCATGTCTGTATATAAATCAGCACCTTTCACACTTCTTCTTCATGATTTCTAGATAAGTCTCATGGGTTTTACATTGAGAATTTTATTTTAAAGAAAAAAACTTTACCAAATTCTATCTTTCGCCATTCCTTGATTTGGAGACTATTTATTTTCATTGATTTTTCAACAGGATTCATTGTGAAAGACTTTTTCTGCCATTTATGCATAGAAATACTTCTACACTTGATATACAACAAAATACTAGTTATTATCAAGTATCTTTTACTGAACAAATTTAGATACTTTATAAGTAAGGTAAACCCAGCTCCGTATAGACTAATATCACTGCATCTAGTAGTGCTGTCGAACATAGCACTAATGATCTTCTCAGGACTGTTAAATGGTATTACTGCAGCAGTACTCTGAAGCTGTGTATTAGTCTAGGCTCTTGGGAGTCCGTGAAGTGATGATAGTTTATATCAGATGAGACTTTGGCAGGATCGCTATGCATCAGTCTCATGCAAGTTTATGTTAGTGAAGTCCGTGTTGTCAAAAATCAGTACACCCTAAAATGTATTTGGAAGATGTGCAATCTCTGTGTCACAGGAGAAAAAAACAAAAATTGTAGAGTTTTGTGTACGACCCATCTGTATGCCCCACAATCTGGCTAAGAAGCTGATCAACACATGGTTATGAGATTAATTTATTGTCAGCTTTCAAGCTTAAGAACCTCCCAAGGTGTAACAGGAAAATGGCATTGACTACAAAAGCATTTCCAGTTTGTGAATGGGTTTTTTTTGCCAAAGTTGAGATCTGCGTCAAACAGTACTGCCCTTATGAAACAAAATGTACATACCTGCATCGTGATTCAGTAAGGAGAAAATTGATTTACTTCCTGAGCTTTGGCAAAAATATGGTGCCAAAAATGGTTTCCATTTGGCTGGATACCATGTACCAAGCCTTTGAATTAATAGCAAGAGCACACTTTCATTTCTCATTTAATGTAAATGGTCCTGGTGTGATTTCACTACTAAACCTTTCTCAAGCTCTAATTGCTTCATGCACTTCCAAGAGCTCGGAGGTTTTTCCTTTTCTTCTTTAATTCCTGTTATCTATTTCCTGTGACAAATTTAAAGGTTTTTTTTTTCCTATTTGTTCGTTCATTATCAGACATTTCTAAAAGTATTTTACATCTGAAATTCTTTAGGTATTACAGCATTGTTTGGCTAACCCTAGGCCCTCCTTGTGGGTTCCTTAATATATTTGAAGTCTACTAGAATGAAGTCCGTATTCTGTCTTTCTTTCTTCTTGCTTCTATGTGGTATTGTACATGATAGTATATCTAGATAAGATGGTGTTATGACAAAATACAAAATAGAAAAGCTAGATTTCAAGTTAGTGATAGCTTTAGTTTATATAAATACATCTAAAACAGAAATGGAGAAGAGGGAAAACAATGTGGATTCAAAGGTATTGAGCAGTTCAAACAGCTAATAAAAGATTTGGGAAGAAATAAAATTTGCAGTAACTTTGAGAAAAAGGAAAAAGTTAGGAAAAAGTGTTTCACTGAAAGGGTGATTGGCCATTGGAATGCATTGCCAGAGAGGTGGTGGAGTCGCCGACCCTGGAGGTGTTTAAGGGGAGACTGGATGAGGCACTGAGTACCATGGTTTAGATGATGGGTTGTTTTTAGTTTTGGGTTATAGGTTGGACTTGATGATCTCAGAGGTCCTCTCCAACCTTGTGATACTGTGAAACTGTGAAACTGTGAAAAGAAAAACCCACAATTACCAGTAGATGTGGGTTTATACCTCGCCAAGAAACTAAGAACGGAAAGGCAGATAATAATGGCAATGATATGCATTAGATGCATTATGGGGAACAATAATTCTCCTTACTGAATGCAGTCAAGCCAGTTATTGATTTTTCTTAATGGTAAAAGTGCTACTCCAAAACCAAAAAGAGATATCTTTTATTTATTCTCCGTCTTTCATGAGCCCTATCTCCATAGTCCCCTTGGTACAGAGTCGTATAGATAGTTGTATATCTAATCTGACACTTACTGGGCCGGGCTAATGTTTCAGAAAAAGATGTCTAGATCATTGATACTATCGAAAATAAAATGTATGAAGAAAAAAAATTTTAAAAAATCAAATTCTAGTTTGCTTGAAATATTGGTAAATTTTGTTTTGTTTCATTTATCTCCTTTAACTCCAGTTACGATGGCCACCTATCAATATATGCTTCTTGAAATTAGTTCATCTGACTACAAAGCTAGCTAAATCTCTCTGGTGGGTTGCTCCAAAGTCCTTGACCTCCTTATCTGCCCTCCTTCAATTAATATTTAACGTGGCCAGATATTTAACAAACATGCAAAACACAGATTGACCAGAACTTCATCTTCTATGTTGACTTACTGTTTTAACAACTAGAAAGATATCTGACACACAGAATAAAATCGAGCTTCAGAGTAAACTAAATTTTTGGTCTTAACTCTTTTTTTTTTTCCCTTTGGAAGAAAAAAAGGCCCTGAATAGGTAAAGAAAAGAACAGAATTGAGTCAAAAGTCACTCGTATGATTGATCTGATACATCAGTTAAATCAAAGTATGTGTAGGAACCATTTTTGTTATCTCTGATTTTTATTCCTATTCACATCAAGTTCCATTTTCTGAGTTCAAGAGTACAAAAAAGCTTTATATCATGCTGTTATCCCTTGAGCAGACTAATTTTAACCTTTCACAGACATCTTGAAATGCCCAAGAAGAAAAAAGCACTGATCAGCTAGAGACAGAAGGCTAACCATTCAGTATTCTCTACCATCATCAATATGGATACTTTTATGATATGTTCATAACTGAAGTATTTCCATATTAGGGCATAGAACTAGATACAAGGTAAAAATAAAAGTTATCAGTTCTTGGTGTAATGTCACTAATTATTGAATGGTAAAATCCATCTTTAATATAAATACATAGTTTTGAATTAAAAATAATATATTTGAGAATAATAATTAGTATTTCTGGAATAAAAATTTTAATTATATTTAAAATATCTAGTTTTGATAATAGCCTCTCAAGAAGTGAGAACAAAGTAAAAGAAGCAGGTGAAAGAGTGAAAAGAGAAGCAGAAGGGAAAAAAGACCAAAGAGAAAGGATGACCCATGCAAATACAGAAAATATTGGTAAAAAAAATTCAGTCATGTGGGTTGCAGATAAATGTGGTTGTAGTTTTGTGTGGAAAAAAAATTCCATTGGTAGAAAGGAAGGGAAGGAGCCTATTAAGTATCATATTTTACTTGTTTTCCCCAGGACTATAACTCATATCCTAATTTTAAAAATATAATTATCAGCCTGTAGCTGAAATAGTTTTAATATTCACAAATTGTTACTTCTGTGACTAGACAAAAATAAGTCTCTGTGGGTACCTTTTATTATAAATAGATTTTAAATTCTAAAATTTTTAGACTGATATAGGATATTTGGTTATCTAAAAAGTAATTTATGTCTTCTCCAACACCGGCTTGTGGGAGAGGTATGCAACAAACTAAAACCGAAACAAAATACCATCACCAAAAAATAACAAAAATTACTTGACTTGATCTCCAGCATCTCAGGTTGGTAACACAATCAGGCTCTCATCTTCAGCCTTTGAAGTCATAGAGAAAGGAAACCAGTGTTTTGCCAAGGCTAACAGGATGAGGTTTTTTCTGCTGTCTCCATCCTAAAGTCAATGAAAAGACTGGTATGAATTTCAGGCTTTTTCAGATATGCTCACCATCCGTTAACATCAACCACTAAGTCTGGTATTCATCACAAGTGATCATTCATCAGCTCAAGTGTACAGCTGTAAAACCAAGAATAAAATACTGTAGATTTGAAAATATTCTAGGTGGATGTTGAGTCTTCTCTTTTCCTGATAGTTTGCTCTCATCAAATTTATCTGATCCTACGTCAATTAAGAAAAACAAGTAATCTAAATACTGATACTTGTAGGCTTCAGTTAAAAAGCAACTCCTTCCCTTCTTACTCCCAGTGTGTAACATGGATGTATTAGAAGGAACTATATTTTTTAGAAATCGATCCATAGCTGCCAAAATCAATTTAACTCACTCCACTGATAGGTACACATTCTGAAATTAATCTAATTTTCTGTATTCTTTTACAATTGTTACATAAAGAAAACTAAAAGGCTTTTCATATCCTAGGTTGTAGTTTCACCAACATGCTTCCTTCTATAATTTTTCATGTTTCTGCGGGGTTTGCTTTTTCCTGAATGACTAACAATTAAGAATACATTATTGAATAAATAAAAAAATCTTTCTTACCCTTATAACCTAATTCATTTAAACTGCCATTAAAATGAAAAATGGGGCACTTCCACTTACAGCACAAAAATTTTTGTGGGAAACAGCAACAAAATGTTGCAGGGAAAAGATTTTTTTTTATGATACAGCTACAAATTTGAACACTTCCGAGATGTTCACTGGATGAAGCAAGGGAATACAAGGGAAGTTAAACAGTGTTAACTTTTAAGGATTAAATTGGGATAGTGATGAGGAAAGTTACAATTAAACGACAACTTTACAAATGAAAGATTTTCTTCCATCTTCAGTATTAAAAGGAGTTACAATTATGAAATGTACCATCTTGGGTTCTCTTTCTCGTTTATGTTGATTTAGGATCTTCCCAGCTTTAAAATATGCCTAGTTAGTTTTCCTATTTAGACAGAGATCATTCTTTGTAGACGAAATGCTGTCTTTATCCAGTGGTTGCACTTCCCATATCCCCAGCCAAACGTGGACAAAAACACTTAGCAAAACCTGTTTGCCTTAATTTTGTATAGAATATTGTAGGAACATTTTTGTCATTTTCACATTTTCTGCATCTGATTATACCCAGAAATTGTCTGCTATCCATCCTTGAACTTTAGGTTTTCAAACCAGAGTTGATACTTCAATTTTGACATGTGTGCTGGAAGTGCAAGTGTTGATGTTTGTTGTCCTGCAAAAACATGTTTGTTGATTGAAAGAAAGTCTTTAGATAGACTTTGAAATTTCTTTACATCTCTATAATAATTTATAAGAATGTAATGACCCCCATTTTTTCCCTAAAATTATTTTGTTGCAATCTTAAATTAATCAGCTTTAACAGACAATGCAGCCATGTAGAATAGATTCTAATTAAAAAAAGGAAAAACATTCATACCTGTATGTTTAATTCATACAATAATTCATATATCTAAATCCATGTTCATTTATAAAGGTTGACAAAAACAATGGAAACACGTGAAGTTATATATCATTAAATACAGAAAAAATATGTTGTAATTTGGCTTCTCAGAGTAGAAAGTTTTTGAAAATACCTAGATTTGTTTAGATTAAAATAAAACAAATATATCTTTCTTTTTGTTTAATACAGATGTAGGTTTCCCAGGGTTTTCTGAAAAAAAAAATAAAACAAATAAGATAGACAGATGAAAAATCTAGACAGTCATAATAACAATAAAGCCATCACTCCCATACTTATGATTTCTATAAAAATAAAAAAAATGTCTTTGAAATGAGCTTAGTTACATATGTCATATATATTTGGTTAACTAATGAAGCCTTGACAAATGTCAAAATTTTTTGGATTTGCCCAGTCTCTCTTCCATCTTAACATCATACGCTACTTAAAAAAACAACAGTCTTAATATGGAAAATATAAATTTTAATATCGTTCATAGCACTCTGCTTTCTTGCTGCTGTTTGATATACTTTTATTATGCTCTCAGATGTTTTTGTACTTGCAGAGTGTATTGTATTTGCAGAAACTCTACCAACTTGTGTTGTGGCACTGTTAATATAAGGAGAGCTATAAAATTATTATTTCCATAAGAGAAAAAAACATCTTTACAGAGTGTTCTGTCTGCACTGCATGAAACCTGATACACTTGACAATAAATAAAATCCTCTGTAATACTTCACAATGCTTTTTTCTTTGGCTATTTTAGCTGATGGTGATGGGAATCCTGTTCCTACTACAGGATAATCACCTCATGGAAATTAAAAGTTGAATTAGGCTAAAGAGACTGGAATTTCAGCTTCCTCCTAAACCTTTACGTGGAAACCCAGGGATGATTTGTTGTCTGTTCTGACAGCAACTGTTGTTTGGTCACTTACGTCCTTTCAGTAAGGGTGTAAAATCCTACCAAGATGAGTTGTATTATTTCAGAAGATATCTAGCCCTAACTTTTCCCATGAAGTACACTTGTGACTGGAGAAACAGCAGGGGAGGAGGACGCAGCCCCAGCACAAGCTGGGGAAGGCTCCCTGCAGTCTTCCTCTCCCTGCCACTGAGAAGACGAGCAGTATTACATTCTTGTATCTCCCGGAAACACCTCCCTTTCCTTCTCCTTGTGCTGTGAATTAAGGAGGCCAGCCCTCACCTACAAAAGCACTTTTCAAATGACAGGCTGAGGCCTGCTCTGCATTTGCAGCCTAGTGCAGCACCATGCAGTGGCAGAAACAAAATGCTACAGTCTAATGAAATGCTATAAAATATATTTCTCTGGAGAAAAACCTTTTATTTGCAAAGAAAACTGAAAATATAAGCACATTTCACAATCAAAAACTGGTTTGTTTAGTAAAACAAAATATAAAATCTCTTGTTTCATAAAAGTAGAATTTTATTTGTGGTTTCAGTAGTGAAAAGTGGGTATGGGGAGATGCTCTAAAATGCTGAAAATAAAAAGGTTTTCTATCATGTTAAATACTTTCAGGAAAATAGATTCAGTTCTTTGTGAAGTCTTGCGTATACATGAGATATTTATTAATTGCATCTTTGGGGCAGAAGTTTATTAATTTTCTATTTCCATGACCCTTCATATCAAAGATCTATACTAGAGTCGTTATTCCTATAGTTAAAATAATAGTGTAAAACAGAAAAAAAAAAAGAGTATTTTAAAATTCCATCCTTAGCACTAAGAAAGAGAATAAAATTACATGTTAGGTACTTTCCTCTCATTGGTAAACCACAGAGGGAAAATTGTGTCCAGCTGAACTAACGCTCTCAGGAAATTTCAGTGTATCACAATCACAATGACATTCTGGATATGTTCTTTAAACAGTCAGTGTATTTAGGCCATAGAAGAATGGTATTTAGTTCTATTAACGGATCTTGTACAGCCACCATTAGCATCAGCAACTTGCAGAATACGGAAAAAAACTCAGGTCCTCTAGCAGAATTTGCATTCAGGGTTTTAGGTGGGATATTAATGTAAGATTAAAAAATACCCTTTCAAAATAAAATACAAAAACTTGCAATATTAAATTATTAACAGTAATAATTTACTAATGAAAGTCACCCTCAAATAGCTGTAGCAGATGTTGACTTAAAGATTCTGTCTGTATCAGTACTCATGACATCTACACTTGTTCCACAAAAGTCACTTGGTCTAATATTGAGGTCAGATTTTAATATTTTCTTGGAATAAAAAAGACATTTTTTTCTTCAGTTTTTAAGCAGCTTTTTTTAGTTTATATTTTCATATATAGCAATCCAAAATCAGCCACTCCTCTTTTTGTATTGCTTTAACATCTATCTACAGCATCATTCAAACTGTCTACAAAAGAATGCATTATGATAGGGATATTTCTGAACTTGATTTACAAATTCAGAAGATGTTGTAATGCTCAATTTCAATAAAGGGAAACAGGCATGGCGACTTGCTCAAAGAGACAAGAACACCAAGAAGAGAATCCACTCCAGTATTCTCCTCAAACTCAAGCCACTAATATAATCATTAGTTTACCATAAAAAAAAACAGTCTCATTCCACTTTACTGCTGATTCTTTAGCATAAAATCAGTATATCCTAACACTTTCTTAGAAACATAAAACAGAGGATGCTTGAGATTGGAAGGGATCTTTTAAGGTCATCTAGTCTAATCCCACCTGCAATGAGCAAGGGCTTCAACTAGATCACTTTACCACAATGTATTTTTACCATATCTCCAAAAAATATATATTTGTGAAACTGCAGGTTTTATTTGCCTGATCTCTTAAATATCTTCTGTCACTGACTTACCTGTATTTAAGTGTTTGGCTTGATAATTAAGATTCCAGAATAAATACTCAGGCTAAGAACTGCACACTGCATCTAGAACATTGGAAACATACTAACTCTATGTAAGAAAACAGGGGGAAAAAAGGAACCAAGACAAATTCTCTAATCAGATCTTAATGTTATTTAAAAGATTAGGTAAAATTTTGAGGGAGTGAGAGACGATTTGGATGGAACTGAGGGAAATATTAAAAAGAGTTTATCAAAGTAAGTAGGTCAGTATCTTTCTTAACAACCTTTTGGGGACAAAGAAAACAGGGTAGCTCCTGTTTGGCTGGATATTTTGAGATGGTGCCCCATAAAAATATTTGCTTCTGTTGGTAGAAGAACAGACAACAGCAAAAGAAAATGACAAAATAACGGCAATGGTTTATGCTATAAGTGGATCAATTGGACTTGAGCCAGGTCACTAGTAGATTTCTCATGATTTGCTGTGGGAGTAATCTTATTTTCATTAATACTAACGTAATTAATGATTTTTGTACACAACATGGAGCCATACAAATCTGAATTGTAAAACTGGGAAACACGGTAAATATAAGGATGGATAAGGATGCATTAAGGAGAAAAAGGAAGTGCGCAGGTCTGAAGATCCAGAAACAAGCTGAAATCTGGAGACCCAGAATAGAGACTTGGGATGGATACAAAGGTTTATATCCGTTCTTTCTTTCTGATTGAGGAGGCAATAAGCACTGAATTGAGTGGTTGTGACTTGAAAGTGACTCTAGAAATGAAAGTAAATATTATTTTCAAACCAGGAAAAAAAAATGAACCAAATTGCAGAGTAGAAGTATTACAAAGACAACCAGGAGACACACCTGTCTAGAAAGAGGAGACAAAAGAGTGTCATTCATTTCATTCATGCAGCCTAGAAATATCAGAGAAGGGATCACTTGCAATGGAGAGCAGCAGAATACACTAAAAAACAGTGCTGGTTTACTTACAGATATAGACAAGAGCAGCTACAGTAAATGGGGGATTGAATTAAAATATTTCCTCAATTTCAGGTACTGTAGATGTCTGCAAAATCTGTCAAAGCATGTGACTGTTTTTTTAGGAGAGGATGTGAGACTGTACAGGAGAAGGAGTGATGGGAAGGGGAAAAATCTTTTAAAAAGAGGATGTACAACAACAGAATAGAGTTGGACTTGCTGTTCCAAGGTCTTTCCTGTTCTTCCTTTTCCCCATTTATCAGTTCCCAATTAGCCTTCACGACTTGTCTGTTGATGTAGATACCTAGGTTTCTTCTTCTTCAGCTGAAAAATAAGTATAGACGCATAAGTCTACACTACTCTTAATTGAAGTGTTCTGTTATCTTTTTTTGTCTAAATTCTCTTTTAAAATATTAAATTTGAAATTTGTGTCTTCTCAGATGCACTTAATATAATAACAATTGAAAAATACATGCAACCCAAGAGAAAGAATTTACTGTTCCTTAAAAGACAAACCAGGCACGACACTTTTGTTATTATTTTTATTGTCACATTTCCTACTCACTTTAATTCATCCCACAAGACACCACAACAGCTGCCTTAGAGGCAAGCTGCCAGCAAAGGCAGAGTCAAAACCAATCTACTAGTTAATTCCGATCCTTAGTTATGAATCAGTGAACACGCACTTCATGATTCTTCTCTTTGTAGGTTTTACCTTCTTGATTGAATTTCCCCTTGTGTAATAACTGATTTTAGCACCAAGAACATCAAGTTCCAGAAAACAGTCTCCTTTAATGTGAATCATTTCACTGAGAGTCCAGTCCTAGAGCTGCCAACGGAGCTGAGAGAAGGTGTAGGCTAGTTCATGCGCTGCAGAGCTCACCACACAGAAACATGAATTTTCTCTGAGGCCTCTTTTAGCAGACAAGGTCATCTGTGCATCACTATGCGAAGAGATTTGTGTCAACACAGCAAGCTGTTTTGCTGAGCTGATTAAAAAAAAAAAGCCAATGCCACAATAACTCTTCTCCAGCTACCCAGAGGTAAATTAGGCCAATAATGTGAAACTGAGAGGGAACTTGCTTTGAAATGTTTTTTTCAGCTTGCTTTCATTATAAGCACCTGCGTTACATAGTAAAAAGTGACAGTGACTACAATTCCAGTTGATAAGCAAATTTTTTCAGATACATAGTCAGAGATTACATCAGCATCACTGAATTGCATCCATCCAATAGATGTAATGCTCTTTTCCCTCCAGGAAGGAAAGTAGGTTCAAAGAGAACATTTACACTTCCTCCAACTGATATACCAATACCCTTCAGAGGAAAAGGAACAGAGCCACCAAAACAATATTCACCTTTCCTTTTCAAGGAATTTTTTTCTGTAATTATTTTTAGTCATCTCTTACTAAATTTGTATTCCAATCACTTTATTTTCTCCTATTCTGTTGCTCTTTTATCACAGTTTATTCCAAGAGAATGTATTTTCTCAATTCCTTTTCTTAATCTTCTTTTAACAATATACTAAACTTTTGTCGACTGTGATATATTTTATTTATTTATTTGAGGGCTTTACACCCCAAATTAGTGGAAGAACACAAAATTAATAGATAAAATAATGTAAAATACAAGCAAACAGACTGAAACATTTGTCCAAATTGTTATCATTCTGTGAAAATAGAGGTGTCGCAATAATGTCAGGGTTTTTTTGAATAAAAATTCTCCATGTGTAGAGTATTGCTTGGGACTGTAATAGGTAGCGTCCTTGGCCGCATTTTTCTTTCCAGAGGAAAAAAATTTCCTTTATAAATGTTTTATGACTTTTTGAAAAAGTGCTGCAGCATTGCTTTGATTTGCTGTATGACTTTGACATCTGTCCTGGTAACACTTCGTCTTCAGCATTTCAGTTTGGGAATGGATCTTCTCAAAGAAAGAGTTGGACTTCATTTCATTTTGGATGGTATTCATGATTGATTTTAAACTAATCCAATTTCTTGTAACGACCATGTATCCTTTCTAACATCACAGCATTTGACATCAAAATCAGTCAAAAGTGTCTCACACATAAAGGATGAATAGCCTCAGAAGTACAACTGACAGCATGCAGACCCTCAGTGTTTTCCACAAGGATGTCAGGAGAGAAAAGTATTGTCTCCTACAGAGGAAGTCTATTTGTGCATAACATCTGTTCTTTCAAAACTCAGCAAGATCTCAACAGCTGATTTTACAGCCAGATTTTGCAGTAATTTACATCATACTCAGAATCAAAAAGTTAATGTGAAATAGCAAGGCTCAGGACTTAAAGCCCAGCTTTTTAAGTAATACATTTTCTTCTGTAAAGGGATGGGTTTGTGCTGTGCTTCATTTGCACCCGTTGTATCCTTACAGCCAAAGGTGAATTCCAGGAACCTCTATTACTTGACTGCCTCTTATCCAATCAGAGAAAAAAACAATAGGAATATTTCCATGGACTTCAATGAAAAATGACTCCAGGGTATCACACTAAGATATAAGTGCTTAATAAAAATTACGTAAAATGTTTTGAAATTCAATCAAAACAGTTCATCAGTACTTTAGATTCTTCCTTCCTCACTCAAGCTTCCCCTTCATAAACTTCCAAAAAGATGGAAATATTATCAAGATATTTTAATAGTGACCATATCAAAACCGCTGCTCTAAGTTTTTAGGACAGTGGGATATTTTGAGTTAAAAATGTATAATACTTTCAGAAGTGTGTTCAAGAGATCAGTGACATCTCCATCCACCCTACACTCATAGGATGCTTACTTATAACAAAGTCCATTTGATGTTTGACTGTAAGAACAAACAATCACAATGTGTACTGTTACAAGTACTACCAATGAGGGAACCATCCATTATAGTCAACTGTACCATCTACCAAAGCCACTTCAAAGGAAAAATAGTGCTTTTACATTGCTGCCTTCACAGCTGCTGTCTCCTGAAGATTTACAGTATTCATCTGCAAACTGTGAAGTTAAAAAGTGAATTCAAAAAACCTTCCTGATCTGATCACTGGAATAAAAATTATAGAAAATAAGGACTGGAAAGGACCCAAGGGATCACCTATTTTTTCTGCTATTCAAAACCTAGGAAACCATTTTTTTATAGTGCAGGCTCCTCAGCCTTTCTAAGTTATCTATAGTATTGCTTCATTGGCTTTATCAATTGAAATATAAATCAACTGAAAATTCCTATATGACCTTCTCTTGCTGCTGTTTAAGCCAGTTCCTTCTTCCCTATCTTTGCATACATTACTTCCTGTCATTCCCCTTGTATTCTTTCATCTCTGGTTTTAAGTAGTCACATTATCTTTAACGTTCTCTCAGAAGCGATTTATTTTAGAGCCTTGATCTGACTCATCCAGATCTTTCTTGTCTTTCTTACTAACTCATATATTGCTCAAAATGTTGTCTTCCACAAGCTGCCCAAAGTAAATTAAAAATACCTCCACACTTCAGACATTACTAATGTTAAATAAAATTTTAAAAAGAATAATTATATAATATTTCTTACAAGATCTGTTTGTATTTCATACTAGTATACATCGTAACATTTTCCTTGCAAACTTAATGGCTCATGGCTTATTTCTTGCTCATCATAATTTGAAAAATATTTTTTTTACTTGTGCTTTCTAAACAGCTAGTCTTATTCTGAATTTCCTCTTATTACCCCACAAACCAAGGTCTTCTCATGTATCATACTGATCCTCATCCTTATTTCTCATACCATGTATCTAATTTCTTAAGATTATTTTGAATTCTAAAGCCTTTCTCCAATGCAGTCGTTATCCAATTTAGTTTCCTAAAGCATATTTTTTACTTGAACTCTTTATTCCCTCATCCGAGTACTTAAAAGTACCACGCATTGCCTCTGCAGACCACATTCTTCTGTTCATTAAGTCATTGATTCCCACTCCATGATACAGTTTTCTTTTGCACATACAAACATTTTCATCTAGATAAGGCTTGGCAAGCATTCTTGTGAAAACGTCCTGTAAGGGAATTGCAAATGATTTTTCAGGTTGGATAACCTGTTTTGAAATCATAATAAAAAATTTGGAAAAAAAATCACAATATTTATTTTTTTTTTTAAATTCATGCTTTCTTAAGTTTATCAAAAGTTAGATTTCTCAAACTAGATGCGAATGAAAACTTCTGATACTGAATTCTAGAGAACACAATCTTTATTTCATGGAATATTAAATAATGATAACCTGTAAAGATTTTATCAGATCAATATATTAGAATAGATTAATTACATATTAAATAAAATCTATATTCCCCTTCTAAATATCACCACTGTACGTCATTCCATAAAGCAGATCAGATGCAGATCTCCTCCCAGACTGATTTTCATTTTTCTGGCTTTCATCTGAATACAGTCAGATATTTGAAGAGATAAGGTTTTATCTTAAAAATTCTTTGAAAGTCCTCCTGAAACTTCTGATGAAGATAGCTCCTTATTAATTTATTGTAACACTTCTGAGTTTTCCATTAATAATCATAACATTTCCACTTGAACAAAAGATTGCTTCATTCTACAGGGCCCAACTTCAGAGGCAACTGGACTGGAAAACATTTCTAAACGTCAAGAAAAGGTATTTGTCTTATGTGAAGAAACTAAAATTCAGAAAACAAATTGGAATTCTAAATAACTACTTCTAAGAATAGAGACTGTCCTTCTGCTTGATTGCGGTGAAAGCTAAAAATATTTAACCTATAGCAAGTTCAAATATAGGATTTAGAATAGCTGTTTTAGAAGATGCTATTTAAAATAGTATAGGATTAAAAACAATAATTTACCTCTCTGTCCTACAATATCATCTGAAGTTACTGAAATAACTTTTTTAGTTTTGATAGTTCTTTCTGTATTTACTCAAGGCACTAACTTTTCTCCCTTCTGTTTGTCTTTCATTAATAGTAGTTATGACTACTGGAAAATCAAGATCCCTTTTGAAAAAAAAAACAAAAACATTTCTTTTGCAATGCTTGGAAAATGACCTACTTTTAATAAAAATGTGGTTATCAAAACAGATTAACATTTAGATTTTTGACTTTTTTTTCCAGTTCTGTTTATTTCTATTTTTAACAGATAAAAATATATTATTATCAAAAGAGAATTCACATTTTAAAAGAAAAAGTACAAAAAAAATCACAAAACACTCAACAATACAAAAATATTTATCCCAGGGAAAACAGGTTATTTGAACACAGAAAGTTGTGATATTTCACACTTTTCACTTGAAACTTTTCACTTATTCCAGCAGCTATAGGACATAAGAAATATTATAAATTTCTTATACGTGCTTCTTAAAGTACAGAGTATTTCCACTTCTACTATGAAGAGCTACATGATCTTCTATTATAAGTTTTGCTAACGATACTGCACAGTTGCATCTTTATGCAGGTGCATTATTATAGAGTTACAGCTGTAAAGTCCTTTTATAATCATTATGAAAGACTTATTTTGGCCTCTGAATTGCTGTCTAGCCCAACACTATGCCTGAATCAATACAGATTCCAAATATAAAATACTAATTGATTTGATTTGCCACCGCTAGTGATCTAATAATTCAGAAATCCCACTTGTGCGTCGTCCACATGCCATGGGGACCTTGAGTAACAAGTAGAATCTTGTACTCACCCATGCCCTGAAAAAATCTGGCAAGTACAAACTTCTTTCCTTGGGAACAAGTCAAACCACAATACTTTCACCCAAAGAGTTTCCTCCTCCCTTCATCCTTTATTTTAAGATACAAAGTAATAAAGGAATTACTACTTCTTTTACATTGAAGACGGAAGCTAAAAACAGGTTGATGTCAGCACTTCCTTGCTGTAACACTGTAGCATAGTTCCTGTGAAGTATCATCTAACAATATGTGTGAGACTGCTCTCAAAATAAGGTATTAATCAATGTACTGATGGCAGAGTCCCTGAGGGAAAGCAACTTTGGAAGTGTTCAAGGAAAAAAGAGATACACACACACACACACACACAAGGGGAATAAAAGGACACAGACACTAACGTCCTTGAGGAAATGTATTCATTTTTATTTCTCCATACTGTTTCACTCTAAATCAATTTCTTTAATGTCATAGGCAAAATTTAGCTTGGTCAAGTGCAGAAAAAAAAAACCACTATGAGAACTGAAAAGAAAGACTGCTTTATTCTAAGCTGTATTAGATGGCTGAAAAGTTAAGTACACAGCAGTCACTGACTTAAAATGAAGTGGTAATGAATGCAGATTTCCATGAAGATTCCATGAGTTAGTAATTACAGTTTTATTGTAATTGGAAATGCCGAAATAAACTCTGTCTCTACTGTCTCATACATGTAATTGATGAGTTAATTTGTCTTCAGCACTCTAACAAATTTAATACTTCTCCACCGATGCCATGAAAATTAATAGGATGAAAAAATGTATAAAATCATGCCCCCTAAGAATGCACTGTTCACTAGGACTGAAGCACATTTATTTTATTTGCCTTTGGTGAGGGGTTATCATTTTTTTCTTTGTCTTTCTGCCTTTTAGTTCTTTCTCTTTCTCTTTCTCTCTTTCTCTTTCTCTTTCTCTTTCTCTTTCTCTTTCTCTTTCTCTTTCTCTTTCTCTTTCTCTTTCTCTTTCTCTTTCTCTTTCTCTTTCTCTTTCTCTTTCTCTTTCTCTTTCTCTTTCTCTCTTCTCTTCTCTCTTTCTCTTTCTCTTTCTCTTTCTCTTTCTCTTTCTCTTTCTCTTTCTCTTTTTCTCTTTCTCTCCATTATTCTTTTCCTTTTCCTTTTCCCTTTGTTTTTCTTTTCTTGATTTGCATTTTCTTTCTTTCTTTCTTTCTTTCTTTCTTTCTTTCTTTCTTTCTTTCTTTCTTTCTTTCTTTCTTTCTTTCTTTCTTTCTTTCTTTCTTTCTTTCTTTCTTTCTTTCTTTCTTTCTTTCTTTCTTTCTTTCTTTCTTCCTTCCTTCCTTCCTTCCTTTCTTCCTTTCTTCCTTTTTTCTTCCTTTTTTCTTCCTTTCTTTCTTCCTTTTTTCTTCCTTTCTTTCTTCCTTTCTTTTCTCAGTAACATTTCAAACTCGGCATTTTGTGACGTTCTAAGTTTCGTACTGCTAACACTCTGCCTTTTTTTTACCTTGCTACCAACGTAATGATGCCTTCCTGCTGCAGTTTCTTTATGGAATTCACTCTGTGAAGATACAATCATTAAAAGTGCCAGGTTGAAGTTTAAGTAACAGTGGAACTGTCATACTTATATATATATATATATATGCATAGATTCATTAAAAACACCCCAACTATCCTCAACGCACTAATACAAATATTAAAAATATGAATCAAGTGTCTGTGACAATAGGGATTGCGCTGCTGGGTTTTAAACCTTCCATAGAAAGAAACAACCTATAACTGGCCATTGTGGTCACCTCAGCCTATGTCTATCTAGGTAATATGGCCAGTCTCGAACATCAACAGCTGGAGGCTGTGTTTCTCTAGCCAATTAGAAGTACATCAGATTTATGACCATTGCATAGACAAAAGAAAACCCCCTAAACCCCTTCCTACAGGTTTGTCTACAAAGCCGCTGTTCTTTTTATAGGTGAAGACTGGGAAAAGGTAGGCGACAGCAAGTTTAAGCTTAGAATTAGTAATGCATGTGTATAAATAATATCATGCTTGAAGCTTTTTATTTTCTTTTGCATCAGTTTTTTAATGACAGTGCTGTGTATTTTGTGCTGGAGAAGTCTAAAAATTCCCATTTTCCTGTGATTTTAATGAGCATTCAAGTGTAAAGAGTAGCTACGTTCCCCAAAGCATCTGTCTCCTGTCCTTACCATATCTTTTTCTCTAGCGAATGCAATATTCTGTCAGCATACATAACTCCATCTATTTTCATTACCCTCCTACTTTTCTTCTATATCAAATTACTTTACGTGTAACAAAGATCATACCCGTTACAGATCATGACTTCTTAAACACAAAACATACGCTTCACAGTTTCCTGGCATGCAATTATGGTTTAAATTTCATAACTTTAGAAGACAGAAAACAAAACCTTACTGATACCTGCAAGATTCTGGCCTACAGTCATTACCTAGCATGTCTATGGACTCAAAGAATTCCTTGGCTATTGTATCACTTGGATAATCTAGTCAGCGCTAGAGCAGAGACATTATCTAAAAAAGTCTATTTGTCTAAGAAGGCTCAACACTATGAACAACAGCAAAAGCAATGCCTTCACTTGTATATTTTGTAATATATTTGCTCTTACACTCCACAATTTTTTGAAGTGTGAGGGACAAAACCTACACAGTGCTGAGTCCTGGTGTGTCACAGATGTTACTTAAACTACAATGGACTTTTCCACTAGCAAAATTTCAAACTAATATAGTGAAAAAACATCCAGTCCACAGTTTTCACTTCTCAGCCTCTATTTATAGTTCTGGTCTGTCCAGCTCCAGAATACAGATAACGTAGCTTCAAAAGTTATAAGAAGAGCTAACAAATTTATAAGGAAGAGGGACTAATTGCTCTAGAAGAAGATAATAAAATTGTTAGACTTCTTTCTCCATTCAAAGATGAAAGTCTGCAGAGAAATATAATTAAGGGTACAAAAACATGACTGTAATAAGATGGATGCAGTATTGCTACTCAGGAAATTCTGCAACACTGTCATTGTGGGGTTCATACAGAAACAACAAGAAGATCATTTTTAAAGCAAAAATAAAGTGCTTTTTTTACCCAGAAGAATATGAGCTTTTGCAACATGTCATAAAAAAAAGATTTACAAAAGCAAACAGCTTTAACATTTACAAAAAAGGATTAGCCTGATTCATGGATAACAGGTCTTCAGACAGACCTGTAAAGGGCAGGTACTGGATAACCTACTTAATACTGGAATTATGGTGAGACCTGGAGGGATAAGGACCAACAACAATGCTGTCATTGCTGGAAGAAAACTACCAGGTCTTATCAACCATCAGTGTGGATTCCTGGGGCTTTTCTAATGCATCTTTGTTTGAACCGTAGCCCTTTTCTTCTGTTTGCAAAACCTGACCAGTGGATAAAATTTCATAATTAAATTTTCAGGTCAAGCTATGACTTTTTTTTATTGGTATTTTCACCAAGTGCCTAAACAGTCTTTGAGAAAAATGAAAATATAAACAGTAAACTATTGTAGGTACTTCTCCAAGTGAGGACAAATATTCCTTTAGAGGTGAGTCCACAACAGCTTAATTTAAAAAATATTTAATATTTTTTCCTAATCTAATGGGTCTGATAATTGAGGATTCAAATACCAACGATTTTACATAAGACTTGTAATAGGGAATTGATTTTTGCCACTGGTATGAAAAAATTTCTATGTTACTGAAAAAACCAAAAGGAAATACAATTTGACATCAAAATCCAACAATCCTCATGAGAAGCCAGCACAAAGCATGTAAGGGTCTGACTTATCCCCTGTAGGATGAGGTTTGGGTCAAATCACAAAAGTACATCTTCACTGTATGAGAGTTTTCCTCATAGAGACTTAGTCTATGGCTGAGTGGGGAGACATTCACACCCATACATTTCCAATCTTTTAATCGTCACAAATCACTAAAGCTAGCACAAGAAAAAGGCAGCAGCAAAGAGTAGAAGATACTAAAATGCAAGAAAATAATTTTTAAAAAGCAGCAAAATGAAGATAAACAAATCTTCCTTTAAGTTACATAAAGTACAAAATACAAGTCAGATGAATGATGTGTACTATTTTTTTTGAAAGAATTGATGTAAAAATTCCTCCATCTTTTTAAAAATGAAAAAAAACAGACCCTTTTTCTGTTCATCAGGGTTGACCCGTTAAGAGTTAAGTTTGATCTGTGGTATGAAGTAAACAGTCTCCCACAAAACAGAATATTGCATTCCAGGAAAACAATAACTCTTTGAAAATGCGCTATTTATCTCTTGCTCTCTGTTTGTCTGTAAACTTACAGAAATGATGCAGTGCACCAAAATTCACCTTTAAGAGGTGGCTCAAATAAAAATATTAAAAAAAAAAATGCAGTGAAAAGAACACTTGATAAATGAGTTTACTCAGTTCCTTCAGCCATGATGCATGCAAGGTTTCTAATTTTAACACAAAGGCAAGAAATACACAGGAAAAAATGTATTTGAAAAATCATTTTGTTAAAACAACCCTTTACTCTTAAAAATAAATCAGGTATTTATTGTGGATTTAGTTTTTTTTCCCAAAATACAGAACTTCTATTTGCACAAAAGTGTGAAGGATCAAATCACTGTCTACAACAACTTGGAAAGAAGACAGTAAGACCTGATGGGCATAATGATATTATAAATACAGCCAGAATGCAAAAGAAACAAATTGCTCTAGTGTCTGTCAGAGGCAAGAGCAGTCTGCCCAGGACAGATTCACACTGTGTTTTGCGCTTTAACCACTGTGTCCACTTGTCATTAGTGCCCATCTCTGATCTGTTGAAAGGCTGCTACATAGCAGCATGCAGACTTTGCTCTAACTGTCCTTTCTTTTGAGGTTATTCATGTTTTTCATCTTGATATGTTTTAAAGAAAAGCTTTTGATAATGTCTCATAATTTGATGGACTAACGTCGTTTCATGCTTTTGTGCATCTCACCTTTTCATTGGTCCTGCAAAACAGTTCCAGCAAAAGGAAGGTGATAGTGGTTCAACTTCTCTGGAAGAGACATTCCTCATGCAGAGGCAGCCCTGTGTGTCCAACATTCATTACAGCTCCTGACCATCAGCAATGTGCTGATGAAACATTCCTGTACTGGTTAACAGATGGCAAGGAAAACTGCCAAAGACCCTCACACCATTTATTTTGAGCTGTGTCTGTCAGGTGCCAGAAGGTACTTTTTGACATAGCAGTCACAGAGTTATTAAAGTCTATGATAAAAAAATTATTACCTGGAAGGAATTTACAGGTTGAGAAATGTATTAGTTTGTTCACAAGAGCCGGATCAGGTCAGCACAGAAATTTAGGGATATATATTTGTTAATTAAATAAACAATGAAATAAGACTGGTAGATTGTATGGCAAAAGCTTTAAAATCCATTCATCTTAAAATAACATCTTAGAATTCATTTGCTGCTATTACTTATTTCATTTAAAGATAATGCGGAATAAACTGTGCTAGCAAAATCTCCGTTTCTGTAAGTTACATCCAAGTGCTTTTCTAATGAAGTAAACCATTTTCACACTGGTAAAGCACTTCAGATGTGTTCAGCTAAAATCTCCCTAATTTTGCACCTAACTGCTCAAAATAAAGATCCTGATTGTATGTATTTTGATGATATAGATTACCTTCTTCCGTATTTCAGACTGTATACATTCCAGAACACGGGACACTGATTCCTTGATATACAAAGAATGAGGTTCAATGTGTGGACTAGACCTCCTGTGAGATACAGAATAGAGATTGATTTTGAATGTACTGATTTAAAAAAAACACAACTGGAAAATGAGCAGAAGTAAAACTTATTCCTCTATATTTGTGTTTCATCATAGCAAAATCAGAAATCATTTTTGTTTAAAATTTACTTAAACTTACTCTCAGAAAAGCAGCATTAAAAAAAAAATCTGAATTTACGTTTTAAGACACGGATTGGATTGATCACAATGTATATGTTAAGGTTAGCATTTTCATTTTGAGTTTATGATGGGGGGTTGTTTCTTGTTTTCTTTTTACAGAGTGTCTACTTTCATGTCTAAATCAGAGCAAAAATAGAGGCATTTGTTACTTATTTTAGGCCTGCATTAATATTTTAACAGAAAAAATCAGTAGATAGATATTATTAAACAATGTACACTAGATTCTTTTTAAAACACCTGACTCATAAAATCTTTCAAACTAAGTAAAATTATTGAAAATTTATAACTAGGACTTTCTAATTTTTTTGTAAATATTAAACTAAAGACTTCCAACATGCTTTTAATGCACTGAATTATACTCAAATTGCAGCTCCTTGAGAGTTCCTTTCCGAATTTCTGTAAAAGTTGATGAGAATTTTCTTATAACAGAATTCTTGCCACTGGAGGAGTGCATTGAATTGGCAAAAATAGGCAGGGATTTTATGATTCCACTTGTTCCCAAGTTTACCAAAGCTATTGATAGACTTTACATAGCTTTTCCAAAGGAGACCTGATGGAAGGCAGGGAAAACTTTTTCCAATTTGTACAAAGTGCCACCTAGTCAGAAGGAAAACTTGGTAGAAGAAACATAATTTACAATTTAAGGTTATTGCATACTAAAGATTATTAGATTTTCCTGAACAGGTAAATGAACATGAGATCTCTGATATCCTCCTGTTCTCATTTATCAATCATTAATAGTTAACAAGAAAGATACTCTTTCTTCCCCAGCATTCTTGGCTAACTTAAAATGCCCTGTATAGCAACAGTACTAAAAATCATCTGTCCATTAAGGGTTGCCAGCTTCTAAGTCTCTTGAGTTCATTCCAGCTAGTAATATTTTCTGGGAAAAGGGTTGTGTTTACTGGTGCTTGGCTAAGTACAAAAAGTCAAGGATATGTTTGGTTGTACTATGTGAATAAATTAATAACTAGAAAAATAGTTTCTCATGATGTCTAAACAAACCAAAAAACTGAGAGGTAGCATTTTGGAGGAAGAAAATAATAGAATCATAGAATCATAGGATCATAGAATGGTTTTGGTTGGAAGGACCCTTAAAGATTATCTAGTGCCAACTTCCCTGCCATGGACAGGGATGCTTTCTCTTGAACACCTCCAGGAATGGTGCCTACATGACTTCTCTGGACAATCTGTGCCAGGGCCTCATGACTCTCAAAGTAAAAAAATTCTTCCTAGTATCTGATTTAACCTATCCTCTGTCAGCTTAAAATCATTACCTCTCATCCTGTAACTGCACTCCCTGATAAACAAAGCCTTCACAGCTTTCCTGTAGGCATCCTTTAAGTATTGTAAGGCTGCTATAACGTCTCCCAAGAGCCTTTTCTTCTCTGGGAGAGAATACTCTGTGTAATTAACCAGATATGGTGTCTGTCAATGCACACATCACAGCAAGCACAGAAAAGGCCACAATCCTAAAAAGGGAACAAAAACCAGGTTTGAAAGTAACACTGGCTTTGCAGCACATTGATAATCTTGCTGAATCACTGACATGACTTCTACAGCATATATTTAAGAAAGAAAAAAAACCATGAAATTACACTGTTTTCTTTGCTTTTGGAAGAGCAGAATTGAATTTACCTTTTCATAAATATTCTGCATTTAGGTTTCTTAAACTATGTGTTGAAAGTTAACTCAGAAAGCAGGAAAACTACTTTTATATTTTATGTATTAGTTGGGTGAATGATGCATTTCCAGATTGTACATTTAGTACAGGGGATTAGCTGAAGCAATTTTGGAAATAGAATAGAAGGAAAAAAAACACACAATAAAAAGGGATGTGAAATTACACAAAATGCTAGTAAACATGCTAATGGATACTGGCAGGCCACAAATAGCCACGGTATAACTAACATTGATTAGTAGCTTTGCTCTGATCTGAAATGGATGTTAGCAGGCAGCGCATGGCTAAGATGTACCTAACATTGATCAGCAACTTTGCTGTGGCTTGACATCCAAAAAAGATTTTGAGTTTTAAGAGGCTTTGTTGAACAGCTGACTCTTCACTATTGAAAACAGTAGGAAGAAACATTTTTTGCTTGGAATTTTTTTCTCTGTCAATGGCAATGACCATTTGGGATACCAACTGGCATGCATGTTCAGCTTCATTCAACTGGCTGTAGTGACAATAGTAAACACTTTCCAGCTCAGTGATGTATCTACTGAGGCTCTTCCTGTTGCACTGTCTGGTACAGTATATCAACAATTACATGCTGTGGTTTTCTTTTTCTTAAAATGAGTTGCTGTCTCAGAAAGAAAGGAGAGTGCTTACTGGTCACGCAGAATTATGTTTATAATGTATTATGTCTTTTAAAGTTTCAGGTTCTTATTACATTTGGAATATTTTTATTTAAATATTTGAAAATGACAATGAAAGCCTGTTATCATTAGGAAACCTCTGATTCGTGTACAAAATACTTTATTCTCCAACTCATCACATGAGCTGCTCAAACCACAGACTTAAGAAAATAACTTGGGTTAGTCTGTGTAGAATGTTTGAAAAAGATACTTTTTTCCAAACTATACTCCTGCTAGATGATTTGTTTACTTTTGGAGAAATCTTTCGAACTTTAACATATATGTTTTCACTCACTTGATAAGAAAGTGATCTTTTTCTAGAACTAACTGCTGTTTTCAGTAAAGCGTAATGCAAGTCTTAAAAAAAATTCATAGAGAGGTGACATCATGAAGATTTTGGAGAGGGATATTTGCCAGATGTGTAGAAGGAATCACATATCTCACAAAAAAGACAGTAATGCTTTCATGTACAGATCCATCTTGCTGCTTGTTGTGTCTCCTTCCTTTCAAAAAGATTTTCTTTTCTTTGCTAATGAGGAATACAACCTTAGGCAAATAATATATTTTTTTATTAATTTATTACAGGAAATAACTGAATCATTGGTATCATATTTTACTTGCCTGTTTATTACCGATAAGTTTTCCTATTCCTCTGTAATCTTCTAACTTCCAATTTGTTGATTTTTCACCTTTGAAAGAAATAAAAAGGTCAGTGAAAATTTCATTTGTCTTTTTTTGTATCATCACTCCTGGATGACAGAGTCAGCTGACATTTTAATAGATTCAAGTGAGCATTTTCTAATTTTAATATGCTACAGAGAGTTGGCTAGAGCTAACATAGTGAAGGTCAGGCCCTGAGAGCATCCATGAGCCTGGCCAAGCCCTGCCAAATCTCCCATGGGCTGTCTCACAGCCCTAACCATGGGACAAGGACCTGTGCCTTGTCCTGGTGTCCTGAATGAGGCTTGGCCCCAGGCCATGCCTTTGTCTCCAGTCCTGCCACTGGGCCTGTCTCTTGCTCCTGGATTGACCCTAGACCTGACTTAATGCCACACAGCTCTGCCTACTGCATAATAAAAATAAACTCAAACCCCTGAATCGTGTGCATATGAATGTAATTTGCACAGCCACTAATGAAGACCCAGCTAGGTCCTAAGATATGTGAGTTAAATCCATGAGGTCTAAAGACAGCTCACATGCTGCACATTCAGCTACCGCAGCAGTGAACATACATAGCTATTTATGTGCTTAATTATCCAGTCTTCAAACAAATTCACAGCTGCATAAACAAATTCAAGTGAATGTCTACCTTGTTTTTAACAATAAGTGCTTTTGTCAAGAAATATTAGCCCAAAATGCAAGCATACTTATTGTTTTATCATGGCACTTTTGACTGTAATTAAGAACATTTCATCTGTCATAGTTGACATATTAATTTACAAGAAAGGAGACTCCTGACCAGGAGAATTTACTATACAGGAGTAAAAGCTGAAATTGTCACTTTTAGTGACAGTTTTATACAGCAAGATTATGTGAGCTGAGAACTATCACATGGGAAGGTTACTCAAGCTGAGCCTTTAATCCATATTTTGTAATACTGTCTTCTTTTTTTCTCTTCTGTGTACTACTGACTGTAATATGTCTTTCCTTTTATACAATTTAATCAGAGACGCTTTCGTTTTACCTAAAGAGGAGAAATTCTAAATCTTATCAAAAACAACTTATCAAAAGCAACTTATCGAAAATCACTTATAAGCACAATGTGATAAATAATTACATGTACGTTAAAATATTTACAAATGTTATTTTTTGAAAAATTAGGCCACAAGTAATACCTTGCAAAATCAATCCAATTGATTTATATTTCTTTAGCATAAATCAAACATTTGAAGTGAAGCTCGAACCAGCCTCACTGAGCTAGAACCCCTCACCAGGGGTGAGGCTTTTCTCCAGGGCTGAGGCTCTTCTTGACCTGCTGTTTACAAAAAAAGAAGGGGTGGTGGGTGATGTTGTTGTCGGAGGCTGTCTGGGGTGTAGTGATCATGAGATTATTGAGTTCTCTCTAAACAATGTAACAAGAAAAGCCAGGAACAGGATAGCGATGTTGGACTTTTGGCGGGCAGATTTTGGATTATTTAAGGAACTGGTCAGGAAAGTACCCTGGGAAATAGTTCTTAGTGGCAAGGGGGTCCAGAAAGGCCGGATGCACTTCAAGAATGAAATCTTGAAGGCGCAGGAGCAGGCTGTCCCCATGTGTTGTAAGAAGAGTCGTAGGGGCAGACGGCCGGCCTGGATGAGTGGGGAGCTTCTGAAGGAACTAAGTAAGGAAAAAAGGATGCATCACTGTTGGAAAGGAGGGGACATAAGCCAGGTCATGTTCAAAGAGGTTGCTAAGTCGTGTAGGAGGAAAATCAGGGAAGCAAAAGCCCAGCTGGAGCTTAAATTGGCCACTCCTGTTAAGGATAATAAGAAGAGTTTTTATGAATATATCAATGGTAGAAAGAAGGGCGGCAGCAACCTCCACTCCTTATTGGATGTGGAGGAAAATATAGTAACCAAAGATGCAGAGAAGGCTGAGGTACTTAATGCATTCTTTGCCTCAGTTTTTAACAGCAAGGATGTCAGCTCGTTTCACAGTTGGCCCTCTGAAGTGGTTGATGGTGGCAGGGTGAAATGTGGACCTCCTGCAATCCATGAGGAGGAAGTTAGAGACCTGCTGAGCCACTTGGACCCTCATAAGTCTATGGGGACAGATGGGATCCATCCTAGGGTGATGAGAGAGCTGGCGGATGAGCTTGCTAAGCTGCTCTCCATCATCTTTCAGCAGTCCTGGCTCTCTGGAGAGGTCCCAGAAGATTGGAAGTTGGCCAAAGTGATGCTCATCCACAAGAAGGGCCGTAAGGATGATCCAGGTAATTACAGACCTGTCAGCCTGACCTCGGTCCCAGGTAAAATTATGGAGCAGATAATCCTGGGTGCAATCATGCAGCACCTGCAGAACGGCCAAGAAATCAGGCCCAGCCAGCATGGGTTTAGGAGGGGTAGGTCCTGCCTGACCAACATGACCATGTGACTCCCCTGGTGGATGAGAGGAAGGCTGTGGATGTGGTATACCTGGACTTCAGCAAGGCCTTTGACACTGTCTCCCACAGTAGACTCCTAGGGAAGCTGGCAGCCCGTGGCTTAGATGGGAGCACTTTGTGATGGGTTAGGAATTGGCTGGATGGCCAAGCCCAGAGAGTGGTGGTCAATGGTGTCTCATCCAGTTGGCTGCCGGTCACCAGTGGTGTCCCCCAGGGATCGTTGTTGGGTCCCGTCCTGTTTAATATCTTTATTGATGATCTAGATGAGGGGATTGAGTCCATCAGCAGCAAGTTTGCAGATGATACCAAGCTGGGAGGAAGGGTTGATCTGCTAGAGGGTAGGATGGCCCTACAGAGGGACGTGGACAGATTGGAGAGATGGGCTGATTCTAATGGGATGATGTTTAATAAGTCCAAATGTCGGGTACTTCATTTTGGGCACAACAATCCCATGCAGAGCTATAGACTGGGGACAGAGTGGCTGGAGAGTAGTCAGGCAGAAAGGGACCTGGGAGTGCTGGTGGACAGGAAGCTCAACATGAGCCAGCAGTGTGCCCAGGTGGCCAAGAAGGCCAATGGCATTCTGGCCTGCATCAGGAATAGTATAGTGAGCAGGACCAGAGAAGTTATCGTCCCCCTGTACTCGGCACTGGTCGGGTCTCATCTTGAATATTGTGTGCAGTTCTGGGCCCCCCAGTTTGGGAAAGATGTTAGGATACTGGAATGTAGAGGAGGGCAACGAAGATGGTGAAGGGGCTGGAGCACAAGCCCTATGAGGAGCGACTGAGGGTGTTGGGGCTGTTTAGTCTGAAGAGGAGGCTCAGGGGAGACCTCATTGCTCTCTACAACTACCTAAAAGGAGGTTGTAGTTGGGCAGGGGTTGGTCTCTTCTCTTGGGTGACGAGTGACAGAACTAGAGGGCATGGACTCAAGCTGTGTCAGGGAAAGTTTAGGCTTGATGTGAGGAAAATGTTCTTCACTGAAAGGATGATTGGTCATTGGAATGCACTGCCCAGGGATCTGGTGGAGTCGCCGTTTAAGTGTTTAAGGTGTTTAAGGAGAGACTGGATGAGGCACTGAGTGCCATGGTTTAAATGATGGTTGGTGTTAGTGTTGGTGTTAGTGTTGTGTTATGGGTTGGACTTGATGATCTCAGAGGTCCTTTCCAACCTTGTGATACTGTGATACTATGATACTATGATACTGTGATGTGATTTGCGTATTTTTTTACATTACTTGTATCAGAAGAAACTGTTTTACCTACCTTTATTCACTGTACTCAAAGTGCATGCTGAATATGAAGACCAATATACTCATGTATATTTACACTTATATTCATTGATAAATTTTATATATTATATCAAAATGACACAAATAAATATTTGTTAATTAATGAACTTTAAATTTGTGCCAGCCTGGGCTGAGCTTTAGGAGAAAGGGAAACTTTAGCTATAAATGTCTTTTCTGGAAGAGAGGCAAAGCAGGAAAAGAGGTAGTCTGCGACAGTAGATGAGTTCATCTGTCTGGGTGGAGACATGAAAGCTGGAGTTCCTGGCATCATTCTGAGTTTGGCTTCACCCCCAGCAGGAATCTTATGGGTAGCACCTACACACAAGACTCCTAAGAATTTGCACCTCTGCAGCCTTGATGTGAAAACAAGGCTTGTATTACATCTCCCAGTATTTATGGGCACTATGCCCAGCATTCAGGAAAAGAAAAAACTCGGATGTGCTGAGAAGTTCTTTGTCATGTTTTCTAAGTGTCCCAGCAGAATTTGTGCCTTTTAAGACCCTGCATCACACTAGTACGGATTTCTGTGGGCGAGCTCAAAATGTCGTACTTTTCACACTCTGGAGTGACTGAGATATTCATCCTGCTTGGATATTTCCAGCATAGCTGAGCAAACATCAGCTCAGTTTCCCCAGGGAGACAACAAATATAAACTGAAGCACCTTGAGCTAATATTGTTACAGAAGGCTTTATAGTTTTATCAGCTTCTCAATTGGTGTAAATTGTTACAACTTCAATGTCTGCACTGGCTGTGGGTCCAGGCCTTAAAAGTGAATGCAGGCAGCAAAAGTCCATCTGCCCAGTGGCAAAAGCGATGAGCCATGCAGACTGACCTATATCTCACAAAAATGTGTTGTTGGTGATCATAAGCACTGTCTGCTTCATCAATGGATGATAAGAAACATGCCATAACACATCTTAGTGGCTATTTAGTTGTCTTATCTCCTCTCCCACTCAAAATTAGAAAACAAAAAGAAAAAAAAAAAGAAAAAAAAAGGAAAAAAGCCCCACACAAGACAAAAAAACACACACAGAAACGGAAAACCTAATCTCAATTAAAGTAAATTGGGGCAATGGTTTTTATGACATGGATACATATATGTTAGAACCTGAACTGAGATCACATCTTTCTGCCATGGAACAAACATCATCTACAAGAACTCTCAGTCTTCCTTGCCTTGCTTTGAAATTGATCCAGCAATTTTGAGATTAAAACATTTGGATATCCTCAGCAATTCCTTAACCTGTAGCAGAAAGAGCCATTTTTATTCCCCCAAGTTCCAGAAATGATTCTACTGAAAGATACCAGAGCATCCGTATCTTCCCAGCAAAACAAATGCCACAAATTTTTACCCAATTGAAAACAAACAAAAAAAACCTCCCACAACAGTAAAATGTAAAAATAACAGAAAAAAATGATAACTATCTTGTATTTCTTGCAAGTTACATGTTAAACTTCAATATAACAAAGTAAAATATAGGGTTTTTTTCCAAGAATCTAAAATATTAGAGAAGTTAAACACCTTTATGCCCATATTTATGTAAAAATATTTTCTTCAGGATTATGTGCATGTTACTGTATAAAGCTCTAACTGTAATGAAAAAAATTCTATGTAACATCAGCTCTTCTCTTAACTTTTGTGTCCCATATAAAATGCTCCTTTTAGTATTTTAATTTCAATTAGACTAAATAGGAGGAAAAAAACCAACTAAACCCGAATCATTCTAAGCAGATGGTTATCACAGACTGCACATCACAACTAAAAGTGAGTATACAGATTTATGTAGCTTGATATGCTATAAACAATTCCTGCACATAAATGCTGAATGAATTAAGCCTTTGGTAGCATTTCAGCAAAGTAATTAATTTTGTTTTTCTTGTTTCTCAAAGTATTTTTTTAATGTTTCTACATATATAACAAATATACTACCCACACCTACTGGCACATGCAGAGCTTCTGAAGTGCTATGACTCCTGCGGCAAGTTCCCTGTGTTTCTGACTCCTCAGCAAATGTGAAAATCAATGAGCCCTAGCCCCACAGCAAGACTACTACAGGTATTCCCCCAGACATGACAATAGAAATTATAATGCTGAAAAAAAAATTATAAATAAATACAAGAAGTACCAAGTGGCTTTCTGAAATGCAAACTAAATATAAGCGATTGCCACTTTGCTTCCCCACTTTTTTCTGAATACTAGGAATTATTGCATAAACAGTTCTGTTAAGATAGTAGAGGTCACATACATGTCTATGCACAGAAGCAGTCTGTCTTCCAAATGGATTCACCATTTAGTCACTTTGAGAAGATTTAGGTAATTATTTCATTTAAAGTAAGCACGTGAATATTAGTTAAAAGCTGTGTAGTATCCACACAGTTTACAAGCCTTTGTCCTAATATTTAAACAACTATATGAAACGTTATTTTGCCTATGTAATGTTCCTTCATTTTTTCTTACCTAAACTACCACCTTCTCCATGTTTTACCTCACTGCTCCTCAAATGACATATTTACTCTCACTGGCTTGTTTATTTTAAGCTGCTGATGAAAATTCACAGGACCTTTAAGCACTGTGACTACAGAGTAGGAAGAAGTGTATCACACTGAATTGGAGAATCACTCTTAAATGCCCATGGCTAAGCAAAAAATCTGTTATTCTCTCATACAAGGGTCCAGTGAGAGGCAATCACTATGTGGTACCCATGTAGGAATAATACTGTGTATTTTTATTGTGATTTAATCATCTACTTCTGATGTAAGAAAATAAAACACGTTGTCTAGGTTGGAACTTTTTTAAGACTTAGAAATAATGATTTTTTTTTTTCATCTCTGTAATTGTAAAAATATTAGAAGAGGAAGACAGTTGCTGACGAGCATAAGGTTTAAGATTTTTTGTTTTGTTTCATTAAGATGTTGGTGGGTGAAAGGGAGTTTAAAGAAGCTTTTTAGACAGCCATATGCTTCAAAAAAACATTCTGTTGCTTTCTGGATTTTGTCCCACAAATATGCAGAAGAACCCACAAATAGCAGTATGCGTAGTTTTACTTTGTAGAGATCATTGTATATACAATTCTGCCTGAAGGAATTTAATGTAAAATTGCCATCGTTATTTTTTTTATATTTCTGTCCAATGTATTGAATGGTTTGACTTCACGCTTCTACACTTTTTTCAACAAGAACTTTTTTTTTGGCAATTACCATCTATGGAGATAGTCCAAATACAAGGTGTTAAATTCAAATCTTTAGCTGTACTGAAAAATGTTTCTTATCCTAAGGAACAGGATCTAGTAAATCACAAGAAAAACCCAATATAGACGTGGCTACAGTGATATGCAAGACTAGTCTCCCAGGTGACCTAAAGCTTTCCAAGACACTTCTTTCTTATACAGGTCCTGTCCCTTTTCAGGGAGGTGCCCAGGGCTAGGGCTGCTCCAGCTGCCCACCAGACTATTTTCTGGGGGTGGTGGAACAGTTGTTACAATCCCCAGAAGCCCACAGCCTCCACAGCGCCTTGAAAACCTGAAGGCAGATTTTACAAGTTAAATCTTGGCCAAAAAAATGCATTGAGGACTTTGGCTTTTTGACACCTTTGGTTATGATGTTGCTTGCTAAGCAGCAGACTCATACCAGCCTTAGCTTTCCTTTTGGGAGAAACCTTTTCTCAGTTATTTCTCATCTGGATGAGGACTGCACTGTTTCAACTCTCCATGTTCATGCAACATCCCTTTGTTCCTTTCAGTCATTCCATCCTTGTTTCCACTTCTGAATGCTTCCTATTCACCTCCAAGCTTAGTCAGGAACTCTCTATTCTTCTGTGGTGGCTCTCTGTCTCTTCAAAAGGACTGCTCTTGTGGTTTGAGGAGTTGTCTGTTAAATTTACCAGCTCCACTAGTCACTTTTGCCCTCCAGCGCAGTTTTCTGTAGGATCCTGTCAAGAGAGTCCCAGAACAAGCCGAAATCTTCTGCCCTGAAGTCCACAACTGTGACTCTGCTATCTGTCTTCTGGCTTTTCTCAGGATCTTAGCTCCATAGTTTCATAATGACTGGATTCAACATCATCCTTGGCCACCACATACCCAATCATTTCTTCCTTGCTTGTGAAAAACAAAGGCAATAGTGAATCTCCCCTGGTCAGCTGATCAATTTTCTTGTTGAGAAATTGCCATCAATGCACCCCAGAAATTTCCCAGACCACTTACACTCAAATTCATTGCCTGTGCAGCAGATGGCAGAAGTATACAAGCAACAGAAATTTTTTTTATTGTGGGAGCCACCAGTTTTATCTTATTCAAAATTATATTACTGAAAATTAAAAATTTTCATTTTTGATGATGTTAAATAAAATAAATCATTAAAATTAATAAAGTGTCAGAAAGAGTTCCTTCAGAATAAAACATATATGTTGTAAATATTCTGATTTGATAGTGGGCTTGTAGTGCAATGGGTTTATTACTGCATCTCCTATGCCTATCCCATACCCTACCTCATACATAGATCTTGAGCCTGTGTCATGCCTCATACATAGTTCTGAATCCTAACAATTGAATAAAGATGTATGGCAGCTTGAGCTGTCTACAAGTTCTTCTACAGTGCACAAACCTCTTCTGCAGTACATAAAGCTCACTGGAAGATGTTGAGAATGATTCAGAGAAGTCTACTGAGGAAAGTCTTGCAAGATTTTCGTTACTGTTTGGTAGTAAAATTTCTCATGGACATGAATGTTTCCATTTTTATTCAGCTCCAATTCATACCTACAAGTGCAAAGCATGCTGTCATTTTCAGTATCATTGCACCAGTCAGACCATTTCATCCTGACTGTCTCTCAATGGGGCATGCATTTAAAAGAAAATACATAAATTTATACATGCAACACCAGCACAAAGTGTACTTACTGATTCCAATCACTAGAACAATTCCTCAAATGCAACACTTATGCCAAATACATCGCACCATTCCTATCAGGTATGTGGAATTCAGATACTCTCCTGCACTAAGAATACCGTTACTAAAAAATATCATGTACAAACAAGTAGTGATCAAACAAGTAAGAACTGCTGTAATGACAGAAAGACTTTCTATTATTAATTCATGAATAGCTAATGCTACTATAATTCAAAAGCAAAACCCCTTGTCTTCATCTAGTAGTAGAAAGTAACATGTTTTATGAGTTACATTTTACCCATATCCCGAAAGTTCAGTGATTTGTGACTTTGCTTTCATATGAAACTTTAGTTTAAGTTTGTACTGTATAAACTAAACTGGAAAGCATTGTGAGAGGTCTAGGTTGAGTAAGACTCAGGTTCAAGTATGGCATTGTCAAATATCTCTTCATAATCTCAAATGGTTGATGATAGATTATAATTGATCAAGATATCTTCATCTCAGATTGCACTATATATGGCTTCTTCACATTTCCTTAGATACTCAAAGCACATCCCATTTCTTCTCATGAATCTCCTGGTATGTTTATATTACACATACATCCCACCCAAGCTCAGTTTTCCACTGCGCTTGGCTTTGTGCAAAGAAATGAGAATGAGTTGTCACTGAAGTTTTAGATAACACAGTGCAATTCTCTTTCAGAAAAGAATTATTCACAGTTTAGGCTGGCAGCCCATTTACAACAAGCAAATAAGAGGTACAAAATATCTAATCTACTTGATAACCTAAAAGAGTAATTGCATTCAGTACTTGATGTAGAAACAATTCTGAAATTGTTACTTACTACTGAAACCCACATTGTATTATCAGAGTTCAGGATTGTTTCCACAGTAAAATGTAGGAGAAAAAAAGAAAAATTAAAAAATTTGTGAAGATTGATAATGCATTTTTTAACAAAAGAGGGAAAGATAAAGGAAGAGGACGGCCCTGATGATACAGCCTGCAGCGCTATGTATATGGCACAGTCTTTACAGTTAGATAGAGTCTGTTTGCATTGGCTGTTACAAAGTTTTTATTCATACATTTCTACCCGTATTCTTCACCGGGCACTCGATTTGTAGCTCCTGCCAACAGTTCTAATTTGACTTATGCTGACAGTGAAGCAATAAAACATTGCTGCTACATTGACTGTGCATTTCTACAATGCCAGCTCTAGGACACAAATGGAGTTACACCATGTACAATGCTTTGCTATTTTTTGCAGACCTTGCTGAGGTCAAGAGATTTTTTTCTATGGGTCTCTGTTGGGGCATGAATTAGGCATTGTATTTCTAGTAGGAAGTCTTCACTCCTCTAATAAACTCTTTACACAACCTATCTCTAAAAATAATGGGATATGACTTCCCCTTCGAACATACCAGGCACAAAGCTGCAAACTACGCACCAAGTCCATTCTTCTTGCTGCGACACTTAAACCAGCCGTGTTTATGGCTCCAGAAGAGTTGTAATGGGGAATACAAGAGCAGAATTTAGCCTGATATGGATTAGATTTTCACCTCCCTGTTTCTAAGAGTGATCCTTCAGTGTCATTAACTTCCATTAGATGACCAGCTCTGGGAATAATGTGCGCTTATCTGGCCAGCTAGAGTAAAGTGCCCTTAGCAAACACGGGAGCGTGGGAGGTGGAGGGGGTGGCTTTTGTTCAACAAACATAAAGCTACACAGTCTAGTTCTGAGGAAATGATCAGAAAAAATGATGAGTTATTTCAAGGTTGCTCTGAGAGCGAATCACTCTCTTGTCAAAATCTCAGAACAGTTTTCCTATTCTATTCTGATTATTTCTTCCAATGTTGTATTTCAGGTTATGGGTGCATCTGTTCTGTAATTTAGTCCCCTCATATGCTCTTTTCCCTCTGTCTCATTCCTTTTCCATTTTCCTCTCACTTTGATGAACTTTTTGACATTTGATCTGTAACCATTTAAAAAATTTCTTCACCATAAGTAAGGGGCGAAGGGAAATAGATTAGTTTTCTGCTAACACCATGAAAAACAATTCTCATGTCTTGTATTAAATTCATGTATGATTTAAGCAATGAAGTGGATTACTGGGTGACAAATACACTGACAGCTGCTTAGGAAAGGATTCCTTTATATAATCATAATTTTATTTATATAACTTCACAGCAAAAATATTAGCCGTATCCAGAAATTCTTAATAAAACAAGGTCTAATTACTTCTCCATTTATCCTACTCCACTTGCTTCTTTTGTTTTGTGAAATACAACTAATATATGCTGCCTGGAGTTTTTTTCTCCATATCCAAAGACATAGTCACCACACTCATCTATTGCATAAAACAAGACTATATGAAATGTCTGCCGAGATGTCAAAAAAATCAAGCATAGGAAAATGACTAATAAAGTGAATATGTACATAAGAGTGAGAGACAATCTTGTGAAAGGCTCTTGAATATTTTATTGTATAAAGGAGAAAAAAAGCATAACAGAAAGCAAAAATGAAAAAAAAAATGAAACATGCAACACATATATTTAGAGCTAGGAAAATATTTCTTATGAAATTCCCCAACTGAAAATTCTGTTCAGTTTATATATATATATATATAAAAAAAAAAAAAGAATATTTCTAATTAATTTTTAGGTGGAGAGTTTCTCCAAAATGTTGAGAAAGAGTCTAGAGCTGTCAGGAGCTGATATTTGAGATTACACCTGAAACACAAACAATTTAACACTAAGCACCCTCTTTTGCATTCAGAGTTCCTTTTGCACTGATTTTATGCGATTTTCATAACCATCTTTCTGCATGACCATGTCATGGGCTTTCCAGATCATTTCCTTTGTCTTCATATAGAAGAAGTTGCTTTTTTATACCCCATAATGAAAACTAGTTTTGATTTCTCAAAATTCGTCACAAAATAGTGTTCCTTTCAGCAGCTCTATATATGCTTTAACAGGTGTTACAAACAAAGCTTTTGGATAAATCTAAGAGAAAACTAGAGTAGGACATTTTGAAGGGTGGAAACTTACTAATCTTAGTTAAGTAACTAACGAAATGTACTGGGAGGATTTAAAAGGAACTATGCTAAAAGCTCCTTATGCTTGGCTAATGAAATAAGAATTCCCCCTTCTTTTGTTTTGTTGATTTTTTTTAAATTGGAAGCTGCTTCATACAGGTCAACAAAGTTGATTCATCCATAATATCAAAGTGGTGGAAGACTTCAGTTAAGAAACAGCTCTTTGCATTCGTATCTGGAAATAATGTTCCAATAAATTTTATTCCAATGAATTGCTCTTAAAGTAACATTAGATGGAGTAAGGTGGTTTGTAACTAAAATATTCCAGAAACGGTGACTTCAAGTTATAAAAGTGGATTTATATTACTCCTGCTAGTACAGGAGTAAGTCAAGAAAGAGAAGGATGGAAAAAAGGCCTGCAAATGAGAGACTATAGTTCAGAACTCTGATTAAAACCTATGAGAATGTATTTTTGTGCTACTGGTCCTCTGAACCGAGAGGCATATGGGACAGGCATGAATGAAAGAGATTAAAAACAGTGTTTCTTCAAGTTTTATTCATCCTTTTCTACTTTCCAGTTTGTTTCTTAGACTCACATATGATGTGATTGGGGGAGGAATATCTGCAGTGTTAAATTATTCAAGGCAGAGCTTCTCATGCTCAGTAGCCATTACAATGCTGAACTGATTGAATAAAATGTTTAAACACAGGTTTAATGAAACTTCTAGAGTCAGTAGTGAGTTAGTGAAGGATAGTTCAGAAGCAGACCCACTATGTTCTGCTCTGCACAGTAACATATGTAATGTAATCCTTTGCTTCTAGTTCCTGTGTTGCCCTTGTGCATAGCCACAACAAACTCAAGTGTCTCGAGTGCAGCACTTAAGAACACTTATGAGAGAAAACATGGTGGAACATTTACCACACAAGGAAAAAAATGTTTGGAAATTCAGAGCAAATCCTTCTTACATTTCGTGTCTATTGATTCTGTCCTGTTTTACTGAAGGCCTCAAGTTTATAACAAGGATAATGGAGGTACTGCTCAGTCACAAGTTACTGTTACAAAGCCCACCACTTCTTTTCAGAATATATGGAATAAACATGTTCTCCATATATTCTGGGTTTATTTTAGGAAACTAAGGATACTGATCACCTTGCAGAACAAGACTTCAGTATATGAAGTGGTTCAGGAATGGTCAGGAAAGGCTTTTAAAATTCTGCTGTCATACTTGCCACAGTGGCTCAAACATGTAAAACAGATGCCCCAATTCTGATTCATGGGCAGACTTTGTGCAGCTGAAGTACAAGTACAGTTTTCTGCAATATTTTCTTTCAAATTATACTACAAATCATAAATAGCAATAGACTGATGCTCATCTGTCAGTTTCCTCTTAAGATTAAAGTGTGCAGTTGTGTGCAGAAGGTACAGAAAAGAGTAAGGAAAGAAACAGCTGATACCAAAGTATTAGCAAACCATGAGTGTAGGATACAGATTTGTAAAATGGACCGTTTTCTCAGTGAGTTGGCAGAGTCTACATATTGTTTCGATCAAGCTGGTGATTGGCTACAGTATTTAGTGTACAACTCTTTTAAAAATCCTGCCATTTAAAAACCTACAAATAGACAAGATATGAGACTATTGGAGTAAGTTTTCTGAACTGGCCGGAGTGCATCCAGAATATGATTTACATAAAACTTCCCACATGGACACAGAGAATGAATGTTATTTTTCTTGGATAATTGTTTTTCATCCATTTAAAATATTCGTGGCTGAAGAAGAACATAATTTATTTAGGCTTTTAAAAGGGTATGTCATAAAGTTTTTTTCTCCATATAGTGCCTGTATATAAATGTGCAAAATCTTTCTTTCTGAAATTCTCAAAGTCTTCAAAATAAAAGGCACTGACTGCCATATGTGCCCACATATTTGCTGAGGGAACTTAATAAGAATCTCTGTAATGCCATAAATATAAATAAATAGCCTATATGTATCAAGATAAAGAGGTTAATACTTTATTTCCTCTTAGATCAGAAACTCTAAATTGTACTCTTAGGAACGCTAAGGTGAAGTGAGTAATGATCTGAGTTTGGTGACCCATGTAGGCCCAGATAAGTACAAATTGTCTAAAGTTTAAATGCTTTTTTAGACCTTTTAAAGCTCTTGCATTTTTTTGCTTTTTCATAGCTTACATGAAAATCCAAAGAAGATAAAACTTTCCCAGTGGCATTTGCTTATTTTTCCTATCCTTGTCAAAGATAAATAGTTTTTACATTAAAGTAGATGACTGCAAAATGCTTGCACCCAAACAAAGAGATTTTTCTGAACAATAATTCTTATCAGATTCATTCATAAAACACTAGCTTAAGAAGTTCCTGGAATTGAAAAAAGGGAGGGAAAGCAGACACAGTATTTCATTTCCCCTCACTTCCCTATTCCTGTCTCGCTTAGTAGTAGAGAATTATTAAGTCTTTCACCTTCACATCTGGACAGTTCATTTTGCATCATCTGTGCTGGAGGTGTCCTTTCTCACTCATATTTCTGTCTTCTTTCAATGCTTCAGCCACGTTGTTTCATATTTTTGCTTTGTTGTCTGTGTACATTAATTGTAGCATCCTCCAGAAATGCTTACAGTGTTTTAAAAAAGTATGTATATGCTCTGGCAAAAATTTTGATATTTGTTATCTTTCCTCTTTGGGCTATTCATCCCATCACAATCTGTACCCACTACAGCTCCAAACTATTTAAGGGGAAGGTAAATGGTCTTTGGAAGAGTCGTTAATATAGGTTTATAAATAGATATGTATGTGTGCAAATCATATATACTTATTATATAAGTAGGTATGAAGATTCACCAAGACCATCAGTACTGTGGGTTTTGACTTTGCCTTTTTCATCTGCAATCTGAAGTCGTTCTAGATAGCTTCCTTGCATGTTCTTTAAAGTAGCAAAATAAGGACAATTTTGCATTTAGGTATCTTTCAAAATAGAACACTGAGCCGGACATGGGTATTTCAATGCTATTAGCATAAGCAGTGTGTTGCAAATATCAAATAAACCCTGAAATATAAACATTCTATAGCCATACACATAAAGTCCTGTATAAAGAGCCACAGATAAGAGTACTAAAATTTATTTTGTAGAGTCCTGCAAAACCAAGTAAATATTTTTATTTTTTTGTGTTATTGTTCATCTTAGTACTAACAGCACCAAACATAATTTCTCAGAATGTGCACTAATTCTTCAGGCCCCTGTGTAATGTTCCTTATTTCCCCCTCAGTCTCAGAGGCATAGTCAATCTGCAAATGAGGTTCTGCGAAGAACCAGAAGACATGCTGCAAAGATGTTTCAGAATACATTTCTTCTATGCGCTCAGCTAGTGGTAGCTCTGGAAGACCCAAGAAACTGGATGGTGTCTTCATTGACAGCCTGGGAGTTTAGGAATTTTTTCAGGCAGATCCCACTGGAGGCTACAAGAAGGCTCGAGTTGTCAACTCCTCCCACACAGGGGGCTACTGAGCCGCTGTCTCTCATGGTTCTTCCATACCATGTGAGAAATCTGTGAGAAATCCTGCATTGATTTTTTTATTACTTTCAATATTGTCTAAAGGCTTACTAGTCTTATTTCTCTTGAAAACACCTTTCTCTTACTGTCTCAAGCTCTTTCTTCAAAGGAGACTAATTTCTACATTAAGTTTGCTCAGAAAGCACATGAACACATTTTGTTTTGCCATTAATAAAGAGAACTCTGAATAGGCTCTGATAGATTCTGATTTACCATCAGTAAAAGTAGTGCTGCGTGTATTGGGTTTTCATGGCAATGCTTTTTTTTGAGAGGGTGGGGTGGGCGACAGAAGTGGTTTCTGTGAGAAGCTTCTAGAAGTCTCTCCTACCTCTCCTACATCTGACAAAGCCAACACCAGCTGGCTCGAAGATACACCCATCACTGGCCAAGGCTGAGCCCATCAGCGGCAGTGGTGGCGCCTCTGGGATAGCATATTACAGAAGGGGAAAAAATCTGCTCTGCAACAGCAATTGCAGCTGGAGAGAGAAGTGAGAGAAACAACTCTGTGAAGTGAAGAAGAGGGAGAAGACGTTTCAAGCATCAGAGCAGAGATTCTTCTACAGCCCACTGAGAAGACAACGGTGAGGCAGTCTGTCCTCCTGCAGCCCTTAGACAGCTATAGTGGAGCAGATACTCACCTGGAGCCCATGGAGGACCCAACACCAGAGAAGGTGGACTCCCAAAGGAGGCTGTGACACTGTGCAGCAGAGCCCATGAGGGAGTAGATTTTCTGGCAGAACCTGTGACCCTGAAGGGGACCCGTGCTGGAGCCGTCTATTCCCAAAGGACCACACTCTGTGGAAAGGGCTGAGACTGAAGCAGTTCATGAAGAACTGTAGCCTATGGGAAGGGCTTACATTGGAGAAGTTCATGAAAAACTGTCTCCTGTGAAGACAATTGGAGCAGAAGAGTCTTGTGCCATAAAAGCTGAACTAAATAGTGAGAGATCAATAAGGATATCTTGCTTGTTATTTCACTTGCAGAATATTTTTTTTGGTTTTTCATTACCAGTGATATCAAGTCAATAAAAAAAAAAATCAGAGGTCATTTTTAGTATATAGTTTCATCGATCCTGTTAGGTAAGAAGTTTTTTTTTTTTATTGAAGGATAAATTTGCTCACTTCCCATATTAAATTAAGTGTCAAATCATGTCATGTTCTATAATCAATATAATGCCACTGCACGAACTAGGACTGCTTGCCATGGAGAAATGCTAGGACTTGATCCTGTAAATTGCTTTGTGTAATGTTCAACTGAAAGGTGGTGCTAAAAGGAATTTGGTTATTACACCTTGTTCTAAACAAGCTGAAAGTGGCAAAGCATTATCAAATGAGACACTACCACTAAATAGAAGTAGGACTTGCTCTATGTACATTTAAAGCCAAATAATAAAATTCTTTTCCTCTGTGAATAATGTGGCCCTTTAAATCTGATCTTCCCAGCTGAAGAGATGACTGAAGAGGAACTGGGATGAACACACTGCAGATGGACCAGAATGTAGCTCTCTTTAATAGATTTACCAGGGATAAATAACTGTCTGCTGTAATTAGAAAAAAAACCATCAAGATCAAAATGTGCAAATGACAGTGCAAAAAATTTAGTGTACACACATGGAGAATGAAAAATAATTATTTATGTGCTTAGTAAATTAATCACAAACACTTTGTAGTTTGTGTGAATTCATCTCTGAACCACCAAGTGCTATTTATCAAAAAAGGTAGAACTGCAAACATCCACAAAGAAAAGAACAGAGAGAGAAAAAAAAGATGAGTTTAAAAATCAGCCTTTTGAAATATCTCTATCCAATGATTCTACATAAACGAACATCTTCAAACATTCCTTCTTCAAGTCTAAAAGTCTCAATAACATTCTTGCAGAGAAAAATGTAGGTCTTCGATCAACAAAGGTGGTATATCACAATGAAATTAGAAAAGAAAGATCTCAATACAATGCACATTTCAAAATTCGTAATTGTAATGGAATTTAGGATTATATATTTTCGTGAATTATTTCTTCCCTATGTAGTGTAAGACAAATTTGACTCACCAGCAGAGAAACACTTTCCAGCAGAGGAACACTTTCCTTTCCTATAATTAAAAAACAATCCAGAAATTGATTCCAGTTTTTTAAAATTAATTGGAAGACTATAAGATTGATCCTAGGACAGTTCAGACCATTAAGGACCTTAGGAGGATTCCAGTCTGACCCCTTGACCAAGCCAAGTTGCTCAGGGTTTTATCTTGAGGAGACTGGAAACCCTCCAAGGTGAGACACTTCAACACCTCCCCAGGCACTGGCTCCACTCACCATCTGTTCTCAAGAGGTAAAACCTTGCTAATATTCAGCCTTTCTGGCCCTGCTCAGCCCACTGCCAGACAGGACCCAGGATCTTCTCCCCAGTGCTGCTCTTACTCCTATCAGCGTCACTGCCAGTGCTCTACCTGCCTAGACCAGGACTGCACGGGGCTCCTCCATCAAGATCATGGGGTTCCTTTCAGAACCTTTCTCCCACCAGTCCTGGTCCTATTGAATGGCAAGCCTTGCCCTCACGCCTGTTGGCCAAGTCCAAGGATTCAGTATATCTTTCTGACTAGTTTAATGAATTGTGAAAGTTGCCCAAGATATATCACGACCTGTAATGCACAATATAAACTGAGATGAAATAGGTCCATATTCATTCCTAAAGAACAGAATTCTCATAAATAAAGAGTATTTGGCTATCTGCCTTGTTGACTGCCTTCCCCAGAAGTACAATATTAGAAACATGTGACACTGGCAACTCCAACAGCCTGGCAGTACTTCTAGCAGAAAACCACCTGCAAGATGATATTGTGCCATTGTGTTCTGGTGGGGAGTGCAAGTATTCAGATAAATTTCACAGTATCACAGTATCACAAGTTTGGAAAAGACCTCTGAGATCATCTAGTCCAACCTATGACCCACCACTAGCACCCACTTGTCATTTAAACCATGGCACTAAGCGCCTCATCCATTCTGTTTTTAAACACCTCCAGGGACGATGACTTCACCACTTCCCTGGGCAGCACATTCCAATGGCCAATCACCTTTTCAGTGAAAAATTTTTTCCTAATATCAAGCCTAAACCTCCCCTGATGAAGCTTGAGACCATGTCCTCTTGTTCTGTCACTGATCGCCTGAGAGAAGAGACCAACCCCTGCCTGCCTACAACCTCCTTTCAGGTAGTTAAAGAGAACAGTAAGGTCTCCCCTGAGCCACCTCTTCTCCAAGCTAAACAACCCCAGCTCCCTCAGTCGCTCTTCATAGGGCTTGTGCTCCAGCCCCTTCACCATCTTCTTTGCTCTCCTCTGGACACACTCCAGCATCTCAAAATCTCTCTTAAACTGAGGGGCCCAGAACTGGACACAGTACTCAAGGTGCGGCCTGACCAGTGTCAAGTATAAGGGGATGATAACTTCTCTAGTCCTGCTGACCACACCATTCCTGATGCAGGCCAGGATACCATTGGCCCTCTTGGCCACTTGGGCACACTGTTGGCTCATGTTGAGTTTCCTGTCCACCATCACTCCCAAGTCTCTTTCCACTTGACTGTTCTTCAGTCATTCTGTCCCCAGCCTATAGTTCTGCATAGGGTTGTTGTGCCCAAAGTGTAGAACCTGGCACTTGGACTCATTAAAATTCATCCCATTGGAATCAGCCCACCTCTCCAGTCTGTCAGGGTCCCTCTGTAGGGCCCTCCTACTCTCCAGAAGATCGACACTTCCTCCCAGCATGGTATCGTCTGCGAACTTGCTGATGATGGACTCAATCCCCTCATCCAGATCATCAACAAAGATGTTAAACAGGACTGGGCCCAACACCGACCCCTGGGGGACACAACTGCTGACGAGCCGCCAACTGGATGAGACTCCATTCACTATCACTCTCTGGGCTCAGCCAACCAACCAATTCCTAACCCAGCACAGAGCACTCCTGTACAAGACATGGGCTGTCAGCTTCTCCAGGAGTCTACCATGAGGAATGGTGTCAAAGGTCTTGCTAAAGTCCAGGTATACCAAATACATACCCTTCCTCTCATCCACCAGCCAAGTAACATGGTCATAAAAGGAGATCAGGTTGGTCAGGCAGGACCTACCCCTCCTGAATCCATGCTGGCTGGTCCTGATCTCTCGGTAATTCTGCAGGTGCCATGTGATTGCACCCAGGATTATCTGCTCCATAATTTTACCTGGAACAGAGGTCAGGCTGACAGGTCTGTAATTACCTGGATCATCCTTACGGCCCTTCTTGTGGATGGACATGAAATCAGCCAACTTCCAGTCATCTGGGACCTCTCCAGTGAGCCAGAACTGTTGATAAATGATGGAAAGCGGCTTAGCAAGCTCATCTGCCAGTTCTCTCATCACCCTAGGATGGATCCCACCCAGCCCCATAGACTTATGAGGATCCAAGTGGCTCAGCAGGAATATTCCATCCTGACCCCATATCCACCACTTCAGAAGGCCAGTTGTCCAGCAAACAATCTGTCTTAGTGTTGAAAATAGTGGTAAAGAAGGCATTAAGAACTTCAGCCTATTTGTCATCTTTAGTTACTGTATTTCCCTCGATATCCAATAAGGAGTGGAGGTCGTTGTTGCCCTTCTTTCTGCCATTAATATATTTGTAAAAACAGTTCTTGTTGTCCTTAACAGAAGTGGCCAATTTGAGCTCCAGCTAGGGTTTTGCCTCCCTAATTTTCCTCCTACACGACTTAACGATATCTTTGAACATAACCTCCAGGCTCTCTGTGAACTCTTTTATCTCTGATAATTTCCCCACAGCACAAAGTATCATTCCAGTTTTAAACAAATGTGCAGAAAATCCAGAGAGAGAATAAAATGAGAGATAAGACGGAGCATGTGGGCCCTGGCTTAGGGGGAAGAACAAGCAGGTTTTTGCCCCTTTTCGTTTTTTAATTATTCCTAAGTAGTGAACAGGATGGCAATATTTAGAAGCGCAAATAGCAGTTATTTTCCGTGTGCATAAGAGTTAATCTCAGCCATAGTCACTGCTTTTGCGCAACTCCAAACAGAGTAAACGTTGAGATCTCCTGATTATCTCGTTAAGCAGGCTCTATTAAGGAACTGCAAAACAATTTGCATTACTTAATCTTCTGAATCCAGATGAGGCTCTAAACAATTGCAGTCATTAACTGTGGGTGCATAATATAACAAGAAGCCTGATGCATTCAATTAAGAGTCAGGTGGGTCACTATACCTTTTGTATCCTAGACAAATAATTATAATAACTAAACAAGTTATATACCACATGAAGCAAACAGCTTATTGTTTGGGAAAACAAAGTATTTTGTTATATATTAGTTTGAGACACAAAAGGACCTCAGTAAATCCATTCTCAGGATTAAGGAATGGAGAATTTGGCTGTAGATTAAGCTGCAATTCTAAAAGAAAGTTAAGGAAGATCCAAAATAAATTCTCCAGACTAATGGCAAGTATTCAAATACCGTGTGATACTGTTGCACTGATCAATAGCACAACACTATTCCTACTCTTTGAATTAGGGATGTGTTTTATCAGCTTAATTTCCAGCGAAAACGGGATATTGAGGGTTTTGGGAAAATACACGATACTGTATAGCTACAAATACACAATATTTTATTGTTACATATAGAGTTTCTGAATGGGGAGTGTTATCAAACTGTAAGTTTTTAAGTAGAAGGTATCTAACACTTTTTGAGAAATGAGCCCATTTATTAATATCTCAAGCTGGAAACAGAAACTTTTATTGAAGCAATTTACAGTGTCATGTAAATGGAGATCTACAAAATTAGAAAAATATAGTTTTTTAAATAAATATTTCTGAAATTTGGAATATTTCAGTAATAAAACAAGGGACTAGTTTAAAATTCATAAGGAAGTGATTTATGCTCAAAGCAAGCAAAACACTCCTTTTCCAAAGAATTCTGATCTCTGAATCCAGAAGTTCTCATCTGAGACCCATAAAGGACAACTAGCACAAGTATAAAGAATACTTATCTTTTTATCCTTTATGACTTGCTTTTAGAGTAAAGAAGGCAATTTAAATACACCAAAACAATACGTGTACTAAAATGAGTTTCATTCATTAGAGGGAAACTAATATTGTTTGTAAGATTGCAAACATTCTCCTGACAGCTGAATGAGAAATTAAAAGGTAACCAGGTGTTAAATCAGTAAATTATAATTTAGGAGCTATGAATTTGATCCACAGTCAATTTTAATAAATAATCTTTGAAATCAAGTTCATGTTTCTTAATTCAAAAAGCATTCTTATTTGTGTTATTTATGCTATTCACAAAATGAGATCATGTATTATTGAGATGTTACTCAATTATTGGTTAAGACACATCTGAAACCATAACAACAATCATGACAACCTTTTAAGAATTAGAGGTTAAAAAACTGGAAACTGTAATTGTACAGAGAAGTAGGTGACACATGGCTGAAGGAGTTCCGCACTTAGGCATCCAAACAGAGGCATAATTTTCAGTTTCATAACAGTCATATTAGTAAGGTGTACATGCAACTTAATGTAATTAAAACATATTTAGAAAATATGATGAAAGATGTAAAGGTCAAAAAAATATCTTTGAATAAACCTAGCATTTTTTGCCACTTCAGATTTGAAATGGGGACAGGACACACAGAAATCCTGCTGTACCCAACCTGTGTTCTGTTGTATAAATTTATTACTCTCTTAAACATAAAAAATGTCAAAATTACTTTTTCATTAATAATTGGGTAATATTGCTCCCTTGAAGGAAAAACAAACCATGCCTTTGAGACTAAGAGCTACTGTGCTCTGCAGACCAATATTTGGTGCTGGCCAGCAAGCCTATAATAAAACATGTTAGACAGAAGTTGAACTTAAACACGATTTCTGTAGCTGTCAAGAACACAGGGCTACAGCTGCAGTAATGCACTTTCCTTTCTCCTCTGCTCATACAGACCTATCTGTTCCTCTTTATGCCACAATTTCCTAGCCTCATCTTCTTAGTCCACATTTCATGTAAGTGTATTTATTTGCTCTCTACAGGTTCAGCTACCAGTAGTGTTTGATCTACCAAAGCCTTGAACTGGCCTCCTTAACAAACACTGCTTGCAGTTATTTTTCATGCAAAAGTTGCCACAGTGCACTTGCAACTTTTGTTCATAAATACAATTGATCACCTGCCAACTCATCTGATATTTTAAAAACAAGCACTTTTTTTCCCATTTAATATTTCGGCTGAATTTTAACATGATTAACTTAGACTTCAAAATTTCAAACAAATGAAAAGCAGCATTTTCAGAAAGGGCAAAAAAAAATCTGTTTTCACACAATGGACATTCTAAAACAGAATGTCATTGAGGTTAAAAAAAAGGATTGAGCATTTACATGGCCAACAAGATAAGTGGATGTGGAACTTATCACTGTCGGTGACAATATACTAAAGAAGTAAATCCTAAATTACATGATATGGCTCATTATTTAAATCCGATGATACTCTTTCTACTCTCTTCACTGCCATAAATGTGCACACACTCTGTCAGCAGGTTGTCATCTGTATTATCACTAGACTACATGTGATCATTGTAAAACATTAGTAATATCTGGAGTGTCCAGATGCTTGTAAGCGTGAGTCTAGTCCTTAGAGTCCTTATCATTAACAACAAAATGTAGAAAATTGTACAAAACTTAGGAGTGTCTAAACAAAAATAATCTTCCTGATCCCTTGTAGAGACCAGAAAATATCCTACCTGACATTAGATAACAGGTTTGTAGCCATCAAACAGTTACTCCTGCCCTGTTTCATTTCTATTAGAAGTGTTGATAACTTGAGTACCAAGCCTCGAAGCAGACAGCACTGATGATAGTCTTATCAGCCCTTATTTCTGTCTCAGTGCCCAGAATTTGTCACGCACATAGGGGTTTTTCTGGGGCACTTGATACCCACCATCCTGCTCTGCCATCATGAGTGGACATTGAACTAAGTTTTTCCACCTCTCTAGAGAATTCCTCAGCCAAAGGCATAGAAAATTTTACCCATTCTTTTGCTCTCTTGTTCGCTGAATAGTTAATTTTATTTTCCAGTTGAAAAAGGTTCAACTGGGGATGTTAAGGAAAGATGGCACAAAGTATGTTCCAGAAAGCTAAAGGACTTGTGAATCAAAACAGGATAATTTGAATCCCAGATTTCTATGTATCATTAAGCCCTAAGGGAGGGGGATTCTCTTCTTCATTTTTTTTTTGTTTCATCTAATACAGAATATGCTTTTTGCATTACATGTTATTCCATTTTATGTTCTAGAAGATACTTCTCTTAATTTATATAAACCATAGACTCTCTTACCAAGGTATCTTGTTTCTTTACTTTGTCCCTCATTATTCCTTCTTTTGAAGGGTGGAAGTCGCTGCCTTACTTCGTTTCTTAAATATTTAGTGTCATGTACTCCAGATAAGAAGATAACTTCAGCATGAATTTAAAAAATGGTTTGAAATAATCTAGTTTTGTCACTTTATTTATTTTTTCATACAAAATCTGACTTTGCATCACAGAATAACTGTACTGCTTTCCGCTTTCCCTAACCAATGAAAGAGCAACGTACACCAAGCATTTTACAGGGTAAAACTTTTGAATAAAACCTGCTAACCTTATCTTGCTAAGTGACAGACAGAAATGTCACCATTGCTTTCTTATGGAAAATACTCCATACACTTTATGTATAATTCATCCAATCTTTTAGAACGTTTAACAATATTGAATTTAGATAAATTTCAATAGTATGGTACATCAGACTCCCTTTATCAATTTACACATGTGCCTCATCAATTTAAGTCTGCATCTATTTCTCTCTACCTCTGTGTTAAGCCTCCAGGGTTTGGAGGTTGTTCTTATTTTATAGCACATAGTCACTAGCACTGACCAAGTTGTATCATTTGGTATTCTCCTTGTTACTTTCTTCATAGAGTTCTGAACTTGAGAACCTACAATAAACCAAGACTGTACATTCATCGCCATGGCATTAGCTGCAAGAACACATATCTAGTACTGGCTTGTCTCAGGGCCATCAGATTCTGAAAACGAATTGCAACAGTAGCCTAGGCAGAATTTAAATCCCTCCCAAAGTAAGATTCCAATCAGGCTCCAGCAGGGAGAAGAAAAGGAAATTTACAGTAAAACACACACACATATACCCACGCTCATGTATGCAGAGTCCTGCTGGCACTCTGCAGCCTCAGGAAGGGAAAACTGCAGGTTTGGTAGCTTTTAAGGTATTACTTTTGTAAAAGGCACCAGCCTACACTCTTCATTTTGCACCAGCCTGGTGCAAGGTCTTAGAGGGCTTTAGTGTGATGAAATCAGGAACATAAATGTGATTGGACATTTCTAAAATGCTGTGTTTTTTTTCCATTAGGGCATACGTTTTGCTTTTGAGTAAAAAGGATTGCACAATATAAGTACAAAATAAGATTAAATCTATCTGAAGGCTTTACATGACAACAGCAGAAAGTTGTAATTGGTTATCTTTCTTCTAGGGTTTAACGTGATTTGCATGATGGATACAGCAAATACTCTCAATCTAAAATTTATTCATAGGTGCAGAGAAAATCTGACAAGCAGGAGAGAATCTTTGTTTCAATAAACACACGTTTGTCCTAAAATTGTTTTTTAAAAAAAGTCTTTGAACTTACCAAAACCTTGTTATGTCATCATATGCCTATTTAAATCATTAGCACTGATGTAAGAGAATATTGCAAACAAACAAAAAAAAAGCAAAAAAATGCAAATTTGCAGAGAGGCACTGCCTGGTGTTTTGACAGGTTTTTATGGCTGTTTCCTGAATGGAAGAAATATAGCCCAAATGAGCAAATCCAAAGGACTGCACTTCCAGTTACCATCCTTCAGACTACAGCAACCTGATACGTGAAAAAGGCTTCTGGCTCTTTCAACAAAACTTTTCAAAGTACCACAAAGTATGTTGTATTGTACTAATTTGCATTTTGCTTCTACTTAAAAGTACAAGGAAAGGCAATAAAAACATAAAGCTTTAAGAGTTTAGTTAGTTTTTTTTCCCCAAAAAAATAATACTGGCTTTTTTTCTGAGACAGTTGATTTGATGTTTGGCACTAATTTCATTCAGAAGTAGGCCTTCACAGGAAAATCCTAACATCTCTCTTGGCATGGTGTTAGCTTTTCAGTTCTCCCAGAGTCAACAGCCCAATTTTGAAACACTTTTCCAAAATCATTACTATGTTAGTTCCAGCAGAAGAGAAGTAAATGGAAGGTTTCTGCTGGTGAAGAAGAAGTATTGAAATTTGCTGTCATATCCACAGAAAAAAACTCCAGGTTTTTATGAATATGTACCTTAACAAACTAGTTAAGCAAGTCATGCAATATCTTTAAGAGAGTGAGAGTGAAAATAATGTTTATTCCCATATTTCTCCACTTCCCTGAACATTTCTTTTCAGTATTCTGCCTATGAATGAACACACATGCATTTGAAACAGAGCTGTAAGCTGTTGAATGATTTCTTGCTTTTTGTTGTGATGTGTTTAAAAGCATCAAATAGCAGGGAGGATAAAATTATCTGGAAATCCAGATCAAAGGTCTTCAGAAATATCTGTATTCCTTAATGTAATCTAGATAGCAGAATAATCTAACTCAATTCTGAAAGTCTTAAATATATAAAGATCAGCAAGATACTATGGTTCTCTATGCTTCTTTCAAAAATTTGTTTTGATTTGCAGTCAGTACACAGGATGCTGACCAGAATTGTGGTGCTGGGATTTGCTGATCTCTGCAGTCTCAAAAGTAGAAGGTGAAAGAGAGAGAGTATTTCTTTGTATAAATTTAGATGGGATTGCACGTCTGTTTAGATCATCTGAAGGAACATAAACAGTGATGAGAGACGGCTCCTACTCTTTGTACAAAACCTGATATTGAGTGAACTTGGACTTCCACTTCCCCTCATATATCAAAGTCTGTTTAGTGCATGGGGTACAAAACATTCTGCATGATTACAAAATTTCTTCTGTTGTAAGAGTAGTTAAGGGAGTAAATGAACAACCTTGAGGCTTTTAAAGTCTTTAACTAAAGACTAAAAAAATCAGTTCAAAATAAAAGTTGTTTCATTTGAAATCATCTTACCTATCTGAACATGAACATATTAAATAATGCAACTCTGAGCTGAGTGAATTTCTAAACTTTCTTATGTAGTAGTCACGTTCAAGTTAAAAGTTGTAGAAAGTCAAAAAAGCAGCGAACATCATGATAATAATAAATTCTGAGGAGGTTGTTCTTCTACTCTAAAGAACTAAGATACAGAAAAATAAAGTTAACATTTTTATTACTTCTATTTTTTCACCTTACTTTCCATGCCTTGCCTACCTTAAGCTGTCCAGTCTAATGGACTGTTTTATTTTTGTCAATTGTCACACACTGGCAGAAAAAAGTAGCAGAACAATAGCAGATAGCAAAGGTTTTCATTGGAAGTTTGTCAGAGGTGGATCATTATATTCTGCCATCAGATGCCCTAAAAAAATTTTGTTTATTCTTGACAAGCTTCTTAAAGCCTTCCTAGAAGCACCAATATGCAAAGATGTATACAAAGCTCATTCATGTGCCCTAACCTTTATATTTTACAGCTGGTAAATATCGGCCAGTTTTTCCTGGAAATAAGGAGCTGCTCCAGTAAGAAAACAATAGTTTATCTCAAACTGCTGCATAATAAAACAGTGTATTCTCTCCAGAACTGCCCTCTCAACTTCTACTTCTCCCTAAATCTGCCACTGACAAGGACTAAAATATAAGTAAAGTGTAAAACATACATATAAGCTTCAGATTACAGTTTCTGCAAACAAAGGAGAAAGTTTAACATATTCATTTTTCAGGAAGAAGCCAGGCCTTTAAGGATAGGGCAAAGAATAATTTCAAAACCAATAACAATTTAAAAATACACTTATATCTGTAAGGGCCTGAAAACTGCATTTAATTCTAAGCTTTCTCAAAATCTGAGATTTTAATGCAAATCATAAGAAGGTGGACAAAACATGTGTACGATATTCCAAAGCACTTTCCATATACTGTTAGTATTAAGAGGTAAGAAATCCATCTATTTAGAAATAGGTATTTTATATTGAAGTCTGAAACTTTATCTCTCAAAATTGATTATCCACTTTTATTATTTATTACAGGTATGAACAAAACATTTTTGTATAACACAGTCTACTCCCAGTCTATTTGTGGGGAAAAAAAAAATGTGATGTTTTCGCTGGAAAGTAATATAAAGTTGCCTCAAACTTGAAAGTTTTTAAAAAAAATCTGAAAATGATGATTTTCTTCTGTATAGTAATAGTAGATACACACAAGAAATGAGGCCAAGTTGCAAATGAACATAATCAGGCTCAGCTCTCTTAGAGCAGTTTTTAGCTATTATACATCTCTATCTATCTCATTAATGCTACTGCAGTGCTTGAAAATTGAATGTGGAAAAAAAAAAGGTCATCATGACACTACATCTAACTCCTTGTTTGGTAATGGAGTTTCTTTGAATCCATCTGGAAACTAGGAAATATCATTATAAAAAGGCTGATTTTCCCCCTAATGTCCAGTCTTGATAGCTCAGATGCAAAGTACAGAAAACCACTAAAGCTAGAAGAGAGATTTTTGCAAATAATATTTACACAAAGGCCAGCTGAATCACCAATGTGCAATCACTGTAATTCTGAGATGCCTGCTTGGCTCAGCAGTTTTAACATACAGATCAATTTTACATTACCTTCTTCTGGCTGTGAGTGCTCATAGAGGGAGGTCATAAAACATTTATAGGACAGAGAATGTAAATTGCACCAAAGGGTGAATCCTCAGTCTGAGGACAGGCCCTTGAAAGAGATTTTTCTGAGGAGTCTGAGGTAAGAATTTGCTCTCTCTCACACCTCATGAAATATTCATTTTAATTTGCTTTACAGAGTTTACCATTTGATTAATATTTGGGATTGTGATATATAATATTAAATGCCACATACACTAAAAATAATACGCAATAAGATTTATCATTTATTATTAAACTCACATGTGCAAAAAAAAAGGGATGAGAAATAATGTTGCAATTCTGCTCTAGGTGATAAAGAAGACAGATAATTCAAGACGAACAGAAAGATCACATTATCAGAAGAGTATATGATAGCACTTTATAACACAAGGACTAGTTTCTTTCAGATAAACTATAAGTAAAAAGGTAGCTTATTTAGTATTACTTCATATGACTTTCTTGTGTGAGGCTTCATATAGTCTTCAAAATCAATGTTAAGCATATTATGGTCATTATGCTCCTAATTAAGCAGCCCGTTTTAAAACTTTGTATCTCACATCATAGACATTTAAGCCTTTTTCTGTGAGCTCCCTCAGTACCTTTGGGTGGATTCATCCAATCACAAGGATTTGTGTGTGTCAGTTGTCAGGTTGCTAACCATTTCTTCTTGGACTATGGGTGTTTCATTCTGCTCTTCATCCCCGTCTTCCAGCTCAGTAGGCTGGGTACCTTGAGAACAATTGGTCTTTCTATTAAAGACTGAGGCAAAGATGGTATTAAGTACATCAGTCTTTTCCTCATCCTTATCCTTTGTCACTATGTTTTCCCCACATCCAAAAAGGACAGGGATTCTACTTAGCCTACTTTTTGTTGCTTACATATTTATAGAAACATTTTTTATTGCTGTTAGCAAAAGGGGTAATTGGGCCAAATAGAGACGAGCATGCCTTCTGGCAATCACTAACAACAGGAATGACATTTGTCATTAAATCAATGCCAAAGATATTTTTTTTTTAAATGTGAGAACCACACAGAAAATATGCCATGAAATTATTAGACAACCTCAGTGTCTACCCATAATGACCCAATAGGCTGCAGATATTGTCCACACCAACTCTGCTGGGAAGAATCTATGAAATAAGGTGGGGAAAAAAGTCAATGCAGCCAACAAATGAAATCAGAAGAATATATACATCCGACCCTGGAGGTGTTTAAAGGGAGACTGGATGAGGCACTGAGTGCCATGGTTTAGATGATGGGTTGGTGTTAGTGTTGGTGTTAGTGTTAGGTTATAGGTTGGACTTGATGATCTCAGAGGTCCTTTCCAACCTTGTGATACTGTGATACTGTGTGATACTGTGATCTTTATTCACGGCAGAGGACTGATACACAGCTACTCTTGAAAACTGAGCAGTCTGTCCTACTTAACTGCAGTTATTCATCCTCCTTTCTCACAAATGTTAGAAAGCTGTTATTAATTCAAAAATTTAAAAAGTACTAGTCTGGAATCTGGAAAGAAACAAAAGGTTAAACAGCAGACAGGAATATTATGTATGTATACATGTCGAGAAGATGCTTTTTAGAAGGCTGCAGTTTTACAGCTTCACAGAGTACTTGAGTTTGGAAGGAACCTTTTGAGATTGTCTTCTACAGCCCATATGCTCTTTTTCATACACCGAATCGGAGTTGCAGCTTCTTTCTTCATCACTATATAAACTGTTATCTAAGCTATTCTTTTCCATCCTCCCCACGCAAAGCAAACAGTTCACTCCCATAATTAAGTGCACAGGATTCAGGAGAACAAGAATCAGCAATATACAATCCAGTTAGAGTGACATTTATTAAGCTCTGAAGGTCTCATCTGAACAATGAATGTTATATGCTGATTTTACAATACCTACTTCTTACATACTTTGTAGATTTAAATAGTATTTAAATGTCTTGCCTTTCTATGATAATGAAAATTGAAATCTAATATCCAAAATGCCTTGTGTTTTCTACAGCTACTCAATGAAATTCAGGACCTTCGACCACAACTTTAGTTTGACATTATTAAACTTTTACCATCTAGACCAGGAGGTACAGGAAAACTTCTGTAAGTACAAAAATGTAAAAGTCAGCAAATGCAATTTCTCTCCCTACAAAAACAACTGGTTTTTGTTTTCTTTCAAATTTGGAAATCATTTCATGTTATGTGCACAATGGGTATAACAGTTATTTGACAGAGTGCTCGATCACAGATTCTGTTCTTTGATCTCTGGGGTCACAAGGTAACAATTACACACTTTCCTTCCTCTATCACCTGCTGTCTGTTGTGTCAGTTACTGTCTCCACTGCACCTCCCTGCCTCTCTAATCCCAATCCTGGTTCTCACTTTCGCTCAGTGCTACACTGCAATTCCACTCTTTCCTTGTCACTGAGATCTTCACCTCAGTATCTGCTCTTGCAAAGTTCTTTCCAAGGGCTAAACAGTTGTTTGTCGTTCTGCATCCTAGTATCTTCTACAGGAATTACAACAGGAATATGGGCAGTAGTGGGAAGATCATTTCACTGCTCTCTGTTTCAGTACCTTGTACTGCTCCAGTCCCTTGCTGCAAGAAGAAGAAAACGTAACTGAAGTTCTGCTTTAACCTAAAAGCCCCCGTCTGAAACATGTACAGAACAGAACATTTTTCACAAAGTTAAATGTCAGACTGTAAAATTAAAGTCTTCATGAATCACATAGGAAAGTCTGATATTTTTCTTTTTTTTTCTTATAGCATAGGACTTGGCTAAATTAAAATCTAAAGTATTTTCAGGTAGAAGTAAAACACAAAAATTAAAAAACCCCTCTCTGCCAAAGCAATATCTTCGACAATTTTCTGTGTCTCCTGGAATAGACCGGCATATCCAACATCATGATCTAAATTTTGCCTGAGAAAAACACATATTTGCAAATATATGCAAATTTACACAAATTGCAAAAAAAGTAGTTCAAATGTTAAGTGTGCCATAAGAGGTAATATTAATATCTGAACCTCCTGTAACAATGCTGTGTCATATTCCACAGATCATAATTTCTTGTAAGAAAAGAGATGCACTCTACATATGTCCACAAGTGAGTTTTAGTACTTTTCATTATTAAAACATGATTCTTCCTGATTGTATAATGAGAATAGAAAGGTTAAAATCTGGAATTACCATAATTTTTTTTGAAGAAATATCTGGAGAAAATTAAATGAGTAAATTTTCCACGCTTCTTCACTCTGATCCTGAAGACCAGAGTGTATATTAAAAGAAGTGTATTCCTTTCTCAGTAGTAGTGGCACTCTTTGCAAGAGTTGATTTCTGTCCATCACAGTAATCCATTCAGACTCTGTCCTAATGTTTTTCTGCTGAAACTACAGTTCATCTAAAGCATTCACAATTATAGTTAATCCCTACAATCAAGTTTGATAGATTATTCCACCTCCAAGTGCATCCATCACTTGTTCTCAATGCAGAACTATAGATTTTTTTCTCCTCCTCCAAATTATTTTCATACTCTGTCAAAAAAAAAAAATGACAATGATCATAACAAACTGAACCAGAGCATCATATTTCAGTGCTTTGAGATGAATCATGAAGAACTGGTAATTCTCAAGATAAGAATAGAATTTCTTAGAAAGATTGTATGAACTGCAAATTTTAATTTGAGGCAGTTTTGCTCCAAGAAAATCAAGAATCATAATTCGCAATACTCTGATTAGAAACACTTTGGTCACAGCAAGATTTGCACTAGTGTTTCTGTGTTCTTGGTGCTATATATTCTAGGAAGGATGGAACTGGAGTATATTTGTACCATTTCTATCAAAAAGTATGTTCCATTGGATTGATGTAAAAAATGAATGAACAAACCTAGGAACAGCAGCTAATTTTGTTTTAATTTCTGAATTGAAGTTTCTTTCCAAGAGTTTTGCGAACTTCACATGTATTGTCTGTTACTTGATCTTCTGTTATACAGCAATATTAGCATTAACAGCTATTTCTTGATTTACGCCAGTGAAATCCATAGCACCACTGTAATTCACACATGGAATTTCAGCACAACTGATCCAGAGAAAGATGCGTTATGTTAGCATACAGCCACGTATGATGTGACAGAAATAACTTTTGGCTCTGATTTTGAAGAGGATACTCGAATTCTTTGGTAATTCATTACACAAAAAAAGTTAAGAAGAATGAATGATGACTCATTAAGCTATTATTTCCATAATTTGAACAAGATGAGAGCCACTATGTTTTGATAGAAAGCTGAGGAATAGAAGTATCTCTTCATACAGAATTCAAGCTCTAAATTAATCCGATTTTTTCTCCCCTTAGAAATCACCAAAGACCATTAATTCAAACATAGCTTTTGTTGGGAAGAGAGGAAAGCCATTGCAGGAAATTTTATTAAGAGTAGCAAGGATTCGAAAATAAGTTGAGACCTCAGTGAGGCTTCCTTGTCATTCTTTTCGTTGTTTTTTAAGCAGCTCATGGTAACAGCAATACACAAATATAGTTGTTCTACAGGATACTTTTAGATGCCATATTATGGCATCTGTGTTTTACTTCTAATTTTTCCAAGAACCTCTTGTCTGATATCATTTTATCCCTACTTGTTTTGTGGGTTTTTATGCTGATTTTGGAGGATTTCTATTAGTTCTCTTCCTTTTTTTTTTTAAACCAAAATACATCATATTATGCAACATCAAACACCTGTTTGGAGGAAATCTACAAGTAGTATAAAATGGAAGAGTAGATTTAGGGTTTTTTTTTACCTGTCTACAGGGAAACGGATTATCTGTCTTCTCTTTAGTCAGTCTGATATTTTTCTGTTTCACATTGCGTTGCCTTTTTTGTTGGTCTTTCCTTATGACTCATGTGTGATTTTCTTGGATTCTTCTGGCTGTCTTGGTATAAATAGTATTTTATGACATAAAATATGACCTTGCAGAATCCAAGACCTTCAGACAGCAAAAAAAAAAAAATTTTAAAGCAGGTATAAAAACCTCTCCAAACTCTGATTTGTTTTTCTTTTAAATGTATTTTCCAGAAGGTGAACAGAAAAATGTGTTTTGAATTCTGCTCCACAAGGCGACCCAATTTTTTTTTGTTTGCTTTTGTGGTCTAGAGAATGCACGAAGTAAGCAGGAAAATAATATGTCCTCTGAACTCCACCAATACGGCTTATGTAAATCTAAGTAAATGTAAAAAATCCTTAAAAATTTATATCCAGTTTATCTATATATGCGTGTTATGCTAATTGTCTCTCTGAAACAATGACACTATAGTGGGGGTATTACTATTGAATAATGGTTGACCATGCGAAAGGATGTCCAAATGTCTACTGAGTGATTCTGATTCAGTAGTTTGTATCTATTCTTTTCCTGTGCTTCAGGGAAGATAGGGTGAACTTGCCTCCCTAGATGTTCACTGGATTTTCTTTTGCAAACCCTGATTTTGCAAACCCTGAACTGACAATGATTCCATGATTCTTATATTACCTCTTCTGTGAACGATGCACACTTATGCGCAAGTAACAAGCATAAAAATGTAAGTGTAAGCAAGAAAATTAATTAATTATTTTAATTTCCAAATGTGCAGGCATGGAATCCTTTTATGCAAAATTAGGGGAAATTAATCTGACCCTTAATGATTTTAACTAATAACTGCAATAAATTCTTTAGCTAAGAGTAAAAGGTCAAAAGACTACTGAGCATGTAAGAAGAGATAAAAGTGACTCATTGTAGAGCCAACTATTTTCCAAATTAGACTTGCATACATTGTTCAGGAATGTACCTTGAAAAGATGCCACGTTTTCATACATAATGTACTTCATGCTGCATTCCTCAGATTTCAAAGCAGGTCTTGTCAGTAGACTAATCAAATAAAACTCAAGTTCATATCTAATTTGGCACAACTAGAATAATGTTACTTGGATTTCATTAGCAGATCTTCTTGCCATTTAACAAGTTCATATGTTTTTGACAGTATCTTCTGCATCTTGTTCTGTAATACACCAGGTCATTATAGAAAAGAGGACAAGACTGTTTCTTTAGGGTTTTTTCCAGTTTTCTTCTAGAAATCTGACATAGAGTGATATTATCTCCTATCATTCATATAATTTAGCATAATTATACAGGTATACATTATTCTTCTTAAGCATTAAGTCTACATCAAGTATCAAATAGCTTTAGATTGTACTATGTAACTTTGTATAAAAAAGGTATTAATGGTTTCATAAAAATCAGAGTAAAGTTAACAAAGTAACTGAACCAGCTTACATTTATTATACATGAAAATTCCCATGTTGTGTATTTTAGTAACTGAAGCAGTTTACTAGATCAGCTGCAGAATGATACCTGAACATGTTAAATCTGTGTGACAAAGCTGTACATATGAGGTGCAAAGTGAAAAAAAAAGAGACCTATCCTGTAGATCAGGAACCAAGAGAAAGAGGGGAGAAACAAAGAGATGGTTATAGAACATGTTCTAACCTGTTACAGTGCGACAAGGGTCAACTCGATTGCTTCACACAGTATGAATAAGGGGCTTAAAATATAAGCATTTTCTTGCCCTTGGTAGGAAAATAATGCTTTGTCTACAAAGCAGTTTTTAGGTAATAACAACATCACTGTGATCCATAATTTCCCAAAGAGGGGCATTGCTCCTTCTTCCCAAAGATGAAGTCGGTGCTCAAAGGAACTGATTTTTTGTTGGTAGAAGATGTAAAAGCAAAAGAGAAATACTCAACAGTTTTTTAGAAAATTAACTGCAGAATTGCTCTGACCATTGGCAGCATCACATGCAAATGTATGTCAACTCAAAAGGGTATTATTTTAATCGCAGATGCTTTTCTCAATATGTCAAACCAAAAGTGTTGCAGACACAGCCTCAGACTTTTTTCTATTAGACAGCAAATGTCAGTAAATTAAATTTGGAGTGTTGATCTTGTAGTTTTGTCATTGTTCAGTGACTGTGTTTTTACGCGTAATTGTTTTATTTTGGTTTGGGTTTTTTGGATTTGTGTGTTAAAATATTCTATACTGGTTTTGAAATTTACCATATCACTTGGTTGTTATTACCTGCAATGAGAAAAACTTTCTTTTGTTATGAGACATTTTTTCATTCACATGTTAATGATACCGAAATGTGTTAGGTGTCCATTTCTAATCAGTCTCCCTAAACAGCTAATAGTCCAATCTTACTCAAAGTCTGTGTGCGAAATTGTTATTTCCTCTATATTAAAAAAAAACCTCTGGCAATTATTTCACTGTCTGTGCTGATTTTTGGAATAGGAATTTGCTGCTCTACTTTCTAGGAGATCTGTATCTCTGTTAGAAAGCAAAAATGGACATCTCCAAAAATTTGCTAATGCGGACATTAAAGGAACAATCTTTCTTTCTCTTTTAATACATGCTGTAGTATCAGATATACAGAGTTAGAGTAAGTAAAGCTGCCAATTTTACTGCCAATGTTTCTTATAAGACCTAGGCAGACTGGAAGAAAGTGAATAGCTTGATTTGAATAAAAACTAATTAAGAAGTCTGCTTTGGAAGAACTGAGGAAAGGACTAGTAATGCCAGAAGGAAAATCTATTACAAGGAACGGGCAGCACCTGAAAACAGTGGAAAAAACAGGCACAGGGAAGAAATAGTGAGGTTAGAAGGAAAAGAAGGAGTGAGGGAAAAATGCCACCAAGCTGTCTGTATGATTGCTGATACCAGGCTGACTGGTACTCCTTTCCAAGCAATAAAGGACTACACGGAGTCCAGCTGTGAAATAATGAACTACAGTGGCCACTTAGTTTAGCTACAAGTAAGCAATAAAATGCAAGCACGGCAACCACTCGCTCACATCTCCCTCCCAAATCCATACCCCATTGTCGTGAGGGATCTAATAATGGGTCTCATAACATGATCAATATGATCTAAGTGAGCCGTTTATTCAGTGTGCTATACAATCTTATATACTCAAATAGCTATACATCACGATTACATTGGTTAATTGAAATTAGTAATCATTATGAACAAAGCTGTACTGTTCGCGCACAAGTAAAATTCTTCTAATTGATACATTATTTCTTATCACACATCTCTATTCTGCTGCTGAAAGCAAGCTTGTTCACATAGCAACTTGCGGTTTCTGCTGAGCTATGCTTCTTGTTTCTTCATCTACAGCAGTCTTCTTGTTCTTCTGTTAGGTACGGTTACAGTATTCATCTTCCCTTTATCTGTAGCCTTGTTTTACTTAATTTCAAATGCAGGGCTGCTCACGTACCTCTCATACAGATGTCCTTTGTCTTGTAAAAATTCCTCAACATCTCATCCCTTCCAGTGAGATAGAGAGGGAAACAAAAAGAAAGATAAAAATCATGAGTTATGTTTCAAAGAGTTTAACAGAGCAGCAAAGGAAGAGAAAACACAGTAGCAATAATAACTGCAAGGGAGTATACAAAACAGGTGATACACATTGCGAATCGCTCACTGCCTGCGAATCAATGACTGAGCATGCTCCTGATCTGGAGTCCTGCATCGTGCTCTGCAGCCTCTCACTTGGGCTTTGTGAAACCCAGTCATGGAAAAAAAATAAAATTGAAAATGGCTCCAAGCTGCCAGCTACCTGCAAATCCCACCCTCCAGCTAGGTACCCAGTTGCGTCAGATACCCAAACTGTGTCTCTCCCCATCTTCTTGTGCAAATTATTTCTGTCCCTGAAAAAAACAGGAAATTGACAGTTTCCCAGATGGAATCAGTACACTGCCACAGTTTCCTATAATTAGACCTATAGACTCAACACTGTTTGCAATAAGGAAGTGAAAGGAAAGAAACTATTATCCTCTTTGTGCCTCTTGTTTCTCTGTAGTCCTTGTTAATCCTGTTCTCATTTGGGAAGCAAGCCATGAAATTCTTTTAATCAGAGCAACAGAAGATGGAATCAGAATCATGGCCCTCTCTTGCATCCTCCAGAGATTTGTCATATTAAATAATGCAAAATTAACAAAGATTTTGTTGTGTAATGATGCCCTAAAACACAGAAAATAACCCATGAGGTATAGCCATGAAAAAAAAAAACAAGTACACCACCATGACAGGATATAAGATATCATGTGAAGATAAATAAAGACATTTTAATGAGGGGACAAATGTAAAGGTAAGGGAAAACATTCCATTTTCATGTGTTTCCTGTCAGAAGCGTATTTTCTGTCCCAGCAATCTAGGCTTAGCCTGTATTCTTCATAAATTGATAAGCTTGGAGATCAAACGAAACAAAAAACAAACAATAAAAGGTCAACAGCCTCTGTGGAATACACTCAAAACTTTTCCTCTAGCGTTTCCATTTTACCCATCTTGATGTATTCTGGCCCACTTATAAATACCGACAAGTGTTTTTTTAATCATTAAAACACTACTAAAGAAAAAGAATACCTGAAAAAATCTCACATCTACAATCAAAGGAAGAATCCCAGACCTTCACAAAGTCTATTAGACTATAATTGCTACTGTTAATGTAAATACCCAAATTTATAAAATCGAAATAAAAAAGGAATAACATAAGGCAAAAGAGGAAAAGTCCCATATTGGTCACACTAAAAAAATTAAAGCACTAAAATACTTCATTTTACTGGTAACACAGTGGAAGGAACAACCTTTCAAATAACCAAAGATCCCCAGTTGCCATAGGCTTATATGCGTTAATTGTTTCAGAAGTTCATTTTATTTTCAGAATTGCTGAAAAGGATTAAAACATTGCTTTCTAACTATATGATTGTGAAATTGAGTCTACCAGCACAAATCAGGTCTTTGCCAGCTGCAAGCAACGTTTTGCATGTAAACTGTTCCACCTAGGGTGGTAGGTAACTGCATATCTAAAGTCAAGCCATAGAATTTTGCTTTCCTTTCTGCCATTCTCCAGAAATAATATGAATAAATGCCTGGAAAGCATAGTTTAAAGTACAAATTTACAATTCTCCTTTTAATCTCATTGCACCTGAGAATTTCACTCTTTTTACAATCTTACTTTTCTTTCCTTATTTTACCATTTTCTTGAAAGCTTATCTTTCATTTTTTTACTTTCGTTTCCTCCTTTTAGTGTCAGTTTCTCTGCAATACAAGTACCAATGGCTTCATTATACTCAGTTGTTTTAAATTCTTTTGGATCCAAAATCTGGCACTTTTTTCTGTAGTTTTATCTCATAAAAAAAATAAAAATATAAAAATGTAATCATATAAGAATCTGGCACTTCAGTAGCCATAGAGGTTTGCTTCAATATTTCTGTTCTAAAGACTCCTCTCTTTCCAGGATGGCATTCACCTCTGTGTTTCATTTCATTTCAGTCATCAGCTTTGTACACTAATGTTGTACTCTAGTTTACATGTGAGATTCCATAAACAAGGTAACTCAAAATCAACAGATCATTTCCAAATAATAACCTACTTCTGTTCCTCAGAGATATACGGTTGTGCTGCACAGCACCAGTGAGGCTTAGTGCCTTAGCTACAGATGTACTAAGGGCCAGCTGTTAGCGGTTCATTCATCAGTCTGCTGTGGTAATGTTATACCAGAGCCTCTGTGCCAGTTTCCCCATGTGTTACCATGCTGTTTTCCTAGTACAAATGCTGTCATGGGCTTGGATCTGAAATAATTCTAATGACAGGTTCTCATGGGAAGCAATTGTCACTTTTCCCCTCATTTCTTGCTTTGCAGATTTTAGTTTATATTAAACCAAATACAGAGCAGAACAGTAATTTAAATACTTGGAAGATACTGTCTAATATTTCATTTGCACAGAGACTGTCAACAGTCAACAAATACACAATACCAATGTCTAATTAGACTACTCTAACCAGCATCACATGCAAACAGCATTAGAAGCAAGAGTAAACAACATGAAGTTTGAGCAGGTGCCAAGGAAAAGTACAAAGCATTAAGGGGAAAGCATCAGTACCTCCTATGGCACTGGAGAAAACTGCCCAGTCCCTAGAGGAGGACATTCGTCTAGGACACTTATTGCTCTTTTTCTTAGCTGAGTACTCTAGAGAGTTTTCCATTTCTCAACAGTCTACTCTTTACTTTTCTTCGAAAATTAGCTTTTACTGCTACAATCAATATGTGATCCCATTAAAAAGACTTCATATGTGTAACTATCACACCTTCCTTTGTGCAACCGTTACTTTCTTCACACAGGCCAATAGCCATCATCTTTCTTCACCGTTTGTTACCAAATTTAAGCTCAAGTTTACCTTTTTCAGTCATATTTATATTTCAGTGTACTTAAACTACTCTTAACTTGGGAGTTGTTTCTACCTCACAGCACTGATTTAAATGTAGACACAATTCACATTCTATCTCTGAGCCAAGTAAACCAATCTTGAAACTAATGTTCAGCATTATTTTAAATGCCGTTATTCCTACATCTAACCCTTTTTCTATCCTTAAAATTATATAGAAATGCAATTATTCTAAACATTCTATCTTCCTCCAAAAATATTAATCAGAAATACTACCTATTAGCTATCATGAACTTGACTCTTTAATACCTTCCACGAGCTGCAATCACCATTAATTATCATCCCTAAGCCATTTAGACAAATAGATAGACAATCCTTCTTTCTTGATGCTAGACAAGTGAACCCTTTAATTTTAACATCAAATGTTAGAAGAATGCTATTTCCTGCTACAAAATGTTGCTGGTGTATCAATCAGTAAGTTGTAGTGCTTGAAAAAAAAAGAGTTGGAACATGTTTAGAGTTTCACATCAAAGCAAGACAATGAATGCTACATTAACTCCACCAGCAACTGAACTAGGATATGCACTTCAACACTTCTCAAAAACAGATCGCAAACTACGGAAAACGTCAACCCTAAACAGACAAGAAGCATTGTCAGAACTGCAACTTTTTCTTATTCTAAAGTCTTTAAGAAAATACAGAAAATGGGTAGAAATCAGAAATATAGATGGGAATCAGAAATTGCTACATAAGTGCTTTGATATGTAGGACTTATTTTCTCTAGAAGTTTGAGTAGTTTAACTCATTCTTTTGCAAGCACAAATGGATGTACCTATTACATCTGCCGTGTAGTTTATCAACATAAAATTTTCTGGTGGAACTTTTACTCTTTAAATATGTATTGATGGTCATTGACACCTATTAGCCCTCCTCTCCTTTTACCCCACTCCTCAGGACTTGGGTGGTCACCACAGGTCCATTGGAGCTTGTTAGCTGAGATCTTGACTGGGCTATAACCAAGACAGAGAGCTAAAACTTGCAAATCACTGATTCATTTCTTCCCTCATGTACATCACTATTGTCTTCTTTTCTTTTAATAAAATGCACAACAAATTACTTTGGAAACATTTATTAACTTTTTTCAAATACTGCTATTGTTGTTTGTCACAAAAATATTTATAAATGCCCAGGTAACAGCTATGGAAAATCTTTCCTTTTTCTAGTTTGCAAAAAAAAAAGAGTTTGTCAAATTATGAGACACATGGTAGTTTATTTCAGTGATCCAGGTCAGTATGAAAACTCCAAATGTAGAGCTGATTTCAGCTGTTCCTACTGTGCTGTCAGTACATCTTATCCCAAATGGAAGATATTTTTCCTGCTCTGTTCCTGGCAGGACAGATGCATTCCTCAGATGCTTCATTCCCTGTTTCTTTAAAAAGCAACTGTCATCATCAACAGTGAGTAAACCCATCTCTGCTTCTGGGATATGAGTATGCTTCGTCAGCAAGGTGCGGTAAAGATAAAATTAGAATTCGCTGTATTTCTGCAGATAATGATTGAAAACCAAGGAAAGTTTCCACCCCAGCAAATAAATGACATAACAGTTACAGTGTTGTCAGTGTGGGTGAAATTGTTTGCATTTCTCTGGGAGTCGGGAAAACCAGCACTCCATTCTTTTAGTAACTGCATGGTATTTCTGGTCTTGTATGATAACTTAATTCCTTTTAAATGGCAAATCAAAAAATAAACCTGAAAGGCAGAGATTTTTTTTTTGAATACTGATTTATCTAATAAAGAACCCTAAGGTGTTTCTCAGCAAATCTTCCTTGAAAACACTAAAACCAGGTAAATGCTGTGCTCTTTGACCCTTGACTGGCTTGTAGCCCTATTCTGAATAAATATCTCTAATCTAAGACAGAGGCATTCAAAAGAATTAAGAATATTCTGTGAATTTGAAAGCAGAAAAATTAAATAACCGAACTTATTATTCTATCCATTACCAGTAACTCAAGAGGAAGGAAGATTTGGTCTTTTTAAACAATTCAGCTTACAGTATTATTGATATAGGGAATTATGACTTGTGAACACAAGAGCCTTCCATGTGCAGTGCAGCAGCAGAAAAATAAGCCTATTGTCTTTCAAATATTCATTAGATGAGTAAGATATAGGAGGATCTATTTTATAAATTATAAATAATCTTATTTTATAATTTGTGGCTAATTATTTTCTTTACAAATCCATTCTCCTGCTTCTTTCTTTTCAAGAACCCTAGTATCTTTTAGAACTCAAAGATTTTGTGAATTAGATATTGTTTTTTATTCCTTCATCCAGTTCTCCTTTACACAAAACTTAATTCAAATCCTATTTTTAAAAGACTCGGATAAAGCTTTGTGCATTAAGATAAAGCATAAAGATATTAATAGAAAATTATTCTGGCTGCCTATGTACCTCAGCGCCAAAGTCTGCACACCTCTATACCTTTCCCAACACCATGATTTAGCCATCTAATCAGCCCTGAATGTCCCATCTCACACAAAACCTAGTATCTCTACTTCCAGGATATTCTCTTCTAATGCTGTTCATAATATCTCCTGTCATCCTGCCCAAGCCTATTTATTTATGTCAACATATAAACCACATTTGTAAAAGCTATAATGCTACATGAAAAGATCCAAGTGCAGCATGGTTAGCAATCTCCAGGTGACAGCACAATGTCATTATTTTACCTTCTTTTACAATTTGTCTGTCTTGACCTTGCTGTCTCTCTACCACTGGTGCACTTAAGAGTCCTCTGAGAAGTGCCACGCACTTTCTATCTAAGACATCATACCACTAATTGATATTAGCTGTAATATTTATGTAGCTCCAGTTCTGTACTAATATGTATATTATTAAAGTAACAAATTAGAACTACCAGCAACATAGCTGGACTTAATGATCTTAGAGGTCTTCTCTGGCCTTAATGATTCTACGATTTATTTTTATTACCTGATATTAATTGTTCTTTCAAAGTGATTCTGCCAAATGCTGTTATTATGAACATACATTGACCATTTAATTCAACTTATCATCTCATTCTCCATGCAATTCTTCTGGCTATAGTTTGTTTGTAGCCACTCACCTAGGAAGCTGCACATAAATAATTGAGTTTCTTCTCTGTTCTTTACCGTGTTTTATTACAGATGTTCAGTAAAAATTGTCAGTTTGTAATTCAGTGGTGATTTCACCTTGACTGGCTACCAGATGTCCACCAAGCCTCTCTAACACCACTCCCCCTTCTCAGCCAGAGAGGGGAGAAAATATGATGAAGGACTCATGGGTTGAGATAATGACAGGGAGATCATGCAGCAATTACTGTCACAGGCAAAACAAAATCAGGAAAATTAATTTAATTTATTGCAAATCAAGCAAGAAGAAGAATGAGAATAAGATTAAATTTAAAACAAGTTCTCCCTGCCCCCCAACTTCTTCCTAGTGTAGGGAAGTGATGACTCCTATGAGGAACGTTGCCAGCAGGTCAACAGAGGCAATGCTTTCCCTCTGTTCAGCAATGGTGAGACACAACTGCAGCACTGCATCTTATTCTGGGCTCTCTGGTACAAGGGAGGTGTGTACTTACTGGAGCCGCTCCAGTGAAGGGCTGTGAAGATGATGAAGGAACTGGAGCATCTCTCAAGCTAGGACAGGTTGAGAGAGAAAGGGCTTTGCTGCCTGGAGAAGAAAAGACTCTAGGGGGATCTTCTCCATATGTATAAATTCTTAATGGGGTGAATAAGAAAGATAAGGTCAAAGTGGTGCCCAATGTCAGGATAAGAGGCAACAGATGTATGTTGAAATACAAGAAATTTAAACATTCAAACATAAGAAAAATGTTCTGGTGTTGGACATAACCCAGAGCTCTAGCTGATCCTGCTTGATCAGAGGCATTGAACAAGATGATCTGTAGAGGTGTACTCTAGCCGTTGTGACTGTGTGATTCAGTGAAAGCAAAGTTTAAACCGTTTACCTCAGAAATAAACAAGAGGAACAGGAATAGAAAGGGAATTACAGATACATTTCCACTCACATACAAGCATCTGTACAATCTTTATCTGATTTGCTTTAGCCTTCTGAGCATTTGGTATAACAATAGTCACAATTGATGTAACAATAGTTACTGTGTCTATGTTTAATTACACCACTTTTTCAATAGAGGTTAATATATGAATCTTTATAATCCTGACTGGTCTGTATGACTAACTAGTCAAAAAAATCTCCTCTGGTATTTATAGAGGCTTGAAAGTAATAAATCAAATGCTTATTTCTGAAATATGTTAGCTTGGGTTTAGTGTGTATGAATGACAAGGAAATCAGCAGAGGAAAATCAAAGCTAGAAGACCCTCTTTGACCACCATAATCATCACAAGCTGTATGACGAGGATTTGTGAAACTCAAACAAGACAAACTGGAAGCAAATCCTTGAAAAAATCAGTTAGAAAATCAAATTCAACTAAGCTTCAACAGCATGTGATAGAAGTCAGATCTGAAAATAAGTTAGGTAAAATTATCAGATAAAGTCTTCATGCCTAATTATCAGACAAAAACCTGACAATGTAGACAATCTGTTATACACTCTCTGTAGGTAAACAGGAAAATTATTAACAACTTTCGATTTATGGTCACTGCTAAGAAGCACCTACTCCAGCCAAGGCAGAGAAAGTGCTTTACTTTTGGATATTATATGTGAAATTTCAGATGAATATATCTTTATCTTAAATATGAAAAACTATTAATTTTGTGCCATCATCCCTTAGTTTACGCAATTCACGTTTTGTGCATTATATGGCAAAACCATGAAATTTCAGCTAATTCTTTTTTTGTCCTTGAAATAATCAATATTTTCATTTTTTTCCCTTACATTTTTCCTTACTAATTCCATATTTTGAGCGTTAGTATTTCTCTCCCATCACACTTCTTCACTACGACATGAACATCACACTTCTATCTTTCTATCTCTTCTTCTCCTTCCTGTTCTGCAGCTAAGGCCTCTTATCTCTCTTACCCTTCTTCACCTACATACACGAACCCACACCTGAACTGCTTTGAAGGCACAGAGTTCTTTTCTATATCATTTGGCTTTTCTTGCAGGAAGAATAATATGTGAGGAAATATGTTTCCTTTTCCATTTTCCTTGTCTCCTGGGAAAATTTACTATTATTTTTCCCTTTGCTTTCATATTAAAATAAATGTCAATTAATGTTAGTATTCCTACAGCTTCACAGAGACAGGACTTCCCTAAAACACAGTATCACAGCATCACACAGTATCACAGTATCATAAGGTTGGAAAGGACCTCTCGGGGGACTGGTCACACGAGAGAAGAGACCAACCCCTGCCCGACTACAACCTCCTTTTAGGTAGTTGTAGAGAGCAATGAGGTCTCCCCTGAGCCTCCTCTTCTTCAGACTAAACAGCCCCAGCTCCCTCAGTCGCTCCTCATAGGGCTTGTGCTCCAGCCCCTTCACCATCTTCGTTGCCCTCCTCTGGACACACTCCAACATCCTGACATCTTTCTCAAACAGTATTCAAGGTGAGGCCTGACCAGTGCCGAGTAAAGGGGGATGATAACTTCTCTGGTCCTGCTTACTACACTATTTCTGATGCAGGCCAGAATGCCATTGGCTTTCTTAGCCACTTGGGCACACTACTGGCTCATGTTGAGCTTCCTGTCAACCAGCACTCCCAGATCCTTTTCTGCCTGACTACTCTCCAGCCACTCTGTCCCCAGTCTATAGTTATGCATGGGATAGGTGGGTCCAAAATGCAGTACCTGACATTTGGACTTATTAAACATCATCCCATTAGAATCAGCCCAGCTCTCCAGTCTGTCCATGTCCCTCTGTAGGGCCATCCTACCCCCAAACAGATCAACCCTTTCTCCCAGCTTGATATTGTCTGATGATGATTGACTCAATGCCCTCACCCAGATAACCAATAAAGATATTAAACAGGACTGTGGACCCAACAACGATCCCTGGGGGACACCACTGGTGACCCGCCGCCAACCAGATGAGACACCATTCACCACCACTCTTTGGGCTCGGCCATCCAGCCAATTCCTAACCCATCACAAAGTGCTCCCATCTAAGCCACGGGCTGCCAGCTTCCCTAGGAGTCTACTGTGGGAGACAGTGTCAAATGCCTTGCTGAAGTCCAGGTATACCACATCCACAGCCTTCCTCTCATCCACCAGGCGAGTCACATGGTCATAAAAGGAGATCAGGTTGGTCAGGCAGGACCTACCCCTCCTAAATCCATGCTGGCTGGGCCTGATCTCTTGGCCGTTCTGCAGGTGCCGCATGATTGCACCCAGGATTATCTGCTCCATGATTTTACCTAGGACCAAGGTCAGGCTGACAGGTCTGTAATTACCTGGATCATCCTTACGGCCCTTCTTATGGATGGGTGTCACATTGGCCAACTTCCAGTCTTCCGGGACCTCTCCAGTGAGCCAGGACTGCTGAAAGATGATGGAGAGCAGCTTAGCAAGCTCATCCACCAGCTCTCTCATCACCCTAGGATGGATCCCATCTGTCCCCATAGACTTATGAGGGCCCAAGTGGCTCAGCAGGTCTCTAACTTCTTCCTCATGGAGGAAGGAGGTGGAGGTTGCTGCCGCCCTTCTTTCTACCATTTATAAAAGCTCTTCTTATTATCCTTAACAGAAGTGGCCAATTTAAGCTCCAGCTGGGCTTTTGCTTCCCTAATTTTCGTCCTACATGACTTAACAACATCTTTGAACATGACCTGGCTTACGCCCCCTTCTTTCCAATGGTGATACATCCTTTTTTTCTTACTTAGCTCCTTCAGAAGCTCTCTACTCATCCAGGCCGGCCGTCTGTCCCTATGACTCTTCTTACAACACATGGGGACAGCCCGCTCCTGCGCATTCAAGATTTCATTCTTGAAGTGCATCCAGCCTTCCTGGACCCCCTTGCCACTAAGAACTATTTCCCAGGGTACTGACCAGTTCCTTAAATAATCCAAAATCTGCCTGCCAAAAGTCCAGCATCGCTGTCCTGTTCCTGTCTTTTCTTGTTACACTGTTTACAGAAAACTCAATTATCTCATGATCACTACACCCCAGACAGCCTCTGACAACAACATCACCCACCAGCCCTTCTTTTTTTTGTAAACAGCAGGTCAAGGAAAGCCTCACCCTTGGTAGGCTCACTCACCAGCTGTGACAGAAAGCAGTCCTCAATACACTTTAAGAAATACTCTCCAGCCACTCTGTCCCCAGTCTATAGCTATGCATGGGATTAGTGGGTCCAAAATGAAGTACCCAACATTTGGACTTATTGAACATCATCCCGTTAGAATCGGCCCATCTCTCCAGTCTGTCCAGGTCCCTCTGTAGGGTCATCCTTCCCTCTAACAGATCAATACAGTGATTCCTTCTACGTTTTACCTGTCAGCTGCTCACCAGCAACTTTCATTGCTTCACTGGCTGAAAGTGGAACTGATGAAGGAAATGGGAGAAAGAAGACAAAAAATAAGGTCTTAGGTCTCCCTCCTTAACTTGTCTGAGTCAAATACCAGGGTAAAAATCCTAAAACAATGAATAAGATCCCTTTAAAGTATTTCTGCAGTCATCATCCCTTAAACAAAATCAAACACAGATCTGGAGAATCCTCAGAAGACCTTTTCTATCACATGAGCAACCTTTCCCCTGACAATGCTCAGAGATACTGGAAAATAAGCAGTGCCTATAATAATATGTTCGAGAAACTGAGCATATGCCAGTTGTAAGCCAGTCCTACTAAATAATAAAAATGTTCCATAAATATGCAGCATAACCACAAGAAAGATAAAGGAAGACAAGAAGAGCTATCATCAGGGAATTTAATAATAAGGCTGATGGTCCTTTGGCTTATCAGAGCGATTTAGCTAATAATGGTATTCTCTAAAGTGTGTTTTGCTTGGAGATATGCGAGCAATAGATGCCCTTGTAGAAAACCAGAAAGGAAAGTTTTCTTTACTTCCATTGAGTTCTACCTTATTAAAATCCAAGTGTCTTGGCTTCCTTTTTTCTTTGTATTTTATGTATTGTCCCTGGTGGCATAAAATGTTATTTGAATATAAAATCTGATTGCACTAGTAAATCAGATATAAAAGGCATCTCTGTAACATTGACTGCAATTAAAAATATTTGCATTAGAATATTTTAGGAATAAATAAAAAGTGAAAAAGGCAAGCAAACTTTAAAATTCTGATATATAATCAGAATTCTATTTTTAGATAATTTTCCGTAAGAAATAAAGAAACATGATTTCTTTACTGTACTCTACTACTTCCATATAAGGGCTGGAAATTCACTACATTTCACTTCATTGCCACCATCATATGGTCTTGAACTCAACATAGCCTTAGGAGATACATCCACACTAGAAGTTTGCATTCATATATATATTTAAGACAGCTTGCCTGTGTTATTTGTCTTACTCTAATCTTGCTAAAGTATCCATTTAAATTAAATAACTGATTTCTATAACTAGTCAACAATTGTTACATTGTCTATGAAATATTTACCAAATAATATTTGGGTTTTTTTCAGATTGCAGAACTTCCACTTAGAAAAATATTTAATTTGATAAAAATATAGCTATCTTTCTTGAGGTTTCTTCATCTTCTTTTAAGATTTTCTCTCATGCCTCTAAGTTGAATTTATTTCTCCCAGATGCAAACACAAAAATTCTAATTCCCTTGAACGTTTACCAATTATTTTCACTCTTGGAGGAAGGGCAGATAAAGATTTCCCACAAGCTCAACAATCTGACAATCAATCACCACACCTGATTATTTACACTCACTTATTCTCCTGAGCTCCCCAATAAATTTCATAGACTGTACTAGGCTTCTACCAGCATAGAATAGCCCAAAAGGGCAGTTTGCTGAAATTAGAATTAAAGGCACAAAATCTGAATAAAAATGTAGGTTAAGGTTAACTTAGTGAAATATAAAATATTATGTTTCTTCAGTAGTCAGTGTAAAGTTTTTAAGAAAACAATTTCAAATGCATTCTCTTCTAATTTCTATTAACAACATATTTTAGAGAACTTAGTTTCAATAAGTCTGTCCCTTGCAAAAATTATATTAACAATCACACCAATACCAGGGTGATTATTTTTTCTGAGCACAATTCGCTGTCTAAACAGTGAAAAAAACATCAAAAGAATGGTACACTGAAATTTCCATATAGCAAAAATTCATAACCAGATCCAATTGGAAAAAAGATACTGCCTACTGTACATAGTAGTTCCCAATTTTGTGACAAGTGCCTGTTGCGAGATTATTTTGAATTTCCTCATTTACACTTAAATTTCATTTTCTATAACTATACATGTAACATCATGTAATTTCTGTGCATACAATCGGGTTGAGTGGAGTTTCGACTTTTGTTTAATTTCACATCTCCTACTCAAATATGTTTGTACCTCTCATGAGCTCAGGAAGTTTGTTACTTCATAGCCTATATTCGTTATATATTGTCGTGCTTTTTTCCTCACTCAACACAATATCTGTAATGTTTTTGTGAACTTGAACAATAACTGCCCCCACTGCACTTTCAAACTCTCATCCATCTGCCTTATGACTGACAGCATCCTGATGCATCCTGTTTCCACCATGTATTTTTCAAATTCCATTCTTTCATTGATGTGCTGGAGGACTGAAATCAGTGACTTGGAATGTAATCCACCTTTCTGGCAGTTTTTCTTCCCTTCATTTACAGCTTTCACAAACAACAATGAGCATCAAATATTTGCATCACAACATAGTCCTAAAACTTTAAGCCCATTGCTCTGCTCAAGTATGCCATTACAGCTGTGATATTCAATTTGCAGCATTCATTGCTATGATGTGTTGGTTTTATTCATTTTCTTCAGCCTCTTGCCATCTTTGAGGAGTCAAGTACCTCTGTAGTAGGTGTATTTGAGATTAAATGAACATAGAAGGGCTATATAGCATGACTGTAAAAGGAATATGAAAAGCATCCATGACTGAGTAACATGCCAGATGATGAATTTAGAAGAAAAAGGGGAATGATATACCTTGGTAAAAATGTCCAGTAATTTCAAGATTCAAATAGACAAGCAAACAAATGAACACTTAGTTTCAAAGAGAAAAGCAAAGTGGTTTTTTGACCATAAGCACCTGCAATTTCTTCTTCTGCACAGACATCCTGTACTTTTTACAAATCTGGAACACGATATCTTACGTGCGCATATAGGGGGGCTGTCAGGATATTTACACATAAATACACATATACATGCATTTGGGTTAGGTAAAACCACATGATTTTGTGGATTCTGAATGATTGTTGGCAGCAACAATCTTAGGGACATGGTTTAGTATTATCGAGTCCAACCATACCTGTCCCCTTACTAAACCATGTCCCTAAGAAGCTCATCTACCTGCCTTCTAACACCTCAAGGGATGGCGACTCAACCACTTCCCTAGGCAGCAGTTCCAATGCCTGACCACCCTTTCAGTGAAGAAATTTTAGCTGATGTCTAATCTGAACCTCCTCTGGCGCAACTTAGGGCATTTCCTGTCAACCTATCAAGAGTCATTTGGCAAAAGAGACCAACACTCACCTCTCTATAACTTTCTTTCAGGGAGTTTTAGACAGTGATGAGGTCTCCCCTCAGCCTCCTCTTCTCCAAGATAAACAACCCCAGTTCCCTCAGATGTTCCTCACAGGACTTGCTCTCCAGCCCCTTCACCAGCCTCGTCACCCTTCTCTGGATGTGCTCCAACACCTCAATGTCCTTCTTGTATTGAGGGGCCCAGAACTGAACACAGTACTCAAGGTGTGGCCTCACCAGTGCTGAGAACAGGGGCACAATCACCTCCCTGGTCCTGCTGGCCACACTGTTTCTGATACAGGCCAAGATATCATTGGCCTTCATGGCCACCTGGGCCACTGCTGGCTCATGTTCAGCCAGTTGTCAACCCACACCCACAGGTCCTTGTCCTCCAGACAGCTCTCCAGCCAGTCTTTCCCAAGCCTGAAACGCTGCTTGGGTTTGTTGTGCCCCAAGTGCAGAACTTGACACTTGGTCTTGTTAAACCTCACCCCTTTGGTCTCGGCCCATCAATCCAGCCTGTCCAGAACCTTCTGCAGAGCCTCCCTTCCTTCAAGCAGATCAACACTTCCACCCAGCTTGGTGTCATCCACAAACTTGCTAAGGGTGCACTCAATCCCTTCGTCTAGATCATTAATAAAGATATTGAACAGGACTGGACCCAGCAGTGAACCCTGGGAAACACCACTCCTGACCGGCCTCCCACTGGATTAAACTCCATTTACCACCACCCTTTGGGCCCAGCCAGCCAGCCAGTTTTTCACCCAGCAGAGGCTGTGCCCATCCAGGCCAATGGCAGCCAGTTTCTCAAGCAGAATACTGTGAGAAATGGTGTCAAAGGCTTTACAAAAGTCCAGATACACCACATCCACAGCCCTTCCCTCATCTATTAACCAGATAAGCTTGTCATAAAAGGAGATCAGGTTGGTCTGGCAGGACCCGCCTTTCATAAGCCTGTGTTGACTGGGTCTGATCACCCAAATGTCCTGTGTAGCACTCTGTGATAGCACTCAAGGTGATCTGCTCCATGGCCTTCCCCAGTACCAGCATTCACATACACACACAAAGCACACTCAAAGGAACTGAAAATAGCATGGAGTTGAACAGTGAACTATGCATGTGACTGAGGAAAGAACTTGTTTGGCCTTCCTGAAGCCAAAGGAATAATAATTAAGGCAGTCATAGTTCACTGGACAACTGTCTAAACACTTTCCTAGAAACAGACAAGAGGTAAGCAATACAGAATCACAGAATTACCTGAGTTAAAACAGAACTATAACGTTCATCGAGTCCAACTCCTATCCCCGCATAGGACAACCCCAAAATTTACACCAAATGTCTGAGTACACTCTTTATTATCAGGCTTGGCGCCGTAACTATTTCGCTGGGGAGCTGTTCCAGTTCTCCACCACCTTCTGGATGAAGAGCCTTTTTGGAATATCCAACCTACACCTCCCCTGGCACACTTTCCTGCCACTTCCTTGAGTCGTATCATTGGTCACCAAAGAGAAGAGATCAACACCTGTGCCACCTTTCCACCTCCTTTCCTTGTGAGGAAGCAGTAAACTGCTATGAGGTCCCCCCTCAGTCTCCTCTTCTTCAAGCTGAACAGACTAATTGACTTCAACCTCTCCTCATACAATTTCCCCTCTAGACTCTTCACCAATTTGTGGCCTTCTCTGGACACTCTTGGGTAGTTTTCTGTCCATTATATACTGTGGTGCCCAAAACTGCACACAGTACTCGAGGTGGCACCACACCAGTGCAGAGCAGAGTGGAACAGTCACTTCCCTTGACCAGCTGGCAATGTTGTTCTTAATGCACAGCAGGGCACAGTTGGCCCTCTTGGCTACCAGGGCACACTCTTGGCTCATGTTCAACTTGTTGTGAACCAGAATCCCCATATACCTTTCTACAGTGATGCCCTCCACATCCAGCTGTGTACAGTATCTTGCTGGGATATGACTGGTGATGTAGGGGAATGGGGGCAAAGAAGTAGTAGATGAATCCCACTTCTAATAAACCATAAAAGCTGAACTGCCCCAGTTGTCCATGGACTGAACAACTCTAGGCTACAGAGGTAGAAAATTTCCAGAAATATGAAAATGTTAAAATGACTACTCAGAGAGACAATCAGTAAGGAAGTCTAGGCCTAAAATATAAAAACAAGCATTTGGTATAAAGAAGTTATTCATATATCTTTACTTGCTAACTCTTGGGTTCTAACATGAAAATGGAAAGGGAAAAATGAGCAGAGAAATAAAACTCCCATTTTGAACACAGTAATACACTTTCTCAAAATCTTATTGAGACAAAAAGCTTAGGAAAATTAAAAATAAATGGTTATACATTTACACGTATTAGGAAAACACCAAAGCTCTGGAAAAACTGTAAATGCAGAAAGGTTATTTTGTTGCAATAAGAGTAGTCCTTATGTTTCAAAGGATGTTGCAGGAAGAGGTGTTGCTCACACGTTCCTCTGATGTTTCTAGAGCTGTTAAGGAGATTATACCAGTACAGGTATTATATTAGTGATCTGATTCACTACAGTAATCCATAAGATTTGGGCATGGCTAAACCAAAAGATAGTAGAATGACAGTGTACAAAATGCAGACAAAATTTTTTAAGCACACCAGGAAAACTTTTTTTCCAAAAATAAAGCCAGGAAGCTAAAAAAACCTCATCACAATTATATTAAAATGCAATATATATCAAGGAGACTTGGGGGAAGAGGAAGTGAATAGAGAGAAGAAATCAGACAGTGCATTATTAAATTGAAAAAATAATAAAAGCAGACCAATTTTTATCAAAATTTCCCAGTTTGTCAATAAATTTAAATGAGACTCTTTCCATTGCCATGAGAACAGCCATCCTGAAATTGTGACCACTGACTGATGGATTAGAAGTGGATTAATTTTAAGGTCATAAGAAAAGAATGAAATGACCACTCCCTTTGATACTATTAATCCTCAGAAAAATTGATAGATCTCCTGCAGTAAAATAAAAAAGTGCAAGAACATTTAGAACATGATATTTCTGAAGCGACAAAGTCTTTATCCTTGAGGAAAAGGCAGCTTAATTTTTGTTTCTTCCTGAGTAATCCACTCACCAATATTTATCACAAATATATGCAAGCCGCTATACCATAGGCTTGTACACTCTATCACAAACACATCAATGATATATGGAGAGACTGGTTGTCATACTGTGGCAAATATGTAAACTTACGGATTTCATTTGTTCTGTTCCCTGATACTGATTTACCATAAAAGAAACAATAATAACAACAACAAAATAACATCATCATCATAATAACAACAACAACAATAATAATAATAGCAATAAGAATAGGTATTCTTAAGCAAAGTTTACTGCTAGTTAATGATATATCAGTGCTATGGAGAATAGAGGTGTATCAAAATACTGTAAATGAAGATGTGGCCCTCCACATAATTTTACACACCAAGACACACGCAGGCATACTTTGTAGTGACACGACCTGAAACTGGACATCAAAGTGGATGTTCCCACTTGTGACTCTGTCCTTCACCAATAATGCTTGATGTTCATTGACCATGTACCGGTCTTTTGGCAGCTTCCGCTCATGCCCTTATCTTCCATTGGCATTATGCCTGGTCACAAATCCTTCTCCCTCTCTAACTACTGCTCAAGTCCCAAATGATGTTTATTTTAGATAGAAAGCCTGAAAAATGTTGCAAGTGACAGACATGTTCAGAAGCCAGCTCTTTGCATATTTGAGTAGACAGCAGGAAATCTTTGGAGAACTCATGGCTAAAAATCAGAGAGACACTGATGGTATTTTCAGACATTGTTTTTATCTTCACTATTCTTATTGACAGGATAATAATGGATGTCTACAGGACACCAGCCACACAATCACATATACCCATTCTGTCACCAGGACACTGATACTGTGACCAACTGAACCCACATGGGCTGACAAGGGATACATCCCTTTCGTAACTGTTGGTATTTACTTGTAACATATAAAATTTATTCCATAATAGACCTGTCTTCAAATTCGGCTTTATTAGAGTCTCTTGAATGTGTACATACAGATGCTTTAAAAATAGAATTCTGATTGGTTTATAGTTTTCTTAAAGCATCTTTCTCTTTTTACTATTTTTCCATATGAAACAGCAGAAATTAAAACCAAATATAACTGAGGAAATACAATAAATGCATTCTTCAATGCTGTGGTTAAACATAGTTTTCAAATAGTTTCCTTTTACTAATTAGAAATGTGTCAAAAATTTCATTTTAGTGCCCATAGAAAACCTCTTTTTTCCCGAAACAAAAGCAAACAAACCTTGCTGTATTCAGACTCCTTTTATTTTCATTTTCAGCAGATATTCTAGTGTGCTATTCAACATCTGAGACTGAATAATACAAAAGTAAAATAACCTTATGTATTTTACAGTTCAGAGATAAAAATACTTCTTCTAAATCATATGTTCCTTCAGGCATATTTTTAAAGTTGAAGTGTCAATCCAAACTAACCACAAATAACCTTCAAAATAAACTCCTCTTATCAAGGAAGTCCCTATGGCTTGAGAAATTGTTCTGGGCAAGGTCAAGAACTTGCCTAGTTTATATCTCCTTAAGGATTTGCCAAAATTAGAAACTGAGTAGGATAACTACTTTAGAAATTAGGGAAAGAAACAGGTACAACATAACGCAATGTGGCTCAACACCTAGCTTGTGCTGCCAGCTCCTCCAGTTTGATCCCAAGAACCATAAAATTTGGTATTTTCTTCAGACTTAGACTGCGGAAGTATCTGTATTTCAGCTTTTTTCTGTTTAATTTGTAATCTTAAAATCCTCAAGCATGAAATCTAAAAATAACACGATTTAATTTATTTGGCTTGTGATTGTTTAAGTTCATATTTTCAAAGGCCCGTGACATGACTCACTTAATTCATGGAGGTGATGTTTATGATTCTAAAGAGGCTAACAACTTTAAAACCACATTAGCTGGTTATTCTTTAAGTCACACAAAAGCAGTTCTTGTGATTTTTAAGTATTAATCCCTATTTGATAGTGATTATTAGGGTTTCTTTCGAATCTTCTTGACTAACTGAATTGTAAAAGTACCTTTTTTTTCTCTCAGGCCAGGAATATGAATGAAGTGTAGTAGCACATGGTCATAGAAAGGAGTGAGTTACATTTGATGACAATAGTAATTTCACATGTTGAAGGGTGCAGAAGGGCCACCCAAGCGCATGCACACACTAACGTGTGACAAGAGTTCAGGGCTACAAAGTCTGTCAGGAAGGAAGAACCATAGTCTATAGGTACATTTTTAAGAAACAGAAGAGAAGGTCCAATTAGCTTTTCACCCAGACCTCCTTTCTAGATCAAGTCAATTCTGCTAATGAGATTATAACTCTTGAGAGAGAAAGAAACATGTGTGGATATCTGGGCACTTCTTACATTACCATTTTTGTGGTAGAATAATGCTTATTTAGCACTCAGAAGGAAACCTCGATTGGTAATAAGTTATAATTACTAGTAATAAGTTATAATTACTAGTAATTATAACTAGTAATTAGTACTACTAATTTTGATGGTATGGAATTACCTAATTCTAAGACACGATCCAATATATTTCTCAATTTTCTCTGAGCATTTTGTCTGATAGTATTCATTTAAGAGCACAGAGATGCTAAGGAAAAAAAGAAAACAATGACATTAGATTTTTACAAAACCTAGATTAGATTACAAGATATTTTAACATGCAGAGGTCTAAGAAACAGCCTCCCACCAAGTGTTTGGGAATATTTCTATGAATTTCTCTCTGGGTGAGGAAAAAAATCAGTCTGAAGAGTGTAGTAACCCCTTTATGCACCACTAATGCAATACATAGTCCATGTTCTCATTGTGCTTTTCACCTCACCGTCTGATTCCCACTGGAGCTTCTTCTTCCCAGTAATATCTATCCATGACACAAATAATTAGAAATGAGCTATTTCACATTGACATGTTTTGTTCTGACTTTTTTACCTGCTGGATGTCTTATGCCATTACATGAAAAGAAGGTACTAACTTCCTTTTTCTATTCAATATACATATATTTGACATTCAGTGATGCTTTTTGTTAGATCCTCTTCAATAAAATATCTTTTAATTGGGAATGGAAAATTAACATTTCTTCCTTGCAAAATTATTTTCAGGCAGTGTGTCTTAAAATGTCCTTTGAAAAAAAAGGAACATGTCTGCAAGCCTAGAAAACACGGTTTTACAACTGAGGGGAAGCTTCCTCTAAATCTGAGCACTATTGAAACACAACACTGGTCTCCCACAAGCAATAAATAACATTACTTCAGAACTCCCTCACTGAACTTAACAAAAGTTCAGAGCAAGAACTTCTGCATTTACATTCACTTATATTACTCTGCTGCTCTGACCTTGCACAATATCCTGCCTTAGAGATGCACAGGTAACTCAGCCATTTTTCAGAGCCAGTGAGGAAAAGTGAATTATACTTCTGGGTCACTGAGAGAGAAAAAGATCTAAGAGAAATAAAAAATAAGTAGGATAGAAACCAAATAGGGAGACAACAAATAGCCAATATGGCGTTGCTAGTTTCAGAAGAAGAGAAAAGAGCCACTGCTGTACCATGAGTCTAATTCTGGCCATTCAAGGCTTCACATGTCTAAATGGCACTGTAGGTCTGTTTGGTGGTAATTACATAATAAACAACAGGTTTATGGGATTTATTTTATTGTGGGTTTTTTTATTATTTTGACTTTTTAAAAATTATATTGTAAAAGCAGTCATAAACAACCCAAAATCCCAATTCAACTAAGGTGTGAGATAGTAAGACAAGGATTAATATTCTGGTAATTATCTATATTCCTCATGCTGTGAAACCACTCTGAGATATACAGTGTAAATAAACCAATGAATAAGAAAAATCTTAGTTCAAGTCATTATATTCTAGTGAGACAAATGTAGTGACTAGCAGGTATGAGACAAATGAAATATAGAGAACAAGAAAATGAAAAGGAATCTAACAGCTGATAGAAATAGGACAAATACTGTGACAGGTCTGTCAAATCCAGGTATCATCACAATGAGTTAAAAATGCAATTTAAATTAGAAATGGAAATGAGATATTATTTGAGCAAAATTGCAAGTGAAAAGGGAAAAAACGGAATATCTGGAACCCTGTCAAATGCATCTTTCAGTTTTAGAAGGCACATACATCAGACTTAGTCAAGACAGGGTCAAATATATAAAGCAGTTCACAGAACTGTCAAAAAAGATTGACTTAACAACACTTCAACTGTATCATTAGATATCTGTATATATGCATATTACAGTCTTATGGCACGATAGTAACACTGCATTTGAAGTTGAACTGCAGTTTTCATTTTAGAATTTCAGGTATTCTTAACAGATTGAAAATATTTTAGTATGCATGCATGCACAAACACCTTAAATTACAGTTCATGGTTATAATACCATTGAAATAATTAATTTTCTGAATCACCTGTAAAGTGTCACTTTTACTTTAGATGTTACGCTGCGCAGATTAACATGAATTAACATAGAGATCTACCGCTATAATCATGAGGCAGAGGGAGACAAATAGAGAAAGATAAAATAAAAGGAAACGTTATCTGAAGAAATGGCTGTAAGAACAGAGCTACCACATGATAATAAGAGTGAAACACTGCAAAGCCAAACTGTGAAACAAAAGCCACCAATGATCTATCATCATGGAGCAGAGGAAGTCACTGGAATTCAAGAACTCTTCAAGGTATGCAGAAGAAGGATGTGAGAGCTGTGGAGAAAACCTGAGTGGCAGTATGACTGGGCGAGAAAGATGCTCTCAATACCCTATGGGTAGAGCGCTAAATTTCCCTAATTAAGGAGGTTTTGCTTCCACTCTGCTTACTCATCTGTTCTTGACAGGGTAGAATATTCATCACAAAAATATAATGAACTTTTAGTCCAGCTGAAGTAGAAAAAATATCTACTAATACACTATGATGGCATCGGTCAAAACAAATTTTAGGTCTTTTAAACCAAGTGTCTAAAGCAGAATCCAGTTTCCAGATAGCAGTCTCATGAATCACCATGTCACCAGTAAAAGATCTGGACTGGGAACAGGCAGCAAACAAAAAATATAAATACAACCCTTAATGCCAGAAATTGACTGTCACATTTTCTTTTCCAGCTTTCTATGCACAGATTTGTGGATTATCTGGAAGGCGCACAGAAATACCATATACAACATAAGTACAAGGAACATTTCTCATAGTCCCTTGCTGCAAAAAAACAATAAAGCTATCAAAGTAACTCTTATACAGAAAATGCTCCAACTTCCAAGACGCATCTTTATTTCAGGACCTCCTAGTGTTCCCCGTCAAGGAGTTGCCTGCATATATGATATTTTCCTTTGAAGATAACAAATATGCACGGAATGCTTCTGTGTTTTCATTTTCACCTGAATTCACACTTAATATGAGACAAGGTTAAAAAAAGAAAACATTGAAAGCCTTTTCTAGCAAAGAAGAGGACTAAATCCATAATTATACAATGAGAAAAAAGACTAGGAGAAAAGAAAAACATCAAAATATGCCCTCAGATTATACCTAAAATTTATAACTAATTTCTTCTAAGGTGCTTAACAGTGGTTACAATATAAAATACACAGAAGCAAATTATATGGGACACTAGCGTCATCTTCCTGAAGTCTCTTCCTTGCTGACAGGAGACAGACACTCCAGTTCTTACCTTCTTCCCACTCAATACTTCAAGATTAAATACTTCTCTTTTTACCTCTTTTAACTCCAAAATTAATTTATGGGCCTTTCACCAATGCACCAATATTTCATTAAAGGAAAGGTAGCTGAACATCTCTGCAACTCATTCCTTTTATTGTAAACAAAAGAAAAGCAAGAAGAAAACAGCTCTTCCCGTGTATTCTCAATCTCACCATCCTAATTTATTCTTTTAATCAGGTTCTCTTCTATTTTAAATAGCTTTCTTACTTGTCAAAATGTTTTCAAAGCTGTCATAATATTTTTATAAGTGTTATGTCACAAGGAATGTTTATTGTATGTACAGATTTCTCAAAACAGAGGTCTTAGATTTGGACAGAAGACCTGAATGTCTAATCTATAGCTTAGGCCTTTAGAGTTGGATGCCTTTTCAGGAGAGGACACCTCCTACCCCAGGCATGCTAACATGAACATGTGCACCTATGCTTATGAACTATTATGGCCCTACAAGATCACACAGTGGAATAAAACCACTGCTTTTGTGGATACCCAAGTTAAAGCTGTGTGCAGTAATACTCTAACAGAGAAGAAAAAACAAGAAAAAGAGATCAGAGCTTGAGAGTCGTGAAGCATCTTTGCCGCAAAAACAACAGAATAGTGACAGGATGTGACTCATCAAACGCAGGGAGATTCAACACAAAAAAAATAGAGACAGACTCTGTAGCTTGGGAACCAAGAGCAGGAGGGGAGGGACAAAGAGATGGTTATAGGACATATTCTAACCTGTCACAGTGAGACAAGGCTCAACTCAATCACTCCATACAGTATGATGTATATTCAAGAATAGACATTTTTCTTATCCCCAGAAGGAAATCTTCAGTGCTCACACGAGCCAGCAAGGCTTTGTCTGTGAAGCAGTTTTAAGGTAATAACAACATCACTGTGCTTGGGTACCCACCCTGTTCAACAGAAGTGGCTCCCTCTTCCCTAAGATCATCAGTGCTCATTTTTTTGTAGGTAGAAGACGTGAAAATAAGAAAAAGAGAGAACCTCAGTGGCCTTTTAGGAAATGAATTTCAGAATTGCTTTGAACATTGACAACAAATGTATGTAGCTGTGTGCCAACTCAGAAGGGTGCTATTTTGAATATGGTCATATCTGATTTTCTCAATTTGTCAAATAAAAAGTGTTTTTTGAGTGTCGGATCTCACATATCTTAAGATGCTAACATAAGTCAGGGAGAGCTAGCAGAGTTGCACTCTGCAATATCTTTTTCTCTGCAATCAGCATGTGTATATGTGTACATATATAAACACTCATATAAAAATATAAGTAATAACCATAATTTAGAAAACAGTAATTTAAACAGAAAAAATGTAAAGTCAATTTCTGTAGTCTAGGTTTCTGCCAATTTCTATTCTACACCATAAACGTCAAGAATTCATGGAGGCAAAACATGCTTTGCAACCTTGCAAAAACTTCTACTTGCTATGTAGAGTAGAAAAGATAGTATCTCTTGTACTATAAAGGAACATCTTTGTTGTACCTGCCTGGATGCTGGGACAACGGTACTGAGAGTGAAGATATCTTGGTAATATGCGAGCAACAGCTGTCTGATGAACAGTTTGTGAGCTTCTCTTTTGTCTGTAACGGTGAGAATGTCAAGGGCAATTTTCGTGATTCTGCATAGCACCATGACACTTTTCCTGACCAGTCTTTAATTGGAGAAAGTAAATGAACTGAGATAGTAGAATGTACTCTTGATGCCCGCAACATGAAAGGAAATTATATATATCAAGTATACAGGGTGGGAAAATAGATTTTAAAAAAGTATGTAGGGTCAAAATTAGAAGTGTCACCTAAGATGATAATTGGCAAAAATCAGAAAAATTTAGAATAAAAAAATCTATCTACTTTAAGGGAAGAAACATTTTTTCTAATGTAATTGTTTCTTAATGGTGTAGTATCAGCCATAGGATACAAATATTTAATTCCCACAGCAATAATTCACTTTCGAGTCTCTCATCAGGTCTCTCAGTAAAATGATATTTTGTGTCACTTGTTCTTCCTGCTTGTTGAAAAAAAAAGGTTCACAACTATCAACAGATATTCTTGTACACAATGTGCAAAAAAATCCAAACACATTTTATCTCTTCTCTATCTTGTAGCTTATTGTAGTATGCAAATTCAAATACCACGATGACCAAAATCATGATAGCATGATAGCAACAGGTGAGAAAAATAAAGGCCTACGTAATAACACAAATATAAAATGTTCTCACCTATTAAAAACTTAATTTCAGAGCATTTTGCCTTTACCATATCTGGGCCTTCTCATGTGTCTGCCAGAACTTCTGTAGTGCCTTTAATGATAAACTTTGATTTTGGTAAAAGCATTTTTTCTATGTTGCAAGAAAGCGTTCTTCTGCACTCATACGATGAGAAGTAGCACTTTGCTTTTGCATTGTACTGCTCCATAGATCTCCAGGTGCTTCACAGATCACTGTGATCTCAAGTCACACTAAAGAGAGCTGCTTAAGGTCATAACACTAACCACTGAAATTTCAGAAAGAAAACTTGCATCTACTGAACTCCAGTGAAAAAAATCTGAGTACAAGGTCACACTGCATCTTCACTTCATTTTTTTTCACAAATAGCTGTGAATTTTTTTGCTCCTGCCATTGAATCAGAGTGTAGAAGATGAAAACAGTCTCCCAAGTAATCCAACACAGCCATCTCTTCAACAGGACAGTATTGTAACCTGACATAAAGGTAAACAGTAAAAAGTTTGCATGAATTTTCTCATTGTCATCACTCCAGCACATGTTGTGAGTGAGCAATGTAATGCTATCACACAGCAATGATAAAAGAATAAAACTGGTGACACACTCAAAAAATATGATCAGTTATAAAACCACAACTAAAAATAGTCATGATGGCAGATATTTCCTCCTCAACAGACAACATGAGAAATGAAAATTCAGATTTCTGTTGTGTGTACCTTACTCCTCATATCTGCAGGAAGGAATGTACAGGGCAGCAAAACATAAGTTTATATGTTAAAAGACTACCAGCCCATCTACCCTCTTGTTTGGAGGAAATGTTTATACGAAAAAAACAAACAGTAATTAACTATTGAATATTCAGGAGCAAACTTGGTGTCTTGAAGAAGTCTCCCAAATCCCATAGCCGGTTATACAGAGCCAGAGCTAGGGATCTCTCATCAGTGACCCAATTCAGGCTGAAGTGGTAAGTCAAAGGTGCTTTATAAAATTTAGCCGCATTTAAAATTCTAAGCATTTAACCATAGTTTGTTCAGACTGGAGGAGATATAATATTTTCAGTTAGTAAACATTCAGTATTTGATCCACGCACACAAAACAAATCTGCAATTTAGTTCAGTGAACAAAAAGATTATATGCTGTTGCCTTTTTGTTGACAGACTGAACTGCGCAAAATTACATTCTGTTGACAAAAATGAAACAAAACTCAGTTGTTGAATACTTTGCAAAATGAACGTATAGATAAAGTACTCACAGAAGAAGAGGAGTGGCAGTTATTGAAAGCTTCTTTTGAAAGCAGAATATTTTTAACTCATATTATTTTCACTACTCTATAGAATCCTACAAAACTCCCTCAACTGAAAACATCTCTTTCATAAGTCTGTTTAATAGTAGCCTTCATAGTGGGTAAGGAGGCAGAATATTTAAGTCTGGACATGACAATCATAGAATCACAAACTCACAGAGTCATAGAATGGTTTCGGTTGGAAGGCACCTTAAAGATCATCTATATCCAACCTCCTTGCCATGGGCAGGGACACCTCTCACCAGACCAGGCTGATCAACACCTCATCCAAACTGGTCTTGAAGACTTCCAGGCAGGGGGCGTCCACAGCTTCCCTGCTGTGCCACTGTCTCATCATCCTGATCTTGAAGAATTTCTTCCTAATGCCTAATCTAAATCTTCCCTCTTACAATTTAAAGCCATACCCACTAATCCTGTCAGTACCTGTCCTTATAAAAAATGCCTCCCGAGATTTCTTGTAGCCCCTCCAGATACTGGAAGGCCTCTATAAGGTGTCCCTAGAGTCTTCTCTTCTCCAGGCTGAACAGCCCAAACTCTCTCAGCCTGTCCTCATAAAAGAGGTGGTCCAGCCCTCTGATCATCTTTGTAGCCCTCCTCTGGACCTCTTCCAACAGTTCCATAACCTTCTTATGTTGGGGATTCCAGAACTAGACACATTATTCCAGGTGGGGTCTTGTCAAAGTGGAGCAGAGTGGGAGAATCACCTCTCTCAACCTGCTACCCATGCCTCTTTTGATGCAGCCCAGGATACGATTGACCTTCTGGGCTGAAAGTGCACATTGCCAGTTCATGTCCAGCTTCTCATCAATCAGCACCCCAAGTCCTTCTCTGCAATGCTGCTCTCAATCACATCCTCCCCCATCCTGTATTGAACGCATGGACTGCCCCAGCCCAAGTCTAGATGATCTTTAAGGTTCCTTCCAACCCAAAACTTTTTGTGATTCTATGACTCTTGGGGGAAGTCATAGAAGTCTAGGGGGAAGCTTTCAGAAAGCGGCTTAAACTGAGCATTAGAGAGCTTGGGACAGCTAGCTCAAACCAGCTCATGCTGTTGTGTTTTTATACAAAAATATCTTTCCTTTCCTTTCCTGCTCCTCTTGCAAGAGTTGGGCAGTATTTCAGTCTTCATGTTTATGTGAATTATTTCAGCGAGCAGCTAGTCTAAGAAATGACTCAAATGCTAGGAAATTTAGAATTGAAGCTGAGCATGATCTTAACACTGGTCCTGTCATAAGACAATTCTTGCTTCATATTTTTGAGGAATACTCAAGGAATCAGCTTGGTACAGCAAGAGTCGATAATCCAAGAATTAAGGTACAGAGTGACAGTTATATCTGAGAGGACTAGAAATGATTGATGTGCTCAATGACATGTAAAGAATTAGAGATGCTAGCCTCTAGTCCTTTTAAGATTTTCCTAAATACAGCCTTAGAAGACACAGAATCACAGGGTGCACTGGTAGATGTTGATGCTAGTATTTTTGTCTTTAAGGTACTATAGACTTATAGTAACGATGTGGTTTTTCTTATTTATTTTTCATTTCTCGTGGAAATAGCTGCCAAAATACAGAAAAGGAAAACATCTTCTCAATCCCTCTTTAGATTCTTTCCATTTGTTGCCCAGCTCTGCTCACCCTGGAATTTCTCTTGTTTCCAAGACTAGGACAAGCAGCAATATGTGCAATGACTTCTATATCTTACATTTTTCACAGCCTGTACTACAGTTACACTTGAAGAGAATTAATTTAGTCTAATAATATTATGCAATTTCTGTGGGTTTTATCATGCAAACTTAAAGTCAGTCATATATAACTCAGTACAGTGATTTTGCTGTTGAATTAGTCTACAGTTTCTAATATACTAATTTAATTAAAATTAAAGGACAATGGACAGGAAGGAACCATGGGGAGTAAACAATTTTGAGAACTCGATCTTCCAATATTCAGTTTTCCAGCTTACATATCTGCTTCTTTTTAAATCACAGTTCTGTTCTGATAGCTTGTACATAATATAGTAAAACCAGATACATGCCAATTTGAGTTATTACAAATTTTCATAGACAGCATGGAAATATAGTTTTATGGTAGAGTCAAATCCAGTTGGAGGTCAGTCACAAGTGGTGTTTTCAAGGATTCACTGTTGGGTCCAGTCCTGTCAATATCTTTATTAATGATCTGGACAAAGGGATTGAGTGCACCCTTAGCAAGTTTGTGAATGACACCAAGCTGGGTGGAAGCGTTGATCTGCTTGAAGGAAGGGAGGCTCTTCAGAGAGATCTGGACAGGCTGGATTGATGGGCCGAGACCAAAGGGGTGAGGTTTAACAAGACCAAGTGTCAAGTTCTGTACTTGGGGCACAACAAACCCAAGCAGCGTTTCAGGCTTGGGAAAGACTAGCTGGAGAGCTGTCTGGAGGACAAGGACCTGTGGGTGTGGGTTGACAACTGGCTGAACATGAGCCAGCAGTGGCCCAGGTGGCCAAGAAGGCCAATGACATCTTGGCCTGTATCAGAAACAGTGTGGCCAGCAGAACCAGGGAGGTGATTGTGCCCCTGTACTCAGCACTGGTGAGGCCGCACCTCGAGTACTGTGTTCAGTTCTGGGCCCCTCAATACAAGAAGGACATTGAGGTGTTGGAGCACATCCAGAGAAGGGTGACGAGGCTGGTGAAGGGGCTGGAGAGCAAGTCCTGTGAGGAATATCTGAGGGAACTGGGGTTGTTTATCGTGGAGAAGAGGAGACTGAGGGGAGACCTACAATTGCCTGAAAGGAGGTTGTAGCAAGGTGGGGTTTGCTTCCTTCTATCAAGTGACTGGTGATAGGACGAGAGGTAATGCCCTAAGTTGTGCGAGGAGAGGTTCAGATTAGACATCAGCAAAAATTTCTTCACTGAAAGGGTGATCAGGCACTGGAACAGCTGCCCAGGAAGGCAGTTGATTCACTATCCCTGGAGGTGTTTAAAAGGTGGGTAGATGAGTTTCTGAGAGACATGGTTTAGTAAGGGGATGGGACGGTTGGACTTGATGATCTTAGAGGCCTTTTCCAGCCAGATGATTTTATGATTCTGTGATTCTACAACTAAAATAATCTCTCACAATGAGTTCTGATATCTAAGTAATTTTCATATTAAGAATTCCTCAGAGTTGCTTTTCCTTTCTGAGCTTTAAAAATGAATCAATAAAGTGCAGGAAGACAGAAACCACTGGAAGAATAATACCTTCACCAATTTTTAATATAGAATGGACAATAACAACAGAGATTTAATACAAATCCTCCCGGTCTGATTTCCATTCCTTTCAAATAAAAAATGTCGTACAGGGTGAAATCCAAATTGTCTATTTAAGGAGAACTCTCTAGAGAGTCAATCAGCTATAAAAATCTTAGGGATTTGAAAGAAATAGAGATAGAATGACATAAATAGCTTACAGAGCAAACATGTAATTCTGCTTTTAAAATTGTCCACATGTAGTGATTAGTCCTTCATATCCAAAAAGTTGAATATATTAGGACCCACATTATAAGCTTATTTATAGTAGAGAGGTGACACTTAAGAGGAGGATAATCACTGAAGGAAAAATCAACATTATTTAATATATATAGTAAAAGAAAATTTGGTTGAACATGCTATGTTGCAAACAAGTAGAAAAGAAAAAAATCAGATACTACTTAAAATATGGCTGTTATTCTTTAGCAATGATTAGGAGCAGGAACAAATAAAAAAGAAAAAAGCATAAATAAATATAGGTCTTGTTCCAGAAGACTGCGATAACATGGCAAGTGGAAGAGACAGAAAAAACTTGTAAAACTGCTGACACATAGGACTGTTATATTTTTCTCTCTTTCTTTTTTTACATATACAAGTAACTACATACACACATGTACATAAAAATAAAGCAAATAAGATAGATATAAACTCATTAAGCTACAGGAAGATACACTAAAAGTCAGGACTACATCATGTAGACTAATAAAGTATTTGTGGTGGGAGTCATTTTAAACAGGAATTTTCTTTGTTAAATATATATTTAAAAATGCTTTGCCCAAAATTCTACTACTTTGTCCAAGCCACTGCAACTTACATAGAAGAGATGTATACATACATTGTATTGTCTTTTTGGTTAAGAAATTTTCCCTTGCTGTTTTTTCTCAGTAATTCAGTAGAATTTTTGGCCTGAAAAAAACGAAGTCCAAAGTACAATACCCTTCATTTATCCATCTTCAAAGCTCATGAGTCCTTTAAGACACTTAGAAAACCCCCAGGGACACTGAAGTTACAACTAGCTTTCCAATTCTCCTGGCTAACTATTGGCAGTATGGTCACAATTGAGGTACAAAGGTATTTCTAGGTCCTGGCCACATCAGAGGGGAGCACAGCTCTACACGTGTTCCTCAAACAAAGCAGTATTAACACTCTCCCATCCTCAAGTGGAAAGGCATAACCTAGTTTTTTAAGTATCTTTTTCCTTTCTGGAAAAAAAAAATGTATCTTAGGTTAAAGGTCACTGAATTAGGTTAGTACAGCGAGTAAAACATGCTAAGCCATGTCAGAGAGGTCCAAGTGATTGGCTAATTACTGCACACTCTGCTCTTTTGAGCCACATATTTAGCAAAGCTACAGTGGTTTAATACATCATTCCCATCAAAAACAATTACCAAAGACGATTTCATGCATTAATAACACTGATCTTACTCTCCTCAAACGGGCATTTAAACTGGAACTGACAACTTTCTCAATATTCTCAAACACAATTTATAAATGAACACAAGGGTTTAGATCCACTTTACGGGAAATCTTGTAATTTTATTGCTAAAACATCAAGTAAAACATTTAGCACAACTTCTGCTTCTGGATGAACTCAGGTCATCGGTTCAAACAGAGCATATTACGGTAACTTAATTTTGAGAAAGAAAAGGTCATAACCTACTACCCAAGTACAGATGTTTTAGCTGACCTTGCTGCTAAAACAATTCAGTAATATAAACTCAAATGATGATGTTAAGCCACTCCTGAATTGCAGGCTTGGCAGCCCTCTGAGTCATTGAACATCTTGATCCTCATACAACTCTGTTGCGCATACTGCAAGTAAACTCTATGTTAGTACCAAAACAGCATCTGGTTCAACTCACAACTTAAGGCTACTGCCTCCATCATTTGAATTACATGAGGGAGTCTTGAATTTGGATATAATTTACATGCCACACATCTGTACTGCCTTGCCAGTATAGAGCTTATTTAGCTGTAAAAGGAATGTGACACAATGTTGTGATTTCAGGCACTTACCAGGATTGTTGGGGGGTAGAAGAACAGTATTTACAAGGACCCATTATGCTGTAACACCACTAAAAACAGTCTTACCTATATCAACCAAGGACTGAATGGACATTCTGGATAATTTTCATTACCTTGAAAGTGATCCTGCCACATGTTTTTTGTGTAGGACTTATTTGTAAATACTATCATTGCCTCAGACGGGTTTGTGCATATAAGAATTCAGTTCCCATAATATCACACTGACACTGAATAAGATTTTATGAATGCTAAAATAAACAAGAAAGAAAAATGTTTAACTTACAGTATAAGAAAGTCACAATATACAGCTCCCTCAAACCAGTCTCTCCTTTGAGACAGGATCAAACCTATAAAAGACTAAGCCCACAAACTTGTCCCTCTCCCTATGGTTGCCAAAAGTTCCCAGTTCTCAAGTAGTAATGAAAAGTAAAATCTCCAGCAGTGCATATGATTCATGGAGACAAATAAACCAGTAAATGCTCAGGGTATTCATGTTACATTAAAGAGAGAATATGTCTAAAACCATATATGCCTTTAATCTTCCAACATAACAACCTCTTATCATGACTGCCTTATTGAGAAATTATGCCTCTTCCTCACCCTCAATATTTTTGCCCTGTTTATTTTTACTTTGTCGTGCAATACAGAGATTCTTGAACCTACATCTAAAACACGCAGTTTTATCCACTGGCTTCCAAAATGAAGGGATGCCTGTTCTAATCTTCAGTATTTTCCAAGGCAATTCAAACCACACCAGTTTGTAAAAAGAGACACCTAAATCTGCACAGCAGATTTTGCAGGGTTTTGGAAGCTATTTGCAGCTTCTTTCAAGCTAGCTATTGAGAAATATGACAGTTGTGAGAAGTTAAGAGTTTGCAGTGCTGTGCAGGTATCAATCCTGTAAGATCAGGGTATGTAAGAAATGAAATGTTCAGAACAATTCAGGAGCATAGCTGAAACCAGTACAGTGCTCTCAGCAGAGAAGAAATTAGCTGAGGAATTTCATACATTTTTTTGTACCCTCAAGACAGAATTTTGAAAGAGTTGTATTTGGCAAAGGAAATCATCTAGCCAATGTATAGTGAAGTTGATATACTCCAATCTGCATGGAGTGAGGGCACAAGTCTAACACAATTTTTGCCATTGTTGTTGGAAAAATAGGTATTTGTATATATACACATTGTATGGAGGTCTAACACAAATATTTCAGGGCCTCTGAGGTACTTGTGAGGGCAAACAAGAAAATAACTCCACTCAACTGACTGAGTTAAGCCCTTCCTTCATGAAACACACAGTTCTCACCATCACTACTTTTTATGTTTGAGAAGTCTAGCAAAAAGCCCATTAAATCAGCTCTCGAAAATTAATGTATCATTACCTGACTAAAGATTGTGTAAAGGTGTTGTTTACCAGCTAAGCAGACCAGGGAAGCAGTCCTGTTTACTGCTGCTAGCAGAAATCCATATAAGAGTACTGACTGCGAAAGATTATTGTTGCCTTTGTACTATGGCTGCCATCAAAAGCAGTAAACTGAACAAGCGAAAGCCAGGTCTGCAAAGGACTTCCAGGAAGAAAGAAAATAGACCATGCAAAGAGTTTGTCTGAAGTGCCTTTGTCCATGCAATATCAACCTTTCCCTTCCTTGACCTCAGTCTTTCTTCCCTCCTCCTTTGTCTCTTCCAGCAAACTATGACTTGCCTTCCCATCAGAGATATCGTTCTGGAAGACAGTTTTTTCCCACAATCGTGAAGACACAGCTGTTTCTTCTACACACTTCCTCATTTGTTTTCAGAGCTCCTAAAACAGAAATCTCTTTTTCTGTCTTTTCTTCTTTTTTTTTTTTTTATTATTTGTCTGTGGTTTCTCAAAATTTAACACCTGCTAGATACTGCAGGTATTCTCTTCTTGAAATCCAGACCAAGGCATGCAACGTTCACCAATCAGGAAGCTGTTTATCAAGAACTACCAACACAGCCGCATAAGTACTGCCTTGCTCAGAAAATAAATCCTGATCTGGGAGATTTCAGTGTGACACCCAGGTGGTTCTCAAGAGGAAAGACCTCAGCTTCTTTTCCAGCAGAGCACAACGCCTGGCCTCTAGGAGCTAGTTTAATCCTACAAATTGCATCAGAGACAACCTGTGCAGAACAAACTAGCCATGAGCACCTGGGTCCTTACTGGGGCAGTGCACCTTGTTATTTACTATTATCGGTAATTATAATTACAAAATCACAAATGTTCAATTGGTCACTTTTATAAACTGTAAACCTCTATGTGCTACAATTCAGGCCAGTTCACAGCACTCTTCTGACAGACTATGCTTAGTCAGATCTGTCCAGTTAACAGAGTCTCAAAACAACCTTGCAGCCAGAGCAATACCGTGTAATTTAACCCAATTATCTGTTCTGTGGTATTTATGGATTGGGATTTCTGATTCAGAATTGAATATGACACTCAAGTAAACATCACAAGAAACAGTGTGATTATTTACATTTCTTGCCTGCTTAATCTCCAGTCTGACTTCACATTTTCTTTCTAGCATTCATTATGCATTTTACAAATCATAAGATTCTCCTCTGTTTACATTAAGCAGATATTACAAATGCTGATTCTCTGCTTTCCTTGTCAAATGGCCTTCAGCTGGCAGACAGGAAGCCTTAAATATGGATAAAGAGAAATTAGAGAGATGTTGGGTATAGAATTTCAGAGACTGCGTCTATGCAAACAGCTGAAGGGGGAAGGTTTTCACTTCAAATATTTCCTGCTCCAGAGAATTCTCCGGAGTCCCATTTAGTCCTGATGTTTTGGAAGTGGCTCAAAACCAGTAGCTAATAGTTTTTTTCCATTCGTTCTGTGTGTTGGTAAGAGATTCACTTTTGCCATAGCACAAAACTTTGTGTAACACCATGTAAACATACCCATTAGAAAGGAGTTGAGTGAGAAATGGCATGCAAATTTGACATCATATTTGTATTCCTGCTGTTTCTTGTGCTTTCACCAGGGCTACCAGAGAGAATGCAGAGAAGGGCTACCAACTGACTGGCAATGATGTGTATCTGTCTGTGAGAAAACATAGTACAAAAGTCCTGGCTGGGAGGACACTATTAACTGCTAAAGGAGGACCATAATGACATGAAGACTAGGGGTGGAAGAGGAGACATGTAATGCTGATTTGGCACACTTATAGATGCACAGGCCTTCACCAAAAGTAATTAAAAGCACACCAGAGTTTGATGAGGTGTTTAAGGAGCTAATTTGTTTCTTCTTTCCCTTTTTTCATGGTCTTAATTATATGCTGTTGTGACTCTTTTCTCTGAGTTCTCAATCTACAATCCATTGGTGCTTCCTGAAATACTATACCTACTACAAAACCTTGTTTTGAGAGTAGTTTAGGTTTAATTCTGAAGTAACACAGAAGATGAAGTGGGCAAGGATGTTAACATTCAAAATAAAATTCCATGTAAGTCTCTGTAAAAAAATATGTTTTGTTTGTATATAACGTGAAGAAATCTAAAAGGAGCAAAAAATGTACATTTTTATCATAAATATATATATATCATATAATTGTAACTATAACTACTACCTGACTGCTATAATACAAACAGAAAGAAAATCCAGCAGGTCACAACTGCAGAAAACCAAATCTCATTTCTCTTTCGAAGATTATCAAATATTCTATTGATATTACATAGTAGACTTTTAGAACCATCTGCAGGGATTTGGGTTTTAGATAGACAAGTCACTTCATTTGTTGTGAAGGGAGCGCTGTATAAAAATTCCTATGCACCAGGCAGAAAAGAGATTCCTTATGCTTTGCAAATTACATCAGTCAATTTAACAGAAGTCACTATCCTGACTACTCATCTGTTCTGTGGACCTGTCTTAATTAGTTACTTGCAACATTTGGCTGTATCTCTTTTCAAATATTAATTTTAGCTACTCCTCCTTACATGTAAGCTATTTAAAAGGACAAGAAACAAGAACTATAGTGCCAAATTTAAGAAAGGAAAAGGGTATCTGTTATTTCATAACATGTGTTTCTTGATATTGCTCAATAGTGTCTCAAATATTTTATCTGTCAGTCTTTTGGGTGCAGAGTTTTTCCATAGTGATGAACAGCTATAAAAGAGTCCTTTTTAAATCTGGTTATGCTGAATACAAAGCACCCTGAAGGCTCTCTGGTAAAAAATATATGATTTGTTTTTAATCCTAAATGCTGAAGGGGCAATTCTAAACATCTTAAAGGGGAAAGAAGACATCATATTATTGTTATACTTTTTTTCATTGCAAAACAAATAATAATTTGGCTAACAAGCAACAACAACATGAACTTGTAGCACAGATTTCTGGTGTAGTCCTCATCTACACCTGCAAGCATTGGACTAGTAGAAATAGAAACTACAAAGTATCATTACTAGAATTTGACCTAGTGTACATTGCCATTTTCCATTGAAAGCAATGCTCAAAATGCCTCACTTGTCTTTGTAATTTGAAAATTAACACGGAATGGGAATGTTTTTGCCTAGAAAAAGTGGTCTTGAAGGTCTATAAAGGTTTAAGAAAGAAAAATGTAGCAATTTCAAAAAAAGGCTGGAAGAGTTTGTGTTAAGCATGAAGCTTTTCAATCATGGCTTTTCAGAGTGTAATATTTAACTCAAAGATGAATATTTTTGTCATCTTTAAATGTATGTTTCATTAAACCTATAAATATTGAGAACTTTTCAGATCTGTTACTCCAGTCTTTCCTTTAGACATCCCAGAGAAGGCCAAGCGATTTTCTAACTGAATCAGTGGCAATTAGACTTGACTTTTTCTATTTTCTTAAAGTGAAAATGCAAGCAGTAAAATACGCTAGGGAAAAGGGGGGTTTGAGGGAGTATGGGGGTAGAACATACTTCAGTCATTTATTCAGCACAGAAGGACAAAAAAAGACGATACTGGCTCTCTGACCATCTCTTGCAGACTAGCTGAAAATTTCATCAGTCTTTTGGATTTTTACGAATGTCTGTCATAGTAAATATTTTCATTTAACAAACTTATTCAGAAGAAGAAAGAGTCCTAACAATAGTTACCTGTTTCTTCTATAGCAAGCTTTTCATTTTCATCTCTTGCCCTTAAGCCATAAGAACATTTCCCTCTGACCTTAAATGCTACTTTCTCTTACCCTCCTGAAGAGGATTATTTGGCACAGTTGAAACGCACTAGCTCTGTAGAGACCATCTAACATGTAAACACTTGTTTCATCTCGGCACTTAATCTTGATATTTGGATTAATAGCCTAACTGGGCCTACTTTTCCTTCTCCCAGCTAACCTTTCTACCCTGTTATTGACCTCATCAGGGAACAGCGTGTTTGCAATATTACCTCTGTAAGAAAGACCTATTATGTCCATCAATTAGCTAGACATATTTTCTCAGTCCTAAGATAAGCATCATATCAGTTCTTCAAAGAAGAAATACAATGATTCTTTCTAGGCAGCTATGGCGTGGAACTAAGTGTTTACAGTAAGATACTATCCTTAGCTATGAATAATACATTTACATGGCAAACAACCACCTTACATGCAATCTCAATCTCCAAGAATACCATGAGCAGTTCATAGCAGATCAAAATTGTCTTTAGAAACATCAGAATCACTCTCAGATAATTTCACTGATTTTTTAATCATTTTTGGGTGCAGTATAAAACTGTTAGTTTTTGAAAGAGTCCTAGTCAATTCCAGCACGTCCTTGATTCGTTTTTTTTTATTTTTCCTCCTTCAGCCTGTTTTCCTACACCAGTAATTAATTGTTGGAGCATTGTTCTTCTTTTACAAAATTTTATAAAATATTCTTTTTTTCCCATTCACAATCTTATTTTAAATGCTACAAGGGAACAAATTTTCCTCTATTCTTCCATCATTACTTATTTTATTAATGAGTAGAGAAAAAATACGTATTTATTTTTTAACTCTCTCTAAACTCTTTAATCCAGAAACCCATGAAACCATTGAAAATCTTCCTGTAAACCATATGAAAAGTACTATTACTTCTTTTTACCATTTGTAATGCAATAAAAATCCAAGAAAGTATTTTAAAATCAAGCATTTTCCAAGGTGAACAATGTATGTCTGCAAGTGAAGCAAAAAACTCAGGAGACGGCTATAGATGTATTTTTTTTGTTTGTTTCTTTCTATGCCACTGACATATCATGTGACTATGGACATTTATCTCATCTTTTCTGTACCTTGTAGTATGGTATCTCCCTCCTTGAAAATGATCAGCAAAATAAAATAGATTAAAGGAGTTCATTGTTAAATGCTTGGTTTTGTTCATGAAATGGAGAAATGTTGCCTCCAGTTGCAATTAGTTACAAAAACTTAAATCACATTGATTTTGTCTATTTGATTTCTCTCCATAAATTTTGAAGTAAGTCCAGGCATATTTTAGGAAAATAGAAATTCTTTGTAGTACAAAAGATTTCTTAATCCTTGATTTCCATATTTCAGTTCTAGAGAAATCATTAAAAATATGAAAATAACTCCAGTTTTCCACAACATGCACATGAATATTTTCTCAAAATAAGAAATACATAAAGAGAAAAATGTTGTATGCTCTGATCTTGTTATTTCCAGTCAGAACTGTGAGCTTAATGCAATTTTATAATAATAAATACAGTTATAGTGATATGTTGCTCTGTACATTTTTCTAAAGTGCAGCTAGTCCATGTTTACTAGATTTGAAATCCATCGTCTTTCAGGGGAATATTAAAGTTCTAAGATTCCCACTTTCAGAAGAAGTTGCTGTATTTCCTAAAAGTACAAGTAAAACCTGTTCTGTAAAGGAGTTAATTTTACATCCTGCCTTTTTTTAAATTCTGACTTCCTCATTACGAAGAGAGAAAAAAGCCAATGGTAAGTGTAGGCTGTCCTTAAACCAAACTAGAAACAGCATTAGGTCATCAGCATGAGGAAATCTTATCCTCTTTGGTCATTAATCTTAAATACATTAATCAGATTTGGAGCTGCAATTTTGTTTGTCCGTGTCTGGATACTCAAAAACTCAGCAATAAAGAAGACACTAAGAGGATTTTTGAGCTTAAAACCATGTAGTCATTATATGTATGTCATCACTAATAAGGGTGTCTTTAATTAACTTCTTCATTCTGCAGGAAACTAAGAACGAGATAATGTTAAAATCTTACTAAAAATATGGGTGAGGATAGATGGCCACTGCTTCTTTTAGCTAATATTGCTGAGGTAAAATCTCAGAGTGTAGGATGGTTTGTACTTTCAATCTTCTAACACAGTCAAAAAATAAAATTTATGCAAAAACACAGTAAACTCATGTAAAACACATTTCAGTCAAAATGGCTTATGTCATTTAGAAACTGCCACAATTTATATCCCTATGAAATACCTTCTGCTAAAATGTAGTTATATTATAATATTAATATCAATGTTATAACTTGTGTCAACAAGCTGTAACAGTAAGAAATGGCACAATCAGTTTGTGTACTTGTATAGAATATGTTTTTATTGATCTTATACAAAACATTTAAAATCCTTACTGCTATTTTGCAAAAATCTGGCCATGTAAAATTCAGTGAGTCAAACTACAATAATGTGAATAAAAACACCATATAAATCTGTCAGAGAACTTTGTTTTTAACACTCTGTTATATGGTAGGAAGTGGAAAAAGGCTAACATACTGACACCACTTTTTTATATCAATGCATTTAGGCCAGTATTGTTTTTCGTTGTATGATATAGTCATTTAATGGACCAGGAAGAAATGTATTATCAAAGGAGTAATTAAACATAGATGATAATGGCTGAGTTACCTTAAAGTGCATTTCTAATCTACAAAGAGGCTGCAAAAAATACCATCATAGCTTTTGCATGTTTACTCATTTCCAGATTTAGCTCACTTTGGTGAATTCTCTTGTGAAGAATCTTCTTTTCTTTACTTTCGACTGCTACTAGACAATAAAACTCAAAAATCAATCAAAATTTTTTTTAAGTTTCTGGGTTTGTTTTTATTTGTTTGTTTGTTCCTGGGGGAGAGGGATTGTTCTTTTTCCGTGATTTCAGCACTGGTAGTAATTGTGTGCCAAACTACATTCTCAACAGTTTCATATGAGTGTTAATCAGCATTTACCAACTGCAGTAAGATAAAAAAAATGCATTGAATCCTGTTAAATTAATACAGATCATACTATATGCACAGAGTTACATATGTGCGTATTGTTATTTCATTCATATACGGTGATGGGTTGACTTCCCCTCCACACCCAAACACAGGCTCTTCAAAAGACATAAGTTCCTATGTCTAACTTAGTGGTGTTTCTTTTCACTGGGTGTTACCATAGCTTTTGGAAGGTTCATCTCGCCATTTGCTGTCTTGGAGATTATCCTGAACCTAAGCATTAGACACTGGAAAACTGCACATCATTATGCATGTTCCTCCAGATTTGCCCTGTCAAAATGATGTGAAACCTTAGTTTTCTCCTTCTACCAGTTCTCTATTCCATCATATAATATCAGTTCCTCTGAGTCTCATATTTTTCTTAAGAACCAGCAAGTTTAACTGCTTTTTTTCCTCTGTCAGGAAGGACCTGTAGCCAGTGAGTTCAAGGGCAGTCAAGGATATGTCAAAGAATATCTAGACTCAGGAATCTGGCAACACTGATTGCCACAAACTGACATTTTGAATATCTGCATAACTAGATATGATCACAATCTTGCCTTGACTCCTACAAGGAGAAATCATCAGTATCACTTTCTTTCCTGCCTTGCAACTCTGCCCTTTAACTGTCAGGTTACTCAGGTAGGCAGACTATATGGGTAGTTGTTGCTGTCACCAGTGCAGGTCCATGTTAGGCTTAATTATCCAAGTCTATATTACTCCCTGGATTTCTTGATTTATGAGGCTAACAAATCACAGCTAAATTGCAAACAAACCATAAAGAAAAATCATCAACATCTGAAGGCAGACATTCTCTACAAACAATTTGATGATGACAAATTTCTAAAAAGTCATTTTGTACTAAAGTGGTTATGGACATGCTGCTAGCTAAAAAAAAAAAAAATGGAAAGCTAATGGAAGCCATAATTATATTTAGAGACATAAAAGAATTGTAGTTTATTTTGTACTCTCCTGTGGTCTTCTGTAAACTGGATTTCCTGATGTCTCTGTTACTGCCCATTGTGCTGTGATGAAGCATAATCTTACTTGTGGTTAAAAGGAGGCAATCGAAACGAGACATCTTCCAACCACAGAGTTGCTTCAAAAATGTTACACTGCTGAGAAATCCAGTTTGCAGAGGGAAAAGTAACAAACAAACAAAACATCTCTTAGTAGAGTATCAAGAATATAAAATATATTAAATTACTATAGTTTTCAATGTTATTGTTTAAGACATGGAAAGCTTGACTTTAAGAAATTAAATTTTCCATGAAAAAGCAAATATCTTTCTAAATATATCACTTGGTCTTCACACAGATTCATCAGCAAAAATGATGTTCATTAGAAAATTTTATGAATCACAGACAGAATTTCTTTTTTGCCAAATAAATGTTTTAATTCATGGCAAACAGCACCTGTTCACTAAGCAAGAAATTTAACTTTATTTCTTAACATTCGAAAGAATTAGCATGTAGTCCTGAGGAGACCTCTTTTACCACAAAAAAAAAAAAAAATCTGTTTTCAAAATCTCTGGAATGGCCAAGAATTATATATTTTTGTAGAAAAATGTCAGTTCAGTAGGTCACTTGCAGGTAGTGGATTTTGAGTACATGCTCAGTCTCATTGCCTTAGATGGGACTTGACAGTATGTCTGTTAGAAATATTACATAGCAAACAAGTTTGCTTTTGCAATGTTTCCTCAGTTCAGGAAGACAATTATAGGTTTAATCTTACCATCCTAACTAAGATTCATAAAACAGTGATACTTACAATTTACTTTCTTTATTAGAACAAAGTTTCTAAAAATATTGGTCCTTGACCAGTCCTTATGATGCCAATAACACTATGAAATCTAGTTATGTATAAGGGGTTATAGGACTTAAGATTTTTTTCAAAAATCAGGAAACAGACAGAATTTTCCCTCATTCTGTAAAGGGCCACTCTCAGGCAGTGGTATTGGGAAAAGCAGATGCTTTTACAAAAGAGTAAGCATTCACACCTCCAGTGTACAAGCTAGCAATATCCTGCTGTTACAGCCATTTAGATCATGGAAACTTTTACTTCTTTGAACATTTGACAGATGATACACCCTGTTTCAGCCTAGCCTTGAACTTCCCTGTCCCCAGGGAAGTGCCTGATGTCTGGGACGTTGGCTTCCCCTGATGTCCCCTCACCTGCCGAGCTCCCTGGAAGAGTGATGAAATGGTCCTGTCTGCCAGGTCCAGCCCTGCCACCCCTACAGGAAGCACCTGATCCTCATGGTCCTTAGCAGGCCCCAGCCCCCACCATGTCCTGAGTGCCTTCCATTTCTGTGTAAGAAATCAGTACTGTGCCATGGTTAGTGATTAAACGGACCAGGAGTGAAAAAGGTATTTAACTTATTACTGTCTGAAGTTCAAACATGAAGCAAAGTGCTGTTGCACTGTGCATATGGTCCTTTCATGCTGTAGTCCTCTGATGCAAACAAAATACAGTCGAAGGAATAATACAATCATGTAGAGAATATAGTCCCTTAAATCTATGCAGGGTCTGGGATCAAGTCCTTGAGCAATATGGAGTTTAGTAAAGTTTTAAATATCTATGTAAAAAGACTTTTTGCTGTCTAATTGTAATAAAATGTCTCCATTGCAAAGTGGCTGAATGCTCTGTGTTATCTTAAGCAGACTGCAAAGCAATCTTTACCTTGTAAATATGTTGAATGGCAAATTCACTGGATTCAGGCGTCTTAGTGAAATTTATGTTCCCCTAATCACCCAACTGTCTTCACAGAAAAATCCACTGCAAATACAGAGGATTCTGATAACCTTCTAAAGCTGCTGATACTAATCTAATTATACAAAATAGATTATTCCAATCCAAATAGCTTTCTTTTAGACCTGCTCGTTTTCCACTTTTTGATATAATGACAGATTAACTGCAAAGTGCAAGCCTTAGAGAATACATACAAAACCCAAAGGAAGTAAAAACTTGCAATATGGTAAAAAAAAAGGCCCATATTAACTGTGTCTTAAAGCACAATTAATAAAAGACAAAATGCTGCAGAGCATGAATAAAAATCTTGTATAAATCTGAGATATGTGCAGCTCTGAGAAGGAGATCTATCTAAGGATTTATGGCCTTGATAAGAGGCAAATCATACGGCCTCTGAATGCAGAATTCTGTGTGGACTCTGAGTTTATTCATGCATGTTTTTATTGATTGCGGGTGTGTTCACTTAAACTACTTCTTCCATGACGCTGAAGCACATTTCCAGGTTCATGTGTAATTCATACATACAGTATGAAGCAGGTTGCATGCAAGCACAAATTTGAAAATGAAAATAATGAAATCTGAAGAGAGTATATACCCTGAAGCAAGACAATTAATTTAAATATATATCCCTGAATTATTTCCCCAGTTTGCCTCGCTGCTGTAGCAGAAACTGAGGATATGTAGAATATCATACACCAAGTGCCTTCTTATGTTTGCTTGTAAAATAAATCAATGAGAACCAAAGAATGATGTCAGAAAAATGTCTGCTATTTGAGTTACAACTTTCATTCCACCATTAGACTACTCAAGGTCTGTAGACACAGTAATACCATTATCTAGTCACTGCATAGAATCCGTTTCTACTTATGCCAGCTGTAAATACTGACTCTACTTGTATTGTTGTCTTAAACATTGGCTTGAGTGTGGTTGCTTCTCATTAAGCCATGGGCTGACTGTGCTACTGCAGAGTAGGGGGCGGAGGTGCAGCAGCGGGTGTTCCCCCCACTACCTGACTGTGTACACAGACCCAGAGGGTTCAAGTAGATGTCTTTCTGGCAAGGGTCTGTTGAACTGCCAGCGACCCTGGAGTCCTGAGTCCCAATTCCAGAACCTTCCCAAAGGAGTTTCTGCACATGCCCTGATTCCAGAAAGGCAGGCACTCACCCACCACCCCATGGAACTCACCTGAAGGCATGCTGCAGAAGAAGTGCATGACCACATGCTCCTGAAGGCCCATAGAGTGGCGACTATTTTTCTCTTCTCCCCTGCTCTTGTTTTTCTCTCTCTCTCTCCTATTTCTTACATATCTCTATTCCATGCCACTACAGTGTATTGGATCAAATTCAACTGTTTTTTTGTCCAACTGTCTTGAGGGTATCCGATTGCAATCTGAACAGATTGAGATCCAGTTTAGCAACCTTAGGAAGCTGCAACTTGGAAGTGCACCCGAGTATCTGATTTGTTATTTTGGCTGTACCCAAAATAAACACTGCTTCAAACTTACCCTGGGAGGTTTATCAGTCTCCGATTCGCTGTGCAGATACCAAAAGACCCTCCCTGTTTAACTGTGCAGGTTGGGGGGACCCCGTATCAGGAGCAGGAGTTGACACTGGCAAAATGTAATGCCCATCTAGAAACTCTCAGAAATCCAAAATTTTGTGGTGATTAAATTCTTTAGGAATCTCTAAATAATATATATCAACAACACATAAAGGCCATTTCTCCATAAGAGAGAGATACAAAACCGAAAAGAAATTAATATATACTGCTGTGTCTTCTTCTGAATTTTTCAGCAACTTTGAGGTATATAAACAGACAATCATATTCATATGACAGGATTCTGTAGCTAGTGAAAAATTAAAGAAGAAAAAATTCTTAGCTAGATTATTTAGCATTCCATAGAAATTGCTTTAAAACCCCATTATATTTCTCTATAAACTTTATTTTTAATTCCCATTCAATTCTGCAGAATCTTCCAGAAAGCAGTATTGCTTTTGGTAATACAAGCAATGGAAAAGTTCCTGAGAAGGAAATCCTTTGAGGTCAGAAACAGAGAAAATATTATTCATCTGTATACAAAGAATCAGAACAGAATTATAAATGTTCAGGATTTCTGTTTCCCTCTCTCAACTGCTAAAATGGATATGTGAACTATTTCCATAAACTTGCCAGCATCTTATGATCTAAAAAGTTATTTTTTAATTTATTTCTCAGAGAAGAAAGCCTACATCTTCCAATCTAAAATTAGACTGTGAGATTATCCTGCAGCCAGTCATATGTAAGGTAGATACTTAAATAAAAATGAGAAATCTGAGAACTCTCAAAGCATTAAAGTAGGTCACAGGAAGCCCTAGCTATGCTTAAGAGAAACTTTCAGTAACAAAGGTATTCTTGTTAATGAGCTGTAATGTAATCAGCTTTTTCATGAGGAAAAATTGCCTCTATATAAACTGTAAATTACCACATATGGAGCCAATTACTGAAGGTAAGGGGTTTTGCATACACTGTTCAATGTACTTCTCTAAGCCCTTACATGCAGAGCAGTTTTCAGGTGCACATCAGATAGTCACTTACTGATGGTTCTATTTAGCCTCATTAGATTTAAAGCAAGGTGTTCCACTTTCATAATGTTAGTAAAGAAGCATCGGCCTGGTGAATGAACTGCTTAAGTCATTCAGAATAGAAAAAGGATCAGTAACCGGTGACTTAATTGTACTTTTCATTTCTATAATGAAATGGAGACTGGCAGTGCTATGTTTTCTCCCTTCTTTTTAATGAAGAATCAAGTGTGACATAGTGTCTCTTTTAAAATTAAAACTTCCAGGAACTGCAGAAGTGTGGCAAATGTCCTATTGATTTGCAGTAACGGTACTGGATAATGTAAATTTTTTCCTTACTCAGTAGTAAGTACTACTTATAAAAAGCTTATTACACAACTGTATTTTTTATTTAATTACCAGATATTTTTTAAAGTTTTAATTTTTCAGTAGATCTTACTTCAAAATATATCTGAGCTAGATAAACCAACAAATTACTGTAACTCTATATATACAGGAAAGACCAGAATGCACCTAGTATTCAATTATAATTTTACAAAATTTTGGTGGGATACACATACAGGCAAAGTGCTACAATTTGATTAAATGGAATTGTTGACATTTCTCTTAGGATACTATGCAGGAGCTATTCTGGTTATTTTTAAAGACTAATGGAATAATTGTATTTTCAATTACAAGAACAATTAGGTAAATTTCCTACTTCCAACTGCCCTTGTCTCTTACATTGCCTTTTAAAAATATTTCTTTATTCTTATTCTAATTATTTTTATTTCTACACAGTAAAAACATGTGCTGCATGTTTCAAATACTTTAATTGTTTTTTTTGTTAATTCCACATTTAAAATACAGGTGTGTTAACTGAGCTTTCATGTATCCTGTTAAGTCAGCTTAGAATAAATAACTGCATCCTCTTTTTACTCCTTCCTCTAACACAACGTAGTGCACTTATGAAATCTCCACACTTTCACTGTTTGGTCCCTTCAGGATATTTAGAATGGTCATTTTCTACCAAAAATACACAATAAATACAATATGACTATTTCATAAGACTCTAGGCACTGAATTTCTGACGTTATTCCCTGTAGCTGACCAGTATAATACTTCTCATGTGAATGCATATAATGAACATACCACTGTAACCATCATATGAATATGAGTTGCATCACTATAGGGTCTTCAGATTTAATGAGGTTAATTGCTTACTCATTTTTCTTTAAGAAATATTGACATTATACATATTTTTACAAATAAGATAATAAGTTTAATAATAAGAAAATAAGTTTAATATTAGCAATGAAACACCTCAAATGGGATCTATCAAAAGTTATAAAAGCCACACATTTCAGCATCTGATAATTTAGATTTTTTATTGCATAACTGATGAGAAGCATTAGGAAAACTTTCATAATTTTTACAAGTATCTAGAAAAAACATCCAATATAAATACAAAAGGACACAGGATAATATGTCCATCTCATGCTACGAATTCTCAGGTTCCTACACAATCCTAACTGGTTTAGATCATGAACTTATTACCCTGTTTGTGTCGCAAGAATTTTACAACATTCGTTCTTGATTCTCAGCCTCTTCCATTTCATTTAAAAGATCTTTGGAAGAAGGTTTTGACCCCTTAAGTCTCTTTTGCCACTTCAAACACTGCTTCATCACAGGCAACTAGTTGATTAAACTGTAATATATAGACTTATTCACAGGCAGTGCTTGGTTTGGTTTCTTTTTATGTAACAACTGAGTTTCTCATATTTCCACCAACTAGAAAAATGGAGAATTTGCTTACAAAGAAACATGCCTCATACCTCATAATTTTCATTGTCCTTTGAATGATTGGATTATGGAAGAAATGGTGAATTACATTTCTGTGTAGAACATTTTAGTTTGTGCTTTTCTTGCAGCATTTATGGAGTTGTCAGTTTTAGTTTCATGTTTTCCTTTGTGATTTGTGGCTCTATCTTCAAAAAGATAAAGCACTGATCTTCAGAAAAGAAGTTTAACAACTGGAACTGTCAAACAGCTACTCAGTGTATGGTTAATTTTTGAGATATGAACATAGATACCAGATGGCACAAGACAAAAAAATCAACATTTCTCATTGTTTAGCAATAAGGATTTTTCCATCTGCTGGTTCAATACTAACTTTGTTTACATTCAGTTATAGCCACCATAATTAAAACTCCTTATTGAAGTGAAATCTTCTAGAAATGGAAGAAAACATCTGAGGAGTTACAAAATAAAGAATTTTTTCCTATGCAGACAGACCATTCCCACTGTATTATACATAAATACACCGCCTTTTTGTAAGGCTGAGAACCACATGATAAATTGCACAATCAGGTGATAAATTACAAAACCATATAACAAATGAATTTATCATGTACCTTTAACTGCCTTACCTACCCTCTGCCCACTAATCTATTTCCAGGGACTTTGTTTAGTATCCAAAGCCCTGAACAGCTTCAGACATATACCATCTTCAATTTTAAATCATCTGGAATGTAAAAAAAAAAAAAAAAAAAAAAACAAACACAAAATCAAACTTCTGTCATCTTAAATCCAGTAACAAATAAGCCAAGATTCACTGAAGATTATTTTAAATTCTGTGGCTGTGACAAATTTTATTTGACAAAAAAAGTCCTTATTTACAGTCAAGTCTCATTTACTGAGCTAAAAATACGTCCTCTTTTCACTGAAAAATTGTCATAACATCAGCTTTTTAATAGCAACAACATAGTAGCTTTTAACCCTGGAAAATTCTGATATACTTCCCAATTGCTCCTTTTTACAGAAAGAAAAGCTGTTACAGACAATATTCAGGACATTTTAAGTTTAATTATTCCTGTCTTTTTTTTTTATAACTAAGCCATCTAATTCTGCAGTTAGTAAGGAAAATGTATGCATGTCCATGTATAAATATATAGATTAAAAATACTAATTTTCTAATTTCAAAAACATCTAAAATAATTTGTTATAAAAGGCTTTTTGTAATATATTTTATACACTGTGTGTTTATTCATATGTGATCAGTGCCTGACCAGCCAGGCTTCGAAAGATAATATCTCACTTAGAACATTCTCATGTAAATATGTAGCCCCAGATTACCCTGTAATTACCTCAAATCAAAAGTAGTTCTTCTCCTGTCTTTGCAGTGGTCTGTAAAAACCCTAATGCAGAGGAATGATGAGATTTTCTTTAAAAGCTCCTGAAAGGGACTTTCCTAATAACACTCTTCCTATCAGGGCTCTTTCATAACTGGCATTTCATCATGTGTGTGTGCCACAGGGAGAATAAAAGGTATAGCCAAGGTTTTCCAAGGCCATGTTTTCATGACTGATCCATTAAAAAGGCCATTGGATCGTTCTGAGAAGGTGAATAATCTGGCACTACTGGCTACCTATACACTTAGCTTGGATTGCAACAGTCCCAGTGCCTCTGTTTATTTCCACTATTGCCTTTTCCATATGACTATTTATGGACAATTAGAAAAGCATAACTGGCAACCTAGCAGGATAAATTCTAAACCCACTTGTGCTGCTGTATCACACAGTACCTGAAGGCCTTGCTTTCCACGTCTACATAGTTAGTATAATGATAATAGCTAGCTGATAACACTAATGAACACTAGAAAATGCTTCACTGGTGGCAGGGGAACGACTAGAATGCAAGAACTCTGCCATTTAATTCAGCTGTTTTTTCATTGTAGAAGGAAATATAAGCAGGAAAAAATAGACAAGGAGAAGGATGAGGTACTCAAAAATTTTGTTGCCTCAGTCTTCACTGGTAACCTCTCTCTTCATGCCTCCTGAGTCAATGGATAACACTGTAGAGGAAGGTCAGGTTTGTGACCAGCTGAGGAACCTGAACATGCATAAGTCTACGAGATCTGATGAGATGCATCCCAGAGTCCTGAGGGAACTGGCTGATGTGGTTGCCAAGTCACTATCCATGATATTTGAAAAGTCGTGGCAGTCAGGGGAAGTCCCTGGTGACTGGAAGAAGAGCAACATTGTGCCCGTTTTTAAAAAGGGTAGAAAAGATGACCCTGGAAACTACCGATCTGGCATTCTCACCCCTGTGCCTGGGAAAATCATGGAACAGATCCTCCTAGAAGACGTGCTAAAGCACAACGAGTACAGCAACATTATTTGAGACAGTCAACAGGGTTTCACCAAGGTCCTGCCTGACCAACCTGGTTGCTCTCTACAATGAGGTGGACTGGGTCAGTGGACATTACAAAAGCAATGGATGTAATCTATCTGGACTTCTGTAAAGCCTTTGAAACAGTCCCCCACAAAATACCCCATGCAGCATTACAGACTTGGGGAGCAGTGCCATGCCAGAGGGACAGGATGTCATCCGGAGGGACCTGGACAAACTGGAGAAGTGGGCCTGTGTGAACCTCCTGAGATTCAACATGGCCAAGTGCAAGGTCAGGGCAATCCACCATTTCAATACAGGCTGTGGGACAACATGATTGAGAGCAGCCCTTTGGAGTAAGACTTAGGTGTGCTGATTGATGAGAAGCTCAACATGAGTCAGAAATGTGTGTTGCAGCCCAGAAGGCCTACCCTATCACAGGCTGCATCAAAAGAAGTGTGGCCAGCAGGGTAAGGGAGGTGATTTTCCCCCTCTACCCTGTTCTTTTGAGACCTCACCCGGAGTACTGTGTCCAGTTCTGGAATCCCGAACATAAGAAGGACGTGGATTCAGAGAAGGGCCACAAAGATGGTTAGGGGTCTGGAGCACTTCTGCTATGAGAACAGGCTGGGAGTGTTGGGATTGTTCAGCCTGGAGAAAAGAAGGCTTCAAGGGAATCTTATAGAGGACTTCCTGTACCTAAAGGGGACCCACAAGAAAGCTGGGAGGGGCATTTTACAAGGGCAATTAGTGATGGAACAAGAGGGAATGGCTTTGAATTGGAAGGAGGAAGATTTAGATTAGACATTAGGAAGAAATTCTTCACTATGAGGGTGGTGAGGCACTGGCGCAGGTTGCCCGGGAAAGCTGTGGATGCCCCCTCCCTGAAGTGTTCAGGGTTAGGTTGGATGGGGCCTTGATCCGCCTGGTCTGGTGGGAGGTGTTCCTGCTCATGGCATGGGGGATTGAAACTAGATGCTCTTTAGGGTTCCTTTCAATGCAAACCATTCTATTCTTCTGATTTAAGAATAAGGTATTTGGCTTAATTTCCATTTTACAAATAGGGCTGTGCATCAGTGAAGTCTGTTTTATACCAGAAGTTTCTCAGTTAAATATAAATCAATGGTGTCATTTATTACCACTTAAAAATGAAAGATGAACAAAGAAATCTGATCAAAACCACTAGCACAGTATTCGTTCATCTCACTTTTTGCTTAGACTTTGGTATGAAGTGTAAGCAAAGGCTTTTAAGCTATTTTTTATAGAAAAATCAAGTACCACTCCTTTCTGTTCAAGGTTTCTTAGTTAATACATATGAAATAAGAAACGTAGCAGCAAAAGATTTGGGGTGACAACAAAGATTTCTACAATTATTTTACTGATATCTTTAAAATGCAGCTCTGATCACCAGTTCGTCCTATGCTAATGCGCTACTTTTTTCCTAACCACACAGTGCTAGCATGTGGAATCAGTTTTCAAATCACAGGAGAATATTATTCAACACTAACAGTAGCAACAAGGCAAAACCAAGTACTATTTATTTTCATATGGGATATTCTTTGTCAGTTTAATAAGAAGATAATTGCGACCATCCTATCTAAAAACTCTCCATAACTAAAGACTTTGTTGTTCACTGCTTTCCTGAATATATTCACAATGACAAGACACCCTATTACATGCCTTAACCGCCACAGCATACCACATAAGCCATTTTCTAAGGGAGGCAAGGATTTGAAGGGAAAAGCACCATGAGAAAAAGATTACTTTGTCTTCCTTAATCTCTGACAGAACCTACATTCTGTAAACACATAGCATTATTTGTACATAAACTATAAAAATTAATGTTAAATTGACTGAACCCTCCCTCGTTTCCTAGCTAAAACCCACATAATATACTTCCAGCTTTAAAAAATTAATTAGTTCAATTTGATTCCCTTTTCATTTGCATTGAATTTTTATACAAAGAATACAATAATGATTCCACGTTTATATTTTCAAATATATTTGTTTCTGTTTAAAGAGGATATAAAGACAGTTTATAGTGAATTAAAACTAATGAGGGACAAATTAAGAAAACCAGATTTTTAGCAAAGCTAAATTGGCTCAAAGTAAATAAAGTACTTAGTGAAGTAAGTGGGAAAATTGCACTAAATGATTGTGTTGAATCACCATCCTATTTAACTCACACTGTCATTTTTAAAAATAACCTTCAATGTGAATGTTTGCTGTCACTCCTACTATAGGAGCACAGCATTTCAGTGTGTTCCTAGCAAAGCAATGTGAACTCTCTATGTATTATGTATGCTGAATATATTGTAAAATATGGATTAGAAAGGGCTTACTTGAACACCCCTGCTCTATAATAAGCTCAAGTCAATCAATCGCCCTACTTCATGTTACAAAATCAATTTTTTTTAAGGAATAATGATCCTTTTTTTTTTAATTTGTCCCGTAATTCACCATCTACAGAAATATCTGATTAATGTAGCCTGATACCACTGATCCTAAAATGAGATTACTAATGCTAAATTCTCTTCAGTTTCTGTTTATACGTTTCATTTTACTCTGTGCCAGTAATGTTATAAAGTCTATAGGGTCATTGTTCGGTGTCTGTTTTTTTGCCTAGTCCCTAGATGGAGGGGATGATCCATGCATCTTGGCCACAAGTCCCTGAGACTAATTAGTTCATTTTAAACACAGTCAGTCTAGAAAGAAGGAACACTGAGAATCACATTCTATCAGCACAGATCCTTCTGACTTCATATATTTTACATTCACTTGTGGAAGAGTATTTGGAAAGGCAACACTGCAATCTCACTGGAAAAGTATCTATCGTATCCATCTGTCCTGAGCACATGAAAGAGAACTAAAGAGAAATTGAAAATTAGAATATAGTCCTCTGTAGGTAGTTCTTTAAATTTTTGTGCCTGCTATGGCTCACTCAGCAATATAGAACATCACACAATCTGCTTAAGAGAGAAGTTGTATGCTCAATAAACTAGATAATTTTTTATCTGTAAACTATTAAAAATCTGATATTCAAAGAGAGAAATTAATGGTCTTTTTATTAGAACTTTTTCCTTTTTAGACAGGCATCTTCAAACCCACTTATAGGTGGATTTACTTATGCTTTAATTGTAAAAAAGAACGAAACAAAAAAAATATTTCACATACAGTGTGAATAGCTACAAAGAACACCAAAGATGATAACTATACTATATTAAAGAGCTTGGCTTCTCTTACAGAAGAGATCTTGCAGATCTTGCTTCCTTTTAGACTTAGTAAATTATAATACATAACTGAGACAACTTCTGTAGAAATTTCTTGTAATCTCAGGTATTATTTAATTTTGAGTAAATGCTATCTATGCATTACAGTGACCCAGACCTGCATCAGTAATGACAAGCATGGAATTTTGACTTAGCAGCACAGATTGCACAGGGATAATTTTGGAAAAGTCCCAGAGAAACCTGTTTGCATTCTGCTGCCCTGAAAGGTAATGTCAGCTTCAGCATCTATCTTGAAATATTTCTTAATCAAAACCACTCTATCTCAGAAGCGTATAATGCTTTCAATTTAATACCTGGTGTCTGATACCTGAAAAAGAACCATGTTCTCACAGAAACACGAGGAGCCCAATACGAGAAGGGAGAAGAAGAGCTAAATGTAAAAAAATTTGTTTAATAGTTAACCAGAAAAACTCATTTCACACACTTGATCAAAACTAGTAAGGGAGAGCCCAGCAGACTTTTGAGTTCATGTAATGTTACTCAGAAAACAAACTACTATTTTTCAAAAAAATAAATCAGCATTTTACTACCTATAGAAAGAAACAAAGCAAAACATGGTATACCCATTTCTGATTAAAAATGTATGTACTTAAATATAGTTAATCACTCTGTAGGACAGAAATGCTGAGGGAGAAATCTGGTATTATAAAGCTTCTATACTGTAATTGGGAAGCTTGCTCGACTGAAAGACTGTTGACTTTACTGAGGACAATATGGTTTTTCGCAGAAAAGGTTCTGATTGTTGCATATACACTCCCCAAATGTCAGAGTTTTTTGTTACAATAAAAGCAAAGTTTTGTTTTCTGACAAGAGAAACTGAATAAATTTAAACATGTAAGTAAAATAAAAGATAACACAATCGATTAAAATCAGCTACAAAAAACAAAATCAATTGTTAATGGCCTAAAAAACACATATACAAAACTGAGTTCAAATCTCAGGTATTTCCACATACTTTTAAAGGCAATAAATATTTATAATACTTTGAAGACTTTAGGATTTGAGGGAGGTTTTATTATTACTATTTCATGGATATTTAAAATGACATTTGCTTAGAAGAGCAATTGATCTGTAATTGTTGTGTATGAATGTAGACCTATTGTACGAAGATAAAAGGCATCTTGTGTCTTCCATTGACTAAATGAGAAAGGCAGTGCTACTTGCCCACAAAAGGAGCCCAAAATTCAGAAACTGTTAGGATAACCAATTAGTCTTTGTGGAGGCAGAAAATTAAGCCCAGAGTATCCCAACAAATTTACTATTCTCAAGCAAAACTTCTAGTAAAATCAATGTGGAGAGGTAAGCTGTGGTCATGGAAACAATTACTCTGATATTCCTCATTTTCATAGAAATACAAAGGGCTTTCTGCTTTATGCTCTGCCCCTCCCTCCTACTCCAAAAGGAGGTCTGACACCTGAGCTGAGTGACAGAAAAATTATGCTATCATATTTATTTGTGGTGAATAGGTCAATAAATCTCATGTACACTCCTTTCCTTTTTGGGGTCCCTCTAACCATATTGATAGATGTTCATTTTTCTCTTGATTTTATAGTAACTAACTCCCTAAACAGTTCAGTGAATAATTCCTTCAAACCTTCAACACTGAACTGTAATTGGAAGGTAAAAAAAAAGCATGTTTTCTACATACATGTGTGGTCTGAAAATATTCAGTACATCAGCATAGACAGAACCCAGCACTGTATTCTACTTACAGCTCAATCTATTACAAACCACAAGTATAAAGAACTGCTAACAGAAAATCTATGCCTTAAGATCCAGCATAGAAAACATTAATGCAAACAGTGAGTACCCAAAGGACCTGGCATTTATTTCACTTTCTACTGGAAGTACAAGTTTTGTATACCAAAGGTCAGGGTGGAGGGATTAACTTTTCCCATAAGTTCAGGTAAACTGTCTATCTTAAATATGCAACGTTATACAGAGAAAAATATTTGTTAATTGTAAAATAACCACCTGCCTCTTTCTTTTGTACTGCATACTTTCACCTGTAAATCACAACTACATACAATTAAGAATAAAACAAATAACAACACCAGTCTTATTGTAAAGTTCTAAATGCAGAATTGTTATCCACGCCAAAGATGCTGTAAATGTTTTCTTTTTCTTAGGATATCTATTGTTTAATTGGTTAGAAGTTATACCATAATCTTACAGGAACCCTGCAATTGATGCTCTTTTCAGGTCATGGGTGTGACAAGACATTAGATCTCCACAAGAAACCATAGAGATGGCTGAATCTCATGGCTAGAAACAGTGTTCAAGATTCAGGACTTCTGATATCCATACTTACAGCTGTCCTTGCCCTCCTCAGCTCCCAATTTACCTGCCTGAAAAATTATCATAAAAACACCATACATGATTATATTAGGTTTATGTCTTCAAAGTATTGCTATGAAGTGTCCTTGAATGAAAGTCACTGAAAGAGCAAGACATAACACATATTCTTCTGAACAATAACATGATTTTACTTGTTTAGGAATAAATTGATTATTTAAATCATACAAAGTACCAATAGACAACAAGTAAACATTTCATCCACTCTAAAAAACAAGATGCAAGAATAATGCGTTCAGGAAGAAAAGTGAAATCAGACGAATAAGGATGCCTGAAAGCTCTAATTATAAATTAGTTTCTATTTTCATTTTCTGCAGAACAATTTTTTGAGTCCCTAGGAAGTATTTAGTCATAAGTTGTGAATGATGTCACCCCATTTATGTGTCACCTGTTGTATCAGTACCAGGGCATATACACTGGGGATGTACAACATCTCTCATAGGGTCAGATGAAAAGAAAAAATTTCTCTTCAGTTGTGTGTTCGAATGATGTAAAACAGGTCATGTTCTTCAAAGATGTTGTCTGTGTAAAAAGCAAAAGGAAGAGTTCAAATTGAATTTTTACTAGAAAGTGATTTTTAAAGAGACCCTCTTTTTTCAAAAGATTGATATTCACGAGGTTTCAAATGTACTTTGATGTCAGCTCACCTCAGTATTGACACTGTTTTGACTGCTGCAGAAAAAAAAGAATTATTTACAGTATTTCAGTTAGAATTTATTGACACATTTGACTGTTCTTGGAGTTTTAAAGACAAAGAAAAATACTGGAGAGTTAAAAGCATGCTCTCTCCTTGTTGCTTTCCCTCTTATGTACATTGTTGACTGACAGCTTTTCTTATGGTAATATAGCTTATTGAAAAAGGAGGGACCTACCATGGGAATCAGGGCAGCTGCAACACAAATAACTGTGGAACAGTGCAAAAGGAGACTCATATGTTAAGCTTGGGTTTACAGCGCAGCCTCTGATGACTTCTGCTCTGTGGGGTCTTAGTTGAGCTGAATTGTTAGAAGAGCTGTGATGAAGTCTGCAGCGCTGAGCGAAGAGCATCCTGTATGTAACACTGGCATTTTTCTTTTTCACTCAGAAGCTGCAGTAAGTAGTAGAAAAGTAAGGTCTGATGCAACACAATACAAACACTACCTTGAATAGACATCCCTGAAGTCCCATCAATTAGATGAGTGAACCTGAAAAAAATAAAATGGAACTTCAGTCTCTTCAGAAATGGGATACTTTTCTGTAAGTACAGTACAAAAAAACAAATGAGTGTATATATCTAGTTTTGAATCCGTGTTTCCAATTTAACTTACACTGGGAGGTCATCTCTTCAGAGATATTGGATCTCTGAAAATCTCCCTGGAAATTCAGGACACGTTAAGGTACCAGCAGTCATCAACATGAAACATATCTATCAATTTGCGACAAAACAAACCTGACGAAATTTTTTTTAAATGTACATAAAATCCAGTAGAATCAATAGTCTGGACATTCAACATCACTGAATGAGCAGCACAGTGAAAACTGGCAGCAAGACAAAAGGTAGAAGGAAGTTTTTGCTTGTCATTGTGGGGAGAAGATATTGTGAGTGCACTCAAAGTCATAAGAGCAGTTACTGCACTTCACATAAGAAAGGTTCTACAGAGGAATATTTGCAGTAATCCTTGTCATGCAAAGAATCACCTCTTAAGTTTATGCACATCCACACACAAACTACAATTTTGTACAAGACTTGTCCACCTGGCCCAGTATATGACAGCAGCTCATAACACCATATGCTACAGAAAAAGGTGCCATAGCCCTGCAGTAGGCAGATGTGGGATTATCTGCTTACCTAGGAGTATGAATGCTGCAAGAATATCTTACATAAATAATCATTTTAAAATTCAAACTTTGGGAGACTGAATGTTTGTCATTTGAATTCTGAATCTTTCTTTTGCTTCTTGTAAGGATGCTAGAAAGGGCATCGCCTAATTTTGCAGTATTGCAAAATGTCATGGCATAAAGCCTTGGAGAGGCAGCTGCTTCACCTTTTCCTTGTGTGCTTGCTTTGATAGTCCCTGCAGAACATACAGAGCAGTGGTTTAAGATGACTTGTGCACAAAGGTGTATAGAACAGTATATTTTCTCTCTCTCATCTATTTTTTTATTTCTATTTGTAATTCACCACACCTTATAATCTTCTTTTACTGTGTGTATTCAGCCCGTTCCCCTTGTTCCATTTAAAACGTCTGCTTTAGCATACAAAAGCTCTTCCTAATCAAGAAAAATATTTTGCAACTTTCTTCACACTTTAATATCATTATTTAATGTTGGGCTGCAAAGAACAGAGAAGACATTGTAAGACTCAGACTATCTTGAAAAATACTAATATTTTTATTAATTTTTGTTAGCATGAAAGTAACCTAACCAAATAATCCCAAGACAAAATTATTCTGATAATGAACCTCATTAATTCACACTATTCTAAACATGAATTCTATGTCATTATTAAGATACTTTAATGATGTCATTCAGAATATACAAACCCAGTTTTAATACAGCTGAGATGAGTTTTCCCCATTGTGGTGACTTAAAATTAAACCCTCTGCTCTTGTACTACGCACAACAAAGGCTGGGGTGGGAGGTGCATCCTTCACACGAGCATAGAAATAACGTGTATCTTCTGCCATCCTAAAGTGGTTGAGCTGAAAAGTGACAGGGTGATCTCACACTACTTATGTCTCAGCTACACTGCTATCAAAGGGTCAATTTTCTGTAAAATATATCCTGATTTTTGTGGTCCAGGAATGTAGCCTCTAGAAACTTTAATGAAGGAAATGTGTTATAAGCACTGTCTTTGTTTTCTGGGGAAAAAAAAAAAGCAAACCAAACCAAACAAACAAAAAAAAAAAAAAAAAAACAAAAAACCAAGAGTCTCTACCAGCTCTTAACTGAAAATGGACCTTAAAAAGAGAGGTAAGGAAAATCAAATAGCTTTGCACAGGCAGAAAACTTATTTTGTGTCACTGTGTAGCTGTTACACATTACACATTATTGCAACTCTGCTATCAAGAGATTATTGAATATTCCTGAGGGAATAATGAACTAAGATATCTGTAAATCATTAAGTTATCAATTTCTACAACTGTGATCTCAAAAAGGTCTCTTGAAGAGATACAAAGTAGTATCTGTCACTACAATATAAGACAATGTCATTCTCATTTTCCAGAGAATTTGCAGTATAGTTACCTTAAAAAAAAAATAAAATTGTGGAATTGAATGGAAACTGAGTGAGACACAACATAAACAAGGCAAAAGAAAGAAATAGTTTTAAACACAGACAATTTGTAGAACATGGTCAAATATAAGAAAAGTATATTACAAGTTGCCATCTTGATTATTCCAAGAAAAAAACATTTCATTATTTCATTATCTTTCTCCTCCTTAAGAGGGTGCCACTAGGCAGTCTTGGAAGGAAGAGTTAAATCAAAAGTACATCTGTATGAAAGAGTGAATCATGACAAATCTCCCATGAAAATGAAAATCACTAGCTAGAATTTGCCCCATACACTCATGGGTTTCACAGGAAATCAATAAATCTAGCTGACAGTTGTGTTTTGCATTTACTGATGCAATAAAGACTGAAGATATTGAAACTTTGTCTCAGTTGAACTGAGCTGTGTTAAGAATACAACCTACACTGATTTAACTAAGAATTTTGTTGTTCTACAGGAACAGGGTACACAAAAACTTTATAAAACTTTTAAAGGACTTCTATAAATAAATATACCAAAAGATAATCCCTTTTCTAGCAAGCAAAATGTATAAATTATTTTTCTTTGGCCTTCTCCTGAAGAAAATCTGTGTTTTTCACATCCTTTTTCCCATTCATATTTGAATTTCTAGTATTTCAGTGAGATTAATATATTTGCTCTTCTTTACTCCTTTTCCAGACTCTAAACACATTTTACTTCCAGTTTCTGTCTTAGAAAGAATAGGATAAGAGTGAAAGAAATGAATTTCTCAATTTCTGGGATGCTATAACAGAAGAAATATCACTCTTTGTTAATCTACAATGAATAATCACTGATAATAGAGTCTCTTAAAATACAGTGTTGCTATGCGAAACACTTGCAATTGATTGAATGTTTTCAAAATATGTATATTCCAGTTGCTCATTTTTATTGAGTTTGGGCTAAGATAAGGGCTTAAGACCCACCAGAGGAATTATCTTCTTTTTATATTTTAATTTCAGGCCAAATTAGGCAGTTTCCTTCTCTAATAAAAAAAAATACATTTTATGGCTTTTATTATAGAATCACAGAATGTCTTGACTGGAATCGACCCATAAGGATCATTGGATCCAACTCCATGCCTTTTGAGTTTATTTTGCTGAGTCGTGAGTGTTTTATTTCTAATTTTCTAGTTACACTGCAAACTTTTTTATGACCATAAAGTCTAGAAACTTTAGACAATAAAAAATTAGAAGATGAGATTTTCAAACATCCATTTCTTTCCACAGACTTTGGATAAACCACAACACTCAAAAGTTCCCTCTGCTCCTTTCTGCTTCATCGCTTCTGCGTATATTATGTAATACACATTACATCTTCCAGGTTTCTAACTTTGGAGGGAAAGGAGTGACTTCTATTCTTGTTGTCCACACATCCTAACAAAGTCCATGCTTCTAGCGTGCTCATAAACAAGTAGCATGAATGTAAACATGACTAACAGTATTTAGGAATTAAATAAATCTTACAGCCGTTCTATTCTTTTTAATTAAATATAGCTGAAAGTTGGCAGGGAAAATGCCTTTCCTTCATCTGTGGACTTTCTCTTTGTACTTAAGGCTCATTTGCTGAAAAGAAATAGCTTCCAAAGTTTGTATTAAAATGAAAACTGAGTGAAAATATAACGTTCATGTAATTATAAACCTTCTCTAACTATACATGGGACAAGACCCTTGGACTGTAAATGTCAAAGCTAGAGGAAACCACCTGACTCATTCCTTGTTAATCAGCACGAGCACCTTGAGCATCAATAAGACAGTGAGAGAGAGAGCATTGTCTCACTTGGTTTAATAAATTGTAGGTGAATCTGTTGCTTTATAGGTTAAACTGGACCAGGCTATATGGAAGGATTTTATTTGTTCCTAGGTGCTGATGAAGGGGCAGATTCCCCTGCTCGGTACTTTTCATGCTTTTGCAGTTAAATCCCCTCCTATCACTTTGTGCTCGTAACCAGCTGAATTTTCTTTTTTTTTTTTTTTAATAATGGAAAGAAGGTTAGGTATAGTACCTCTATTTATTTGCTAGAGAGAAAAACAAATAACACTGTCAGGTAAGAATTACACCCGCAATCATCTGTAACACAAGGAATTTGCAGAAGGAACGCCCCACATCTCTGCAGTGGAAAGGTGTTGGTGGTTTCCTTTGTCTTACTGATATCTAGGGTGAAGAGTGGCTTCACTGTCAGGCCCTTTGCCCTGTGCTCTTGCAGGAGAAATGAGACAAATAGAGCTGCTCTGTGGGCAGCAAAAGCTGGAAATCGACAAGCAAGAGGGAAAGGTTCTGTGTTTGTGTGAAGGTTTACAATCTCCTACAGACATAGTTTATTAAATAATTATAATTATATAATATTATATATGTATTTATATATTTATTTATATTTTATATAATTCCCTCATATATGTGTTTATATTTAATATTATATAATTATAAACATATAATATAACTACTAAATAATTTCTTCTGAGAAGAAAAGAAGATCCATTTACACAGACTTCATCATACTGCAAGGATGAATTTTAATAATTTCTCTCATACAGAGGAACCCTTTTGCCCTCTTACACCTAATATAATATCATTATATTTTCAGCAGGTGAAAAGGATGCATTGCTTTATATAAAACACAAAAAATGCATGACCGCAATGGAGAAGACAAAAATCCTTCAAGGAATGGGTTAGTGAAATAGTTGTGGCTAATCAAGCATAATTTTACCCAGGCATTGTTTTGTGTTAGCTCTGAGAAAGCACTGCAATGAAAATATTCTCTCTGTCATTCATAAATTCTGCTTTGTTCCTGAAAGTTAATAAATTAAAGGGCATAAGCAATCAAAAATGAGAGGAAAATGTAAACATTCCAATTCTTATAAAATGTTCTATGGCTTTTGCGTGTGATTTTACACTTGTCAGAGAGATCATTTCAGCTTAAAACTGTTGTTGCTGGTATTACTTTTCCTTCAGACCCCCAAAATAAATAAAGCTATCTATCTATAAGAATCTAGAAAAATGTACAAACAAATTGTTTTACAAATGCACTCTTCCATCTATCAGCTTCAGAAAAATGATCTTATTACATTCAAGTTTAGAAACATGTTGATTATTTATAGTGTACTCCATGATTTCCATGCAAATTCTGCCTCTAAAAATTGTCAGCTTTAACTTAAAATCTCTGATTTGTCACTGTTTCTTTTTACTCAAAAAAAAAGATCTTGGCGTTTAGACACCTTGGCAAATCCATCATTTAGATTGAACTACCCACAAAAAAATATCCTGCCATTAAACATTAGAACTACGTTATTTTCTTTTACTTTTCTGAAAAACAATAGGTATCATATGTAATTTTATATCACATTCAAATAATGAGTGATGTAAGAAAAATCACTGCAAGAAAATTGAGGAGAAATGAATGCATTTCATAATGAGAGGACACTCTGCCCCTTAAGCCAACACCTAAGTACACTGAGAGGTTGTAGTAAAGCCATAAACGAGTTGGAAGGCCTGGAGAATGTTACTAGGAGATTGGCATAGCTGCTTTTTTTTTGCTCGATGGGTTTTTGTTATTACTTGCATTCAAGTCCTTACCAGTGACACTTGGAGCTTATTTTCATTGCATAGTTCAGCTATTATAATTTTGCTATCAGCATCAACACCAGTGGCAAAGCAGAACAAAACCAGAACAGATAAAAAATACATTGGAGATGGTTTAAAAAAATTATGTTTACAAATTTACTTGTCTGATTGAAGAAAACATTTTAAGTTTATTTAGTGATTTTTAAGAAACATGGAAGCCAAATATGATTTCAAAGGGTTGAAAAAGGACAGATAAAGTGTCTATCATTATTAATTGTTGGAAAAGACAAGGCAGAAATTTCAGTTTTACTTTAATTTCTTGAAAAAATTCAAAAGAAATAATCAACATAAACTTGACTTCAGACAAAGCAACTAGAAGGAAACAAAAATATGAATAACTTCCAGTATGAAATTGCTGAAAACAAATTTTCTCAAACAAGATTAACTTACTTCTATAATAGAGGAACATACCTCCTACACAGAGGAAAACATATAGATGTTAGTTGTTAACTTCACTAAAGCTCTTGACATGAGACCTTTCAAGCAACAAGCAAGAAAATAATGATTAATATGAAATTACTCTCGGATCAAAAAAAAAAAATCTAGGAAGACTGGAGATATTACTCAAAGAAGGTAGTTATCGATGGTGCACTACAAAATTCACTACAAAATGTGAAGGAATAATTGAATGTACTGCAGGTGTACGCTTGATATTATTCAATTTTTGAAATAAAAATGTTCTTATTAATTTCACAGAGCTCAGAATGACTACAAGCACATTGAATAAAGCAGAATGACAAATCAAAATGGTCTTGAAAAGTCGGAGAACAGGTTTGATGGAATAGGACTAATGTGAAATTTATACCTTGACAAGAATAATCAATCCTGCAGCTGGTAGGTAGGGAAGAAATGATTAAGCAGATCTACTGAAGAGGAAGATATAGGAGTTACAGTAAATTGTAAATTGAAAAACAGGTCAACAATGATGTTCTCTTTCAAATAAATCAAATAAAAATATATATATAGGAAGAGGAGGTAAGTTGACAGTGAGATATGTAAACCAATCTTTTCACTCAGAAATGGCGGAGAACAAAAGAAAATGTCTACCAAATGAAGATGACCCAGAGAAAACTAATGGCAGTTCTAAAAAACATGATGTAGGAGAAAATACTGAAGGAAGTATCAACCTTTTGGTTATAGAAGCAAAAAAAAGAAAGAGAGGTATACTTTTCTTAATGAAAATTCACTGAAAGTATCTGCATGAGAAAGAAAGGGAACATAACTGCTCTCTTCTGTTATGGAGACAAGAAGTAGTGGCTAGGATGACAATGGAAGATTAAAGTTTGACAGCAAGAAAAATTTTTAGTGATGAAAGATATTAAAGCACAGGGCTAGATGGTCTGGGGGATCAGCAACCTACATCAACAGGGATGTAAGTTCCTACCTTATATCTATTTTGCAGAAAAAGATGAAATAAAGCACTCCTAAAGGTCTTTTCCACAACTATTTTTCTGATATTATGATCAAATACATATGAAGGCTTCAGCAGCGGATATAACTTGAGTAATAGGCACAGGCAGTTCTAAACAGATGTATCACTGCTTTCCCATTGAAACGGGACAACGTGCTGACAGTGATTTGTGGGGCCTCTCATGATTTTAGGCTGCAAGTCAAACTACGTACTCTAAAGCCATACTCTTTACCATCACAAAAAGATTAGCAAAGACCTAAGCTGACAATCATTCTCACAGAGATGGTGAAATGGCTATGCCTCAAACCATCCATACCAGAAAGTTTATGGTACAAAAAAACCCCAGATACATCTTACTAGCTGAGATTGTCTTCACTTGTGTTTGACTGAATATATTCCTGGGAGGAATAGTAAATAATCCCACACTGGTTGGCTTGATAGAAGACCCTGGTAAAACTTGACATAACTGACTTTTATTCTCGTTTCTCCACAGGCTTTTGTCTGATTGCTTTTTCACCCTGAGGTCTGTATGGTCTACGTGAGGATATAGAAGATGTCATCCTGCCTATTTCTAAGTCTGTAAGATTGATATCATTGTTAGTGTAAAAATAAACAAACAAACAAAAACAAACCCACAATGGCAAAAGACCTGAAGTGATAAGAAACTGAAAAAGATCTTATACTCTTGCAAATATCCATTTGTCTGGGACACAGTGGGGTTTCATTGCCTTGTATATTCACAGTTTCACAGTATCATAAGGTTGGAAAGGACCTCCGAGATCACTGAGTCCAACCTATAACCCAACACTAACACCAACACTAACACCAACCCATCAACTAAACCATGGCACTCAGTGCCTCATCCAGTCTCCCGTTAAACACCTCCAGGGTCGGTGACTCCACCACCTCCCTGGGCAGCACATTCCAATGGCCAATCACCCTTTCAGTGAAGAACTTTTTCCTAACATCAAGTCTAAACTTCCCCTGATGAAGCTTGAGTCTATGTCCTCTAGTTCTGTCACTGGTCACCCGAGAGAAGAGACCAACCCCTGCCCGACTACAACCTCCTTTTAGGTAGTTGTAGAGAGCAATGAGATCTCCCCTGAGCCTCCTCTTCTTCAGACTAAACAGCCCCAGCTTCCTCAGTCGCTCCTCGTAGGGCTTGTGCTCCAGCCCCTTCACCATCTTCGTTGCCCTCTTCTGGACACACTCCAGCATCCTGACACCTTTCCCAAACTGGGGGGACCAGAACTGTACACAGTATTCAAGGTGAGGCCTGACCAGTGCCGAGTACAGGGGGACGATAACTTCTCTGGTCCTGCTTACTACACTATTCCTGATGCAGGCCAGAATTCCATTGGCCTTCTTGGCCACCTGGGCACACTGCTGGCTCATGTTGAGCTTCCTGTCAACCAGCACTCCTAGGTCCCTTTCTGCCTGACTACTCTCCAGCCACTCTGTCCCCAGTCTATAGCTCTGCATGGGATTGTTGTGTCCAAAATGCAGTACCTGCCATTTGGACTTATTAAACATCATCCCATTAGAATTGGCCCATCTCTCCAGTCTGTCCCGGTCCCTCCGTAGGGCCATCCTACCCTCTAACAGATCAACCCTTCCTCCTAGCTTGTTGTATTCTATTAGCCTGGGTAGAAGATCCTTAACAAGGTTTAGGAAGAAACTTCTTTCCTTATAGCTAAGTTGTTACGGCATAACAGCAATTTAAATATCAGAGTTTAATTGGTATAGTGCCCAAAAAGAGCCAGTATCTGCATCAAGACCCGATGTGCTAGGTGCTGTACTGAGAAATACATAGGAAAAAATTCCAGGTTTCATTAGTTTGTACACTTTTAGCAGTATCAACCCAAAAGTGAACATGCACTTTACAAATACAAATGTACTGTGTAATCCAAAGAAATAAAAATGTCACCAGAGATGGTCTGATGATTCAATATGTTGGCTCAACTTTTTGCTCGCTCTCAGCTTGTTGGTTTCTTTCAAGACACAGCTCCTGCAGTCTTGCAGTATGGCAAGATCTCTTTTCACTAAGTTAAGTCTCTGACTTTCATGTTTGTCATGAAAACCTGAAAACAAGCAGCAAGTCCCTCTTCCACCAGGACTTCAGGGCTCAGAAGCCAATAGAAAATATTTAATTCCTTTCTTTTACTTTAAATGCCATGATTTGTGAAGATCTTAGGGTCAACAACAGGAAATGTAAAACACAGATATGGGGCATTTGGAGGTTAAAAAAACATAATATAACCCAGTCAAGCTTGGGATAGCACCAGCATGTGAATTCTTCATCCTCTATTTCTTTCCTAGCAATTTATAGTCTACTGATCTCCTCTCTGATGGGAAACAAAATTTAAACATATTGCTCTCTCCTCTCTTCTCTCTTCTTTCAAACACCACAGGTAAAGGCAATGCATTGTCCAGAGCTAATATTTACTTCTGTAGATGCTATGCTAGACATTTACCAAGAAAATTTATCAGTTCCATTCAGAGACCACCAATGTCATAAACAGGAAGAACTAGAGATCTGTGTGTGGTCACAGGACCATGACCTCATTGCAGTCATAGGTAAGTGCAATAGCTCTTGTAAAAGGAATGCTGTCATGGATGTACATGTACTTTTTAGGAAAGACAGGCAATCAAGGCAAGATGGTCAAGTTGCTCTTTACGTGAGGGAGCAACTGGAATCTATCGAGCTCTGCCTAGGGCTGGATGAAGAACAAGTCGAGAGCTTTGGGGTAAGAATTAAGGGGGAGGCTAATATGGTAACAGGATTGTGGGTGTTTACTACAGACAGAAAGAGGAAGTTGAAAAGCCTTCTACACACAGCTGGAAGCAGCCTCACAATCACAAGTTCTCTGGAGGACTTCAACCACCCTGAAATTTGCTGGAAATGCAGCAGAGGTAGACAACAAAGTTGAAGATGTTCCTGCAAAACATTGATAAATTTTTGACACAGGTGGTGGAGAAACCAACAAGAAAAAATATGCTTCTGGACCTTGTACTAACTAAGAAAGAAGGACTGATTGGGGATGTGAAGGTTGGGGTAGCCATTGGTTTGCTCAGACCATGAGATAGTGGAGTTTGTGATCCTGCATGGAAGGAGCAGGGCAATAAATAAGATTACAACCAGAGAATTCAGAAGAGCTAAATCTGACCTTTTCAAAGACTTACTTGAATGAATCTCATGGGTTTGGGCTCTAAAATATAGGGGGCATCCAAGAGAGCTGGTTAATATTCAAGCACCACCTCCTCCAAGATCAAGAGCTGTGCATCCTTAAGAGTAAGAAACAAAGCAAAGGAAGCAGGAGACCTGCACGAATGAACAAGCAGGTTCTGGAGAAAATCAAATGGAAAGAGGAAGTTCACAGAGTATGTAAAAAGGGGCTGGCCACTTAGGAGGATTATAGGAACATTATGAGAGTATGCATAGATGCAAGGAAGTTACCTGGAGTCCTGGTAGACAAGAAGTTAACCATGAGCCAGTACCCCAGGGTACATTAAAAAAGCCTGTGTTTAGCAAGTTGAAGGTGATTATCCTTTCCCCCTACTCTGTCACAGTGACAGCTCATCAGGAGTAAATACCCAGTTCTGGGCTCTCCAGCTCAAGAAAGACAAGAAAGTCCAGCGGACAGCCACAAAGGCAGTTAGGGTACTATGGCATCTCTCTTATGAAGAAAGGCTGAGAGATCTGGGCCTATTTGGCCTGGAGAAGAGAAGATGAGAGAGGACTCTTTAAATGTTTATATATACTAAAGAGCAATTGTCAACAGGATGGGGCCAAACCCTTCTCTGCAGCGGCCAATGACAAGACAAGGGGCAAAGGGCACAAACTGGAGCACAGCAAGTTCCACCTCAACATGAGGAAACGTTTTTTTACTGTGCGAGTGACAGAGCTCTGCAACAGGCTGCCAGAGAAGTAGTGGAATCAGCCTCTCTGGATCTATTGAAACCCCACCTGGACAGCTTCCTGCACAACCTGCTGTAGGTGAAGCAGGGGAGTTGAATTGGATGATCTGCAGAAGTCCTTTCCAGCCACCACAATTCTGAGAGTCTGTGTATACTAAAAGCAGGTACACAATGCAATTCGTACTAGCTGCCAGCAACCTGTATAGCTGAGTAGTGCAGACAGGCCTATGATCCCATCTCTTCCCTCCCTACATTTCAGAGAGGTTAATAATAACACAGAAATGAAATGGCCTTAGCTGTACTCATCACTTCTGTGGTATGGTTATATAGAGAACATGAGGAATAAAATAGGAATTTCAAAACATATAATAGGCGTTGACCTAGCACTTTCAGGGAGGCGCCACAACTTTGCAACTGTTGAACAGTGTTATAATAAAACAGAGTCTTTGAAGGTCAAAGGCCCAAGAATTGACGTTGTCATGGATGAAGGTTACACAAGACCTACTGCTTATAATATGAACAGACTATTTAGCAGCTTCCAGTTCTGCAAGTTCTCTACTACAGTTTTCAGAATATTGGAACAACCATTGGGTGCCATTATTTTAAAATATTGTTTTGCAAGTTTTAAGAACCAGAATTTATTCAAACACTAATAGGAGAAAAAACTGTAGATGTGTTATTTGTGACTATAATTTGACCAGCTCTATTTCTGAGCATTTTTGTCATTAAAATGTCAATTGAGCAGTAAAGATGCTCTGTACATTTTTCATACACACCCAGCTAGCTGAAGCTGCAATTTTTGCAAATAAACTTTTACCAAATATAGCTCAGTGTACAGTAGGAAACTGTTTTATTTGTGGTATTTGGATGGCTGGAAGTGCTGGGACACTGAGAAGTGATGTTTCTATTTAGTTAACAACCACTGGGCACTAGCAGCATTGAGCATTCCCCAGTCACAACCACTTTCGTCAATCCCAGCCAAATGTTTCACGATACCAAATTATTATGATGTATCAATTATTAATTTTATTATGAAAATTTCGACAGTAATTTTAGATATAAGAATTGGAAGGCTGAGTATTTTGAGCAGCTTTCCCACCAGGAAAGCATGAGTTTCCAAGTACCTTGTTTAGTCTTGATCTGTGATTTCTGCAATATTGTAAAAAGCCTGCAATGGTTCTGTTTATATCAGAATTTTTACTTCTAGCTGCATTTGGTTTCACATATTCTTATAAGACTCTCTTTTCTTAGGATGATGATTATTTCTCATCCAGGAGAACAACAATGCAGGGATAGAAAATTTAATTTTTGTTGCAATATTTGAGGAAAACCATATTCTTGATTCTCTCAATCAATCGAACACGACATCCTCTGTCCTGCTCTCAAACTTAGCCACCCACACACACTTTATGGCCTCAGCAATGTTCAGCTGAACCCACTCCCTGACCTCACAACCTCTCATTGCAAAACAAAGCTCAGAGTTCCTGCTCTGCTGAACAAATTCATCTCAATAGTTCTGGAGTTCTTGGCTGGAGAACTGATTTCTCACCATCTCTGCCAGGCAAATCTCTGTCTTCAGGACAGCGCATTGCTCTGCTAGCACAAATGCCCTGAGAATATGTAAGGAGAGGTACAGCTTTTCCTGCAGCAGATGAGCCCCAGTGAAGACACTTCCCATGCGGAGAGCCCAAGTAATTCACTTATCTCAGTCTAACCTGCACCACTCAAGAGCCCCTCCAAAACTACTGGTTAGCCTCTATCTAGTTTAGCTTCTCCCTGTCTCTGTACAAGCTAAGGGCTAAAGAAGATTCAGCAGCAAACAACCTACGTTTTAAGAGGGAATACAGCACCAGAGTGCTCCATACACTGATGGTTAGCCCTGTTGTAGTTAAAGAAGAAATAAAACCTTAATTATAGCATTTGGCTGGTGGCCAAGTAACCAGAAGCACTGTTCAGCCAAGGCTAAATATGAAGATTCATATCCGATAAAACAAGAAGTTGCATAGTAGTGCATCTTTTCATTTGCTCACAATAAGAAGACAAAATGATCCAGGACTAAAAAGACTGTCTGAGAAAGGCGAGATGCAAATGGGCAACAGGACGTAAACTTGCATTCTTTTCAGTAAAACACTTGTGCTAAAAGATTTCTGCCTTATCATCATTGTTGTAGGTTTATGTCAAATATTCCTTCCCCACAAATTGCTAACTTATTTTGAAGGGCTGATGAATCCAGATCTTCACCCTGGAGCCAGGGTTGTGACAGGGCTCTAATGCTCCTCTCACAGTGCTCTACTAATCCAAGTAGGGCATGTTGCTAACTGCTCTAGTTTTCAAACAAGATTTGAGGTCCATGAGTATTGGTAGTGTTATATTTCTATTTCAAGACAAATGATAGCTGTTGCTTTTTCTAATATCCAGTCCATGCCTCTGAGTAATCCGATGAGAATCTCCTATTTCCTTTTCAAAAAGGCTAGATTTTAACCTCCCTTTCAGAAAATCTAGAACATGTATCTCTAGGGAATTCTAGTAGCTCAGCAGCAGAAGGCTGCATTGTGCAATGAATTAAGAAAAGAGGCTGTTTGCAGTTCAGGGTCTTATGAAAGACAGGGGTGTACAGATAGAAGAGACAGATTTCAAATGCAGCTGTATTGTTTTTTAACAGAGCTAATCCATGGAAGTGCCAACATATCCCCTGTCTTATTGGCTCCTTATAGTCATCATTGTCATGTCATCTCAGAGGTTTGCAATGACTTTCAGACTCCAAGTCCTCTTGCTACAGCATAAGCCCATTGTTTCTTCTACATCTCTCATGACAATTGTATTAGAAGGCATTTCAGCATAAGATGTCACAGTAAGGCTAACACCTTTGCATGCCCTCTTTGTCTCTGTGTTTCAGAATGCTCAAGAGGTCTTTTTAGAGTTGATTTGGCTAAACAGCTATCCTTCTTTACTTGATACTTGGGTTTAAATATAGCACACATTACCATAACAAATAATTGAAGGTATTTTGCACAATCATGTGCAGTACATAAGCAAAATTACAAAGTTATGCTCAATAATTAAAGAATCAATAGCAATTTCTTAGGCTAAGTTAAGCCTATGAAATAACAGTTGCTTTCTCTAGATTTTGTTTAAAAAAATAAAATGTTTTATATAACAAATAAGGAAAGAACACTTCCTTTTAACTAAAAGTATGTGACAGCTTCTCCATGTCTAGCTCCTGTTGTAATTAAAAGCTTTCTGTTACCAATTTTAAGAAATACCAGGAGGGCCAGGGGGTGTGTATAAAAAGGTTAATTATTATCCTTATGAATTATGGAATGTCTTTAATTCATATTGGAAAGTTTAAAGACCCTCAAGTGATTATTGTCTTTTGCTTATTGTATGGCTCTTGTAGAAGTCATTTTTTTAAAACAATATGTTTGCAGTCCAGATCCTTGGGAGACCTTAATGACCTTGTTTCAGGGAAAAGAGCTGAACTACTTGTAGGTGGATTAGATGCAGGACAAGGTCCTCTGGTCTTATCATAATCATAGCTATTTCTTTGAATATAAGATTGCTGGAAGAAGTGAGACAGTTTAAAATTACAAAACCTAACACCAGTCACGATGGTGGCAGGAGGGTTTAAGATGTACTGTGCATGAACTGAAAGGAGTAGCCAGTGGCCAGCTATGTGGGGAGAAGTCTGCATCCTTGTCCAGCTTTCCCTTCTTCTCCAGGACATTTCACGACACAGTTAAGGTATTTGGGAGGAGAGTAGCCGAGGTGCTGTTGAGCGTGTAGTTTGTCCTTAGGAAGGCAATTTTGCTCTTCACATTCTGTCTCTCTGCTTGAGGACTAAAAGAAAAATCAATAGCTATTTACCTTACGGTCAAGTTCTCTGAGGCTGACAATGAAAAACACTTTTTCAGAGAACTAGTTTTAAAAGTCGCATTCAAACTATGAGGTGTGTCAACTTTTTTTGCAAGGGTCAGGCCATTCGTAACATTTCAGAAAAGAAAGATGACACAGAAGAATTTATTTTTAGGCATCTGATTCTATATCTAGGCAACCAAATTGTTACCTGGACCTGGAATAAACACTACCATCTCTCAGCCTGAATCCAGTATTGATCATCCAAATTGGAATAATAGCACAGGATTTGACCCTAAGGCTGCAAACAAGAGGTAAGCTGAAAAGGTGAATCAACATCCTCTTCAGGGTAAAGTTGAAAAACTAAACAAACTGAACAGATTTTCTCCTAGTCCACCAAATTAAAACAAAAGCAAAGCTCCTGGGATGATAACTGAGGAGTGCAAAGAAAGCTCTGTCTATTGGTAGTAGCATCTTATGTTAGGCTGGCTAGCTGGAGCTGCAACATACACCATAAACATGTCTGCTTTCCTCTGCTTTTTTTTCAGGCAGGCTAATGGAGGTGCCTTTCACTCCTTGAACTCTGTTCACTTATTCTGCACATTATTCATTTCCACAACACCTATCACCATCACGCAGTCACTGGTAGAAAGAAATTGCCCCATGTATGAAGGATCACCTGATTTGAACTTTTTCCTCCGTGCAAGGGAGAGTGACAGGCTCAGCAGTTATAGCAGCAAATTCATGCCCTGTCTTCTGACAGTGCCCATGTGGAGAGAGAAGGATGCAGGAAATATTGCATGGGTCTTTGTAATATTTAAGATCCAGATTTGAATGCTTATTTCCAAATGCAAACCCTCCTTCACCTCTCTGCCTGAAAAATCAGTCCATCTGCCTGTCTTTCCTAATGATTACTTATATTTTTATTTGGTTTTGCTACCAGTGTTGCTGGTGGTACATAAAACAAAATATGTAATGAGAAAGTTGTGTTGGGGTTTTTTTTGCTTATTTTTTTCTCTGTCTCCCTTTCATTCTAGCTGTGAACTTGCTCTAAGGCATTTGTTGAAATTGTTTCGTTTAAGTTTGCTTTGTGGAGAAGGATTTCATGAATCCTGACCCCCAGAGAGCTGTTCTTTGCCCTACCACTTTTCTCTGCCATCTGGCGTATTTTACTTGAAGTAAATGTGTAAGGTCAAAGGCCAACACGGACATGTGGAGGGACAGCTTTGTCATAAAAGCTGTAAGGAATGAGTGGGTGCTTCTGAATATAGCACTGTGCATTTTGTTCAGCTGCTGAACACAAAGAAGTGAGGTTAGTCATGTGGTAGACAGAAAATAAAGAACGCCAAATAGACAAGCAGAACAGTAGATTGTACAACACAGGGCACTCAGTGCCTTTTATTTAGCTTTTTTTTTTCCTCTAAGCCTTTCTGAACACATCTCTAAACAATAACTTAGAAAGGACAATAAAACTCCTTCCCTCATTCTTTTGGAGATCTGATTTATACGAGTTCAGCAGTGGCCTAGAGGCCTAAAATTGCTGCAGGTATAGAAAAGCAGGCTGCAATGAACACCGATATCTGTGTTACAGCTATCAAGCCACTATTAGTTTAAACACAAAATTCTAATTTTAGCACTTAAGAACAGGAATTAGTTTGACTGATCTTGCAGTCAGGAAGGATCTAAGTGAGAGGGTCATATAAATATACTCTCTTACACAAGGATGATCTTGTACCATGTGAAGATTTCTAGGTAGGAGAGATAGGGCTAGGTGAACCAGAGACTATTCTTTTAACTTTTTAGCAGTTAGCTTTGTCTAGCGTTAGTCACAGGTCTGTTACACACATTTTATTAGTACCATGTTAACCTCAAAGTCCAGTCCCACCCAAAAGATACTTTCATGCACACTTGCTTTCCAAACCTCATGGCATCTCTGTTACACTCCTTTGCTCCAGAGATCCTTTATTGTTGCTAAGAGAGTGCCAGTATCCCACAGACAAAACCTGCTTCACCACTGGATCTTTTTCTGTGGTATTTAGTCAGCAGTTCCAAATGAAACAGGTCTATTCTTCATGGCCCCCTCTGAGACAAGAAGTCATCTCTGTGGTTGCAGTGTGGGTTGATGGCAGTAATGCTGGGACATCTCCCACCTCCCGTGGTAGAATCGCGTAGGGGTCAGATCACAAAACTGATCCTTAACAGCCCACACCTAAGTCTGGCACAGAGGTTCGGCCTTCATGTGGCCACCAGCCTCCTCACAACCTGATGACAGAGGATTAGCCTGTCTGGATCAAAGACCCACAAGACAGTTTATTCCAAACAGGAGAGCAGCAACTAACTGCAGTGACTCCTCTGCGCAGAGGTTGCCTACTACAAACAGAGAGGGGACAATATGGAACCACAAATAGAATGGTACAAAATGTTGCTCTCTGAGAGAAAAAGGGATCAGGAAACGATACCACTCAGAAGCAAAGCCAGGAGCACTGCCCTTTGAGGAGACTAGTGGGAGAAGAAAAATTCATGCTGCAGAATTCATTGCACAGCATGACAATACTGTGTACCACAATGAACCTTTTGTTATTGATTAATAACAGACTAATATAACAGATTAATAAAATCCTCTACTTGTCCAAAAAAAGGAGATGTTTCCTAACGCTATTTAGAATCCTAATTAGGTTGCACTGGCCAGGAATACAAGTGACAAAACCTGTACCTGTAGGGAAAGAAAGCAGAGGGAATCAAAGTTACCCATCTGAGTCTCAAGGATAAGATTGTCACAAAACTGCCTGTTATTGACAGGTTTCATTTTTCCTCTTCATGCAGACTAATCTAAATGCATTCTGACAGTGTGCATGCACTACATATGCAAATATGAGAATGACTTGTTTGGATATCCACAGAAATCAAAAGCACTTTGCATAAACATTTATGTCAACAATATGATTTAAACAATTTAACCGTTCCAGTCAATAGTGGAAACAGTATCACAAAGTCAGTAATTACTGTTTAGTAGTGTTTTGAATTTTCCATACCAACAGTTAGAAATGTGTTCAATTTGTGTATAGACATGAACACAAAAAACCCAACTTCATTCTATACAATAATTTATTTCAATTTTTTTGCTTAGTTATATGTACGTTATACACTGAAACATACATGCTCTCATACACACTTACTCCTGCAGAAACAAGCAGGAGCTTGCCCAATGATTCAATCAATATTCTAGAAAGTCATTCAAATATACAGCACAGATACTTAGTTCTGATTTTGAAATGTTTTTGTTATCATTCATAGACACTAATGATCACTTAATGATAGTAATTTTTATAACTTCGTTTTATGTCTTGTTTGCTCTCCAGTTCTATTGCAGTTTGTGGAGAAATGAGGTTGTCAAAGTGCTACTTGTAGCATGAAGGAAAAGATAGAACTGAAAACCACGGTAATAAAGATTATATCACTATGCTAGACAAAACGCTGCAGCTGGACATAAACAATTAGTTTATCTGTTATGACACCTTAATTTCTGTTGTTTGGGTTGCAACATTATCTCACTATGATGACAGTTTGAGCTATGCATAAGAGTCAAGACTTTCATAACCTTGTTGGTTAAATGATACATCTCTGCATTTACAAAGTGAATATGTAAGATAATCCTGAAACACGGTCCATGTGCATTGTCATGATTAATACACACAGAAAGTCAGGTAAATTACCATCAGGTGGAAATCCTGGAGGTAAGCTAAAGGTCTAGGACTAAGTTTCTGCTGACAATTGTGTCTGCTTATAGTGTTCATATGTATGTGCATGCAAATCAGCTTGACACTGTAATGCTAATACTCTTACTTATGTGATAAAAGTACACAAACTGTGAAGAATACAGACATCTACAGAGCAAATAATTTCCGCTAGAGACTCCTTTTTTTTCCGTTTCAGTTGAGATAGTTGGGCAACTGAAACGAATGGTGTACCTTGAGCCTTGCCAACACAGAAGATTGATCTAGTTTAATTTTAATTTGTTTTCTCGACAAATTAAATAAATGGATGTAAGCATCTTGATAAGCATTCCTTTTTAAAAAAATATTTACATTTAGGTTAATTTAATCATAAGATATATTTTAGCAAAAATAAAAAGCTTGGTTTCAACAAGCTAATTCAGCTATATTTAGCAAGAATAGCATAAAATTTTCTATATAATGATGCATCAGAAGTTATTAGCTTTTCTAAAAATAAGAAACGCCCAGTTCAAAGATAAATACAGTGAGATTGGCACAATACAGACCAAAGAAGGAGTTTACATTATTCTGAATCAACAGAAGTGTTTGTCAAAGGACAATATGGTTTAGAAAAGTTAGGGAAACAAAATTAAAGGCAGGCAGCCATGGAATATGAGTTGTAAACAACCACAAAAACATACACGTAAATGATTATTCCCGATCATCCCCTTCTCCACTGCAATTTTATGTTCAGTCCACTATAAGCGCATCACAAAATGACAGAATTTTGAAGCTAAAAGACAGAGTTATACCCTGTATGTCTGGGTTGTCCATACCTTTAAATGTCAAAAACCACAGGGGAACACTTCAACCTCAGGTTCTCATACTAACATTCACAACTACCAACACATGTTCATGAAGTTCAGCACAACCATGTATGAGTATTTTGGGGTAGATTTGGTCCTCTAAGTGCTTGATCACAGAAGTGCAGCACTCTACTTTTTCATGAATACTGAGGGAGAGAATCACAGCTGTTAAACCAAAATATGACACTGCAAACTTATGGATGACTTTTTGTACCTGTTATTGACATGAATGCTAATGACCCAACTGCTAAAGTAACTCACTGCAGTTATATTTACAGGAACAGAGTCCTTCTTAGTAAATACTCTTTGCTAAATACTTTCAAAATATTTCAAAATGTTTCAAAATATTTACACATTTCCATAAGGATGCCTCTTTTCATAGAAAGAAAGGAGACAGAGATAGTAAAAACCTGGTGTCATTCAAAAAGTACAGTGAGCCTCTTTCAGTTAAATGAATAAATATAGTTCTTTCTAAAACTTTTATTACCATGCAACTCTAGGAATCAGTTAATTTGTAAATGAAGCCACAAAATTACAGGACTAAGCAAGAAATGCATTTCATTATGCTCAGAAAAGTTAATTGGTTTTCAAATACGAAAATCAGAGATAGACGGGAAGTGGGAATCAAGAATCTTCAACATCAATTTCTAATGAAAAAATGCTTATTTTTATTTCTTTACATTTCCAGTATTAGCAAGTAAACACTGGTTTACGCAGTAAATATGAATAAAAGATCTCCTGTGTCAAAACATAGTCTTCAACATTTCACATACAACCATCCATCACAAGGCCTAGGAAAGTCTGCAGTGTGAGATCTTGCAGGGCTACCCAAATAACATATTCCAATAGTACCATCTCTAGGAAACAGAGACTTGCTCCACTCTGATAAAAGGCTTGTGTACTTGTTTAACCAGAATAGAGAAAATTGTACCTTTTATGTTACCTTGCTCTGCAAGCAGCTCAAGATTAAACAAGATACCCAGGCCTGGAAGTGAAAAAACAAAAAAGACAGAAAGTCTTACACCCACAGAACAACCATCAGGTCTAACATATCTTCCAAATCCATTCCAACAACTAGCATTTTTATTTTATCAGGATTCAGTTCTAATTATCTGGCTTCTACTCCAACGAGGTTTGAGTGGCCTAGAGACTAGCAAAGTTAAAAAAAAGACATATACTAAGGTTCAAAAAAATAGAAAGGAATATTGTTTTGAAAGTGTCACAGTTTAAAACAATTCATTTGCTTCCTCATCTCAATATATATGTTGAGTGAACACATAATGAAACAAAGTTCTGACGTATCTTAGATGAGAGAATCCTTCAGGCAGATGGTCAGCTATCACTCTATCTTGTGATCTTTCATGCTAAACAGTCTGGCATCAGAAAAATAACTCCATCTACCTTTGTTGTGCTCTGCAAACTCATTCTCAGTACCTTGTAGCTGAAAACCCTATTGCATTGTCCCTGTAATAGGCATTAATATTCCAAAAGATATGCGAAGAATTGTGCCATGAAGAATTAATCCCATGGCCAGATACATCCAGATGGACCCTTACTCTCATTTAGACTCAATAGCAAAGACTCAGGCTTAAAAGCATAATTGTCATGATTTTATGCACAGTCACAACAAATTAAGGTTTCACCTGTCATAGTAATTTCTGACTAGAGAAGCATAAATATATTCACAAAGTTGTCTCACAAATCTAGTATATGAATGCTTTTTGCATTTCACAAATATCTGCTGCTAGAAACAATAGAGTATGAACTATGCCTAACTTGAAACGGGGTTTTTTTCAGTTTTAATATCTAGCTCCACCCTATTTAAAACTTCACTGTCTTACAAAGAATCACCCACAAGCTAATGTTGATTCTCTTTGAAATTAGAACCAAAACTTTCAGTGTTTTTAGATAATGCAGCAGTGAGATGGTTAAGATTATTACTCTTTTCATTAATCTCAAGAATTTATTAATAGCTACAAAAAATGAAGAATATGCTTAAAAAAGAACATCAGAAGTCTGTTACAGAGGTTGCATCTTAACATTGCTACAGCTTCACTTTTCCGTAATTCTTTTCTTCCCCAGTATTATGATAAAACCACACAATTTCATCTTCATCTCCACCCATATATTTCAATTTACAACATCAGGTTCTGCATCAGAGACATATTTCTGTTTTGATTCCCCTACTACACAGGTAAACATTGTACTTTTCATTTTGCTAAAAGTCGTTGAAGGCAGTAAACAGCAAAAAAAGAATAAAACAGCAGCTTATGTATTTTTAACACCTCTGAGTTAAAACCACATTGCAGTAGGGAAGAAGAACAGATGCTCATTTCTAAATGCTAAAGCCACCAACTGGGAATATGCCAGTTGTAACTGCTGCCATCTGTTTTCAACTGTTCTTTTAACCTAGCTCTCTGAGATTCATATCTGAATTCACAGCCATACATTTCTACTAGGAGAGGGGCAGTGGGAATAGTATAAGCAGGAATTTTCCCATGTGTTCTCACCTTCATTAAACAAGAATTTTCAATAATTACTGGTCTGCAAAATCTCTATGAAAGGTTATATCAAGGGAAGTTGTTGCAAGGATTATATGGTGACAATGGTTGATTAATAACCACTTTTCATTACCACTTTCCCACATTTCATTTAACTTGTTTACTTTCCATCTGCTGCTGTTCATCCTCCTGCTCTCTCTCTAGTCAGGTAGAGGTTGAGTACATAGCTCTAGGTTCCTATAGGGATAACTCAGCTCATGCTGGAAACAAAGCGCCTTGTACATACCCAAGTGTGTGCTGCTCAGGATCAGTTGCAGTTATTGAGTTGCAGAATGCACTTAAGGCCTATTTTTGTAAACGCACTCAGATATCTCTTATGCCCATGTACTCACAGTTTTTTGCAGTGACTAAGACAGACTGTATAAGATGGCAGTGTGGGACTGTCATAAGTATAATATCAAATATATAATATAAAAAAAATCTCATTAACATCAGCAAAAAATCATTTTAAATGCCCAAATTAATTTTTGCTAGTTTAGAGAAAACATATTTAAATCTTTCACTGATCTGCCCTACATATACAGTAAAAAACAAAAATAAAATTCTCCATCCCCTCGACTCTCAACACTACTGATTACCAGATAATTATTTGGAAGACCATGGATTATTATCTAGGCTGTTTATTGATGTCCTGTGGTGTGCCACTATTGTATACTTTATATATGAGATTTTGCAACTAATCTACAAAAAATGCATGTCTGCAACAGCCTCAGAGAGGCTTTGCTTTTTCATGGCAGCTGCCCTCTTACTCAACATCTCATCAAGAGGTAACCTCAGGAGATTTGAATCTTTGACCTAAAAAGCCAGGATCTGTAGCTGACCTCTCTTACCGACCACACCTCCATAGTTCAGGCAACTTTTCCAGGTTGTTCCCACAGACAGGCTGGCCCATAATGCTGGCAGCATCTTCACCTCTCGATAAAGAATGCTGCTATAGGCCTCTGTGTCAAAGTCTACTGACCTATGTATCCTTTAAAAGGCGAACATCTCAATTTTCAAAGATATATAAGTAGTTTTCAGCAGTGTTGGTTGCGTGAACAGTGCTGAACATTTAGTTGCAATTGATCTGATTATTATCCTCTTTGTTCTCTCTCCATCATAGATTTATTGCGGCCTTACTGGTCATTTTCTCAAGAAACCTTTGAGCTATAACTAATGCAGCACTCCATTTGAAGGCCTATCATACCATTTCTTTCTCTCCATGAATGGATGTGGATAGAAGGGGCTAAGGTCATGTAAAAACAATTGGTCAAAGTAAGGCATTACTTAAAATGACCTGCATATAAAGGATGCCGTCTCATTTAGCCTCCACTTTCTCATTGCTATTTTTTCCAGAATGTTAAAGACATACAGTTGAGAAAAATATAACCTAACTATAATTTCATCTTACATTCTTTCTATTTAAGAATAATAAAATCCAAAATAATCAGAAAAAAATAAGTGTCTTTCTCTTGAGCATTGTTGTTATACTTAGAGCTTTTGATGGCCCTTTTCTCCTCATCAGTCGGGGCGTGATATTTTAAGTGTCCTTGACTTAGCAACAAAAGAGAAGACAACAATTTTCACTTTCCTTTTTCTATTTTTAAAGTACCAAAATGAGCTGCAAAAGGAGGGAAGGGCTAGTACCACTTTAGTTGAGCTAAATCCAAACTGGTAGAAGTCTGTAGACCAAGGAACTAAAAAAAAAACAAACCACAAACAAAACAAAACAACAAAAAAAAAAACCAACAAAAAAAAACGCAGCAGAAATCCTATAAACAGATAAATTAAAATGAGGACACACAAAAAGCATACTCTTACTATCTTTCCAAGACAAACTTTTGTGGCCATGTTTTGTAAACAATATGGCATAACCTCTTAAACAAATATTCATATGGAAAGCAACACTAATGTGAACAATTCTTGAGAAAAGCAAAGTTCCACATACTGTGGGAGTCTCACCAGCAATGCAGGACTGGTCAGCATGAGGCTGTTCAGCAACAGTTTATGGGGGAACCAGGCATGATAAAATGTTTTTTTTCGGAGTGTCACTGTTGGACAACATACTCTGTGGCTTGTTTATCCTTCTGACTCTTCCAGGAGAAAGCGATGGAGCAGGTGGAGGGGGAGGGAGCAGCAGAGAGAGAGAAGAAAGAAGGAAAGAAGAAAACAAAAATGACAAGTTATTTTCATAATTTGATCAATAAGTTGGGAGAGAGTTTAAATGTTGTTTTGTGCAATAGCTTTCGGACACTGTATGACTCTTCTAAAAATTCGTATCATACACGAAGGTTAAGCACCAAAAACAAATTTGCCCCATCACGACAGAAATATAAAGGAAAAGAATTAATTAAATTAGGAGATATGTCACCCTGTATCCAAAACCCTATCTCACACTATCAAACAAGATTACAGTCCTTAAATGTCAAATTCTATTTTAAAATTTTTTTTTCTATCTTAAAAAAATGGAGGAAGACAAGTTATGAAAGGGGCAGATGGTACTATGCGAAAAGCTAACAATAAGAACTATATTACTGTGCAGTAGTTCTCTGGAATATCAGTTGGTGAATATCAAAACCAGGTACCAAAGCTTAATGTGAAAAATATAAGCAATTAATGTCAATGACATTTTGTCTCTGTGGTATTGGAGAGTTTAGAATTTAAACATGATGGATCAGGTTGCTCAAAACGCCATCCAGGCTGGCCTTGAACACCTCCAGGGAGGGAGCATCCATGACTTCTCCAGGCAACCTGTTCCAGTGCCTCACAGTAAAAAATATCTTCCTAATATCTAATCTAAATCTCCTCTCTTTCAGTTTAAAACTCTTACCCCTCATCCTACCCCTGCAATTCCCAATAAAGAGCCCCACTCTAGCTTTCCTGTAGCCCATCTTTAAGTACAGAGAGTCTGCTGTAAGGTATCCCTGGAGCTTTCTCTTCTCTAGGCTGAACAATCACAACTCTCTCAGCCTTCCCTTGTATAGGAGATGCTTCAGACCCCTGATAATCTTCGTGGCCTTCCTCTGGACTTCCCTCTAATACGTCCATGTCCTTTCTCTGATCTGAATGTAGTACCCCAGGTCTCACAAGAGCAGACTAGAGGGGCAGAATCACCTCCTTCAACCTGCTGGTCACATTTCTTTTCATAGAACCATAGAATAACCTGGTTGGAAAAGACCTTCGAGATCATCAAGTCCAACTATACCTGTCCACTACTAAACCAGATCCCTGAGAAACTCATCTACCTATCTTTTGAATACCTCCTGGAATGGAGACTCAACAGCCTCCCTGGGCAGCTGTTCCAGTGCCTGTCTACCCTTTCAGTGAAGAAATTTTTCCTGATGTCTATTCCGAAGCTCCTGGAGCAACTTGAGGCCTCTTCCTCTCATCTTACTGCCTGTCACCTGGGAGAAGTAGCCTCTCTACAACCTTCTTTCAGGTGGCTGTAAACAGTGATTATGTCTTCCTTCAGCCTCCTCTTCTCTAGGCTAAATAACTCCAGTTCTCTCACAGCCGTTCTTTGTAGGACTCATTCTTGAGCCCCTTCACCATCTTCACGGCCCTTCTCTCAACACACTCCAGCTTCTCAATGTCCTTCTTGCAGTGAGGGGCCCAAAACTGAACACAGTACTCGAGGCATGGCCTCACCAGTGCTGAGTACAGGGGCACAATCACTGTCCTGGTCCTGCTGGTGACACTGCTTCTGATACAGGCCAAGATGCCATTGGCCTTCTTAGCTACTTGGGCACACTCCATGACCTTTCTCAGTACTGAGATGAGACTGACAGGCCTATAGTTTCCTGGATCCTCCCTCCAACCCTTCTTGTATATAGGCATAACATTTGCCAGCCTCCAGTCAAGCAGAATTTCCCCAGTCAGCTAGCATTCCTGGTACATGAATAAAAGGATTTTAGTGAGACTTCTGCCTGTTCCCTTATGATGCAGCCCAGGATATTTTCCATGTAACTCAGCGGAGTTTCCAGGAGGATCTGCTCCATGATCTTGCCAGTCTCAAAGGTGAGACTGACAAGCCTGTAGTTCTCTGGGTCTTCCTTTTTCCCTTTTTTGAAAATGGGAGTTAACGTTTCTCCTTTTCCAGTCAGCAGAGGTTTCACCAGACCGCCACAGCTTCTCAGGTATCATGGATAGCGGTCTAGCATTTTCCGCGGGACCTGCAGGTACATCTCACCAGGTGCCATGGACTTGTGCACCTTCAAGTTCCTTAGATGGTCCTGAACCAGATCCTCTCCTACAGTGGGCTGGTCTTTGATCTCCCAGTCCCTGCCTTTGCCTTCTGTGACTTGGGTAGTGTGGCTTGAGTTCTTGCCAGTGTATTCTGGGGAAAAAAATCATAGAGGACACCAGCCTTTTCTATATCTTGGGTAACAAGGTCTCCTTTTTCCTTCTGGAGAGGATCCACATTCTCCATAGTCTTCCTTTAATCATGTACATGCCTAGGGAATCTTTTCTTGTTGTCCTCAATGTCCCTGACCACATTCAATTATACTAGGGCTTTAGCTTTCCTAACATTTTCTCTGGCTGCTCCGACAATTTCTCTGTATTTTACATTCCGTTCCCAACATCAGCAGTGTTTGGGTCCCCCCTGACCTGCAAAGTCAAAGAGGAGGGTCTTTTGGTATCTGTGCAGCAAATCAGAGACCAACAGATATTCCAGTGTAAATGCAAAGCAGTGTTTATTTTGGACACAGACAAAATTACAGGCCAGATACTTGGGTGCATTCCAAGTCACAGCTTCTCGAAGTTGCAGAAAACAGATTTCAATCTGTTCAGATTACAATCTGATACCCTGAACACAGTCAAGGCAGCTGAACAGGACTACAACGGAACTCAGATTTGATCAGATACAGCATAGTGCTGAGAAAAGAAAATAAAAGAAACAGTGAGATGAGTCAGAGAGAGAGAAATAAAAGAGTAGCCGGGGGGAGAGAAAATTAGTCACAACTCCACTGAGGAGCATGGCGGTTCTTGTGGAAAATGTCATCTTCAGGAGCATGTGATCTTGTAATTCTGCTGCAGCATATCTTCAGGGCTATGGGGGTGGTGGGTACGCATGCGTGCCTTCTAGGCAGGCCCTATTTATAGGGCAAGTCCATGCCCTATTAGGATATGAGGGGTGGTCTTGCTGTGCATGCACAGAAGCTCCTTTGAGAAGCTTCTGGAAATTGAGGCTCAATGCTTCAGGTCAGTCAGGTGTTGGGGTAGAGGGGGACAGCACCTGCTATTGTACTTCTTCCTCCTCGTCTGTGGTAACTGCACAGCCCATCACAGGTGAGAGGGGAGAGCAGTGTCCCCTCCTACACCTCCCCCTCTTGTTAGCCAGGAGCCACAGAATAGCCCCTGAGGACACACAAAGACCTGCACCCAGATGATGTTTAAGACACAATGTTTGAGACACAACAAATACACAAGATACAGATGAAGTTTACAAGTAGAGCTTGTCCTTACACCTTCCAGGTTACCTGCCCTTGCTTTCACCCACTATATGCTTCCTTTTTGTTTAAGTTTGTCCAGGAGTTCCTTGTTCATTCCTTGAGTTTTTGCCTGACTTCCTCTTTGTTGGGATGTAACGCTCCTGAGCTTGAAGGAAGTGATCCTTGAACATTAACCACTTTTCTTGGGCCCCTCTTCTCACTAGGTTTCATGGTACCCTACTAAGCAGATCCCTAAAGAGGCCAGAATCTGCTCTCAGAGTACTGAACTGGCTGCACATCCTCCTCACTACCCTAAGGATCTTGAACTCCACCATTCCATGATCACTGCAGTCAAGTCTTCCCTTGAGAGTCACACTCCCCACCAGTCCTTCTTTGTTGGTGAGAACAAGATCCAGCATAGCACCCCTCCTCATTGGCTCTTCTATCACTTGGAGAAGGGAGTTGTCATCAATGCCTTCCAGGAACCTCCTGGATTGCTTGTGCCCTGCTGTGTTGCCCGTCCAGCAGATACCGGGGTGGCTGAAGTTCCCCATGATGACCAGGGCTAGTGAATGCAAGCTGTCTCTATGTCTATAGGGGGCCACATCTGCTCGTTCTAGCGGGTCCAATGGCCTGTAACAAACTCCCAGTATATCATCACCTGTCCCTGATTTCCCTTTAATCCTAATCCATGGGCTATTCAGCTATTCATCCATCCCCAGGTGAAGGTCCACGCACTCCATGCATGTGACTTCTTTCTTTACCAAAACTGCATTAAGTAGTAGTAAGTACATACAAGCACAATTAATTCCTTTCATTCTGCAACCTGACTCACATGTCTGGACATAATACGCACACTCCATGAGGATTTCAATACACTGTTAGTAAGAAATGCTGAAAAATACAGCTTTCTGTAAATATTCTATTCAAAATTAGTGTTGATTTGGTTTAAACATGAACCAGTTGAACTCCATGCACTGTGCCTCCCAAAAACATGATTCAACATTGTAGGCCATAGTACAAGCAAGTGACTATCATGGCCTCAGCAATGCCACTAAATTTTACTGCTGCCACTGACACCATGGCACAACTCTCTCTCTGATGGTAACAGCACCTGAGCAAATTAAGCTGCAGACATATTTGGGGAAAACGGACTGAGAACAAGAAGCTCTCTTAAAAAATTTTTCTTCTTTCTCTCACTTTTTTGTAGATCGTGATTCTGAGTAAGGGAAAGGAAGAAAACATTAGTTATGTTCTCCCTGGTCTTTCTATATTGCAAGTTGAATAGAGGATGAGACCAGTAAACATAAGAGAAAAAGCCAGGAACTGCACAAATGGATCTAGCAGTATAAACTAACTCAAGTAAATCTGAATTTAGACCTTAAGGTTTGCTGAATTCACTGAGATTATGATTGGCCTCTGAAGAATGACCTGAAATATTTTTGTCTCACTAAGTGGGAGCTAGCTCCTCCTGAAAAGTAGCTGTTCCAGCTTCCTTTTTATCGGTTTTTGTTTTAGAATTTCCATAAAATATCTCTTTTTAATCTCAGCATCCATTTATTTAGCACATAAAACCACTTTCTGTACCTTCCTTGTGTCTAAGAACATACACAAGTTTTCACAAGCCAATCTCTAGCTCCATAGGAGAGAAATACACTTCAGGAAAATAAAAAAATCTGAAATTCTCCTTAAAGACTTTATGTGAGATTGAGGCACCATTTTTTCAGACTTACAATGGCAATTGCTGTTTATCTAACTCCTCTGTTCAAAGAAATATTTTATTATTGTTTTCCCAAACTCTTATGTGCCAAATGGTACCAAGCCACCAGCCTGACCCTGGTCTAGAGTTGAATAATTTCACTAATGCTTCAGACTTTTATTAGAGTTATAGGATTGATGGCTGAGGCTTTCAAAAGTTAGCACTTAATTTTAGTGCTTTCATTTGTACGTTATTAAGAAATCGTTAGCTAATGATTATTGTTAACCACCCTTTTAATTTCTGCTTTAATCAAGATTCTAAGTAGTTAATATTATGAACCTACTCCAAGTATTAAAATAAACATTATAATTTCAAATTCACAGTGCTTCTTTTTCCTGAATTGCACCAAAACTCCTCTATCCTTACATTTCATGCTTGTGTATTTCATGAACTCTTTACCAGAATACAGTACAAATGTGAATCATTCTCTCCTTAATTGCCAATATGTCACTATTAAGCATACATATGCAGCTGACAGACTGGCACACCATTTGCTGCAGGGACAGAGTGTTGAGAAGGCAGCTGTCACAGTGATATCAGTGCTCTGGTCAGGCGGAGCAAGCAGACCAGGCATGCATAAATTCCATTATCTTAGCCTTATCCTTAATTCTACTGCACTATAAACACGGGTTGTTACAGGCTCAGATAGCAAAGGCCCCAGCTGCAGTCTCCTGTTAGCAACCATCAGCTGCTGGCTATAGCAGCCTCTCTGGGGAACTGCTAGTCCACCTTTTTCATCTACAGATGTTAAATAATCTGTTTTTCAAATCTTCAGCATATATTCCCCAGGGACTCACTAACTTAATTTTATCATGCTTTTAAGGATTCCTATTCAAAATACGGTTGACCATACTCTTCTACTCTTTGCTAAAACTCAGGAAAGTTCACAGGATCTGTGTGGTCAGCATTGCACCTAAAGGTAAGGACAGGGGTATTTGGTAGTATTTGTTGAATGTCTTTCATAAGAGCCTAGCAGCTTGAGGGATTGCAGGACAATTGGATCCGCTAGACTACTGTGTTTGGTTGGTTTATTAAAACCCCTTTAGGCTCTAGAGCTAATGTTTCTAAAGTACTGCTGCCGCTTTCTAGCAGTTATAGATGAAGGAGCTGTGTAGCCACATTTAATCCCTTTATTTCTTCAGATATCTGCATACTTTTATCACCTCCAGTACCTTAGGAGCTGCGATTGAATTTAACTTCCTGCACATTAAATTAGTGTTAGCTGTCATTCTTTGTGTATGTCTGTCTTTTCTTCTCTCACTGCTCCCTACTTCCCCCCAGTATAATAACAGTGATCTTGTGGGTAACGTTGAGTGAACATCTCTGGAAAATTATGTTATTTATGTAATAAAAGCCATGATAAGGACTGCCAGAGAAACTTTGGCTTCTCTAGTGTAACCCTTGCAGCAGAGAATCTGCAGAGACTACCACAATGTCTCTACCTACCCAACCCTCAAGTTAAACCCTTCTTCAGAGTATGAACGATTTACACTTTGACATGATTAGCACGGCAGCTTATCCTAGTTGTGGAAATCACACTAGAATATTTTTTGTTAGCATACTGTTTCCAATTTAGGACACGGACAGTACCATTTATCTTAATGTTACTCTTCCACAGCCTCTGTACATTAATATATAACACACTGACATAACATTTCCATGTTTTTTCCATAATAATGTCATGAAATTATCTATTTCTGATGTACAACAGAAATATTTGTAATTACTTCTTTTCGGTGCATGTATATGAGGCCTCACACCAAAAAAAAAAAAAAAAAGACTGTGGCTGTAGGGTTTTTTTAAGAAATTAAGAAAATCATCTATGAGCACCTTCAGAAGAGTTCCTTTCTGAGTTTACACAGCTGTATATGATGCTGCCAGTGTTAAAAACAATTCTGATCATTTTCTGAAAGGCTGTTGAAGATCTCCATTGTTTTTGCTTTGACATCTTCTACCAACAAAAAATGGGTTCCTTTGAATGCTGACTTGGTCTTCGGGAAGAGGGAGCCAGGTCTGGTGAACAAGGGCAGGTGCTCAAGCACAGCAATGTTGTTATTAGCTAAAAACTGTTTTGCAGACGAAACGTTGTGAGTCGGTACACACTGGCATTTTCTGACCACGGGCAAGAAAATGTTTATATTTGAACACATATCCATTCATACTGAGTGAAGCAATGGTGTTGAGCTTCACCTCACGGTGACAGCTTAGAACATGTTCTATAGCGCTCTCTTCAGCTCTCCCTTTCCACTCTCAGTTCCTGAGCTGTAGGGTTAGTCTCAGGTTTTTTGTGTTCAGGCCTTGTATATCTGGCATACCAGCAACTGTGGCTTACATTAGTAGCTGTGAGGTGAAATGAAAAGGGGTGTTTCATGCTTCTCTTCTTCATTAAAGAGTGAATTGTATTTTAGATGTTATATAAAGATATAAAGTGGAAACAGTGGAGACATTCTCATTTAAAACAGAATGTAGAAGGTGAAGAGCATTGGTTACAGGGGTTATAACATTTGTTATACTCCAAATGCCAGGGTGCTTCTTTAGTCCTGAATTTTATCTCCATATTGGTCAAACAGGGAAGGGTACAAGCACAGCAAACTGTTGAAATATTACTTTTTCATTCAGGTTGGAAAAGAATAGATTTCTAGTTATCTCCTTAGCTGCTGCTGCTGTACTGATGAATAGGTTAGGGCTACCAAACTGATAAAGGGACGCAGCAATGAGACTGTGATGAGATCCAAGGGGAATTGTTTTTCAGGAAGGCTCATCTTTCCTGAGTCCTGTTAAGAGGACAAGAGAGTGAAGAGGGGAGGAAAAAAAGTCATTCTAGATGGAAACTGTGAGCAACATCATTGATTTCTGATTGTGTTGATTATATTTGCTGTCATTGCTGATTCCCAGACATGGAACGCAACTAATGGCAGAGACATCAACATAAGAAATGTACAGAAATCACCAGATAAAGTACTGAGGCAAGAGATAAAGAGGCTGAGAAGCCCATTGGAGATAACCCCTGCTCTTACCTCCTTTCATTGATTCATCATTTCTTAACAACTGAACTTACTACCTGTAAAAATTTCAGCTTAGTCTTCCGCTTCTCCTTCCCTCGCCATTGCAGAGCATATTGTGAGTTCTATCTGCTAACATAAGCTTTCACAGATAAAAGTGATATCTGGTACAGTGTTTCCAATGTCCTTACCATTGCCTGACTGCTACACACCTGCAGCAAATTAAAGACCATTTGGTCCTGTGATAATCGTGATATGGTGGAAGCAAAAGCAATCAGACTCTTAGACTCTTCCGTCTGCATTTCCATCCATTTCTATTGTAGGAAATGAACAGCAGTAAATCCCACTCAAGCTTTTCACCCACATGGGACATAATCAGTATGCTGGCTGGAGAAAGTTCTGCAGCAAAGCATGACAGGTTCCCATGTAAGAGCAAATGAAAAGTTGAATAAAAAGGTGTCTGAGAAGCCGTGGTTAGTTGCTTGCTGAACAGTATTTACAAAGATTGCTGCTCTGTACTCAATTTCTGGGCCAGGATAACGTGCAGACCTTAACCAGCTGTGCCTACACTGCAGGGTAGATGTGCTCCAATTTGACATCTTCCTGTTGTGGTTCTCTGTGTTACACTCTGCATCCCAAATCCCACCCAGGGAAGATCTGAGCGGAAGTCAGGCTGTGCCGGCTTTGAAAATCTCCAGAGAGATCCCTAGTGCTGAAGGTCTGGGGATCAGGCTGCAAGTTATCTCCCACAGCACACATACTGTGTGACGCTGAATTGGAGAGGGGAAAAAAATAAGGACTTAAGTGGGATATAAGGTGCTTGAATTTAAATTTCAGTGCTTCTGTTTTACCCCAAAGTGACAACAATTTTTAAGGTTGCAGAACATGTTACATACACACAAATATATTCTTTAAAAATTTAAATAAAAATTTCAAAAGTTCATTTTCTGGGATTCTGGGAACCTCAGCAATTCCATAAGTTACTTGTTCTCATCCCTGTCATGTTGTCAATTATTCAGTTCTGAAACAGCACAGGGAGTAGAGGGACTGTTTACTCACATATTGCTTGTTGGTGTGAAAAGAGATATTCTGTTGTTTGAGTCTCTTTTAAACTTCACAGTCCTAGCCTCGGAAAGTACAGCACTAAAATATCTCTTTTTTTATTTTTTTAACCTACTGCATTTTAAGTTTTTGAAGATAAGGATTTTACAATAAAGAGAGCAGCAATACCTTTTCTAGCAAAAATAGAAACTGGATCTCTCTAACATACAATGTGAATCATTTTAATTTAAACTAGCCTGTGGGTTTAAATAAATAGCTCTACTGATCCAAGTCTTTTCAAAACAAGTTGCATTGTTTCACAGAGGCATGCCCCCCTCCTGTTTCCTTATCTCCTCTCAAAGCTTAAAAATTACACTACCAGAAAACAAAACATTCAGAACTGTAGAGAAAAAAGGAATTATTGATGATATCTTGGCATCAGATTAGAGAGAACTACACTTGAAATTACAACCTTTTTGCAACTTCGGGTAGCATGAAAGAAATCTGTACTTTGGGTACTTAAGGATAAGTATTTACCTTTGAATAGTCAGACAAGGTCAAACCAATTTGGAAGAAATAGCTAACAATAATAAGAAATATCTAAAGGTCAGCTACCTAACCTTTACATTATTGTGTAAGGTACTACAGTAACAGTAGCAGTACAGATGTGCTGTTGAAAGGGTTTTATCTGTACCAGAATATAAAAGATTTCTGCTGGTTTAGCTTCCAGTTGCCTTGGACATTAAGGACAAAAGATAATGTAAACATGAGATATATCAGGCTACAATTCTGAAAGCATTTACCCAGGCATTGTCCATGAAATCATTTTAAAGCCATAAATTAAGTCAAAAAAAGACTTGTTTGGCTTTATGGTTCATGTAGCATTAGGGGGAAATAAAACCCCAAAAACCAAAAAAAAACCCAAACAATTGACATTGGGTTTCTCACAGTTTTATAGAGCTGTATTTTTTTCATGTTCATATTTTCAAACTTCTTAAATTTTCAAAAATTTTCCTTTTCCTCAGTAGTGTTTACCTTGTGATGCATTCTGTGCCTTAGGAACTGTAGAAATATCAAAAAATACATCAAGTTTTCAAAACTTGAAAATTTTTTTTCAAAAATTGATTTTACTTACACTGCAGTTAACTGGAAAAAGGATTTAAACTACTATGACTTTGTCACTATTGCTATTAAATAAACTCTAGAGTACTTGGACCAACATAAGGAGTTTTCTGGACAGCAAAGCATTCACCTGTTTAGGAGAAGAATGATATTCACAAGTTCATATACATGCTTATTTGTTTATACTTCATTTATTTCTATTGTTTCTCGTCTAACTACAAGCCCATCTTCACAGCAGAAGTGAGACACTATATAGCAGGTTATGGTATACGATGCTGCTAGAAGCCATAGAAACATGTCATTGGCTGGACTGCTATTCTTTGGACTTTATTTGGGAATTATCAATTTGCCATCCAATGTCAAGCCGTTGCTTGGATGAGTCAGAGATTCATGAATTACTGTTAAATATATGATACTAATTTCAACTATTTAGCTAACTAGTAATAACTTCCTCTCTGTAGTCATAACCTCAGGTGACTGTGACCCTGGGAGAAGAAGCCTGTATATAAATATCATAAAAGAGAGATAATAGCTTAGATACAAAAAAAAAAAAAAAAAAAAGAAAAATATACTAAAAAAATTAATTACACAGTAACACAACTTATACAAGCCAAAGAGGGGCAGGGAAATTGAAAGGTATGTTTTCTCATGAATTGTTGTTCCTTGGCTACCTTTATGTGAAACAGAGCATGATGCTCAGGCTGTTTGTCCTAGATCTCTTTCAGGTAGGAAACCCTGAAAAATGAAGGTACAGTGAGAGCCTGGGTCTCTTAGTCCCTGGAAAACTATGGTGAAACTTCCCCACAGGCTTCATACAATCTGCAAGATTTTCTTCAGCAGTGGATTTGTCATTTTGTTGTAGCCACAATAGTTTGTGGCTAGAGCCATTAAGGAATGTGCTGTAGCAAATGCATTGTACTGCTGAAGGCAGCAATGTAATATTTTCCTTCACCACTAGACTTTAGATATTACTGCTTTTTTGTGATACAGCATAGCAGGTCTCTCCATCTGCCTGGCATAACTTACTACTTGTCATTACACAATAGCTTCCAAATTTGCATGATTTCTTCATCTGTGGTTGAAATGAAATTAAAATAATGCCTCATTCCCAGTGCAATCCCAGTTATCTCAGAGGCATGCAGACCAGCCTGAAAGAGGTGACTGGCATGAGTCCGCGTCTGATTGTTTCCATAGCCTGATAGAAACAGTCTCATGAGGATGAACAAAGGTGCCTATCTGCAGGAGCAGGATTTAGACTTAAAAAATAAGAGAAAGTAAAGAAAACAATGTTTACTGTCAGCAGTCTGACCTCACCAGGACAAAATGGCTTATTTTTTTAGTTTTATTTCTTGACAACCTCTTTGTGTCCACACTGTACTGTACCAGGCAGTCAAGTGTGAGAGCAAATGCAGAAATCGGTGACTTTCTACAAGCTGGAGACACGAAGGAAGAGATTTTCTCTGCATAGGCATGATTTTGCACCAGTATCCTATGAACCCCCTGTCAAATCAGCACTGCCTCTGAAGGTGAAGTAGAGGGTGTGTTGGAGGCGGCTAATGCAAGAAGAAGGAACAGTTAAGATCAGATCTGGGTGTCTGTACTAGCAGCCAGACTCAGCAATCAGTCAGCAAGGGTAAAGGATATGGATTTCATACCAGCCTTCAGCTAATGCAGATAGGAACCCAAAGTGTTTGGTATTGGTTTGAATAGGAATATGAACACGCCTACAGAAACAGCTACAAAATCACCTTATGTCTTCCTGGGATGAAAAAATCTTAAATCTGACACTTATGAAGATAAAAGAAAGTCAACATCCTCTACTGTATTAGAGAAGAATGACTAATTTCCAATTCAATTAGAAAAATAAATAATGTTATAATTGCCTAAAATAAGAAACCAATGGGCCGGTAAGCTGCTTTTGCCAGTTTTTATGTACTCCATCAAGCTAGTGATGGACAATTCAGAGACTTCAAATCTGTATAATGGCTGGTCTCAAAAGGGACAACAGAATTAAACAAAATTCTAGTGTGCTTTAGCAGAGGAAATAAGTGATATCTCAGTGCCAACTGGGAAACTATTTATAAAGTTATTAGATGAAAAGGGATGGTTTAGATATAAAGAGACAGCTAGTTTGATGGGTTGGAGGCTGTACTCTCATCTTCCAGATGGGAGATCCTTTCATTTCTAAACCATCAGAGGATGCCAGCTTTATGCAAGTATAGTGTCTAAGATGAAAATGAAAGTAAAAAGTATTGAATTAGCAGCAGCATTGACTGCCAGAGAATGAATGACAAGACTAATCAAACAGATTAATTTACATAGCATTTTTTATCTGTGTAATAAAGTAAAAAAATTTTTTTTGATCTATTCCATAGTTAGGGAAACTGAGGCATGAGGAGATCAAGAGATTTGTGAAGAGAAATATTACTCCGACAGACTCAAATAAAATCTCACACAGAAGGTATAGTTCTGGAGATGGGGGATCAGCAAATGAAAAAAATATTTAAAAAATAAGATAGCCAAAAAATTAGCTGATCTTGGTTTAGATCTTATGTATACAGTTGTTAGTTGGATAGACTAGAGAAAACTGCACAAAACAACAGATACTGTAGAGCATCAATACATACGTATCTTCAGTTCCTACAGTTGTGCTTGTCTGTGGAAATTGCAGTCATGGATATTACAGATTCCTTTTGGAAGAGAAGAAGTGACTTCAGCTTTTTGAAAGACTCTTTTCCCTGTAATACCAGGCATGCTCATAAAACATAGCTAGAACCATCTCTTGGCATGAGAGAAGCAGTCTGCAAATAAATACACCAAGAGTGGTGTTTCTATATGTGTAATTTGGAAATACTGACCATGAGAAATGATGACTTTTCTCAAAGTTGAACAAAAAAACAGGTGTGTAATTTCCCAATGCTGCTATGGTGATATCCTCTGTAGAGGTTCTCATGTAATTATAAGAACTATTAAACGTTTTTCTGGAACTGTTTCCTGGCTCCAGCCAAGCAGCTGTCTTTCGTCGTATAGTGGAACATAATCATGAAAGCCTTGAGGCAGTGTTTTCCTTTGCTACTTTACAAATATCATCCATCTATATTACTGCCTGATTATAATGTATGCAGACCTATCTTAGCATGGTAGATTAATATTTTACACTTACAAAAATTGTAAGTGATTGTACAAATGGTAATTCTGGTGATGCCTAACAATCTCAGCAATTATGCAGAAGCTGATTGCATCATTATAGCAAGCTCCTGACTGTAAAATCATGACTTATGAGAATGAAGAGTCAAACTTCGTCAGATTTTACAGCTTCCAGAGAATGCTACATGAAAGCATTGGCCTCAAGTTACCTCAAGTTACTGTTATAGAGAAGTGCTTCCAAGTGTCTTCTACAGCCCTGTGAACTTGCTCCATTTTATAATTGCGTCGATTAGATTGGAGTTCAGGAAACTGAAGCGAAAATAAAAGGGCATGGGGATTTCTGCAGCACAAAGTCAATTGATTGTAATAATAGTGAAACACCTATTACAGCAAAAAATTGAGAGAGTTCTCTGAATTAGTGCTCCCACCAGCTGGAGTATAAATACCAGTAACACAATGGGAGAATTTCTCTAGTTTTCCTTTGTGTTTGAAGTTTCTCTTTGGATAGTATGTATAAACGTTTCATATGCTTTAATCATTTTCACAGCATTCATGTTATTTCAACTTCATATTCACATGATTCTAGCCAGATATCAGCTCACATTTTGTGAGGAACTGTTCTCCCAGTAAAGTGGCACAGTGTGCAGCAGAACAGAGAGCAGCACAATCTAACCAGCAGATAAAGATTAGTCAAGTGACAGGAAAGCCTCTGCAATCCACAAGATGTCTCATCATCTCAAACACAGTCAGATCACACTTTGGCTTGCCAATCTACGTTGAATGGTCAAAAAATGAATCATGTCTTTTAGTCAAAGCTTTTGCCAACAGCCTGCATATTGTTTGGAATAAAATATAATCTTAATAGATCTCATGGAAAATAAAATAAGCTTCCAGACTGCCTTTGCTTAATCTGTATGGAACAATAATCTAAAAGACTGTTTTAATCACCTAGATCACAGCATTACAAAAAACAGCTTCATGTAACAATATTAAAGTCACACAGTCATCAGAAACTTTCTAAGTCTGAAAAAAACAGATACAAAAGAAATGCTCTAGTGTTAGATCTAAATCCTGACCTGCACTCTTTATTATTTATTAGACCTAGAATTAATAGTCACTATAAAAAGAGCACAAACATTTTCTATATCCTTTTGACAAAGTCTGGCCTTTCCTGCTGTAACTGTAGCTACCAATCCCAGAACTAGAAAACAAGAATCTCTGGAGTTTGCTTTGTTGGGTTTCACTGTCTTCACAACCCCAGTCCAGTCAAGTCAATGGGATTGTTCATGGTAGTAAACATGGCTACACCTTGCAGATAGGTTTGTTTACGTAGATTGATTTCCACAACCTAACCCTGAACATCTGCATGTTTAGGATTATATTCTGTATTTTCATCTACTGCACTATTTCCGCACTACAGCTGGAAATAAAAAATCTATGGCAAAGCTATGGCACTGTCTATAAATTGTCATTGCAAATCTGAGAGTAGCTAAGGGATTGCAAGCACGGAAAGGTAAAGAGGGATACTCATGTGGAGATAGCACAGCAGGTTTTCATCATGTTTTTATTCACTTCTAGTATCTGTCAGGTTTAATTTATTTCACTTATTGGTGGGGATAGTTATTTTTTGAAAAGCCTTCCAATTTTACCATGACTTCATGTGACAGATGCAGTGTGCAAGAGGCACATGGTGCTATATCTTTTTCACTCATGCTTTCATGCTCTCAATTTCATGATATTGCTTATGAACTGGCTGAGATCAGCCAGAGCTTCTGCACCTCCACCACTTGATTTGTTCATCACATAATATGGACAACAGACTCTTAAAGATTTTCTTTAGCTGCTGTGACTTCAGTGCCATAGCAGCACAGCAGTTAAAAATAACAAGAAAAGGCAGACAGCACTCTTTTGGGTGGGAAAGTAAAGGGGATGCAGAAGGATCATGTACCCCATTGTGAAAACTGAAACTCCTTATAAAATATTTCTGTAATTTGCACTTACTCTTTGAGATTTTGATGGTAAATTGAATATAATACAATGAAGAACAGATCACCAAACTAACAGAAACTTGGAATTATGTCCTCTGGGTTTGCACTTGATATAAATTCTGCTGAATACCCTGAAATTGTAGTTTAAGCTATTGATTGCTTTCGACTTTTCACTCGCCTTCTGCCGATATTTGGTTATTTGTCTAATCACACCATTTTACTGTTTGAGCCAAAGAAAATAAATAATTTATTTATTCATTATAACTCATAGAGCTGGAATGATATATTAAAAAAATGCACTTTTAATGAAAAATACCAGCATCTTTGGCACTCTATTTGTAATTTGATTACATGTTATAAAAGTAAAGTCTTAAAACTCACAGACAAAGCTTGAAGATGAGCCTAAGTACAGTAGTACAGTGTATTATTTTCTTTCTGAAGGTCTTAGTTATCTTTGACCAATGAAGGAGTTTTTGTTGTTGAAAATTCCTGTGTAATGTGGTCAAACACCACTCTTAAAATCTGAATTAAGTCTTGTTTGAATAGGCAATAAGCATGAACATCCATATTCTGAACACGAGCAATAAAACAGAAAGGCATTACTCACTAAACATGGAATTATCCTTCAAATACAATGGACTTCTACTTGTAAAAACTTATTCCTCTATGAAACAAAAGAAAGCAAGTGAAGATTTAATTGTTAGTTTATTTTATGCTAATGTGGTGTTTATACACTTACCTGTATTTATGCATAGGCATGTTTATTACAACTATATTTATTTATTTGTATAAATTAAATTGGAAACATCCTCACTACTTATTTGGTGAACATCCCTTAGGTCATCTGAAAGGTGTCCAGAATAACTTCATAGATTTGATATTAATATGAAGTATTGGTTATAAATCTGCCTTTTTGAAGTGAGAAGTCAAATTTTGGCAGATATATTATATAACTGTTTGGAAGATCCTGTGAAATTTTCTCATGTCCATAGAGATCTGCAATGGAATCCAGGTAGCACTGGTTTTAATCTTTGATTTGTTGTTAATATACAGCACGGTCTCCTTCAAACCACCACACTTCTACCTCAGTTTCCCTCTAAAATCTGCAAATAATAATGATTAGCTATTTTATGCACATCAACTTAGCAAAGGAAAATGTAAATTGTTATTATTTACGTAATGCCACTGACAAAATATACCAGTTAGAAAATATACTCTATTGTTTTTCTTGATTTATCTTTCATATAGACATTGGGAAAATAAACATGAGGTTACAGACTCCACATATATAAAATAGGACATTCTGTATTTTACTCCATTTACAGTCTGTGTTTTACCCAGTTATTTTCCCTTATTTAATAAGAATAAATTAATTTCTATATTAAGATTGACATTTTTAATCAGGATATTATAAGATTTTCACTGTATGGGAAAAATTAAGTGCTTATCTCAACATTTTCATTTTACACGTACAACACATAGCTTTCACAGATAAAGCACTGTTAAATCTAAACAGCATTTTCTTTCCACATTTTCAAAACAGGCAGGAAAACTAAGTGCAGGTTTGTGTGGCATACAAGTGAGCACAATAAGGGACTCTTGCATTGTTGTCTCCTGAATAGACTCTGAAAAGTCACATTACTATTCAGAGCTTTTGTCTAGTGACAGTGAAATATCGAAAAGATACTGAATAATATAGGAAAAATCTATTGTGCCATGAGATCTAATCTTTGTCTGCATGGAACTGCATTATTAAAAGATTTGCAAGCTTACTCTTTCTGTGATTCTGAAGAAAGCCAAGAAAACTGTGTTGTTAAAAAAAAAGTTAAATCTTCTGAAACTCTAGTCCCTGTAATATGACAATACTATGTAACTTAAACTGGAAATTAAAACTACAACACTCTACTGCTATAACAATGGAAAACATGCTTCCATGCTGCAATTACTGCAATTATAATTGGAGCTATGAATGCATTTTTTTGGTGCCTTCTTTCCCCTCCGCTCCTCTCTGAGTCTCATGGGCAGTGCCACAGGAGTTGCGTATGTAAATATGATAATCCTGTTTATTCTGTAATAAGTGGTATGTGGCAACTCATCTTCTGCCTTCCGCTTTGCACCTGTTGGCAACAGCCAGAAGAGCCCAGGTAGGACACGACCTTTCAGCTCTCCCAGCCTCGCTGCTCCCTGGCTCCTCGCAGGCAGAGCAGTGCTGCGATCCATCAGCGGGAGAGAAGTAATTGCATATTTTTGTTGCAAACACCCATGACAAATCTTTACCTTTCACAAACAGTATGACTGGATGAAACATTTCTTTCAGTCCTTCAACCCATTTCTATTTATTGTGATGGTTTACTTATTGATAGTATGGCAGGCATGGGGTTGCTACCCGCAGCAACCAAAATGGTGGCTTTTTTTATCTGCAGATAAGGGAGTGAGGTATAATGCAAGCTCATGCCTGGGCAAATTCTCTTTAACTGAAAGAGTAAAAGCCAATTTCATTGCTCTCTGTCCTAAGTGTCATTTCAGAAACAACAGTTGCTTTAAAACTTTGGCATTTGCACTCATTTTCACATTCAGAATTTAAAACCATTGTTTTTGCAGTGGTCACATATAAAAATTGTGTGATTATTAGAGAATCTAGACTAAAAACATTTTATTCCTTGATAATTATATTTTCCCTTCAAGATAATCCAGATAAATTAAATATTCTCTAACACTGCATCCCATGCTTTAACAGTACAGTGTAGACATAATTCCAGAATTACAATTGTGTACCCATTACTCAAATACAATGAAATGTGAAAATTAAGCATAAATGTATGTGTGTTATTTGTTTAAACTTCTTGACATCCTGTATAAATTAAAAAGGTGCAAGTGTTTTATTTTTATCTAGGTCTTTCTTACATTTCCAAATTTTTTTTTTATTGTAAGATAACCAAAAGCAAATTGAGCAAAATGTCTACTTCACACAATAAGAATCAGATAAACACAACAGAATAAATGTAGGAGCAATGAAACACTTATTGTATATAGGTGGCACACAAAGTTAGAAGCGCCTTAATGAGTAACTGATAATCTTACTTTAAATTGGATACCTGTAATCTACTTTTAATTAGCATCATTAAGAGTAGTTTGAATAAAATGTAATTACAGATTTTATTTATAACTCACGTTACCAACATTTGCAAGCGTGACTTTTTATGGCAAGACACTGAATAAAATGTAATGAAGTTTATAGATTTTTTCTTAATTTGAATTTCATGTGAATTTCATTTGTAGACCACCATGACACAGAAAGTCTACAAACAGCAACCAGCAGCTATGTGAAGTATCTAGAGCAGAACAGATCCTCTACAGAAAAGTTTTGATGTACAGTGCTGTTGTCCTAGGTCAAACTACTGGCAGATGATGAAGAAACAGGAAAACAGTTCGAATCTTCTTGCTCCAAAGCTGTCTAGAGGTAATTTTTCAATGTTCTTTTGAAACACTCATCAGACTCATTTTCTACTTAAAACTATACCAAAACAAAATTTCTCTGTCTCTTTCCATCCATGCATATTCCCATATGTGCTTCTCTGACAGAAATATCAGGTGCTGCTTGGAGACCATCACCGCACACTCAGGTTTTGTGCAGGCTATCAGAAAAAGGGAAGAACCATGCATCCCTACTTCCTCCACTCTCACTGACTGCTCAGCAGAGGCTGTCATCCAGACTCCTGTCTCCTTGTAATCTAAGCATCAGGAGAAACCACAAAGATAATTTTTTTTTTGCAAAGTTCTACACAAAAGAAATTAATCATCATTTGCTTCTAACACTACTCTTAAGAATCAAATGTGGTCACTGAACAAAACAATTTAGAAATCATGCTATTTTGATTCTGGGTACTTTGATATTAGGGTGTTACAACTCAAGGAAGTTCTTGAGTTGTTAGACTGACGGTTTTACAGGGCGTGCCCCCAAGATGGGGAGACAAATGCAGACTTCCAAAAGTTCTGAGTTTTTCTTTAAACTGTAATAAAAACTTTTTTTAAAAAAAAGATAAATCATAAACAAATATTCTTCACTCACCTTATTCCTCTGACATGGTGGATATTTGACAGGAAAACAGCCAAAGATTGAAGTCTGAGACCTGCCAATGGAACTTTTTTGCAAAGTAAAATTAGGAAGAATTTTATTTGTGAAAAGCAACCACAACGTATAAATGAGGAATGGCAATAACCTGGAGGGCTATACTAGGACAAAAATAGTTTTAAAGAGTAAAAATGCTCATTTGATTCTAGTGTCTAAGATTTGGGAACAGCAGATCATATCCTAGGACCTGAGGAATGCAACAGCGATTCTCTTCCATTAATTTTATGTGTCACCTTGCTACCCCCTACCAACTCCTAATTTTATTATTTTCCCCACATCCAAACTTACAGTTTGATACATTATGTCTTGACTTTAAAGGAATTGCAAACTTCTCAAGCAGGCATCATGTGTTCCTCTTCTTTTAAGGTTTCCAACTGACCAGTGCTCCAGCTTCAATGATGAATGTGAACAAAAGATAAGCGGTAAAGCAGATCATCTTCTCAAAATGGATACACATAATAACAGAGCTCTGACCCTCTTCACTGTATTGTATTAATTCAGCAATTTGAAGAGAAATTCACTATTATTTCACTAGCTCAAACAAACTCTGGTTATTTAAGGTTCAGCTTTGGAGTGTCCTTTTTAACAACGTGATTTAACAGCACATCGGACATCACCCTGTGTGAAGAACATATCATAGAAGCAAAAGTATTTCAAAGTAATAACAGGCTTTGTAAATATATGGTCTTTTTAGCCTTTAGGATTAATCTAACACTGTCAGGGAAGCAGCCTGTAATGAGTTACTACAAACTCAGTTCAGCAGGACGTTAGTGTTAAAATTTCTCTTTTGGGAGGGGACAGAGGCATGGCAAATTTGAACATTTCTGATACACAAACTGAAAAAGTACAGAGTTTATATCAGGGGAATGAATAAAAGTTTAGGTCTGGAAAGTCATGTAAGACTGGAAAGTCATTTAGAAGCAGCCACTATCTAAGTGGATTTAGAGTCTGGCTTTCAAAGGTCATATAGAGCTATAGAGTCAAGTGTTTCAGAAAAATAATGATCTAAAAGCATCAGGCCTGAGAAATAAACATAAAAGAGAGGACAATCACTAAAACACAGATAAAAAACGTGGCCCTAACATACTAGGCACTATATTTCAGCTTCAAAGTGAACAAAACACTATGTATCTCTGGTGTACTGCAACACTTGATTTGTGAACAGGTGCATCTTTGCAACTCTCTGAGGGAGAAGCAGGGCTAATAAATAATGTTGGAGAGATTTTCATGAAATTATACTGCAATCTTCTATAATACAACGATAATTAGAGGACATTTCCTATAGTCAGTAAAAGTTCTTTGGCATCTATTCAGCTGTGCTAAGGGAGATTGCGGGTATGTTTTATTCCCTACAATTAGCTAGGTGTGTTCTGCTTCTAGGATGTAATGTCTTTTCTTATACGAATTTGAAAGGAACATATTACAAGAACTATTTTACTAGTTTAATATATGCTGAGGATACATTTTTAATATTTTTCCTTATTTTTCCCTAGGCTAATTATTTTCCTATTAAAGATAATTGAAAATATATTTATTTGCAAATATAACCTATTGGCATATTTAAAGTTGCACAAATTCATGAGGCTGCAATTAAGACAGGTAACACTGAATCTTACTTAGAAAGTGGTATACAAAAAATTTTCTGTCTCTAGTGGAAACAATTCTACAATAATTTTCAGATAAGCGTGGATTTTTGACTTGACCAAGAGGTTGCTTGACAGCTCTACCTACGGCACAGTGTAAATTCAGACACATTTAAATAAATATGCTTTTTAGTAGGTGTTTTGAATTACCGCCACCAGTTTGGATGGCAGCAGCAATTTAGGAGCCAAAATAAAAACAGTGGGTAGAAATAAAAGTGGTGCAAACAGGTTGGCATCTGCCAACTTGCAGATGCTGCAGTTTGCTAACTATCTGGTTATTTTTTTAGAACTTGGCATGCATCCCATGCAAACTTTAAAAAAAAAACCAAACAAACAGAATGCAGAGGGTAATGAAAGACCAAGAAACACAGAGTTCATATCTTTGTTACTGTTCAGAGGTCTCCTTCTACAGGTATAATAACACTTTTACCTTTTAGAGATACTAAAACCTCTTCATTTTTAATGTGCACCTTAGGATGTTCTCCAAAAGCCCAGAAGGTTTCTAAGATACTGTCAATTTGATTGTTATAGTTAATATTACCACAGTATTAAGGGTAGAGAAACAGGAATTGCAGAAAGCGTGACTCTTTCTAATTAAGTTATTTATAAACAGAGTTATAGCCCCTAATTAAGCTTTTTTGATCTTTTCAGATCAGTTCACAATAGTAGGAGCTCCAACTGGCTTCAGTATACATATTTCATTTAAAAGCAGTCATAAATATACTAAAGAGTGCAATCAACACAGGTAAATACATATACACTGCACTTTAACCCTCTATGCCCTTAACCTCCCTGTCTTTGGCCAATAATGATGAAAATCTTGTAGATCAATTTTCCTAGGAATTACTATCCTCAACCAAGTCAGCAAAACGAGCAGCTGATTCATTCTTCACATTGTGTGCACCACCCATTCTGCAGCACTGAATGACAGAAGATAAAGTGAACCACTGAGCTGTAATCACATCTCTGCACTGGCAGATTTTGCACAGCCACAGGGATAAAATCTAAACTTATGTTGGGTCTTTCGTATATGGTTGTGTTAAGCTTTGTTGCCCCAGGGAAATGAATACTACTATAGAAATTGGAAGGTAACAGTTGTCCTCAGTATACTTGCTTAAATCTGAAGAAAGAAAACATCATCTCTTAAACTGAATAATAATATTTCATCTACAGAATACATAATGTGACGTAAGTGATTTAGATGTGATCAGTTCAGATTTTTTTATAGTCTAACAAACCTTAATTGAAAAGCATATGGACTAAGACCATTGAACTGCTTCAAACTCTATTCCAAAGCAGGAGAAATTATAAAAAACATCAGCTGAGGTGATGGATTATTAAAGACATCAGAAGAGAAATAGATATTTACTGAGAGATTTCATGCTGTATTACAGAAACAAAAATACTTTCATTCTTATTCTTGACCAGGATTATCTGACATAAATTCATTTTATGATCATTTATAAAATGCATGCATATTCCAAAGAAAACATAAACAAGCAAGAATCTGTGTAGGATGCAGGAAAATCTCTTCAGCATAATCATCAAAAAATTCTTCACAGTAATAAAAGAAAGATAACTCTTGAACAGCACACTCAAATCCACCCCTTCAAAATGTACACTGTGTGAACAGATATTTTCTCCAGTACACTTTATTGTGCTCAAGAGGTGGGGCTCCTTTGATGGACAGAGGAAAAAAATCTGAGGAATGGACCCATTACACAGCTTGTGCTATGCCTGAATACTTCACACTGAACAGCAAAAGCAATTTTGTAATGTGCAGAACTCATGCATTTGGTTCTGTTCTGTTTTTGTTCTCTCAGCAGAACTGGACAATTAAGAGGATTATGAGAACACAACAATTCTAAAATTCAACTTACATCCTTACACTCTTTTTGATGTCAAATTCTGAAATAATTTCTGATATTGTTAGTGAGTCTCTACTTCAAACTTGTAAAAAACTTAGCATTGTTTATTAGCTACATTCCAAACATCTAGTGAAAGAATATATCAAATACCATTTTGCCAATGTAACATTATACAATTATATACAACAGTTAATCATATGAACCAATCTGGGAAATAAGATCATATATTCAGGTGAAGCAGAAGATCATAAAAACATCAACTGGTAGTAGCACCCTGGTAGCTACTGTATGCTAAAGCCATGAAGATGTTCTACCACTGGGGGGGACAACATTTACTGTCTTAAACATGTTTGTGGGTTCTGTTTTCTGTTTTCATTTTTGCTTTGAATTGAGAGAAACTCTTTAAATCATATTCTCAACTTTCTTGCCAAAATGCACTTTTATCATCATTTATGTTCTAAATAAATCTAACTGAAGAAATATTTAGATATTTCCCCTCAAGAAGCCCATTTAGACTGTGCTTCTGCAGCAACAGATAAAATCCAGGGATAGTGTCACTATCTAAACCCTAGCATGATCTCTTTAATTTAGCCTTGGCAAATCAGGGCAGAAGGAAGGATTCAGATTACTTAGCAGAAGTGAAAATGACTCTCCTGTACTTATGTCCCAGCAAGGTCAAATGGCAGTGATGTTTCTTGTCCAGGAGACAGGAGAATCACGATCAGTACAGAAGGCAAGAAAATTATTCTGGTATTATTTGCATATTGCTTATGTTAAAACCAAATTCTACCCTTAAGTACTGATTGCAGCAAATATAACAGGCACCTTAAAAATTATGAAAAAAAAAGAAAAAAAACCACAGGAGAAGCAAAGAAATAACACCTTCTTAGTCCTGAAAGATAGCCTTTATTGAATTTTGAGTACATCTTTTTTAACATATAAGTGCCTGCCTAGTGATCTTTATACAGTCTCTGATATATTATCCAGCTCTTGCAAAATACTTGCCTGGAGTATGTCATTAAAGAAACAAAGTTCTTTGTCTTCTGTTTTGTATGCACCTTTGCAGTCTTCACAAATACGGAGGCTCACATCATCACTCCTAGGATGACAAAACCACCAGCAATAGCCTCATTTGATTTTAACTGAAGTTAGAAAGTAGAACCTCTTGAATTTTCCCAAATGGTTGTGAGTTGCCACAGTAAATGATAACATAACTATATTCACCAGAGAGAACAGATAGTACTTCAATATACAACTGCCAGAATGTTCAAAAAATTGGAAAACCTTGTACACATTACATAAAATTATACTTATTGAGAGACATAAAAATTTATGTTACGTAAAATTTCTTCAGTGAAGAAACTGAAGAAATAAAATTTATTAGCAAGCTACAGTTGTAAATTGCCTATATGAAGTCTACAGTGGAAAAGTAAAGAATGTATCCTTTTTCTGTAAAATTATATGATTTGCATCACTGAAATCAGCTATTTTTTGATAGTTATTGTTTTTACCTCTTTGTTTTATTTCTGAAACAAAATTCAATATATAATCCAGTTATAATGATCTATTTTTTTCCATTTCAACAGTATTTCAGTTATCAAAGCCATTTTAAGGTGGGATGTTTTGAATAAACAGAACGTTCTTGCCACATTATTCATCCTGCATATTTGGATAAGTGACAACTTAATTGTGCCATGTCACATGCGAGGCAACCCTATGGTGTACTAAACCAACATGTAAACCAAATAATTGCTAAAGAAAGGTGGTTACCTATTGCTTTGTTTTTACTAGGTGCATAAGAAGGTTATAGGTTGCTTCTTAGCTTAAGGAAACCTGGACATGTTATTTGTTCCATATGTCTTAAAAAATATGCACAGAAATGTTTTTCCTGATTAAGGTTCTTGTATATCACTTTCCTTCAGAAGACCTTTTGTATGTCTGAAGTGGGAGACTTGGCTAGAACTGGTAGCAATTCAAACGGCAGCAGTGGTGCTCCTATCCTCAGAAGCCACTGTACAGCAACACCCACAGTGGTTCTGTTCTTCATTAATCTCAACTACATTTATAACTATACAGTGAGGGACCTTCTACCCAGCATATATATGGGAGGGGGAAGTTGGCAGGAGAGTAATGATTCCATGCAACAATCTTTATATGATGCAATGATCACAATATAACTAAGTCATACCCTATTTCTGCATTCTTGCATTTCCTTGGTCTGACTCACTGATGTGCTGGCCACCTTTGAAGTAAATGCTGATTTCAGTTAGATACCTGTGGACCTTATAAGGCTGGGAACACCCTGGGGAATGTGCTTTTAAGAAAACAGCAACTGAAAAAAACAGATTAATCCAAATCTAAGAAGAATGCTATTGAAAACTACATTTTAGCACCCATTACAAAGTTAAGTGCTCATACTAAAGTGCCACAAAAGGTCTGTGCCTTTTTAATGGATTTTGAATTTGATTGTTATCAATTCCATTACATTTCCCCAACGTAAATCATTCAGAGTATTAATTAACTACTTTAAAAAATGTGTTAGTTAGAAGAAAGAAAAATGAAAAAAAGTAATTCTGGATAGAGGAAAATTCTTTATTCTGTGCAGACAGAGTGCTGAAGTATCATTAAACTATTAATTTGGGGTGGAGAAGAAAAAGTTGGTCTACAGGGCACAGTATAGTATTTATCTATGCTAACACAAAACCACAGCTTGTTAGTGAATGGGACCTCCTGTGTATGCATGGCAAGCTTATTGTCTTCCAAATTAAGCTACTTTTGCAACCTGCTGTGAAGAGTACTTGCTGGGTTTTGTTATGCATCCAGGCTTAGGAAGTGATTCTTGTAGTCTATAGAGAAATAAGTTGTTTTCCCTCCTTTCTGTTTTACTTGTAAATATGATTTTTGAATTAAATATAATCACAGAGTTTAGTTCTAAGGTGAGAATGGAAATTAATAGCTCTTATTATTGATCGTTCACACTTCATTCACCACATTACTCACAACATTATCGCTTGGCTGTAAACTCTTGCTGAAGCCAGACTCTCACATAAAACCCAACAGTGCCTGTTGTGTGCTGTGTTTCATGCAGGAATTCACTTGTGCTTACAAATTTTATGGTGGTCTGAAATGCAAAGGGAAATCTTGGCCCCATGACAGTCAGCCAGAATTTCACCAACAGATTGTGAGGCCGCGGGTTCACGTAAGCTCAGCCTTCTACCAACCATCTTGTATTGAGACACAGTGAAACTAAAGCTGTAAGGATAAAAAGACAGATTTTCATGTGGCACATGACCAGAAATGTATTATACACATTCTTTCAACTCTGTCTGGATGCCTCTTCTAACATGAAAATATCCCATACAGCAAATTAACTATATGTGTCCATTCAATCTGTGTACATCCTTCTTAGTTTACCCCTCCCCAAAAGCCCGGTCAATCAGGGTAGAGTATGTTCGAAAGCCAGACTTTAGCAAAGTGCCATCTGTCAGGACAAAATAGCAAACTAAGCCTAATCACACATAAATTATAGAAATTCTAAATACATTTAATTGAAAAGTAATATTTTCTGAAGAATATCAAGAGCCTTTAATTCTAGTGGCAATCTTCTGTGATGCTACATCAAAGACTAGGCATAGTAGACTATTTATTACACACACAGTCATAAAACATGCATGAGATGAAAATGTTTGTATACAGACAATTACAGGCACATATGGCCCAGTACTTATGTGTCTTAGGAATTTTGAAACACAATTGACTAGCTAAATTGACAAATGTACCCATACTGAGTTTTGTATATGTTTTGTTTCTTTCTTTTTCTCTTAGTGCCATGATCTAGTAATCATGATAGTGTTGGATTAAGGGTTACACTTGATGATCTTGGAGGTCTCTTCTAACCCAGATAATTCTATGATTCTGTGATTACATGATTCTATTTTCTGTGCATATTCCTGAGGCCTTTAATAATGTTCAACACCTATTTGAATCAGCAACTGGAGCTGGCATGGAGGGAAAAGATAATTTATCCTTAAAATGAAGTACAACTGCAAAGACTTGTTGAATTATGTTTTTCTAGTACATAGTAAAATCACTTGAAACTCTTTTTCAGGTTTTCAGGTTTCCATTACAGGAATTCTAGTAATGATGGAAATAGAATTTCTCATTGATTTTTACTCGGTTTACTCATTTAGAAACTGTATGATAAAAATGCACTTATCTCACAAGACCAAGAAGACATTGAATTAAATCAATTCTAAGTTGTTTGAGTGAAAGGCTCTTTGAAAGTAAAAAAAAGTTTTATGTTAGAAACAAATCAGTTGAATTGTGTAATCCAAAATAAAACTAATGTGTCAGTCTACTTATCTGTCTTTAAATCTTTCTTTAAAGGTAAGGACTTCTCTTCCAAAAATCCATCTTTTGTTGAAATGCTTGTCATTTTGTCTTGTTCAAAGAAAACAATGGAGGTACATGTTTCCCCTAAGACTACTTCAAGTTAGTGGGAAAAACAGGGTAGATTTCTGCCAGCAACCACAGTATCCTGGTGATAGCTATACATGCAACAATGCATATATGTAACTGTAGTCCTTGGAATAAGCTTGCTCCCACATCTGTTCAGTGATCAGCCTCCAGCGTGGCTTAAACAATTCCTGAAAGAGAGAAAAAGCTCTTTGCCACGCAACTAGATAAAAATGAATGAACCAGATATGTACATCTAATTAAGATGAACAACTTTCCTACAGGCTTTTTCTAATAGATGGAGAGTGGAAAGAGGAGAGAAATCAAGGCAAAATTATTTTTCAAACGTAGTGCTGTGATTCACAGGCTTCTTGTTAATTGTTACAATGAATAAATAATGCAATCCTTCAAACTGTACACAGTTTGGCTGTTCAGACATTTTATCAGCCATCAGTGAAATGATCTCTCATCAGAATTGTCAAATCTATCTATACACCTTCTGAGTGAAAATTTCTTTTTGGGTTTATGCTCTGGTGATTTTTAAACTCCTTTTTTGTGTTGATTCTGTATTTTCACATTTAGTGGTGGAAGGTTTATTACTTGACCGGAAGTAAAACTCACAAGGATTGCTTACACAGAAGAGCAGCTGGAAGGACCAAATTGAAAGTTAACACACTTCCTACTCAGGTGCTTCCAAACAAAAATAGGTTCAACCTTCTGTAAAAGAGTTGCTGGCACTTCCTTGAATATCTGACTTTGAAAGAGTGGGTGTTTACAACAGTAACAGTTGTAATGTCACATGACAGAGAAATCAAATACATTTGCTGGAAGGACTGCGAGGAAAGATGGCATCTCTCTAACCATCATAAGGAAATGAAGTGAGGTGAATCCCTCACTGCCTTTTGCAACTGGGCTTGGAGTGAAAGTGGAAATAGTATGGCATTTGTATCATGAAACTTAATGAGTATATCACAACCATGACTGATAACGCTGACACATTATTAGCTATTGACACAAAGATGCCACAACACAATGGTTTTGTGGCTCTCTGTGGTACTGTTTGATGATACAATATATCTCCTTCTGCTAAAGGTTAAGCACTTCTGTATTTAGGCTAGTAAGACATTATGAATATACAAACTTTACATACTTTATTCTGAACTTGCTTTCCAGATGGTACCTAAATATGTCCAGGCCCCAGGGCAGAAGAAAAAAAAATTGCAATTGCTTATACAGAATCCCAAATGAAAGACCAAAATAAACAAGCCAACTCCTGTCTTTTCAGTTAGAAGCCTCCCATTCTTTTCTGCCACACATGTGACTATAACTCAAGCAAGCAGTTCAGCTACACTGTGGATCATAGACCAAAGTCACTTCAGTTGGCAAGAAATATATAGAGCAGAAAGCCTAAGTCATCTTATCTCGGCATAAAGCCAAGGCCAAACATTTATAATTTTTTAATATTCACTTATCAGAGTCCAGAATGAAGACACATTTTCACCCAAACCCACACTGATCAAGGAAAGCTTATTTTTTTATAATTCTATTAGTAAAGTAAAATATGTGAGCATTTATAGAACGAATAAGTACTCTGCAAGACAGATCTAAAAACAAATTCACACATGTGACCTGAAATGAAAAATATTAGCCCTTATCCTAGAGGATATAATGAGAAGAATGTAGCAAATGCATTATATTCTGATGATATTTGCATTGGCTGATTAAAATCTGAGGGCATGACGTTTGCCTAGCAGCTAATGAGAAACTAATTTTTCTTTGTTTGTCATACATCACATAAATAACATCGACCAAAAGTCACAGATTGTGAGAGCATAAAATCTGCTGAAACAGTGGACATGCTTATCCAAACAGCAGATTCAGTTTTATAAGAAGAATTTGGGCTTTGAAATGTCTCATAATCATACATTGTAATGACCCAAGAGATGAAACCTTACATACATACTTCACTGAGGTTCAGCTACCTTCAATCTGGTATAAAATCCATCAGAACAGCAGACAAGAAAAACAACCTCCAGTAAAAAGAAAAAAAAGGTCTTAAGTCAGAAAGTTGTGATCCATAGTAATCAACATGGTGGTATACTCACTGATCAGTTTTTATTCTCATATACATTTCTCAACGCATCTGTAGGCTAACCAAAGGGAAATCTTTACCATCTACTCTAATGTTCTACGTTAATTACATTTTTTTTTTCAGGAACTTCAGCCCTTTTTTGAAGGCTTTGTTCTTCCTAACATGTAATGACGAGCTATCAGCCTTCGTCATTGTGCACTGGGTCTCAATATAAGCCTTCCTTCAGAGCACAGCAACATCTGGAGCAGAGATGGAATGAGCCTTTCTCCGAACATGAAGCATCACCTCTACAGACATGGACTACAGAAGGGGCCAGAGTAATAATTTACCGGAAAACATTAAACTCAGCTCCCATCTCTCAGTTTCTCTGACATAACCTGGATCCAAAGCCAGAGTTCTCAGTCAAGGTTGCCACAGAGTTAGCCTATGGTACACATTTTGAGGCATAAGAATAATGATTTTTTTTAATGGATGCATTCCGAGTACTGTTTTGGAAAAAAAGTATTTAAGAATTTGTTGTGTATTCTCCTCTCCAGCTCAGGCCCTGTGAAATGCAGCTAATATGCAAAATTGTCCTTCAATATTCATCAGCAGGTATAAATATCTCAGCACTGTTAATAACAGTACATTTGTGGTAGTTTTCATATTTGGGGAAACACTAGAGAGAAGATGAGCTAGCATAAACACAGGAATTTTTGAGACTTATAAAAAAATAAGAATGAGAAACTCCAGAGTATGCCTTTGCAGTGCTGCAGCCATATGATTCTGTAGCATAAACCCCAGGGTGCACAGGGTCCCTGAAGAGCACATAAGAAAAAAGGGTAGTTCAGAAATTAACATTCAACAGTTTTAATCTTATGCTGAAAAATTTCCCAGAATAATCCTGAGGTTAGAGGTCAGAGATAGCTTTTGTGCCACGTGTGCAAAGTCATAGTTACGCTCCTTCTTCTTTCTCATCTTTTTTATCCACTGAGTCTTAAGTCCTTACAGCATTCTGGCACAACTTCAATAAAAAGTATGTAGATCCTATTCTTGGAAATTTTTCTAGCCATAGTAGGAGCTGGAAAATGTGACTTTGAGAACGCCAACATGAACAATGAATTCCAGAATTCTTCCCATTTCCTACTCAAGTTCTCTAACTGGTACAGTATCATGTATCAGATAGGCAGCATCGGTGGCAACAGCACCAGCACCTCAGCAGCCTGTTGTGAAGGATCAGGTCAAGAAGAGGTTGAATGAAAGCAATAAGCGGGATTACAGAATCGTCTGTCCTTTGCACTAGGACGGGTTAAAATGAGCCACTGGAGTGGCCAAGATGCTTTCATTCTTAGAAGCTTTATGCTGAAGATCTCAGGCAGCTTTTGGGAACCTGGGGAAATGAAAATACCACCTATGAAATGTTCACTTCAGACAAGGATGTTAGCCTAATAATTCCCCAGGCTGCCACAGAGCAAACTATGTTTTAAATCTCTGGAGTTCAGGCACCCATACACAGTCACTACCCCTTGCATCAGCTTCCATTTGATTTAATTCATCCAAAATGGCTCACCCAAACTCACTCCATGAAGCAAAGGAGTAAGCTACTCTTGTGTGAGGACAGGAATTGACCATTAGGAAAGGAGTTCAAGTCTTGAGTGGAACAGACGTTGCTGAGTGAAGGAAGACAAGGTGAGTTTGGGGTGTGTAGGGATGGCAGATGGGGAAGTAGCCCACCTCTAGGTGCAGGGACTGCAGCAGAGGAACAGCTTTAGGCAGAGGTGAGGGGAATACAGACTGTCCGGGTTGCTGGGGATGCGATCGCACAAATCAATGGCATGGGGGAAAAATGAGAAGGAGGAACATCTCGAGAGGATCTTGAAATAACCGGGATGACGACCACAGCCCCAGACCCGCAGGGGTGGGAGGCGCGACCGGCGCTGTTTGCCCGTCTCTTTCATTTTTCTTCAACCTTCTTGTAGGCGGGCGCTTTCTGCAGTCGGAGAGGAGCCTGCATCCCTCCCCTCTACCCACGCCTCTCCACCCACATGCCTTGCTTTTCCTGCGTGGAGTGTTTGGTCCGGGCTTCTTAGCCTGCTCTCCCGTTGTGCCCTGATCTCTAGATGCACTTCCCAGCGCCGGCAGTTCATCTCCGCTTCCCTCTTTGGCCCTAGCACGATTACGTTTGAAAAATGCATAAATCCTGTGTGACCGTGTGTTTTGTTGTTTGTTTGGGGTTTTGTTGTTTGTTTTTTTTTTTCCTATGCCCATGACAAAGGACTATGAGGTCAGAATGGTAAGTGCATTTTATTTTTAATTATTTTTATTTCTTCTGGAGCCAGGTTAATAATAATAATTAAAAAAAGTAGCAAGCACCGTCGCTGCGGGAGAAAATCCTCGCACATGAACTCCGTCCACCCGGGGTGCCGGCGGGGGAGCGAGATGCTCCCGTGGGCAGCGGGCGGAGGCCACGGAGCAGGGGAGGCGGCAGCGGGAGATGCCCACACGTGCGGGAGGCAGAGGCTCACAGCCTGCCCTTCGCCTCGTCGCCGCCGTGACATTCCGGGAGGGGTCGGGAATCCCTGCCTCTCCCCACGCTGCCGGCCTCCTCCCACCAACCCGCGAGTTTGCAGGGTGGGTCGAAGGTGATCCTGCCTTGCGAGCGACCTTCACACTGGTCGCCTGATCTTTATAGAACGCTGAGTGCTCTTAAAACCAGTACCTTTGCACATTGAAACATGCATTTGTACAGCAAAGGACCCATGTCACTCCACAGGAGCACTTGCTCACAGAACAAGCTGGGCAGTGCAATTTGCTGGTTGATTATTTTATTTTATTTTATTTTCATTTTCATTTTTATTTGTATCAAGTCAGGTCTTTATTCTATTCTGATTTTTATTCTAATTTTTATTCTATCTTATTTTATATCATACCGATTTTATTTTATTTACTTTTTTAAGGTATGGATGCCTACAGCTGCTTGAGCCAGCTAAAGGAATAATAAGGAAGTTTCCTCACTTCATGATTACCTGAGGTAACTTTCCTCGTTGCAACATTTAGCAATTGATTAGATTTTATGTTGTATGGTAGACAGTAATAATTAACTTGCACTGACTTATTTCTGTGGATATCAGAATTACTTCTATAGAAATAGGTGTAAGTCAGTATTATTTCATTTCTCTATTAATTATCTATTAATAGAGATAATTGTTAGCAATGGTAAATCTAGTCACTGTTCTGATAACACCTTTAGGCTGTTGGCTATTACTGAAAGTGACCAGAACTCATATGTAGTCTAAAGTCTATAAAGAGAGGGGGAAAAAAAAAGTATAATAACTGAAGTCTGCAGTGGGTACAAAGAAGTCTGTAAGACTTCTAGCTGTAACTTCAGATACATTGGCTCGGGTTTTTTTTCAAGGTCATTTAATCTTTAATAAATATGTTTTAAGTCTTTTAAAAAAAATGCTTCAGAGGCAATAATGTTTAACTTGATATTTCCCATAAATACACCTAGATGAACATTCAAGTATTTAGCATTTGTTTACCTAAACCTGTCTTTTTTTCTTCTCAAAATTATTGTTTGTCCTTTGACAAAGTCAGTAATCTGTGAAATATAAGAGGACGATCAGATTAATATTCTTTAGGGACAGCAATTTCAGCAGAGTTTGACTGTGGAATGGCTGCAGTTAGATGAACTATACTGTACACATACTTCTGTAGCAATTCTTTTTTCTGTCAGGCTGTTTCTCCAAGGAAATGATGCACTACATGTATTAATATTTTCCTTTTATAGCAACCACACAAAATATAAGTGCTAGAAGTATGTATAATTTGAAGTTTCTTTTACTAATGGCTCACCCTTGATTTCCATTACATTTTAAGCACTAGGCAGGAAAAATATTTTGAGTATTGAGAGCAAAAGACTGAATTTGTAAGGAAACTTCCCTAACAAGAAAGGAAGTCAGTTCTTCTGCAGATATTCTCCACAAGTGCAATTAACTTCATGGGCAGGGGTCAGATATACCCACCTGTGCCCATTGGTCTTGTTTTCTCGTTAACTCCTCATCCTCGGTGGCAGCAACCACCCACCAATTATACAGGCCTTTTGTGGTCCCTGTCCAGAGCCCACCCACTCTGCAGCAGCATAGAAGTACAAGGGGTATCTTCATCTACCCTTGCATGCATCTGGTTGTGGAGATACCCCAGGTTATGTACTAGTGACACTGGACATTAGATAGATAGATAGATAGATAGATAGATAGATAGATAGATAGATAGATAGATCGATCAAATTTAACCCCAACTGCTGATAAAAGGCTTTGACAAGCATGAAAACTGGGAGATTTGGGGATGCAAGATTTATAGACTTACCTTGCTCAATAGTAGCTAAAAATATGACAGAGGAAAGGAAAGACTTTATGTTGCTCCATAATTGGAAATGCCTAGGAAAAAAGTCAGTGTGCTCATGCAAACACATTCTGTAACCTTCCTGAAGAATGCATGGAAAGGTAGGGTGAGAAAACCATGTACATACCTTAGACAAGTAGGAAATGAGTTGAAATTCCTCTGATCCAGGTGAATGTATGACTTTATTAGGTCTCGATTTGTGATACTTTTCAGATTTATGTTTTGCAGACATACATAATTGAAATGTTATTTCTAATAATTAGTTACTAGTTCAACTACAAATTTTCAGTAATTATTCTCCTCCTCAGAAAACAGTTTGAAATGTTTGAATAAAAGTTCTAAATGAGACTTATTTGTCCATTTTTACAGACCAGATTGGAAGTCACGGAATAATAAGATCACAGTTGTTGCAGTTTCCATCTTCAAATAATTCAGAGGAATATTAGCCAGAAGTGTGAGAAACGTTAAAGAATTGATCTCAGCCTAATTCAGGAAGTCACTGAAGCACCTTACAGATTTTAAGTTCAGTTAATTGCATGCATAAGTCTTCCACCTTCTAGGATTTTACATGCAGAAAAATAAAAATCACTGCCTTGTTTAGAAGGTATCTGAGTCTTTTGGGACAAATAGTATTAAAGTCAGTTAAATTTCCTAATTTGATTGTTTGGTAATTCATGTAAGGAAAGCTCTTGACCCAAATCCTGCAAATAATTCTTCATGCCTATAAAGTCAACAGAATTTTAGAAGTGCTCTAAGAGAAATGCATATTTCTTTGATGCTCCCAACACTATAGTTAGGTGACCCAAATCTGCTTGTATTCTATATTTATAACATGGTATTGGCAGATGTACTTGCATGGATACACATGCCTCATCTTTCTTACAGAGAACTAAACTTCTGTAATTTCGCCTAGTCCTTGGAATTAAAATTCTGTAAGCATCACAGAAGTGCACAACACATTAAAACACATACTTTACAAGCTATCCTTTAAGGCACTAAGTCTTTCAATACGTCAATCCTTAGAACAAGCTTTTACCTTTTTTTTGTGTTTTTTATATTGAGATCAGTAATACAGATTTCAGGCATTCAGAGACCTCTGGCATTAGAAGGAAAATGTACATAAGTAACTGTGAAGGAAAAATCTGTATTGAAACTGAACCATTTAGGTGGGAGAGAGCATCATTCATCAAAGCTGCCTTTTTCTTGAAAGTTGGCTTCATAAGTTGTGTTTCTTGCTCTGGGTGTTGTTTGGTGACCTGGTGACAAAAATGTCAGGCTAGTCTACCTTAGCAGAAATACAGTTGTATTCATTAGAAATTATGGGTATAAAAATTGGGGTTAATATGACCAGGATATTATTCTACTGAGTGGCAGTAAGTAGTTTTTATGGCTAGACAGGTTTCTGTGAAACACACAAGGTATTGCTCAGAACTTGAGGTAGCATTGTGATGTCGGTCCCTAAGGTTTTCTCAGTGTTATGAGGAGAAGACTCCTTTCCCTTCTTCACCTGATGCGTATGTTCAGTCTGGGAGTTAAGACTTGTTTCTCTTTGAGAAATGGAATCTACAGAGTCATCTATGCACTCAGAAGTGCAAAATAGGCACATTTCTGAGAACTGTTTTTGTGAGTATGAAGTCCAAATACTTGATGTAACTATGTCAAGAGGTATGGCCACATAGAGCCTCAGCATAGGAACAAATCTATAAATATTCCAATTCCAAACACTTTTTTTCCCCTCTAACAGCACAATCTAATGTGAATGAACTGTTTCCTGCTTCAGTGACTACTCTCTCTACATTATCTCTTCGCTGCTGGAGTCAGCAAGGTCTGAAATAAAGCTGGTTATTCCCTCTAGGCATGACTTCACACTTTCTTGTTCCTGTAGCCCTACTAACCATTTAGGAAATCTGCAGAAGTGATAATTTATAAACAGAGTGGCAGGAGTGGGCATTGAGGCCCAGGGAGTATAGGATGCTTAGTTTGAGCCAATGTATAGCAGTAAATCAAGGTTTCAATTCTTGTGAGCTTTATGAAGATCTTAATGCCTGTTGAGTTCATTTTGCTTTAGTTTTGTAACTTTAGTTATTAAGTGTTCATTAAAACAGGTTGAGACACCAAATCCAGATGCTGTAAAATGTTTTAATATATGTATTGAAATATAAAATTTGAAAAATAATTATAAACAAAGATGAAAAATTTTAAATAAAAAAATTACAAGGGTAGTTTTTTTAGTGGGGGACAGGGTGGGGGTGGCAGGGAGAAACAAGAGCAAAACTGGTTCCGTGACTACTGCTCCACCTTCAGTTATGATTTCTTTAAAAATAGGTGACTATTGGATTCCATATTAAGCTGAATGTGCTGTGATGCATCCCGTGGTACGCTATGTTGTTCAAAGCATGCAGATTATGAAACAGATGGCTTGGGAAGACTGTCAGAAAGACCTGCTGGGCCTTCTCTGGTATTACCTTAAAGCAAGAGAGAAGATGAGTAAGTGTGCTGTAATTTTTGGCCTTCACACAGCATTCAGGAAGTTCAGGCTTCTCAAGGAATGCTTATTCAATCACAGCTACACATATAAAAACAAGTATCTATTGGAGGATAATGGAACAATACAAATTTTCTGTACTTGAGATTGATAATGAAAGTAAGAAAATAGAAAATTGTAGTGGAAGATGGGGGAAGGGTGGACATTTGCTTCAAGATGCTCATCACAGGGCTGAACAATGCAGAAAAAAATTTTCAGGAAAATTTTTTCAGGAGTTTCACATGCCATCTTTAAATATTTTTGTATGCAATGTTGTAGAAGCTAAATGGTGCCATCTTTAATTTTGTTTTTTCAAATTATAATTTCAGAGGTCTCCTTATGGAAATAATAGCTATGCCTTCAAGATCTGGTTGGTTTTGGTATCAAAATCTTTAAGCATTTAGTATGTTCTAACCAAGGCAAGCAATGTATTTTATACTAAAGAACCTTAGGCATGAAAATCAGACCCTACTGTATAAACTTCAGTTTGCAAGACAGGGTCTTTTTAAAACATATTTACCACACTAAGAATACATGCTTGTACTTTTTTTGGTATTATAAATAGTAAGCAATCCAAATTCCTTATGTTCTTGTCCACAAAAAATTTGCAAGAAGTTGGGTTTTTTTGAATCTCATTTCTGCAGCTGCATACTGTCTTATTAAGCCTTAACTGAGAATAAGTAGACCTAGCATGTCAAGTCAAAATTACTGAGTACTGCATATTCAGTAGTATTAAAAAAGTAACTCCATCTTTGAGTTCATACTGTACCGAAATGCAGATTTATTTCCAGAGCCTCACGTTATTGAGTAATAGTTTGAAATGTGGACATTGCAGTGTAAGGAAAACAAATTTCTTTACTCTTTGTTGAATTTGTGTTAACTGTAAAGATGACCATCTGAAATCATCACTGAAAGCTTCAGGGTTTTTATGTTACACAGCTAGTGCCATTGTTTGCAACTTACTTTATTGTCTGTTGTTAGTTTCCTTTAGGTATTATCATTGCCCAGTTGTCTGATAAAGCTGAAATGTGTAACTATCTGTCTCAGCAATATTTTTATTTTTCAGCTCCAGAGTACAGCATATGGATTTGCAATACAGTTATGTCAGAGCTTTGGGAGATTGATATCTGCTAAATACGGTGTTATAATACCTAAATTTATCTGTTACCTTGAAAATGCACCTTTAACCTATTTACTTAGTCTCTTTCTTGGCATTGCTTTTTCATTTCTATGTTTTAGGAAAATCATATAAATGTTGTTACGTTACTACTTTGAAAATGAAGAAACATGTAAAATACTCTTGAACTCATTTTGCTTGTGATTTTGAATAGCTTTCAAATTAGAATGATTTTCCCAGATTTTTATAGGCTTGCCCAATCCAGCTGTATATTTTATATGCTAATCTAAGTTCTATTTTTGTTCCCCTTGGGATTTTAAGTGATTATAATTGTTGCTCTTCAAAAGCCAAACAGATGATGATTGCTGCTTCAGGAATATACCATAAGAAACTGGCTTTCATTAAACCTGCTCATCCACTTCATAATTATCTCCATTTTATCTCTCTAAGAAGCAGGAGAATGGCAACTACAGTTCATGGAAGCCAGATCAGTTATTTAAACATCACTTTACTGAGATAACAGGAGGTGTTAAAGCAGGGAAGCTGTTTCCTTTCAAACACTGAAATGTAGCCAGTGCTATAATAGCGGTACCAACTAGGAGACCAGTCCCTTCATGTTGGCCTGAAATACAATGTTAGCTCCAGAGACGGCAGAAGATAACTGTGGTCTCTGCTGTCATTGGGGCCACTTCTGAAGGATAAAACATAAAACAGTTTGACAACTATTTTGCAAGGTCTGACCTCACTGCAAGAATTGTGAAATCAGAGTTAGCAGAAACATGGGAGTGGAGGAAGGGAGGTTAGAGTAGGCACAAGCATAGAGACTAAATAAAATTAATAAATAGGTAAATGATACAAACATTGATTAAAGGTTCATTCTTCATGTCTGTCAGACCTGGTGATGTTTGGAATGAGCTGGGCTAGACTAGAAGGTTTCTCCAGAATTGGTTTCAGTAGAAAAATTGAGTTTAATTCCATTCTAAGAATATCTATGGAGAAATATTGCAGTGAAGAACAATGTCAGAGAAGAACAGATCCCTGTGAATTGCACCAAGATGCTGCAGTATCTAGCAGTTTGTGAACACTGGTATAAACAGTAGCAAAAAAGGCATAGAGGTTTTCTCAAGACCTAGAAATACTTGACTCAAAAATTTGCATGTTCAAATTTCTGCACTTATCTTCTAATGTCTTCCTTACCTTACAAATGTAAACTTTTTTCTACCTGTTCTCTGAAGTAAGGTTCCTGCAATTTACAGGAAGAAGTCTGACCATATGTGTTGCCATTTGTCCTCTACTACTTGCAGTTAGGGTAATGTTTTTGCATAAGTAACAGCTTATCCGTTAAGAAGACCTGTGAAAAATCAGTACCATCAACAGCTTCTTCTTCAAAGGCAGACTGCAGCAGCTGTCTGAAAAACCTGGTCCTTTCATCAAAGAAGGCAAAGATCTTTCACAGCTTTAGTCTCTCACATGACATGTTTAGGCCAAGATGACCAGAAAAAAGTAGGAATTCACAGAGGGATGAATTTGGATTTTTATTTCTTAAATTTAAATACCTATTTGAGAGCAGATGTTAAACTTGGCCAACCATCAGAAACTCTCTTCTATCAATTATAGAAACAAAACTTCCATCAACCCGTGTTCAACGCTTGTCCAGAATGTTACTGACCTTTGGATATAACAGTATAAGCTGAGAGAAAAATTGCAGACTGGAGGAAAAAAAAATCTCTTTCAGATAGAACACAGATGAAATATTCTGATTGCAGTTTTGTTGGTACAGCATTGGGAGTCGGCACTCACTCTTGTGAAATGAGGCCTTGTGAGAATCAGCAGTTTGCTCAACACCTCCTTCAGACCAAAAGGCAGACAGTGCAAACCCCCGAGCACGGGTAGCAGGCTGCCAGGACGTTGCTTGCTCATTTCCCGATCAAGTGTATGGGGTACCACCATCAGTCTGGGTTCAGTTTCACCTTCAGCTACTGTCCCATAATAGCAAGCAGAGTCTCCTTTTTAACACAGGAGCCACAGCGGCAAGATCTGTCCCTGAGAGGAAAGGTCGTTGTGCCCCTGTCACATGCAGACCCGGATTAGGTTTTACAATAGCCATATGGCTGAGCGACAGCCATTTGAAAGTTCCTTTCAGATGAAAATACTCTTTACTTCCTTTAAAGGCCCATCAACATTCTTCTCTGTTTTCCTTGTTTAAGCACAAGGTACTCAGTTTAGTCTGAACTGAGCTGCATTTCCACTCTCCCTTGCCCCACTGGTGCAGGAGGATTCCAGAGGCTGCAGCAGCAGTACCCTTCCTTGGCAGCTGCTCAGGAAAGAAGAATGGCAACTCAGACCAGTCCTATCCATAATGCAAATAAAGAATAGGCGACTGATGATAAAAGCAGGTAATGAGTTTATCAGAGCTATCATCTACTTTCCATTCATTGTCAAGAAATTGTTATGTCTCTGCTGCCTAAAAATCCATGCTCAGCCCAGAGCAACAGGGGTCAGAATCCTGAGCTGTAAATCCTATCTCAAAGTTTTACTTCTTTGCTTGGCCTTACATCCTCTCTCATCTAATGCAGATTTATGTTAAATCAAATTCTAAGAGTATTTAGAACTCAGTTGTCCAATTACTGGGAGTGCATGTTCGTATTTGCAAAACGTCATGCACTTAAAAAGGAAGAGAGCAGGAGGTGGCTTCAGGAAAGTAGACTGTGGATAGATAATTTTGTATTAATTCTTTTCATATATGGTTTAATCAGTGAACCACTTTATTTAAGTTCTAAATTTATTACGTTTTCTAAGGTAGCTTAATTGCCTATCTGCTTCCTAAGCTATTTGAGAGATGTTTCTGCGCTAGTGAGTTTATAGCATAACAACATGCATTTTGACATATTGCTCTGACCAAACTCTTTGTAGACAGTGCATTTTCAAAATTGTAAATGGTACTTCATAGTCATCATTAAAAACTAGCCACACTACATACTTTTAGCAACAAACTGTTCTTAGATTCTACAGCTGGAGATGTATTTATGCAGCTTCTGTAATTACTTGCTTACATTTACTTCTTGTTACATTATTATTCAGAATAAGCATCATAAGGGAAATTAACATGGAAGGTATTGAAAATATATGCAAAATAAGCATTGAAAGAAAGCTCTGCAAAACTAGAATATTCCATAATGAACTGCAAAATATAATTTTCCATGTTAGGAGTACCTCATTAAAATGGAAAACAAATGTAGTTTGAATTTGACTTTATTTTTATTATTTTTTCAGGTTTTGCTTTATTTACATTGTCTGCTTCTGATGTGATTGCCTTGTTTAGTGGAGAACTTAAATTTGCAAAATTAGAAAATATTCTTACAGAACCAGTAAACAGTAATAAATTAGCTTTGATGTTATAAAGAAATTGATGAAGACGATGCCTTAGTACTTGCAGCTATGAATATAAAATAACTAAGTACATGGTTGAGGAAGGTCTGTTTCAAAAGTATAGTATCTTTTTTCTTAAGTGGTTTTTGTAGAGTTCCTTAACTTGTAAAAATAAAAGCATAAAAAATTAAAATCTATTATAGATAATGGTAATAAATCTAATAAGTCTTAACTGAAAATTACCAGCATAATAAGAGTTTAAAAATATAAGACTACTAATGATTCTTCTTTCCTCTGAAATCTAAGGGAAGTATTGCAAGAACAAAAAGAGATGTTTCACAGTACATAATGTCAGAATAATTCATGAGAATGTCTGTTGCTACTCAAACAATTAAGAAAAGTCTTTATTACAATTTACATTAAGGCATTTGACTTCAAATTACTAAAGCGGTTCCTAAAGCAAAGATAATATTTTTTTTTTGTCATATGGAACTGCAAAATAAAGGAAGTGGCACTTTTGGTGTACATTGCTATTCCATTTGAGACAAGCACCTACATACAGTACAAATATTACCTAATGCAGAATGATACATGTATAGCATGAAGTAATATAAGTTCTTAGCAGTTAAATACATGAGAAGTCTTCTGCATGTCTGACTTCACACACTATAAATATTTCTATTTATCTCAGTAAGATTACCATAGCAAGAAGAACAAAATATATGTTAAAGTTTGCACAGTGCTATGGTTCTACAACACTGCTTCTAAGCCTTACCCAAATAGAAATGACAAAAGTCATTTTCTAGAACAGCATCAAAACTTATAAGCAAGGAAAAAAACACTCTGCCCATTCACTGGGACTATGCAATCATTTTCTGGATTTGTATCTGTTTTTAAACAAAAACAGACAATTATAAAATCCTTTAGTAATTTCTTCTTTCTGGCCAAAGCATTCTGGCTACTGAAGACAATAGTTGGGTTTGTCTGAAACAACACTTTACAATGCAGAGTCGGGGGAGGGAATAGATGGGAGGGAAAGGCAGAGAAGTAGCCATTACATAAAGACTAATCCCAGCTTTGTTGTTTTGAATACCCTTGTTTCTCCTTGTCTCAATATTAGCAAGAACCAGGAAAGCCCGTAGACCTGTGGACTGATGGGAAATGTTAGAAGATCTCTTCAAGCAGCAGAACTTGATCGATTATTTTCATGCATCTGGAGATGCAAGAAGGGCTTAGCATACTCTCCCTCTTTTATTAGCTTGAGGATGAAGTTCCAGGGAGAAATTTTGGTTATGAGGAATTAAAAAGATCTATTTTGAATCCAGCCTACACCTCTCCATCTCCTCAGTGTAAATCTCTTCTGCCCCAATCCTAACCAGAATAATAGCTCTCTTTTTTTAATTTATGTGTCTCCTTATGTATCTAAAGCTTCTGTTTATTGCCAGTTTATCTCTTAGGTGCAAACAAGGCAGCCTCTCCAAACTTAAACATGTACAGCCTAAAATACTTTCTTCACTCATTTATGTTCCTGTTCGTGAACACTGCAGTTTTCTCTTTGGCAAGAAGACACTGCATGACCTGACACTCACAGCCCACCTAGCTGGTGATTTTGCTTGTTTTCCACCCACATCTTCCAGACACTGGCTGATGCAGCATTGCGTAAGTGAGCACCAAGTTACAGCAAAGGAGGTTGTGATGCTATGTAACAGGCTGTAATGAGAAACTCCTTTGCCTTTTTAGCCCATGTTGTGGAAGTGAGCAGCATGTTAATAAGACATCTTCATTGAAGGATGCATTTAAATATTGATTATCTTAAGATGTACACTATGTCAAAACTATAGTGACTACACAGGTACAAGCTATAAATAGTTCATCCTACTGTCTTAGTTGTCTACAGAAAATGTAATTATTCCAAACAGAAAATGCTGCAAACTAAGTCACTGCCTGAACATCACATTGAGCAATGTATTTACATGACATAAAATGCTTATTTGCATAGTTATTGCATAGTAGGCTTTTCAGACCTGAACCACCCAGTCAAAATAAAAAAATACAATAAAGCATTAGCCTGTTTGAACGTGATAAAGAAACAGAGGGCTCTAAATACATAAAATAAAGACCTGAAGAACCAAAAAGATCCCATTTGAAGGTAAATAGTCATCACACATCTGAACAGTGTAAAGTGAGAAGATGGATGTAAATTTCACAGTTCAATTACTATACTCTTGTTCTGAATACTCAATGACAGTTTTAGGGATCTTTTACAAGGACAGCCAACAAGTATTAGATAATTATTTGGAGAGTAACTTGATACTTACCTTTTGTCTTACTATAGCAGCTATGAGCACTGATTAAGTGCTAGCTAGAGTATACACACTGGTATAAATCTTGTGAATTTAAACATTTGCCATGCAGGGGAAAAGAGGAAAAGGGCTGTGGATGAAAAGATTAAGATCTTTTTTACTCAAGTTTTAATGACTGTGGGTTAATTGTTTTGTTGCTTTCATTCTCTTGCATGCATGCTGGAAATGAGGATCTTGTATCATGTCTTTGAGGGAGGAAGGCGGGTCTTAGTTTTGGAATGCAAATTTCAGTAACAAGACAGATATTTACAGCTTCTTGACACATTACATTATTTTCCTTGCTGTTCTATGTTAAATATCACATGACTAAAATCAGCTTTAGGTCATAATGGTGTTAGTGTTGGTGTTAGTGTTAGGTTATAGGTTGGACTTGATGATCTCAGAGGTCCTTTCCAACCTTGTGATACTGTGATAATGTATCTTCCATTTCCTGCAAAGAATGAAGAAAATACCCAGAATATGATGGTGTTTGGAAGGAAAATCCTGTAGAGTTTTGCACTATCAAGAAAGCACCATAGACACTAGTTCCCATCATTAGAAATTAGGACCTGTTTCTAGACCACAAAAACTAAATCCCTGTTCTTAATCATATATATTTCAGGATTCTGATATTTGAAGATAAAAGGCAGATCTGTCATTGTAGTTTCACTTTCTACAGATTACAGGGGAATCTCTAGCATTGTTGATAATGTCTGATAATGTTTAAAATGTAGATTTTTTTTTCCTTTCCCACAAGGATGGAATCAGGTAGGCATGTGCATTTATGCTACTGACCTATTGGGTTTTAGCCCAAAGTTTTCTGTAGTAAGTTAATATGTCACCATTTTTAAGAGCCCAAATGGGAATTACGAGAAGATGCATGATTTTTAGGAATGCAGATAGTCTGCAGCTAGCTTAATTCTCAATTCCCATGTCTAAAGTGGACCAAAAATGGCAAATTAAAAATCATTAGCCAAATCCTGGAAGGCACTTTGTATATAGAGGTCTAGGACATCAAAAAAAACCCAATCAGTCTGGAAAAATCATCTGGAAAAAATGCTAGAATGCAAATAGCTTTGTTCATCAGACTCGTATTTGCTTGGTTTCATTGCTTATTGACAAAAGAGGAAAAATGTGTATATAACTTGTTTAGTACTTTACAATTTTTTTCCTCAGAGCTATTTATTTCTTGGGGTTTTTTTGTTTGTTGGTCTTTATTGGGTTTGTTTGTTTTTTCCTCAGACATTCAATTGGTTATAAATGACAAAAAAGGGAAAAATACTATGTAGAACTTTAGTTATTTTGGTGATGGAAATTGTATCAGTCAGAAGTAGAAGTCCTTAAGGAGCTTGAAGAAAAATAATCTGTCCTGATTCTCTGAGGACTAAAAAGTGTGTAACTTGGAGCCTCAGGAACTTGCTTAAGTAATGGTTGTGGTCCTGCACCCAAGTAATTTTAGAGAATCTAGATTTTTTGTATTGTGAATTAAGCTATTTTCCAACTTACAGTTACAAGAAGGCTTTGATCATAATCTGCCTGTAATGATTACTTCTAAAATCAATTTCATATATACTTTGTCACTTCCTATTTCTAAGTAAATTCTCACTTAAATTGTATTTACAGCTCATGTTTTCCAAGACCTGTACTTCTACACACTTATGGGCTTCCTGCAGTTTTCTTAAACCATGGAATGACTGGACAGAGCATCAATGTCAAATAGGAAATGCATTCGAGTATGTCTTTTCAAATCATGCTCTTGTATCTACATCTTAGAGTGAAATCTCTCTTTCTTGCAACATCATATTCCCGTGACTCTTTTAGTATGACACAGTAGTATCATACAACCTCTTCTTCATCACTGCTGTTATTCTCTGGTTTTTATTTGTGCATTTGATTATTATCTTACTGTTCTAAAAATCACTTTTCACTTATCCTTATTAAGCTTTATCTTGCTGGTAAGTGTCTATGTTCTGAAGAGATCATTTTGTATTCTACACTTAACCACAAAATGTTTATAAACATTCTGCTTGCTGCAGTCCACAGTTTTCATAACCCTTCACTATGTTCCATCTTCCAAAACATGGACAGAAATATTATCTTGACCTTAAAAGATATATTCCAGTAGGTCCCTATTTGAAGCAGCCATTCATTTGGCAGGAAATTTTCACTAAGTATTCTCTAGATATTTTTTTGAATACTCTTTTTACAGTAATTTAATTAACACTGTGCTTCCTTTTTATCCCATGAGAATGCAATGCAGGTTGGCAACAAACTTTTAAAAATCACCATATACTACTTCTCTGCCTTATGTGATATGCTAGGAGTGTAGAAGAAAATAGGATTTGCCCAACAATGTTTCTGAGTGCTATAATTTTGGGGGCTTCTTTTGAATTAACAGCAGAAATAAGATTGAGTAGTCTCCCTTTTCCTGAATCTCTGTTTAACAAAAGAAATATAGTACCTCTAACCCCATTCTGCAGTGTGTGTATTACCTAATGACCAAATATAGAGGAGAACTTCCAGCAATAAGTAAATGCCCATGACATCATTAGAATAATTTGTTGTAATTTTGTCACGTTTTATTCCAAGAAACCATATTATAATGCAGTACATTACTATTACTACGGTTTGAACAACCTTTTAGATATTTGCAGCTACATGATCATTTATGGTCTGGATTTTGCTGATGACTCATCTCCAGCAGAATCAAATAGTACAGAACTGTGCATAATACTTGTGCAAAAAAATGGATTGTGTAAGTAGAAGACACAAAACCTGCAGCAATTAAACACAACTAGGCCAGCACTTGTGAAAGACCATTAAGTCACTCAGAAGTGAGTAATTTTGATATTACAAAGAAGAAAACGTAGATATTTAGATCATTTTTAGCCTGATCTTTCCAAGTAAAACCTTGACAATCTGTGTAAGATAAGTGCTTTCTGAAAGTGAGATTTTATCTTCATAGCTAGTAATTGCAAGGAGTAATCAACAAAGTCTAATTCTACTGCTTTTGAATATTGTGTTACTTCCTTATAAGCAAACTGTAACGTGCATACAATATAGAAGTAAAGGAAGAGTGTGAAGAAATGAGTGAAGTTATATGACAAGCGTGAAGGGGTACATATGAAAAAGGAGGTGACTGCTTTTAAAGTTAAGAAAAAAACATTTCCCAATACTCATCCACTCCCTGCCACTGAGCAATTATAGTAGGTGCATATTAAAAAAAGGTGAACTTTATTTAGAGTAGGATGAAAATACACTACCTTCATATACCTTCTAAACTACTACCCTTACATGTTAGAATAGAATACCATGTGTACTTCTACTGAATTGTAATTGCCAGCTGGATTTGTATTATCTTACATGAGTAAAACAAAAAGTTCAAGTTGGTATTTAGAATTCTGTGGAATGCATTTTAAAGAACGTCTTTATGAGGTCAAAAAAAATCCATCTACTACACATGTGATCTAATGTAAAGACAAACTCTACTTGTAAACACCATCTGAGTCTAACTGTATTTGTTGTGTCTTAAACATTGTCTGGGTGCAGGTCTGTGTGTTGCCTCAGGGACTATTCTGTGGCTCCTGGCTCTGTCACAGAGGAGGGGGAGGAGGTGCAGCAGCTGCAGGTGCTGCCCCCCCCCCCCCCCATCCCATCTGACTGTCCTGGAGCCCCAAGGCTCCATTCAAGAAGGTTCTCAAAGGAGCTTCTCTGCTTGCACAGCAAGACCACCCTTCATATGCTAATGGAGCACGGACTTGCCCACCTAGAAGGCAAGCATATGCACCCACCACCCCATGGAACTGGCCTGGAGATGTGCTGCAGAAGAAATACAAGACTACCTCCTGAAGGTTTTCCAGAGGGACCATCGTACCTCCCATTGAAGTGGTGATTATTTTTCTCTTAACCCCTGCTACTCTTTTTATTTTTCTCTCTCCTTCTCTGACTTATCTCACTATATCACTTTTCCATGGCACCAAGGGGTATCAGATCAAATCTGAGTTGTGTTGTAGTTTTGTTTAGCTGCCTTGACTGCGTTCAGGGTATCAGACTGTGATCTGTTTTCTGCAACTTTGGTAAGTTGTGACTTGGACTACACTCAAGTATCTGGCTTGTTATTTTGGCTCTGTTCGAAATAAACACTGCTTCTGAATTTACCCTGGGAGATTTGTCAGTCTCCGATTTGCCGCAGAGATACCAAAAGACCCTCCCTCATCGACTATGCAGGTCAAGGTGAGGGTGGGGGCAGCCACTGCTGGTGTCAGGGGCTGGCCCTAACATCTGATTAACTGAAAAATACCTAATTCCATTTTATACAAACAGTCTGGAATTTATAAGGACTTTTTCAAATAACAGTAGCAACAGCCACTATTTTATTCCACTATGTTGTCAGCAGGAAATATGCTGGCATACTAAAAAAGCTATCTTTGCGTAGTAAAGTGCTTTTCCCTCAACAAATGAAAATAAATACATGCTTTTGAAAAAGTAAAATCCATCTTTTAAGTCAATATTCCTATATCTTTAATATCACGAGAGGATATACTAATGATGGTAAGTTTATAACCATATACCTATTTCCTGGAAAACCTTATTGTTATGGTGGAAGTCTAATCTAACTGAATTGACAGCATTTGGGATGATTCACTGGAGAACTTGAAAGGACTTGTTATTTTTGGATAACAAACAGCATTAAAAGTATTGATTACATTTTTGCTTTTGATTGTCTCTTTTACACAGGTTATTTCTGCTCGTATCTGCACAACGCTTCTCTGGCAAGGGTATCAATTGTTTCAGGCTCTGGTTACATATTCCCTACAAATTAGAGGGGCAAGGGAAAATTGTTACAGTTGTGTTCTCTAATCTGTGATCTTCAGTAAACTGCTTACCTACATGTGAACTACTGACATGTATCTTAAAAAAGACAGTGGTATTCTGCATTTGGAATAGCCACTTGGCACTAATTTGTATGTGTTCAAACCACAGAGTTATCCAAGTCACTGAGCGGGTTTGACCTCATCCACATCTGCCTTCTGCTCTCTCCCAGTCACTATGTGATTTTACTCTCTGCCATGCCATTAGAAACATCCCAAGTTCCAGGGACAGCAAAGAGATATTTCCAACTAAAAGCATATTCTGAAGATGCCTTCCTTCCAACCCCACCCAATTCTGATTTTCCTTCTGAAATCTTCCTGTCTTAAAACATGAAAAAATGTATCGTCTTCTGGGTCCTTATTACTCCTCTTCTTCCTTGCTAGCTCCCACTGTCAGATATGTTTAATTTACAGGCTAAAGGCAACTATATGGTTAGATTATCAGGAGAATAGAACTGGTCTCACCTCTCTGCCCTCCGTTTAACAAGTCTGAGTGGTAAGTCTTAATGCTTCTGTTCAGATTTCAAGTTCCTCTTGGGATAAGGACCCAGCAACTTGTCTTTTCTAAGAAATAAATTTAACTTTGTCTTAAATAATTATCCAGAGAAGATGGAAAGTTAGCCTTAATGGCCAAAATTAGATAATATAATGGCTTACAAGCCCATGTAGTTACCCTGGCTTTTCAGGAATCAGTCACGAGGAGTTAAGTGAATGTTGACATCTGTTCTTTACAAAATAATGCTCTATGACCTCAGGTTATATGCTCTATCTAGATTCCTTTTAACTGCATTTTGCACAAGGCTTTTCAAAAGAACCCAAAAACCAAACAGATCAAAGGTAAGCGCAACTCAGTCTAAATGAATTTTTTTCTACTGGAAAAAGGTAGAGGTATGATATTTTAATTTGATGCTGTTAGTCAATCAAAACCCACAATCTGAAACAGGATTTTCTGCTCCTACAAAATGTCTTAGTGTGTACTATGGCATATGTTTTGTCAAATGAATAATTCGAAAGGTCATTAAAATCTTTTTCACATCTGCAATTAATTTTTGTTTATCTGTGCTCACAAACATGTGCTTCTATTGTCTGTTACGGAATTGATCTTGTGTGCTTTAATGTGAACTTGACTGTTGTTTATTACAAATCACAGTGCAGTTCCTTCTCCTGCAGAGGAAATGGGGAATTAAAAATAAGGTACTGCAGTTTCAAAGTGGAAATGTTTTGTCCTTTGTGAAGAACTTGACAGCCAAATGGACAATTTGTTCTGGGACTCAAAGACATGTCACTACAGTGAAACAGACAAGAAACCCCCACACCAGCTCAGGTACTGCTGAGACAGTGATTTGGCGTGGGGGCGATAAGGTGTTTTTATTAAAGCAGCATCAAGTAAGAGAAACCTATTTCTCTTTCCTGAAAATATCCTAATGACAGTTTACTTCACTGTATTATCAGCAACATGCTGGCTGTGCCACCTGAATTTCAATTTCTTAATTTATAGCACAGATAAAATAGAATGAAGCTGGATCTCTGCTGCTATATACACTAGGCTGATCTTATCAAGTGTGAAGTTTGGCACATTGCAAACCTATTCAAGGCATCATCTGTTGAAGACCTCTTGAGCCATCTCCATCTCTGCAATGTGCTGATAAGACAGCTGTTGCTGTAGCTGCAGTGTCTCTCTTGGCCACAGTGCAAACTACAGCTTTGTCACTATGCCCTGCTGCTGTTACTTTCTCTGTTGTGCAAACATTTGATCCAAGCACAAAAGAGGTTGGGGGCAGCGATTGACTGGCAGGTGACACGGTTATTATTTTACAATTAAACATGCATTACACACCACTGGAAATAGAAATTCTCAATAAAAGAAGCTACCTAAGCTGTGTTGCAGCTGGAATCTGCCTTTGCCTGGTCACAGCAGGAATAAGCAAATATACAATAATCTGAATAAAGAGAGTTTCTTTCAGCTGGATTTGTCCAGCTATTTATCTGGATTAATGTTGCACAATTGTCTGTAGAAAATCTGAGCAGCTGTAGTTAGCCGGTGTGGAACTGAGATTTAAGATACCTTTTTAATCTCAATTGAAAAAGGTGAAATACTCCCCTCTCCTTTCCCCATCCAAATGCTAACTTTGTCATGAAAAATAGTGTTTACTAATATTCAGACATTGCTGCAAAATATAATAGAGAAGAATATAGTAACCTCAATTGCAGTGTTCATAGTATCGTAGTGTTATACAATACGCATGTCTTACAACCACAGATAAGAGAAGAAGGTGAAAGAATCACACATCTATAGTTGAAGTACAGAGTCCACGCAGGTATGTTTCATACCAGAAAGAGTCTGTCTGAAGACTTGATCTGAAGCCTTCATGCCTAATACTGTTTATTTGTCAAATTAACTGAACAAACAGAAGTTTGTACTGCAGAAATGATATATGTAGTCTCGCGGGGTGCAGTAACACAGACACACACATACAGAGTGAGCTATAGTTTCACACAGGAACACCACTAAGCAGGAACCATTTGCATGAAATGTCTTCGAGATGTCAAGCCCACAGCCACACCACATATCTTACCTGCTATTTTTCCGGAGGGAGGAGGGAAGAGGAAGAGAGTGGGTTAAGTTCCACGTGGCGCCACCCTCTCGTAGCTGCAGCGCCCAGCCAGAGCCCGACCAGTGGAGCGAGTCCCCTGACCGGCGGCTGCAGGGCGGCCCGGGCCGCGACGTCGGGGCGCGCCGCTGTCCGTGGTGCTGACGCCCGCCCCATGCCTCCTGCCTGCGCCGAAGCGCGACTTTGCTTGCTTGAGTTCTTTTTTTTTTTTTTTTCTTTTTTTTACATCCCCATCTGACTCCAGCCTCCACCCCCACCTCCCTTTATGCTAGTTGTTGAACCTCCTTCCGCCAGCAAGTTGCAATTGCCGCTTTCACTGCCGCTTCCTGACCTCTCGGTCCCGGTCAGAGAGTTAGCATGCCTAAACAAGCAGTCCCCACCCCTCTTCCTTTAGCTTTCCCATGTCCGAGGACTATTTAATAAGCCACACACGTTTTAGCCTAAGACTATGTCCACACAGCCAGCTACTGCTAATCATAAATACTTCTTTCCAGACGTAATACCAAAGCAAAAGGGAACTTTGCAGAAAAACGTAACTTTCCTGGGAGAAGGGAGATTTTAGCTTTCCTTTTTCTGCCACTGCTGGCATCAAGGGTCTCTGAAAACGCAACAGAGACAACAAAGGCTGATGACATGGCAATTCACTCTAACAGCTTTTTTTTCTGCCTGATTTCACTTTAGCACCGAATATTGACAGACATGACAGACATGAGTGCATTATTGGTAGAGATATTAAGCCTCAAAAGAAAATGCATAAAGTTTGGCATTGGTCGCTAAAAGCTGGACACTAACTATGTTTGGAGGAATGTTACTTTTGGAGGGGAAGCAGGAGGGCAGATGAAATCAGAATCCTGACTATCAGACGTGACAGGGAAGCTGTTGAGAGTAGAGTCCTTTAGTTTCCTGTAAGTTCAGAAAGACACACTTCAAATGTCATACATTTTGGTTTCTCCTTCAGAGGAGTTTCTTTCATTCTAGGAACAGCTCTGTATTCACAGAATTTAGTTTGTATTTTTTGGGGAAGAACTACTTAGGAATTTCAGAGAGCTTTTCTTGCTTTCTTCTTTTCTTTTTTTCTTTTTATTTTTTTTCCTTCTCATACATTTCTGACATTCTGTTAAGGAATACTTTGCTTAAACACACTAAGCACAAAGAGGGCGAGGCAACAAAGTAACTAACAATTACATCTACTAATTCCAAAGGCACAGTGCACGGGTTTTAGAGGTGTTTTCTACTTGGTTGCTGCTCTAATCCATGCTTCAAAACTCAGCCTAGAACAATCACAGTTTTTTTCCAAAGGTTGTATACAGAACTTGTTGATATATGCACATACAGCATAAAGAACATGAACAAGTCCATTGTTAATTGTAGTCTTATTCAGAGACTTTAAAAAGTAGTTTTCCTGTATGAAAAGACAAAAGCTGCAAGAGCGAGCATCAGACATAAGCTGAACAAGTGTAAATGCAAGAGGACCTTCTCAGATATTTACAGACACTGCTGAGAGGACAATGTACACGCACAATTGCACAAACTTTGTGTAAAGACATCATTTCATGTCAGTCTTTTGTATAAGCAGCTTTGAGGGAGTAGCCACCTATATCCTGTTCTTTATTCAGTCCTTAGAACCACTAACCTACCACTTGCACACTGGGGAGTTATTCACTGTTTTCAGAGTGCTGCTGATTCAAAACATTGGTGATAGATTGCAAATAATCACCTAAATACTGTGTGCTATAGAAAAAATCAGACACATTCATCATATAACTAATTATGTAAAATATATAATCAGGCACTGTATAACACTGTTATTGTCACAGTGATATTTAGACTTTAGGAAACAGGCGATACATAGACAAGCATATTTTCTCTTTCACTGTATTAATCATTTATAAACACTCAAGGGCAATCTCAAGGAAAAATGTATCTCTATGCAAAATCCCATGCCTCTTTATTTTTGTGCCTTGCTACATGCAAATACCAATATATTGTAAATAATAAATTCTTTTCTACAGGATGTAAGTGCTTTGCTATTGGAAATACATTATACACGTTTTTGTGTTCTCTGTCAGAAGAGAGACAAATGAAAAGCCACGTCTAGGAAGCACTTAAGAGTCTGTAAGATATTACAATTGAACACAGTGAAGGACAAGCAACATAAGGAATAAAAGACGCGTTTCTTAAAACTATGCAGAATTTTCTTCTTCCACACAGTACAACCATTTCTTTTTTTTCTGTGAACATTTCTTCTCTATGCAAGACGTAAGAATCAATCAGGAGTAAAAGCTCCCTTTTTTCTCCCTCCTTCCTCTCTCCCTTTCCCTTTTACCTCCTTCCTCCATTTGCTCCTTCCTGTCTTTCCCTGCCTTCTGTGCTTCCTCACTTCCTTTTTCCTTCCTTCCTCGTTTTTCCTTCCCTTCCACCTTTCTCCCTTCCTTCCATCCTTTCTTCCCTCCTTCTCCTCTTCCTCATCCTTCTTTCCACCCAGAATGTTTGTTAAAAGAGGTACCACCCTCTCCATTCTCGGACGGACCAGCCCTAAGAGCAGCCCCTGGGCAGTGATTCAAACGCATGGCCAGAACTGCGTGTAGTGTGTGTGTGAGAAGAATACAAAAAGGGCACAAAAAAAAAAAAAGAAAAAGACGAGAAAACGGCTGCTTTCTTGGCAGCCCTTCGTGGGAAGGAACGGCCCGCAGAGCGCCGGCCGCCCCGGGCCGTACCGCGATGCACCGCCCCGCACCCACGCGGCCGGTCGAGCAGATAGCACCCGCGTTGCCAGCGTGGAGCCCCGCTGCGCCGCGTCGTGGGGAGGTGAGGGAGGTGCGAAGCCACCCTCCGCGCCCGCCCTGAGGGACCCCAGCGAAGCCCACGCGCTCGGCAGCGCGGCCCGTACCCAGGCGCCATGGGGCGCGCCGGAGTGGCGGCGCGCTCGGCCAATAGGCGGCCACCCCCTCGCTGGGGGCGGGGCGAGCGGGAGGGGACCGGACCAATAGACCCGCGCGGCACCGCCAGCAGCCTACGTTGCGTCGGGGTGCGGGGACGCTGCCGCGCGCGGCGCCGGGGTAGGCGCAGGGCGGCCGCCGGGCGGGGAGGAGAGGGTGGGTGGGGGCGCGGCGCTGCAGCTCACGGGCACACGCCCCCCGCGCGTACCCCTGCGGCCGCCGCGCGCAGACGCACGCACCCCGGCGCGGCGCGGTGGCGGGCAGGGAGCCGGGCGGCGGGGCCGCTATAAATCTGCGGAGCGGTCCGCCTCCCTGCAAGGCACGGCGCGGCACCGCATCGCACCGCACGGCGTCCTCCCCCCGCGGCTCCCCGCGATGCAGCAGCTGACTCCGGCGGCAAGTCGCTAGGAAGGGAGCGGCAGGCAGGCAGGGAGGGAGAGAGAGGGAGAGAGAGACCAACCGACGGTCTTTTCCATCGCCTTTCCATCCCTCTTTTCTTTGTTCCTTTATTTCTCCCTCCTTTCTTTTTGTTCGATTGGGTTGCGGAAGGAGTGTAGTCCTGTCACTCTCTCTCTTTGAGTTCTCCCTTTTTTATTTTATAATTTTTATTTTTTTTTTCTTTTTGCTTTCCCCCCCCCAGCGTTTGACTCTTTGGGGGGGGAGGATTTTTTTGGTTTGGGGTGGTTTTGTTTGTTTTGTTTTTTTTTTTTTTTCCAGCTTCCTTTTAGAACTGTCCCCGATATAGGTCTCGTGTGTTGTCTTGAGAGAACTATCCATCTGCCTCTTACTCCTCTTTATTGGGAGAACTGCACCGTTACGTTTTTTTTTTTTTAAGCCGAGGAGAGGAAGGTAAGTTACAGTTTGATTCTTTCCGTGCTTATATGAGTGCGGTGGGGTCCACGTGAACGCCGGGGTGCATGCTGTGTGGAACTACCTGGGTTTGCTCTATGTTACCACCCTTCCTTCCCTCAGCGCCGAATAAGGCGGTTCGTGCACATCACGCCGTTGCCTGCGGATCTGAGCCGCTAGCTGCGTTCGCAGCCGCTGGATCCGCGGGAATCTCGCCGTGCCTCCGCGAGAAGGCGTGCGCATCCCTACCTGTCATCTCCTATCTGCCAAGTTGCCGTCGCTATCCCGCGAGTCCGGCTCCGAATGGGTCCGAGGGAACGGACACGGAGCACCGCGGGTGAAGGGTGGTGTATCGCTTTGAGGAGATAAACCTGCATTTGCAGATTAGCCGGGATAAAAGTCCCCGCGCCTAATTGTATTAATTCTCACGGCGTTCCTTGCCTTCCTGTGTGAATGAGAGACGGCTGCATGTCAGAGTGCACAAAGACGCAGCCGGCCGGGAGTAAAGCGTGCAGCGCGTATTGTCAGCGGGTGCGGACACCTCTCCCTGGGACAAGCCAGTTACTGCCGCCGTGTGGGACCGTGCATTCCCGCGGAGATGATGAAAAACCTGCTACGGGAGGGGGTACGTCCCTTTGTTCGGGGCGCTGCGCGGGGTTTGCGCGGCGGCGGCCCGGAGATCTGTCCGTGGTGCTGCGTGGGTGGGGCGTGGGGCGCGGCGACCCGTAGCCGGGGATGCGAGCGTGACTTCGGGCGAAGGCGCGAAGGCAGAGACCAGGTACCCCGTCGTCGGCGCCTCTGCCGTCCCCGCGACGGTGGGAGGGTCCGGGCAGAAGCAGGAGGCGGTGGTAAACGCCGGCGCTGTAGCGTGTGCTCCTGGCTGGGACTGACCGGGGGCGCGGCTCGGTGGGTGCGGGGCTTCTTGAGTGGTCGCCGGCGGCGTCACTCAAGCGGCGGGGGCGGGCGGTGGGCGCTTTTATCAGCCCGTCACCGCCCTACCTCAGCTCCCCTGCGGCTCCGGCACCACCGGCACCATCCGAGTGAGCGGGTGAGGCGGCTGCTGGTTGCCGCGCCCCCCCCCCCCCCCCCCCCACCTTGGCGGCTGTGGGACACCCCCTCCAACCCCACCCCCCCCCCCCCCCCCCGTTCCCTTCCCTGGGTGGCAGAAGCCGCGCTCCGAGGCCCCCGGCATTCCTCCGAGGGCAGGGGCAGCGCTGCGTGCCGAGCTGATAAAAGGAGAGTGGGTCCGGCGAGGAAGAGAGGTGGGAAAGGCGCAGGGGGAGCCGTCAGTGTAAAGGGACTGCGGGACGCGTGGAGGAGCAGCAGGTCTAGAGCGGGGCGGGAGGAGAGGCGGCATGGGCGGGGGTATGAGTTATGGAAAAAGGATGAAAACCCAGCGTGTGCGGAGCCCGCCACCCTCCCCTGCTGTTGTCGGGGTCCGCTGGCTTTCTGCCGGGGCCGGCTTGTTGCTCTCTCAGTTGCAAACTCCAAGGTATTTACAGCTTTAAATCGAGAGCGGCTTTCCAAGTTGTCGGTAGAGTTTGGTTTTTTGCTTCCCTGAAGGACTTTTCTCTATTACCCTTTTCGCGCGCTAGATGACCTTCACTGCTTTTTGTTTTACCCTTTAGGATTTGCTGAATGTCTCTTCTTCCCCAACCCCTCCCGTTTCTATATGGTGCTAATTGGGCGAGTTTAGCACCTGTTCTCCCGACAAAACATCGCTCAATAACCCTTTGTTTTGTCTACAACGACCCTTCTGAACGACTGTCTCCCCCACCTATTTCCTTAGTGTGACCCTCCCACTTGAGCGCAGCTCCTATTCTTCCCGCAAGCTGCACCTCTCTCTTTCCCTCTTGTTCAGGTCTGACCTTGCTCTAACCGGATTGCTTATGCCTTACAATAGTGCATCTGCCGCCTTCTTGCCCGCGCCGTCTTGTCTGCTGGAGGAGCCGCCGCCGCCTGAGCCCCCGGGGCAGCAGTTGGGCGGGGGGGTGCGCGGCCGCGGGTTTGGTGGTGGTGCTGCTGCTGCCCGCGGCTACCCACGCACCTCTGCGGCGTGCGGGGACAGGGAGGCGCCTGTAGGGAGGGGCGCGGAGCTCTGTAGCGCCGGGGTGGCGAGAGGACGACGTGGGGAGGGTCCGGTGGGGTCTCGGCTAGGGTCACGACTCTCTTGCCATTCGTGCTGAAGGTGCGAGGCCTCGCCCCCATGCCCGGCTCTCTGAGGGGTCTCCCCGTAGCCTCCTGTTTTCGCAGGGGATTTGTCGAGGCTGTGTGTCCTGCCCGCCTTGTCATTTTTTTTCTGCCCTGCAGAAATGAAGCCTCCGCGTTCTTGCGCTGTGTTGTGGCGGGGAGAGGGGCGAGGGAGCTTTGTTTCACTTACGTACCCTGTCCTGGTAGCTCGGTGTCCCCTTCACCTCTGTAATCCCCCCATACATCCCTTTACATACGGATATAATTTGCGAAAGCAGTAAAACTGATCTTCATTTTAAAACCAAGACCATCAAAACAATATCCAACAAAAAATAAATGAAGTGGTTTATTTAATTCGACGCCATAAGTCTAAAATGTGTTGCTGTGTTTACGGAGTTCTGAAGATAACTTTGGTAATATGGCTTAGTATGTATTTAGTGTCTCACTTTCTGAAAAATCAGATTTGATATAGTAGCAATGCCTGATCAATTGAGTGTTTCACAACGTGTGCATTTTCTTGAAAGGTGAATGGTTTCTGTTTCTTCGTGCTAAAAAACTCCGTCCCATTCGACTTTGTACATCAAGGCAGAGATGAATTACAATGTTAAATTAAACTGAGGAAGTCTGGAAAATATTATAATAAATAGGAATATGTTCTGTTGAGGAAACAGGCACAAGAGTATTATTTTTTTGTGTTTTTCTTTTCATCCCATGGATTTTTAATCCTGAAATTGCATTCAGTTTTCCTCTTCTCTCTCTTTCCCGGCCTTTTGGAAATGTTGTATCGGGTGTGATAGTTTTAATAGTGGACTTGGAATCTATTTTATACCTATTATGCGTAAATCCTTTTGTTTGCAAATACAGAATTTGTAATTCTACATAACTGTTTTAAATGGGGTGTTACTTAATCAGAGAGAAATGCAGCTAGTTGAAATTTCATACATTGAGAGCATTTTCAATTATAGACTGGTACACGTGACCTTGAAGCTGCTCAGGAATTTGATCATAACTTTTAAGAAGACGGATAGAGCATGTCTTTAATTCTCCTTTCAGATGTCTTATGGCTGTACCTGCACTGAGATTTCTGCTTGGCAATAACTGACTTTATTTGCCAAATTTTTATACTGGTGGAGTGGTTGATCCTTTCTGTATGCAGAAGAGATTTTTAATTGCCTTCATCTTCACAATGCTTCTTCAATATACCCATACTTGCATAAACCTCTTCCTGTTATTGGCTTACTTGTACTAGTATATTTCTGCATGCAGATTTACTGCAACTTTCCCATACTGTGTTCCCATCCCAATGTGAACATCAGTTTGCATTCTTCTCCCTAGATTCAGTGCTTTTTTTCCATGTGGGTTTTATTGTAATTTATTTGTTGCCCCTTCAAATATTGTAAACTGCTGCACCTCAGATTGAGATGGGTGATCCAAGTGTAGTGGTTGAGATTATTCTAAACAGCTGCTAGGTGTGGAGTATTTGTTTTAAAAAGCAAAAAAGAAAAAGGGAAAGACAAGAAGCCGTTCAGATTATTTCCCAGGTTTCTGGATGACCCTGTTCTAACGAAGTGACACCCCAGGCTGAATTCTGTTAAACTCTGTAATGCGAAGCTGGGTTTTTTGGGGGGATGATGCTAAACTTGCTTTATTTTGGGGCTAAGTAAGAAGTAGACAACGTGATCTAGTGTTCTGAAAGCCCAAGAAATATTTCAGCTTTTCTGTGCTTCTTAAAATAAGTCAGTGCCACTGCAGAGGTGGACTTTGCAGGTAAAAATAGTACAAGGATGCAAGTGCAAGCTCCTTCCTAGTAACAGTGATGTTAAAATGCTGATTTTAAAGGTAAAACTCTTGCTGTCTTACAGCATAATGGCTTTTGATTGTATTTGTTTCCACTGATGTTCTTCATAGCAATAAAACTGATTGTTAGCTAATGGATAGACTCAATTTGTGACGGATATACGTTTCAATCTTGCTTTACAGCCATCTTTGCTTTTGCTCTAATGCTTTTCTAGTAGGTAGTAGTATCTACAGAGGGCAATGAATGTTCTTAGATGCTGTTAAGATTTTAAATGTAGGAGAATATTGCTTTTGTGCACAGAGCTTTCTTTTCCTGACAGTCTCTGAATCAACTGAAAAATCACAGTACTGTCCAGCAGGATTAGCTGGTGGTGCTGTGGGTTTCGACATGTGTAGTTTCAGCTCTGAAGGAAGCCACTACATTTTTTTTATCTCTTGCCTGGGTAAATCTACCTAATTTGACTGACTTAGCAGTATTAGTGCTGGAGAAGCAGATATAACTGAGTTAGAAGTCATAGCTTTCAGCTGCTACAACGGTTGGGCCAAATCAAGGTGTTTTATTGCCTTTATCCTTATTGAAATTTAGAAAGTCATCCTGAGTTTCTAGTGGCAAAATAACACGGAGGCATGCTCCTTGATTGATTCCTACTGAAACTTGGAGAAACTGCCAATACAGAGCAAGCTGCTTTTGCCCAGTAGGAATTGCTGTTGGTTTATAGGGACTCGTGGCATCTAATGTTTTGCCACTGAGCAACTAAATATCATGCTAAATTTGGCAGAAGCTGTAGTTGGAGAACAGCTAATTGTTGTCTTTCCTGTTTTTGGAAGTGCTTGCTGTTTTGCACGGGTTTTTGACTTAGAGCTCTGCAGAAAGTACAGCTCGTAAAGATGACCTCAGTGAAACACTTGGATTTAGAGGTCAGTGTTTTTGTAGGGAGTGCAGTTTTTCAGCTTTAAAACTAAGTGATATAGTTAAAATCAGCTTATGGCAGAAATCTTGAAAGCATACTATCTGAAACTTATTTAAAAATTCTAAACCCACATCAAGCTTTTGAAATAGCTCACAGTATAAGTCTGACTTTGCTGGAGAAATGTTTGGAGTTTTAGGAGCAGTAACTGTATAATGACAAAAACTGTAATGGCAAGGTCTTACTTACATACCTTTGAAAAATGCAAATTGGGAACCAGTTGAAGCTTCCCAGATGGAGCTTAAACCAATGTCATGCTGTTTTCTATTCTGTCTGAGCCGCTGTTATTTGTGGTACTCCAGTACTTAAACAACAGGGGGTTTCATGTGTTTTCATAGTCATAGTAAGCCTGGACATAATGTGGCTTTGGAAAAAGCTATGGTTTCCTAATAGAAAGTCAGGATAGAGCGTTTAAGTGTCTCAACAATGCTTCGCTATTGTAAGTGCATTAGCCTGGGATCAGAGTGAGAATTGTTCTAGGCAGTCCTATACTTTACTTCATAAAACAATTGTGATGCTGATTCTCCATTCCCTCACTGAGTCCTGACATTGCTGGTGAGTCAAATGGTGCTGCTGCTGATTAGAAACTGTGCAATCAGAACTTAGACTAGATTAGACTGTAAGACATTCCAAGAATGAGTATCTTTGTTTGCTGTGTTTAGCAAAACCAGATAGATCCCAGAAAACCTTAAATGGTTGAGCAAACGACTCAGAAGCTGGAAGATTAGTGCTGAAGAACTGAAGACACTGTAGGATGGTTCTCAAGGACGCCAGATGCTCTCTCTGGTGTTCAGTTAGGTGTGGCAGAGGTCTATAAAATGTTATACGCTGAGCAGTACTGAATTGCTGGAGTGTAATCTACAGTATGTATGTACAGTTTCTTGAATACTTAATCTGAGTACTGATAAAGTAGGAAGAACTTAAAAATTTAAATGCTTAGTAAAACAGCCTACACAGAGATCAAAAGGCGGTTCTAGGTGTCCCAGAATAGTCGCTGTGATGTAGTGAGCAGCCTTTCTGTAGGTCTGTTCTAGCTACACGTGCTTCCACAGTCCTTAGGGTGAGTTTGTTTAAGCAGCTACTTACTAAAGTTGATTCACTTAAATCTGAATGTTTTTCTGGAATTAAATTGCCATTGTGTAATGCTGGAGTACTGCTGTTAAATTCTGTCATTAAGATTAAAGGTATAAATTAAGTAAGTAGGATTTGTTTTACAAAATGGATGAATAGAGTTAATTTCCAGAAAATTCAAATAAGCATTTAGTCTCTTTAACTTACAAGGTACAGAGAGGGGGAGATTCAGCTGTGGAAGGGGAAAACTAATGTTGGTTCAACTACTCTACTGGTGGCCTCCCTGCTTCTTATACTGCTATTTGTCAATGATATTCTTTTGTATTTTTGTCAGAATTATGGTCAGAAGGGTTACTTGGAGTCAGCTTCCCTGCAACTTTTCTTCAGTTACCTGTTGTTTCTTATTATATTGATTTGCTAAAGATTTCTGCCATGTTACCTGAAATGAAGTTGAGTAGGAGGTGGGACAGAAGAAAACAGCCTCATATTCTTAGTGCCATTTCCACCTGGCTGAACCACCAGGGTGAAGTGTTGGTTCCAGTGGGTTTTGTACCTAGTTAAATTGCACCTACGTGTCGAAGGGAGCCCCTTAGACTGGCCTTGTTTTTAATTTCAAGGTGAATAGTGGGTACATTCCAGGCATTCATATTCAAAGTATCTGAATTGAGTTTGGTAGAGAGAACAGTGTGGTTTTGCAAGTCTGGATTCTAGAGCTGTCTCTCCATATATGAGATTTGGACAGTCAACATTTGCTTACCGTTAATATGCCTTAACCTTAGATAAAATCAGCTACGGGTTTCATATTATGTGTGATTTTAGTAATGGAACTATAGAATACTTTGAAGAAATGGAGTTCTGTTTTAGACTTGCCTTGACCTATATGAAAAGTGAGGAATTAAATGCCTGAACACCAGAAAAAGGGCAAGGGTTTGTCTGCCAGCTGCTTGTACTTGGCCTTGTAAGATTGGCGCTTATGGTTTTGTAGATGTTTGTGGCATGTGGTTTTTAGCTTTAGTACCAGCCTGCACTTCTTGTCTGTGATTAAGTGCTCCTGCACTTCTTGTCTGTGATTAACTTACAATATTTCCAGAGTATCTGTGAATGCATTCTTAAAGTTACAGTCGTCTCCCTTTCGTGCTGGAGAAATAGCCATGCCTGGAGATAAGCAGCACCTTTGGAGAAGAGTATGCTGAATGGCCAAATAGCTTTTGATAGCTCATCGAGCCAGTAGGGCACAAATGCACTTATTTACCTATGGAAATTAAGTTAAAGTTTCTGCAACAGTGTTCCAGGTGATTCTGTCAGAAGTGCATACAAGGTGGGGAGGAAGAGGTCCCTCTGAGCCCTAGTCAGGGGAGTTTCTGATGAGCAAGCTGGATGCAGAGGGGAGTAGGTTTACAGCAGAGGAGAAGATTATTGCAGTGTGTATGAACTTAGAAATTTTGTTTAAGCATATATGTACATAGCCACTGCACTCAAATGGGTAATATATCACAAGAAAGCTAGCAGCAAACATTCTTGCACTATTGTTTGATTTTTGTAATGGAATCCTTGTTTTGGTGCCATCCATTTTGTTCATCCTTGTGAAATGCTAAAAAACTACTGCTGTGACCTCGGTTTTCATTCAGCTATTAGCATTAGATTTCATACACATCAGCCCAGTTTAAAGGCAGAGTAAGATCTGAAGATTTATTTACTGCTTCTCTGGCTACTGTTTAACTGCAGTTCTTGAACTGGCAAACATAACTAAGTAAAGGTAAGAGGTGAACACTTGCTTTTGTATCACAGTTGGTTTAAGAAGGACATTTAAGTCTTAAAATCCTAGTACCTGTGATAATTTTAATTAAGGTTATTATTTTTATTTCTAGTGACATGCTTAGAAATCCTGTCAGACTTCTGCTGTGGTTCCTTTCTACTCAAATATGCATAAGAAGCTGCTTTCTGTTTCCAAAAGAGGGACAACTAAAGTCGTAACTCCAAAACACCATATGCTTCTTTTAACAAACTATGCATGTATTGCATGCATGCAGTAGAGCAGAAGTTAGTTTGTTAATGAGTGTAACTTTTTCATCTCAATGTGTTTACACTTGGAACTGTAACGCAAAACTGAACTAAAACTGCTGTTGCTGGTCTGGCCAGAGCACCCGTTCTGAAGGATACTGGAAAGATTGCTGATGAAGTGAACTGTGTAAAATGAGGAAGACTTTAGAAGCTGCTTTTGGATTCAGATAGCTAAACTGTGAAACTTGGCATAGCAATAGCACTTGCCTTGGACTGCATCCATGGTTGAGATGTTGGTAGGCAAGGTGAGAATTACAGCCTCATTAACTGAGTAGCAGAATTTTTTTTCCTGTAACAGTTGAGCAAACTGAAAGAAAATTAAATAGTCATGCTTGTCTTTTGATATGGATATTCTTATAATGAGAATGGTTCTTGAAGTGAAATTCCTCTGAACCAGTGCAGCTGAAAGCTATGAACCTACTGGTCTTGATGGAGACTAAATCTAAGTTTGGGTATAGCACTGGTGATCAAGGATCTCTTCTCTACTGAAATTGTAACTGGGCTGTAGGGTTATTCTTTGTGCGTGGAAGGTTTCTTGTACAACTCAGTCAGTGTTCATGAGATGGTGACTGCTTCCACGTCAAGTGGCTTAACACAGGTTTCAGCATCCTAATCTAGTGGAAGATGTCTCTGCAGATGTCAGGGGTATTGGAACTAAGTGATACTTAGAGGTTATTTCCAACCTAAACCATTGCGTGAATCTGGGGGGGACTCAGTTGTGTCTGTGAGGAGGACATCCTATCTAAGTTGGGTTACATTAGAAGAAATGTGGATCCCATTAGTAACTTTTAGATTTGATAATCTGGTCTTTCAGAAGTACCTATTAAAAAAGGTGTTGATACTGCAGGCTTTTGCTGTGGCAAAAGTACAATGTATTTTCTTTTGTGGATATGCCCTTTTTTCATCTTGATAAATAGTGTATGTGTAACCAGGTGGAGTAAGATACTTGTTCTGAAACATTTTTGGCAGGTTTGAAACAAGTGACATCAGTGTTCTTGAAGAAATGCAAAGTCATGTCAGACTCTGGTGTGAATTGTGTAGAATGATCAAATGCACCGTTTCCTCAGAAATTGAGTTGATTGTTTCTGTGGGAAGTTTCACTTTTTGACTTAACTGTGCATTATCAGGTTTAACTTGCACTACTGTATGCTCATCTATGTATTGTTACAGTGCCCAAGATCAGCGATGTAATTTTGGTGACTCTTGCTAGTCATTGCTCAAATATTCTTTTGCAGTAATAACCATCTAATTGTAACTGTCCTCCTATTTGTTAAACTGGGTTGATTTGCCCTTTTAAAAACCAAATAGCTTTTTATGACTTAAGGCTGTGCTGCCTTTATCTGTATACATCTGAAAAATCTGACGGGCTATTAGGAAGAGCTGTAGGCATGTTATTTTATCATATGTTTAGTAAAAATTAAGGTAAATGAGTGAATTCCCATGAAATGCAGTATGTGTATGCAGGAATTTCCATTGACTTGCATCAATTGATATGAAATAGTACACTCAGGTACAGCATGATGGTGACAACATCTGATATTGCGTGAGCAGGTTTCAACACTTTGATGCGGATGTGTATTGGCTGAATGGTTATTTAATCTTGAATGGAAGGGTGGAAGGGCAAACATTGGAGACTTTTTTTTTTTCTTAATCCTAGGTGGTATTTTTTTGTAGGTCGTAAGTTTGGCCAGGGAAGTTATTCACTGTATCTCCTAACTTGGACGAGTGTTTTTCCACACTTCCAAAATAAGTGTTAGGCCAGGCATTTAGCTACTGGGTCAAAAATGGCCACAGGTGGCTTTTCTTTTCCATACCACCTTACTTGAGAGTCTAAGGCTTTCTTGCCACTAGCTGCTATTGTTAAATATGGGTGCTTTGTGTGTAGCACAAAAGTAGATGGGACTAAATAGTGATAAGCTATTTCCATAGCAGAGGGACCTCTGTGCCTAGCTCCCTGCTTATATAATTTGTGAACCAAGCTGCTTTGTTGCTTATTCTTGTACGGGAATTTGTAGAAGGTAGATTTTTTCCTCCCCTTATTCTTTCCCCACTCCAGCAAAGCAAGTCCCCCATGCATCTTCATGGGAAGCTTTAAGGGTGGAGTTGATTTAGGTGAGCTTGGACATGACTTTCTTTTAACCTCGTGTTTGTTCCTGAAGAGTCTGTTTGCTGAAGCCAGTGTCTTGCAGGAGTAAGAGGTGGATGCAGGCCCCATGGGACCTGCTGCGATGGTTTGGGAGATGCTGAAGGAGAAGTGACAAAGCTGCTGGGAGGAAGTGCACTGGGCTCTTCTGAGCTTGAGGAGGCATGGGAGGAGAAAACACCATTTCCAGGGCAGTGGATCTTGCTTCCCTATGGGGATGAGAGCAAAATGACCTATTTCAGGCTCTGTATCAGGAATTTGAAGCTTGGAACAAAAGTATCATGGGGAAAACAAGCTTGTTCGGTAGTTTCTCGTGGTGCATGTCAGTGGAGGACTTTACTCATTGTTAGGCACCCAGATGAGGTGCTGCACCCCAGAAAACTTCTGTTACTACTTCTGTAGCCTTGTGCTGGCTGAAAAATAGGAGCTTTGTCTGAGGTCTCAGCACTTTGATAAATGGCTGTGCATCTCCTGAACTCCTCGGATTTCACCAGGAAAGCAGCAACCAAGGAAACTTGAATAAAGACTCTGAGGAGAGCTACGTCTCCCTCATCCACATACAGCTTCCAAGTCGAGCATGGCCTTGGGTGAGAGCTGGCTGCCTGGATTCCCCTCTGTGGAGTAGTGGCATGCTGCCTTGGGCACCCAAGGAAGGCACGGTTCTGTGGCAGGGTGAGCCCACTGGGAGGAGGCCTGGGGCTGCCTACATCAGAGGTGACAGCATCCAGCCATATTTGCAATGGCCTCGCTGCTGCAGGACCCAGCCATGCCTGTCAGTGAAGTTCACAGTGCCTCTGTGAAAAGCTGCTTAAGAGAGAATGCACTAATGAACAGCTGGAGAAGAATGGGGCCGGGGTGGGAAGAAAGAGGAAACAGCCCTGCAAGCACCAAGGTCGGAAGAAGGAAGGGTGAAGTGCAACCAGTGGCCCAGGGCGGCCATGGCCCTGCAATGTGGGAAGGAGACAGCCATGGGGCAGGTGTTTTCCTCCAGGTCACGGATAGGATGATGCTAGAGCAGATGGACACACAGCAGCCTGTGGAGGGCTATATGCCACGTGGGAAGCTGATGTTTCCTGAAGGAGCTTCTGGCTGTGGAGGGAGGGCCCTTGCTGGAGCAGGGGAAAAGTGTGTCTGTAAACCCTGGTGCTTCATGCTCTGCTTGGCTATGGTGGGGAGGATGCAGAGAAGCTGGGAATGAAGGATTTAAATTGAGCCAGGGAAGGTGTTTTAAAATTGCTTTTGTTTCTTACTAGCTATATCCATTTTAATTGGCAGTACACTACATTATTTTTTCCTAAACTAAAGTCCATTTTGCCTGTGACACATTGGTGATTTCCTTGTCTTTTTCTTGACCCATGAGCTTTCTCATCGTGTTTTCTGCCCCTGTCCTGTTGGAGGCTGGGTGGGTGTCTTGCAAGCTCATAATGCTAGTCACAGTGTCAGAGGGCAGTGAATTTCTGGAAAAACAGGCAATGGTAGTGGTGGACAGAAATAGTTGCTTAAGCAGAATGACACATAAGGGTGAAGATGGCTGAGCTGTGTGTTAAAAGGCTTCTGAGTTTAGGTATGCCTGCTCTAATGTTGTTGTGCCTGTGAGATGTGGCTTCTCCAAACTCGGTCACCTAGTTAGCAAGAAATAACCAGGCTTTGAAGTGGTGCAGGAATGTGCATTCACTGTGTTATTAGTGAAAGGCTTTGTATTTGCTTCTGTACTCTTTAAGCTGTGCTTGCAGGAAGGGATAGTGGTTGTGCCTGAGTACTGTAGGTCGCGAGGCAGGATTGCTGCTGGATATATTTCTGTATGAATACCTGACATAACAGCAGATTTCTGTCTTTAGAAAGACTTTATCTGGCATTAGATAAAGTTTTTAAATATTTGTGGAACAGATTCCTGTCAGAGCAGGTATTCCTGACAGCCACAGATCTTGGTCTTCCCAAAAGGGCGTCAGAAGTTAGAGTTCTTGATTCTTAGGTAGGGAATAGTTGTATGGCATGTGACTTATTCCATTCTTCTTGTGTTTGATAAACAAAGAAATGAACTGTTGAAGTTGGTCCTACCACCTTTCCTTGCTGTAGGAAACTGTTGTTAGTGTCTTGGTGTTCGTTGCCATGATTAAAGATATGCAATCATCCCTCCTCAGTGGTGACAAACTTTTAAATCGTCTCTGTGCTGGAACTTTGCCGCTCTTTTGAGCATCAAAGAGAGAGAGTATTTGTGTTGCTATTAGGTGTTATACTCGGATGCATAGTAACTACAGCTTCAGTTTGCGGGTCAGTCCCCCTTAGCAAGAAGTGGCTGGGATAAACTGTCAATACCAGGTGCTATCCTATGTCTTGTTTTCCAGTATCTGTAGTGAATGAATGAACCATGATCTCACTCAACAATGTCAGTGCAGAGTCATAGTAAGCACAAGTATGTAGAGGCAGAGGTTGATGGTAGTGGTCAGAGATTGACTTTAGTGAGGTGCGTGGACATCTACCTTGCGCAAATGCTATCATGGAGGTGTTGTTGCTGTCAGATTCAGGATGCTCTAGAGGGCCTTTTGAGGCTTGTCTGGCCCCTGGACGATTGTGCAGTATTTGTGTTTGCCCGTGTAGACAGCAGTGGCAGCAAAGGGAAGACTGAAACAAATCAAGTGGGCCTCAAGCTCTGGCAGTGCAAACAAAGGATGTGGGAGATCCAGAGATCTACTCAATCGTGCAGTCAAAGGTAAGAGTTTGGTGGAAGCAAATGCTATTTGACTGTTGATAAAGGGCGTTGCAGCTAGTGTTGCATACAGCATTGCAACTGTTACGGCAGTGTGCTGGTCTTTGAGGAATGAGGACTGAGTGAGAGATGCAGGGCAGCTGACAAAGTAAGTCAAGAGCATCTTTCCAAAGGGTTGGCTAGCCTGGGGAAAAGGGCTTTAAACTTGGTATGGTAGGTGGAGGTGTGTGGTAGTTGTAGTTTGCAGTTAAATGAAGACAATGAAGTTTGGAGTTCTAAATATTGACAGTGTTATAGGAGTTGAGGGCACATTTAGGAAGGTTTAAATGCTTAAATGAGCCAAAATAAAGCCCACTTTGAGTGCCTAAACACAAATGTGTACAGCCCAGGTCACAAGCAGTGGGAGGCAGAGGTTTTTGTGTAGGTCAGAGCTGTGGGACTGCAGGAGGATCTGAGATGTGAGATGGCTTATGTGACTGCTGTCCAGTGATGGAGGTATACAGGCCCTCTTGGAAAGAAAGGGAAGAATGGTTTGTCCTATGTCTGGAAGAGCAGCCTCAGTTGCATGGAGCTCTTCCTGCACTTAAAGAAAATGGGTACTCATATTGGGCTTGATTGTAGAGAAAGCTCACGGCTGAGTTCCAGGGCAAAAAAGGATATGTACAGGGGATGGAAGTAGGGGCAAAATATAGAGGAGAAGCATTGCCAGTGAATAAAGGGGTGGGTTTAGAAAAGCTAGAGCTCAGCTGCAGTTGGTGAAAGATGTCCAGAGCAACAAGGTGAGTTTGTGCAAATAATGTAGCATTAAAAGAACTAGAAAAGGAGACTCTGGGCTTGCTGATGAATTGGCAGAGAGACAAGGCTGTGAGGTACTTGGTACTTTTATTGCCTCAAGTCTTCACTGACAGAGTCTCCTGAACTCTTTTTGCATAGGGAGAAGAGCTGCTGAGAGTAGAAGAGGTCTGGGTTCTCTTGAGAAATCTCAGCTGTTTGGTGTCCTTGGGTCTGAGGGTGTTGAGAGAATTGTCTGCTGTCACGAGACCACAGTTATATTTTTTGGCAGGTTAGGAAGATTTGTGATGACTGCAGAAAAGCAACTTTTGCTGCTGTTAAAAGTGAGTGCAGTAGCATTATATGGGGGTGGGGCCTCACTGTAAATTGTAATGGAACAGACTGTCTTTGAAATGAGTAGGTGTGTGGATGGAAAGAATGGTACCTGTCATCTACATTGAGTTGAGCGTGACTCTTCATGGGGTTTCCCACAGACTCTTTATAACAACTTTGGGATATGAAGGTTTAGGAGGATGAACAAACAGGTGGAAAACTGGTAGGATTTTGGAGCTTGAAGTTCAGTAGTTAAAACCTTCATGATCCTTCCTGAAGTTTTGTTAAAAGTGGAGGGTTTGAGGACTCTTTGCAACCTATTGAGTTTACAATTTTCTCCAGTGACTGGCCTAAGCAGAAAAGCTAATCCTCATCAAGTTTGCAGGCAGGAGCTAAGGGCTGTACCAGATGTTCTCAGCAGCTGGTCTGCTGTCCAGAGGGACGAGGACCAGTGAGAGAAGGTGGCTACTAAGGACCGTGTGCAGTTCAGGCAGAGGCATTGTGCAGCACTGTCCTGGCATCAATGCCAGCAGAATTAGGGGGAGAAGGCTGTGTGTTCTGGTGGGCAGTGAGCTGAGTAGGGCCAGAGATGCTGGGGATAAGGAAAAGTTCCACCCCTAGCTTCCCCAGGAGCAGCTGGGCAGTGGGACTGGGGTCCAGGAAGATGCTGCTGTTTTGTTTGAGAATTTTCAGTCCACACAGGATAAAGCCTTAGCAATGTGGTCTGACCGCTTGGCTGAACCTGCTCTGGTTTGGGAGTCAGATTTGAAATATCCTGAAGTTCTTCCTAGACTGAATGACTCTGATCTCTACCACTTTTGCCCATGAAACACATTTATTGGACAGAAAATTGAGGCATGGCAGGGTCCCTTGGTTTAAGTCTTATAGAAAGAAGAAACAAACTCAACTCTGAACAAACCCCTTGCTTTGGTTGAAAGGCCATTTTTTTGGGGGAGCATAGCTTTGACTTGCTGTGTCTGACCTGAAAAACTAGAATTGTGTTGGAAGGACAGGCTCATATAGGTAGATGTCAAGATCAGATTATGCTTTGTCACCTGTGCTCTTTAGAGATCCTAATTTGGAAGATGTGCTGTAGCTTTCAGTTTCGTGTGATGTAAGCTTTTTTATAAAGAAGTTGACAAACCCAAGCAGGTATAGTTTAAAAAACAGAAATGCCAGCACAGTATGAAACTACTGGCTGTTCTTTTGAGTGCGTTTCAAGGTAAAATTCAATCCTTTGCACTACTTAACAGCTGTATTACTACTTTGACACACTATCCTTGTATTCTCATTCAGGCTGTAGGTATTTGGGATAGCAGTCAGGCACCTAGTATTGCCACTCACTATATGGGTAGCTGCCCCTCTGGGTCTACTTATACACTTTATGCATATCATCAGTTAACAGTGTGTTCTACTGAGAAGAAAGAATTTAGTTATCTTGTCCTCTATGTAAGTCAGCTTTTTCAAAGAATAGTTATCTGACTGAACTTGTGGGGATCAGCCCAGAGGCAAACAATCTCCATATTTAGATTTTAAGTAATCTTCAGAGCCATCTTGGAGGGTTGTATGAACCACTGTCTTGAGGGTGGTATTGTTAGAGGGATTTTCTGGAAATCCCTGAGGGCAGTTCAGGGCCAAGAACAAATGAGGATCTTCTGACTGCTGGGGTATTCAGTGTGGAGATGTTAGTGCTGCTCTCTCTGTACAAGAGGTGAGCTATCATGAGAAAGCTACTGGCAAATACTTGTTCAATCTGTGCCAAGCAGAGGCTAAACTGACAGAAAACAAAACTCAAAATAAGTGGGAATTCGGCTTCTTTGAGAATATTTGGACTAGTTTACATGGCAAATGGGGTTTTGGGCACACTTTGCTTTGGTCAGGATGAGACATTTTCAGAGTCAGGTCATCCAGTGTCCTATGGATCAGGGTAGCTTGTTGTGTTCAGTATCCATCCCTGTTGGTCTTTGGATGCAGTAAGAGAGAAAACGTGGCTTGAGAGGGAATGAAAAATGGAAAGATGTAGCTAGTGAGTCGGAAAGCTGAGGATGGCTGTAGTGATCAGTAAACACATTCATGCAGCAACATAATGTAAGTTTGGCTTATTTTGTGGTGTGTTAGACTTGGATATTCCTGTTCTTATAAAAGAAGCAGAAGTTAACTCTATGGTTTCTTGATTTGTGGAAGTGACTGTGGCATTGTGTAGTTAACACAATGGCAAAGGACTATCTGCTTCTTTGTGCTTTTATGCAATAGAGATACTTCTGTTCAGTGAAGCAAAAATGTAAAAGCTTTGTCTGTAACCACTTAACTTTGACAATAATGCTACTTGTATGTACTTCTGATTATGAGCTGGTAGAGTTGCAGAACAGGAATATGTAAGCAACATACCTCTTTTGCAGTTACTGTATGGGTACAACTGATTGCCACTTATTTGTTATCAACAGCACCTTACTTGCTGTCCCTTTTTCTGTTATATAATACTGTGTGATGTCAGGAGGATTAGGATGCAGAGATACTGTGAAGAACTCATGAGCATGAAAAACAGTGGTGGCAGAGGGGGAGACAGGGATCATAGTTGAGATACTGCTTCTGGCTCAGGTATTTTAACAATAGCTGGCTGCCCTTGTTCGGTTTTTATTTCACTATGCAGCAAGAAAATATTCAATTTGTGATATGATGTGGACAGTTTTCTTAGGACTTGGAGGTGGGAAGGAACGAAGTACGTGTTTAAGCAGCCTTTCCCCAGTGTCTTCTGTGGGATGTACACTGGTAGTCTGAAGACCAGGTACCTGCCTAGAGGACTATGGAGAAATGGAAAACGTGACTATATAATGGTTGTGCTTCAACTTCTTTTTCTTGGTAGTTGTGTTCTGTACTGCCTGTAGTCCTTTGAGTGCAATGCACACCTAATGTGAGCATCCTCTAAAAGCACTTAAATAAGCATATGAAACTGCAGTCCTAGTGCATTCCACCTCATGCCCATTCATTCCAATTAGGAGCTTGGATTATCTGTGTGGCTCAAAACCAAAATGATTGCTGTCTTCTACAGTCACTTGAGCTCTTAAAAGATGAACTAGAAACTGTTCGCTGTAAATGAGAGGAATTAAATGGATCTAAAACTGCTCATGTGGGACTGCTAGTAACTAGTCATTGTGGTGTTGAAGTGTTGCACTCTTTGTCGTGGGCATTATAGAACATAGACCAAAGTTTGTTTCAGTCTAATAAAATAGAATTCTTGATGAATTATTGTTCTTTTCTGCCTTCCTGATTCCCACTTTTCTCAGGAGAAGCCCATTGCTCAGTATTTAATTCTAAGAATAGTTTTAACGCGTTGGAGTTGAATGAAATAGACTGACTAGATTGTGAGGCTAGCCAAGGTCCACCTGCATAGCCAAAATGTGGCAGTGATGATGTGGGAAAACCTCCTCTATCCAAGCTGCTGAACCTAGTCATGTGAACAGGTACAAAGGAAACCTGAGAAGGCTTGGAAATAGACTTCCCTCATAGGAGGAGAAAACTTCCAGAGCTGTAGTAGTCTAATGAAACTCTTGGATTCCCTTATATAATTCTTAATCTATGACTAGATGTTCATAGGTTGTTGTGCCACAGTAGCTGCTGTCTCATATCTAGGCAAGACATTAAAACTTTTCCTTTCTGAATGATGTCAAGGAAGAATCATCAAGGAATGCTTGATCACCCTACTCTAAAGAAGCCTGCCTGAAATTTTATACATCTTTTCAGTCCAAAGACCTTTCAACTTAATAATAAAAAATAGCCTTTCTTCAAGGTTGGGTTCTGGAGTGAACCAGGATGAGGCAATCAGTTGATTAAGGAGAGTGACATTTGGAATACTCCTTAATGGTGAGCAACTGGCAATCTCTGTGACTCTTCCTCTGAAAGAATACTTCACAACAGCTATCTGCAGTATATTTTCCTTGAACTGCTTTAGTGTTCCTTGATTAGGAAGTGCTTATGACTTATTCTGCTGTGTGGGTGTCGCCAGAGCACAGCTTCTTGCTGGGTAATCAACACTTTCCTGGGGTCTTGTTTGCGCTATGTAAGTAGTTTGCTCAAGCTAAATGCAGCCACCCTTAAGACCTGCAGTACTATTTCTCCATATCAGTAAAGCATCCTTCGAAATAGTACACGAAAACAGAACTGTGCTTATTTTTCTCCTTATTCCACCCTACATGTATTTGTGTATGAAGAGGCTTATATTAACTTATGGGTTGTAAGTGAACTGGGATTTGCATATTTTCCATTCTTGCTTTGTGAGAAGTAGGGTGTAATATTGTATGAAGTTATCTATCTCACATCTAATATTGTCTGATTTGGAGAAGGGGAATGGAACCTGTGAGGATATCAGATAGCCATGTTCATTGTGGGGCCTCCTGCCAATGACCAAGCAATTGTTATTGCAGTTGTGTACTTTCAGTCCAGTAAGAATAAGCTACTGTTGATCATATTAAGGGATCAGCCTTATTCTCCTTTTTCATGTTAATCTTATGCTAAATTTGTGTAAGGTGAGTCGAGAAGCAAAATCTGCAGCTGTGCTGGAATTCTCAGGTGTATGAGGCTCTACTTCCACTGGCCATGTGCATAGCTGTGACTGATGCTGGTGCGTGTTGTTTCTCATGTCAGCCTTCTCCCTCAATGTGAGCCAAGACACTGATGAGACTAAGAAAGCCAGGACCACTAGTTATGCAACACCAGGATTTTCATCAGTTTAGTGTTTCTACTCAGCTGTTAATACATTCTTGTTCATAATGTATGTGTCATTTCAAAACCCTATTCTACATAAAAAAAGGGCATTGAAATTAACAGTCAAGAATAGAATCGTAGAATCATAAAATCATAGAATTATCTGGGTTGGAAGAGACCTCCAAGATCATCAAGTCCAACCCTTAATCCAACACTATCATGATTACTAGATCATGGAACTAAGTGCCACATCCAGTCTTATTTTAAAAACCTCCAGGGATGGTGAATCCACCACCTCTCTGGGCAGGCCATTCCAATGCCTGATTACTCGCTCTGTTAACAACTTTTTCCTGATATCCAGCCTAAACCTTCCCTGACAGAGTCTAAGCTCGTGCCCTCTTTTTCTGTTGCTGGTTCCCTGGGAGAAGAGTCTGACCCCCACCTGTCTACAACCTCCTTTCAGATAGTTGTAGAGACATAATGAGATGATGAGGGCTCACCCCGAGCCTCCTCTTCTCCAGGCTAAACAACCCCATCTCCCTCAGCCTCTCCCCATAGGACTTGTGCTCAAGTCCCTTCAGCAGTTTTGTTGCTCTTCTCTGGACCTGCTCCAGCACCTCAATATCTTTCTTGAACTGGGGCCCAGAACTGAACACAGTACTCAAGGTGTGGCCTCACCAACACCAAGTACAGGGGAAGGATCACTTCCCTCCTCCTGCTGGCCACACTATTCTTGATACAGGCCAGGATGCCATTGGCCTTCTTGGCCACCTGGGCACACTGCTGGCTCATGTTTAGCCTCCTGTGAATCAGTACCCCCAGGTCCCTTTCCATCTGACTGCTCTCCAGACACTCTGTCCCCAGCCTGTAGTGCTGCATGGGGTTGTTGTGTCCAAAGTGCAGGACCTGGCGCTTGGCCTTGTTGAACTTCATCCCGTTGGACTCAGCCCATCTCTCCAGCCTATCAAGGTCCCTCTGCGGAGCCTTCCTGCCTTCCAGCAGGTCGACACTCCCTCCTAACTTGGTCATCTGCAAATTTACTTATGATGGACTCAATCCCCTCATCTGAATCATCAATGAAGATGTTAAACAGAACTGGACCCAACACTGATCCCTGGGGGACGCCACTGGTGACTGGCCGCCAGCTGGATGCAGCCCTGTTCACCAACAGCCTCTGGACCTGGCCATCCAGCCAGTTCTTCACCCAGCTGAGAGTGCACCTGTCCAAGCCACGGGCTACCAGTTTATCCAGGAGTATGCTATGGGAAACGGTGTCAAAGGCTTTGCTCGAGTCCAGATAGACCACATCCACAGGCTTCCCTTCATCCACCAGGTGGGTTACGTGATCATAAAAGGAAGTCAGGTTGGTCAGACAGAATCTGCTTCTCACAAAACCATGCTGGCTGGGTCGGATCCCATGTCCATCCTGAAGGTGCTGTGTGATTGCACTCAGGATGATCTGTTCCATAACCTTGCCAGGCACTGAGGTCAGGGTGACAGGCCTATAGTTGCCCAGGTCCTCCTTGCAGCCCTTTTTGTGCATTGGTGTGACATTTGCCAACTTCCAATCATCTGGGACCTCCCCAGAGAGCCAGGACTGTTGGTAGATGATGGAGAGTGGCTTGGCAAGCTCTTCTTCCAACTCCCTCATCACCCTATGATGGAATTTATCAGGTCCCGTAGATTTGTGTGGATCCAGGTGGCTCAGTAATTCATAGACTGTTTCCTCCTGGAACACAGGGGAACCATTTGGTTTCCTGTCTCTATCTGTGAGCTCCGGAGGCCAGTCATTACGAGGACTACCACTCCCACTGCTGAAGACTGAGGCAAAGTAGGTATTGAGTACCTCAGCTTTCTCCTCAGCCTTCTCATCCTTGGTAACTTTGTTCCCCCCCAGGGTCCAACAAAGAATGGAGGTTTTCCTTGCTCCTCCTTTTGTTGTTAATGTATTTATAAGAAGCGCTTTTTGTTATCCTTAACAGAAGTAGCCAAATTAATTTCAAATTGTGCTTTGTTTCTCTGATTTTCCTTCTGCATGTTCTAACTACAGTCCTATACTCTTCCTGAGTAGTCAGCCCTGCCTTCCACAGTCGGTAGACTCTCTTTTTATCTCTTGATTTCCTTCAGTATCTCCCTATTCAACCGAGGTGGTCGTCTTCCGCGCCGGCTTGCCTTTTGGCTAATTGTTATAGCCTGTTCCTGTGCACTCAAGACTTTTTCCTTGAAGAGCATCCATCCCTCCTGTATGCCCCTGTTTTTGAGGAGTGTGTCCCAGGGTGTGCTCTGGACCAGTCTTCTGCATAGGTCAAAATCTGCACTCTGGAAGTCCAGCATGGAGGTTTGATGGTCACTGTGCCCCAGTTGGCCTCCGACCACTGCAGCTCCCACCAGTCCCTCTCTGTTTGTAAACAGCAGATCTTGTGGGGCCCCACTCCTGGTAGGTTCATTTACCTGCTGGAGCAGGAAATTATCCTCTATACACTCTAAGAATCTCCTAGACTGCCTCTTCTCTGCTGTGTTGAGCTCCCAGCAGGTATCCGGCAGGTTGAAGTTGCCCACAAGAACAAGGGCAGGTGATATTGAGACGTCTGCCAGCTGCTCATAGAATAACTTGTCCCCTTCATCATCCTGGTTGGGTTGTCTATAACAGACTCCTACCAGGATGTCAGTCTTGTTGGCCTTCCACCTGATTCGGGTCCACAAGCGCTCAACCCTGTCATTGGTGACCTCAAGTTCTACAGAGTCAAGAGACTCTCTAACATACAGAGCCACCCCTCCACCTCTCCTACCCTGCCTGTCCTTTCTGAAGAGCTTGTAGCCACTTATGACAGCACTCCAATTATGCGAGTTGTCCCACCACGTTTCTGTAATGGCAACTACATCATAGCTTTCCTGCAGCATGATGGCTTCCAGCTCCTCCTCTTTATTGCCCAGACTGCATGCATTAGTGTATATGCACTTTAGCTGGGCTGCTGATTTTTACTTTTAATTCAGTCTTATCACCCCTGGGCTGAACTTTGGAGAGCCTGAAATCAGTCCCCTCCCCCTTCACACCTAGTTTAAAGCTCTCCTGATCAGCCCCGCTAACTTATGGGCAACAGCCCTTTTGCCCTGCCTAGACAGATGAAGCCCATCTGATTTAAGAAGACCAGGTAATATGGAGTTGGCCCCATGATCAAAAAAACCCAAAATTTTGACGGTGGCACCAATCCTTTAGCCACCTATTGATAAGGTAGGCTTTCCTAATTCTTTCCTTATGCATCTCCCCACTCATTCCAGCCACTACAGGAACCGAAGCAAATACTACCTGTGCACCTGTCCCATGGACTGATCTACCCAGTGCCCTGAAATCCTTCTTGATTACCCTGGCACTTCTTCTATTAATATCATCACTGCCAGCCTGGATTACCAACAGTGGATAATAATCTGAGGTCTGAATTAGTTCAGGAAGTCTCCTAGCAATGTCCCTCACCCTGGCCTCAGGAAGACAACAAACCTCCCTTTGGACGTGGTGGTGCGCACCTGTAATCCCAGCCAAAAGGGAGGCAGAGCCTGGGACTGGATCGGTTGAGTCGCGAGTTCGAATCTGCCCGCAGTGATGCTTTGTCTGGTGTGGGCTGACCGAACAAGCGGCAGCACCAGTTGTTAAACACCCTGGTAGGAGGGGCGAGGCTTGGTCTATAGATAGCGTTTGTTTTATTCAGTTTCACTTAATTGCATCTAGTTATGGTTCTGCTAAATAGGCATATTCTTGTGTTTTGGGGTACATATTAGGTGTGAAAGTCAGGTTAAAGATAGACATTAAGCTAGAAGCAGTTAGAAGATGACTAACTTTAGTGATATGACTGAACTGTTATCCTGTCCTTTTGTCCTTCAGCAGTTTGAAACAGTGTCTTGAAATTTCTTACTGTAGCATCCATCAGGATGGAGGGTGATGGATGTAAATCAAACCGTTGTCAACTTTTAACTAAATGTTGGAGGTGCTTGGTAGCTATAGCACAGCAAGTGCTGTTGTAACAGAAGAACACAGGTGTACTCAATCTTACGTGCTCCAGACATGGAAGGATTAAATAAGGGATGTGTAGTTATTTCAGTAAGACAGCTGTAAAACTTAGTGCTTTCAGGAGATGTCAGTGGAGACCCTGCTTGATAAAGAATTCCAAAGGCAAGATTCAATATGTGGAAGGAAAAAATCCCAGAAAGCCAGAACAGTGATGAACTTGCACAATGGATCAAGGAACAGTTGCTGTTCAAGGAAATTTCCTTCAGCTTCAGTTTGTTCCCGAGTGTGTTTTCTTTTTATAGCTTGCATACAACTGTTCCTTAACATTAAAGATTCAGTTCTGAAGCCTCCGTAAAGGCATGACACATCTTGTCTGTCTCCAGTTATGGAAGCTGTTACAAACAGCATTCAGGAGGCAGATGCTGCAGTAGAAATGTCTCAAAGGAATTGAGGAGATAAACCAATTTGATATACCTGGAGTTTATAAAAAAATCTGAATAATAAAGCTATATTTCTCAAACTTTCTTGTTAAGTCTGTTAATTCACTAGGTGCATTGATTTCCTTTGAAGGTAAGGGTAGTGTTGGCTGGACTCTTGAAAGAAACATTGTCTTGACACAGGCCCTGCTTTTACTTACCTGTTTGAGCTGATTAACGGTGACAGGGTTGTAAGCTTGGGGAAAAAATGATCTGTATTAGACAAAAAGGACTGTTCTGAGCAGAGGTGGAATGCTTTAATGCACTCTTGAGAACACTATCTTTGACCACCTTCTAGAACATGTTTTATCCGATAAACTGTAAAGTTGCATTGTAAGTGGAGGTCTGCGTAAAGAGTTGTAATCAGAGCGTATATTATGCAGTTTTGCTATTGTTTTGAAAATTGAATGCTACTTTGCCAGATAATTTTTCTGGATTTTCATATGTGTGAATTCTTTCTCCATTTAAGCTAGTCAGTTGAGTAACACAAGTATATCCTTTGTTTTACTGTTATTTCCTGCGAGGGACAACTTAAAGCAGGGTGTCAGATTCACAGCCTGTGGGCCAAATCCAGCTCTCTACCTTGTTTTATCCAGGCCAGCACCTTGTTTCTACCCAGCAGCAGCACCAAGCCCCTTGCCCCTGGTGCTCCTCTGGCGCTGGTCACGTGTGCAGTGTGGGATCCGTGTTACACTGCATGAGCACGAGAGCAGCGGGAGCCACCACTCTGACACCTGTGCCTTAAAAGAATCAGTTAATCCACAGGACATATGCCACCGTATTTTTCCCCAACGTTCATGTGGTTTCATAACAGTACTATTTTGAAACTTGATTAATAGCATGACTTGGGCCTGGAATTTGGATACTCCTTAAACTTCTCAGTAACTCATTTTCCAGTTGTGGGACTCCGTTCAGTGTGTCTATTCACTGTGGGAATAAGTTTTCATATGTTTAAACATAATATGGTTTCCTGACACTGGATACCTATGAAAAGACTATCTCAGCCTCTTCCATGTCTGTTACCACCAGGTTCGTGCCCTATTCTGACCCAGGCGCATATTTTATGTGGTCTTCCTCTGCCTTTGTTTTTCCAAATGTCTTAGATTGACCTAAGTCTCTAGAAATACTGGTAAGCTGAATTAACTTCCTCGGTTTTAAAGTGCACATTGTGTAATCAGCCAGCCAGCTTGCTAGCACTTTAAAAAAAAATGCTCAGAATGATTTTTTCTTCCCTCTATATTAAGACGTAAGTGCTTGATTTTTGAGCTGGTTTTCACTGGCTGTTTTTAGTTCTCTTTTTTACTTCATACCATAAACTTAATTTTCTCTGATGTACTGAGAAGCTACTGTGCTTTCCATCTACAGTAAAAGCCATTAATACTCTTGCATTTAAAGATTCAGCTTGGGCAGTAGTTCAGAATCCTGTTTATGCCATGGCTATTTGCTCTTTTTTTGTTTCCTCTGAAGGCTGTTAGGCTATAGTTAGAGGCTTGCTATGGTGTAGAGTGCATGACTGAGTGTTTGTTTTGAAATTACTGTTTTGTCAGTAGTGTGCTTTCTGTATTGTGAGTTAGATGAGAAGGATGCAGTAGTTACTGGAGATGTGATTTTGGAAAGCTCTGGATCTGCTAAGTTTTTGTTTTGAGAACTTGCCTGAAAGGTTATGTCTGGTAGGTCTTGTTGTTGTTGTCAGAATGTGAATAGCAATCAAATACGTGTAGAGTTTGCTTCTCGTCTCTGACCTTTAGGGGAGGAACCTTGCACTATCTAAACAGTAGTTTACATTGTTGTTATATGGGGGGGAAAAATCGACTCTAGCATTGCAGAAGAGAAATACAAAGCTTTATTTATCAACAGCAGCATCCGATAACCCAGTGAAGACTGAAGGCAGTTGATGACTGAGTAAATGTGTACTAAACTTGCTGCCTTTGAGTTTGTAGAAGCTATTGCTAAATCTCAGGATACACTTGCCCCAGCTATCTCTCTGTAATTTCTGCAACCTTGTTACAGAAATAAATGTTGCTTTTCTGAGCCAGTTCTCTAGCATCAGTCTCCTATTTTTAAAAAACTTAAGTATTTCCTCCTTTTAATTTGAATGGTTTCTATAAAGGACAAAAATGCTAATGATGGAGCTGGAAATAAACTGTCATAGGTCTTTGTGCGCAAGAGAAGGTTTTGTAGTACTTCTAACTGTCATTTCTGTAAAAGGCTCTATTTTGACAAGTTTAGTCATTGACCAGATCTGTGGAGAAAATGTTAGAGCATAGCAAAAGGATGATGGTTGTATCTTTTTGTATTTCTGGGAAGACTTCATAGAAAATACTGTAGATTATGAACCATTTTTGTGTGAGAGAAAAATCCCAGGAGTTAAAATCTTGTTCAGTTATCTTTGTCCTTAGTGCCCCAAAGGTTGAACTGGAGCTGCTGTTGGTGTGGTTTGAGGTGCCCTGGACAAAAATGTTTGTGTTGACGGACTCAATGAGTGTTGGATGGAGTAGCTTTTGTGGCACAAATAACTCCTGTGCTTGAAAAGATTTTCACTCAAATAGTTTTTTGAGTAGAAGAAACAGCAGATGTCTGGCATCTATTTATACAGTAGAAGATGGTGATGAAAAGGTAGATGACAGACGGCACCTGAGTAGAATAGTCTTTCCAAGTCTACTAGACCTGTAGCTTCAGAACAATAACTGCAGTTGGCAGGCTCGTTAAGTTCCTTGGTTTATCAGAAAAAACAGGCCTAGTGAGCACATCCAGACTTGCATGGCTCTTTCAAGTCTTAAACTCACAGGAGAACTGGCCATCTGTTTTAGGTTGTATATAATTGTCAGTGTTTAAATAACGTCGTTCTATGCCAAAACTTTGTGTCCTGTATACCAATTGAGCTGAGCGGGTGCAAAGAATAGAAAATAGAATTAAAAGCACTTTGGCAATCTGTGCTAAAACGAAGTGTGCTGAGAGCTAAGGAAAAGTTACTATTTTGTCCCTCTTGCCCGTTAACACTTCCAGTAAGCTTGGATCATTGATTGTGTGAGATTTACTGATTGTGAGACAGTGTTACCCTTGTATGGCAGATTATGGAGGAAGGTAAGGGTTTAACTCAGTGGGTTAATGGATTGGAAGAAATACAGTATAAACAAATTTGAATGGCAGTGGAACACTTGATGCGTGTAAATCATGCAAAAACCTGATTTAATGAAAATGTATCGGATAGGGTGGTAATTTGGGAAAAGAACTTCATGTGTAGCATTTTGACATAGCCTGGCACAGTTTCCTTTCTTTTTTTGTTGAGGTCAGGTTTCTTTCTCTTCAGACACCAGGTGGTATGGTGCACAGTGTGCTGGTTGAGTTTCTGGTGTGTCAGAACTTGATATTGAGTGCACATGGTTTCTGACGAGAAGCAAGTAGTCTTAAAACAACTATTTTCAATGCTAGGATAAAGATTAGGCTGGTTTTGCTTATTTATGAACTCCCACTTGTCTCCTAATGAAAGCAGCTGGTTTTAAAGTGAGATTTTTTTTTGAGAGAATATGGAGGGAAGCTTTTAGCAGTCTTACCTGACTTATCTGTTGGTGAGATTGTTGGTAGTGGTACATGAAAGAGTAAAGGAAACCTGCTTGAAGAAACAGCTTGTATGTTGCAGTATTTCTTGTGCCACAGGCTTGTTGGAACAGGAAGCAAATGGTTTGTCTTAGACTTGAGACATAAAGTAATGATGCTAATAATTCTCAGTAACTTTTAATACCTGTATATGGCTACTGTCAAATTCAGAATGTCCCATTTCTGTGCAAACCCTGTAGAGTCTGGACTTCTGAAACTTCAGGTGTAAAGAAAGTTGCTTTTTGAGTAGATTTGGAGTTGCAGTGGGAACTTATGGAGTTACTTGTATGAAAAAGCAGGAGAGAACTGCAAGGTTGTTGGTTATTCCACCTGATAGTGCCCTATGTTATTAACTATAGAATTATAGAGGGAGTTCTGTCTTCATGAGTGTATATACTGCTTGTAAAAAGGCAAGGGGTCATTGCCAAGCTCTGAGACTTGAGCACAGGGCCGAAGTTACAGATGGAACTCATTTGTGGCATAAGTGCTTTCACAGAATCTCACAAGAGGGAGAAACGACATTTTGGGTGAAAGTTTTACCAAATTATAACCTCCTAGGTAATAATATCTAGGTTTGCATCATTAATGGCTAAAATCAGTTCTGTATTGTGCCCATCACTCAAGTAAAGCCTTTGCAAAAATGTCATGGCAGTTGCTGTTTTCATGGTTCCAGTCTTCTGGATTGTCAGTTCCTTGTCAAGCTTCTGAAGTGCGAAATACTCCAGCCATCATGACAGGGGAAGGCTTCAAATGATTTTTGCCCACAGCGGAAAGTCAGAAAATTATTCATCACTTAGAAAGAGGAACAGTCTCCATAAGTTAATAACTTTGAAACTTAACCCAAAGGCTGCATTTGATAGACATTGGGATTGAGCACTAATAGCCTTTGCTAGGACATCAGTCCTTTTTTCAATTAGCACAAGAACTTTGTGTTGTTACTAAGTTTAGAAATACCCTTAAAGCCCTCTAGCTAGAGTAGAAGTATGGTATGGACAATCTGTGTTTCCAGACAGGATGGAGGTGTGCTTTTTCTGGAAGCAGTGATTTGATTGACCAATTTGCTACTGACAGTCTTGGAATGGAAAGCCATGTCCTAAAAGCTATTGAGACATATCTGACTGTACCAAACTGTAAGGATTGATAACCAATAGCTTTTTTAGAGAGGCAAACAAAACTTTAAAATACACAAGGCTTGGAAATAAAGATTCTGTGTAATGGAGCATTCCCAACATCCTAGAGATTTTTCGTTTTTCACTGTGGTTACTTACCTTGTACTGATAGGGTTTAGCATTTCATACCAGTTTTGACTTGGGATATTCTTCTCTTCTTGAGGCTTCTTCTAAATAGTAATAACAAAGCTTAGGTGTTGTGTTTTAAGTTTATTTTTTTAAAGGCTTTCAGGAGCAAGTATTTGTAGCTAGTAGAACTTGACTAATAGTCTTTCTGGTTTGAAGTCTTATGCAGCACCAGTGTTTGGGGGACACACTTCTGTGTGAGGTGAGGGAGTTTGTTCTGTGGAGATGGTAATAAGAGCATTTCGCTCCATAATGGACTCCCAAGAGCATGTGGTTTTGTGGTTCAGTGATTCAACAGCACATACCGTTGCTGAAAAGAAGAAGGAACAAACAGTCTCAAGATCAAATTGCTTCCTGAGGTGAACAGAATCTGGGGGTGTCAGCTTATGCTGGTGCAGTTTATTCTGGGTCAGGTGATCCAATTGTGATAGGCTTGCAAAACAATTGGTGCTGCTTCTCTCCACTTGCTTGTCAAGTGGGCTCTCTAAGCCAGCTGAATCACTTCTACCACTTAACTCCTTTCTGAGGTCTGTTGAAAGATTCCTGCTGCTTCTTTTCTGCCACCTGTCTCAATAAATGCAAAAATCCACCCCCAGAGTCATACCTCTTTTTAGTGCTTCAGAGGAGAGTATTGCTAATAATGTTAGTCTGTGTAGCTAATCCACTTAGTGTAGTGGGTTCTGTAGAGAAATATAACAATCTGTACTTTGCATAAGCAAATTAGAATGTAGTCAACTGTGAGGAACTGCTTTCCTGAACAGATAGTGCTCACATATTATTTTTTGAAATTCTGGATGAATAGAACATAAATTTTTTTTTGGTGCTATGTGGAAAACTGAAAGGGAAGAGAGTAGAAGAGCAGTGCCGGGGAAACGATCCTCCTGAATATAGGCTGTAGTGCTTGAGGTTACTAACCTGCTTCTGAAATGCCTGTCATTGTCTCTTCAGCTGGGTGATTGCTGAAAGACAGTGCTGCTGTGTGTTACAGCTTGATATGAGGTTGATCTACCTATTTAACTTGGGGTTTACCTGGCTCCCTTCTGAAGGGTTTATTTAAGGATGCTGACTTAATTGTGTGTGTTCTTTGACTAATGAAATAGAAAGCTCAAACTTCTCTGTAGCTCAAACATAGAACTGGTTTATTGTTAAAACTTCCTGGAATAAAATGGGTTTTGGCCCTCCCTCACTGTGTGTCTCCCCAGTGGATTTGTGGATTCTTTCCATGTGTTAAGTGCTATTCTAAAAAGTGCAGTGCATCTGTCAGGAATAAAAGGTGAAGTTTCTTGTAACAGGAAAGTGACAGTTATAACAAATACAAGAGATGGAAGAGACACCCTTAATCTTACTGATTTTCCATATAGACAGTGCTTTTTGAAGCATCTGGTATGGATTGGTTTTTGTTAAAGCTGAAAACATAGAGTAGCTTCTGAAACTCCTGTACCATTTCTATCCCTTCCGTCTCTGCTTTCTGACATAGAAGATGAAAGCAGATGAAGTAAAATGCATTTAGCTTAATCCTGAATACTTTGGATTACATATTACATTTTTAGTTGATTTTATTTCATGTCCTGTTCCGTTTGGGACTGGGTAATTTGTAGTCAAATGACTCAGGAGACATTCTGGAGACCAGAAGTCTTTTGTAAGACTGGAAGAAGGCTTGTGAAATTTTGGAGAGCAATATGGTGAACCTCCTGATGTAACAGTGTTCTTGGACAGTGATCTTCATAAAAGCATACTAGTAAACTAAAGGCCAGTTGATGACTCCTGGTCATTATCAATAAACTACTCAAGCTCAGGTTTGAGAAGTTCTTGATGGAGAGAACTGATAGTACTCCCAAGACTCCAGTTGAGTAAACTGTCACTGACAGTATGTATTCTGCACTTCCATTTGTTTCAAATAAAGCTTTTACATAGTTCTGTATGGGAGTCCCTAAAGGATTCTTTTTGTGTATGTGTAGAACTAATGCACGGATTTGATCTTATCCAGTATTTATCCAAGCTGCAGGAAGACCTTGTATTTTTATATCACCTGTAATCACTTCTTGGAAAGATGAGCTTGAAAATTCTGTCGGCAGCTTGTGTTTTTCACCAGATTGCAGTGTGGCTAATCGCCAGCTCCAGTATCGAAGTCTGTGTGTGAATTAACTTTACAAGATGGACTTCTGGTTTTTGATGATTTAAGCAGGTGAGTACTTCAGGGATCAAGGAAGGCAGACATTCTCTGCCAGCAGCCTTCTGAACATATCAGGTAGCATAATCTGGTAATGTATCCAAGTGATTATAGAAAGGGGAGTGGTGTTGTCTGGGTTGGCTTTACATGCTTAGCTACAGTACAGAGATCATTCAGTAATTGGTGTTGAAGACAGTCAACTGAAAGATGCTAGAAACTTGAAGAGTGTTCAGCCACTGAACTCTGAGCTGTGTCACTTTCATTGTAGTAATAAGCTTTTCTTTGTGGTTCATTAGATGCAGCTGCAGTGAATTAGAACCAGCTTAAATATAACTCAACTGATCTGCTTTGAATGCTCTACGTAGTTTTGTATTTGTCTTACTTTCCATTCAGGTCTTTACTAGAAAAGAATGTTTAGTTGTGGAAGTTAAGTACACTTTGAAGGGGACACAGTTTTTGAGTATGGGCTGTTAGTTCTAGAAATTATTCTAATTTGCCTTTTCTATTTGCTTTTTCTTTATGGAAAAGATAAAAATTGGCTGAGGAGCTGGTAGTTTGGAGACACCCATGTGATTTCTCTAACCTCTGATACTTAACAGTCTAAAAATAATTACCATATGGGATGTCTTTATTGTGAGGACAGCCTCTGCTACTTGAGAACTTTTCTGTGTTTAAGCACTTGCTGTGCCTACACATTTTTAGCTATTTCTTCAACTAGATGAAGTCATCATATGCCTTTTTATGAGAGCTGGTGTCATTGTCCACAGACCTAGGAGGAGAGGAGGTTACCTTCTCTGAATTTAGTAGGGCTGGGTAAGGCTGCATTCGGTGTTTGATCTTTACTGTGTGTTTTAGATCTCAGTTAAAACCGAAGTATGAAAAATTTTTGATTGTACACCAGTGAAAAATGCAACAAATTTTAATCTTAACACCTGACTTTTATCCGTTTCAAGCGTGTCTGTTACAGTTCTTTAACCTTTTAGGAACCTACTGAGGATTTGTAGCTTAAATGGAGGTTAGAGATGTGCCTGACAGATCCTACTTCAGTAGTCGTTCTTGCTGCTGAGAGAAGCAGGAAAGCATTGGATGCTTGGCCTGTGCTGAGTCCATTTCCCAGTAAGATTCTATATACAAGCAGAATAATCCTTGCAGTGCAGATGCAAGTCCTTGTAAGGCGCACAGTAAAGGCGGCAAAATCTGAACTTACATGCGCTTGTGTGGCACAGGTAATAGTGTATGTAATCTATCTGGTATTTTTCTGCTGGCAATTTGTGTTAGGTTTGGTAGATAATCTACGAGTAGTCTACTTTTTGCAAATTGGAAATCATTACTACAAGCTCTTTCCATTTTCAGTCAAAGGATACTTGATGACACATCCTCAAGGATGCTGTTTTACTTGTATGGTATCCTGATGTTACCCTCCTTTTGTCCCTGTCTCTCCTGATGGCATGGATTTTCTCTAAAGTGACTTGTAGGTTTGTGACCTTAACTTTCTCAGTCTTCCATACACCGGCTTTTTAAAAGTCTTTGCAAAATTAGGCTCCAGATCTTTGATATGGTTAAATGAACCTCTGCAGTCATGAGCCTCAAATCAATGTTCCTTTCTATAATTTTTTTCTTATGTATTAACAAGTTTATCGCTACTGCTAACCTTAGGCAACTAGTTGTGATATGCTCTCTCTGCCCAGAGTAAAAGAGTTGTAAAGCTTTTGCGTTACAAAAGCTTTTGTGTTGGGGTTAGTGTTGGGTTATAGGTTGGACTTGATGATCTCAGAGGTCCTTTCCAACCTTATGATACTGTGATACAAATGACGTATAGACCATATACTTACAGGTTTTTCAGCTGAGGCACTGTCTTGCGGAACTGTAATGCGAGTAACTTGTAGTAACCATGCAGTTTGTGCAATGTTTGTGCAGGATTTGGAGTAAGAAAGATTTAAATTCTCTTTTTTCCTTACTGCTGTTGCTAGGAAGCATACTTGACCTATTTTTCTATTACTTTGCCCAAAACTTCATGAATTAGTGAATAAAACTTCTGAAGGTTAAAAGTTGAGTATTGACTGAAAGGTCTGTTTAATGAGGTATGGTATAATGTGCCTGTAGAGTGAAGTAAATAGATGAACATCATTTTTAACTTCCAGATTGGTTTAAAAATGTCTTTACAACCTTATGTTCTTGTTCTTCTATGTTGAAATTATATAATGAGACAATGAAACACAGTTTTGATCTTTCAGGCACAGATGTGTGGGTCATTGATATCAACACTTCAGGATTTAGAGACACAGGTCTGTGTAGTAGGAAGTACATGGAATATAGTTCCAATATATTTTGAGTTCTTTTTTGGTAGCAGGAAAGGAGATGAAATGATGGCACTACTTCCAGAAAAAAATGTGATGCCTTTAAATAGTTACCTACAGGGCAAAAAAACCCAAAAAATCCTTGCTTCCTGGCTGTGAGGCAATATAGCATATTGTATAACTGACATCTTTCAGATTTTGGCTATCCTGACTATGGCTCCATTTCCAGAAGAGGATCATTTGTTGACCTTATGCTTGTGTCCATATGTTCTTAGTTATGCTGTTCTTTTAAAGGTCTGCCTTTAAATTGTGGGCAGCAGTTAAATGAACAGCCTGTCCAAATGAAGAGTGTGGAGTAAGCTTTCCTTTAGGAAGGGATGGTGTTAACACCTAATGAAACACTGTTTCAAACTCAGAGCTGCTTCTGTTATGGTTTATTGAAGATTCTGTTCCAGTGTAATCTGGATGGCACATTTTAGAAAATTGGATCTCTGGAGGTTCAGCTCCCACTGAACTATTTACGTAGTGTAACATCTACCTTTTAACTTTTCAGGACTCTTGTATCTTTAGTGGGAATGAATGATCATATAGGACAGTGAGAACCAGCAAGGACTTTAATACTGACAATAGCAGTTTAATATTTTTGTGCCACACTGATGCATTTTGACAACAGGGTCAGCATGTTTCCAGTGCATACTTTAGTTTAAGGATGTTTTTTTTGCTGTAGTTAAAGCACATTCTTTACTTAGTGCTGGTAAAGTGTGTGTGTAAGTACCTTCTGCTTCAGGAGACTCAGTATAAAAGGCTGTCATCTTTTTTTTTTTCCAAGATAAAAATGCCAAGAGGGAAAATGTGTACTGTTTCTTAACAGTTTTCGTTAACTTATTGATGCCATTGTTTCACTAAACATTCCTTTTCCTCCCCAAGCATAATGTTTACCTTCTGGGAATAGAAAAGCTTTCAAACTGAGATTCCTTTCTCCGTGTCACAGCATAATATCCAGCATCTGGCTTATTTTGAGGTATTCTTCAGTACTTGAGAGGTCAGCCTTTGGATGTCATGGCAAATAACATGATTTGTCAGGTCTGCTGTGAAGGGTGCTGGGCATAAACAAGGTCTTAACTTCCTGATCTCTAAGTTGAGTGCTGAGTGAAAGTGGTTTCCCTTCTTCCGTGCCTCAGAGTTGGTGTATTGCTGTAGTGTAAAAGTAATATACAAGTTGACCAGTATGGAAAGCAAGGCTGTCTTAGTTCAGATAGCATCAGCATCATATTCTCCACATGTTGATGTTCTCAAAGTAAATTTTTGGTTGCTGCTCTATGACTGATTTCTCTGTCCAGTTTGTTTTTTTTGTAGTATGTTACAGTTTTACAGTATGTGTTTTGTAGTATGTGTCTGTGGCATCTGGAACTTTCTAATGCTTGATAGGCACTGATACAGGGCAAGAAAGTATATATTTATTTAGAGCTGTATGCTGTTGGACTGACTTCATTCTTGCTATCGTGTTATTTTGAGTCTTTTTGCCATTTTTATTGTAAACAATTCTCTATTTTCCTTTAATAGTCTCCTGTGCACATGTTTCAAACTTGAATAAAATAAGTTGGGAAAAATATGATTCATTATTTTGGGAGCTCTGCTGCAGTGAAGTACTTCTGTGATTACTGTTCTCTCACTGTTGAATTAGGCATGTAAGTAGTTTTACTGTGAAATTGGGTGTTCCTTACGGTTTTTAGTGCAATGGTAAATCTAATACAGTGAAGACAGCTTTTCAAAATTAATTTGAAAGAAAATCACCTAATCTGGAATTTGTTAATACAAGGTCTGAATTTCAGTAATACATATTTACAGTGTTTAGTGGGTTAGACATAGATAATAGAAATATCTACTGCATAAATATATGAAATTGTAGTTTTAATAGACTTGGGTATAACACCTAGTATAGGATAATAAATGAAGCAATGTGGCATGAGAATCAAAAATATGTAGAGTAGTCCATGTAAGAAGCAAGGGAATCTTAAGTCAATTTAGTGATATTTTGTTTAATGGAAATTGGAGTACAGGAAAACACTAGAGATGGAAGGCAAATTAGATATGCCTTTACGTGAACAAAAGGTTAGGAGAAAGAACCAAATAACCCCAGAAACTTCATATTTTCTGGACAGAATGATAGGAAAATATGATCCAGCAGTATTAACTATGATGAATCCAATTCTTGAAGTTTTAACAAAGGGTTCTGGCATCTTGGCTGCTGTCTTTCTGTGTCCTTCAGTTTGTGAAGGGGTTCCAATCCACAAAGGTCAGAAAACGTAAGACTTTGCAAGACTGAAATCAAGAGCAAGATTTTCTTAAAATAAGAAAGCTTCTTAAGTATCAGTCTCTCTGCATTTTTAGTTGGATTATACAAATAAAGATTTCTGCACATAATTCATCTAAGAGCAGCACATGGATCCATCATGTTATGTCTGTGTTGGTATTCATTACTGATGGTGTAGCTGGATTAGGAAGTGAAATTCTCTTCATCTGCTACTGGAAGTCTGCTGCTTTCATGGAACCACAATGATGTTCTGGTGGGGCAAGCAGGGAGGGAGAGTTCATTATGAATCGTTGGGACAAGAATGGCTTGTTGTTGTCATCACTCTTCCTGGATGATCTTAGGTTCGTTAAGTGGAAGCTTTCTAAGGCTGTAAGTGAAGTCTGAGCTGCTCTTGACTGAGGGCAGAAAATGATGACTGAAAGTGGTTTAATTTGAATGCTGTTTCTTTTGCTCTTCCAACCTCTCATGCCCAGCTGTGGAAAATGTGCAGCTCAAATTATTTAGTGCCACAAATTCCTGTTTTTTGCCTTACGTGCTCCTTATCACCGATGAATGCAGGCAGATATTTAGTATTTGGATAGTGATTAGCATCTGTAAGATGTGAACCTAGGTTGCTGAGGCAGTTTTGGGCAAGGTCGTGTTCTGGGCTGTAAAGGTAGTTTGTTTGCTCTCATATCTGCAGTTACGCTCAGTTCATGGCAAACTGCAGTGCCTCTTACCCTGTCTTCCTAGTTGAGCTCTTGTCTTACAGAAGATACCTTCTTTCCCAGAAGGTTTAACAGAAGGTTTAATTTTTCCTGTGAAATGACTTGATTCTATGTCTAAGTAATGGTGCATTTTTCAGTGTAGGTGGAGTACTTTTTAATGGTTCGCATAAGCTTTGTTTGTGACCAGTTTTAGGGCTGTTGACAATTTTTGATGTGGCTGTACATGAGACAACTGATGTCCCAGGCTAGTAGTGGCATAAGAGTATACAGGCTTTGTAAGGCTGGGACAGCAACACACAACTTTAAAAAGAATTATAAAAAAAAGTTATGGAGGAAGGGAGAGGCATGGAAGCTGCTGCTTTTTCATTTTAGCTGGTTGCTTTTTTTGCTTCTTGTATGGGATAGAGGATATTGGTTGCTTCACTAATTAGCTGTATACATAAGGGTTTAAGGGGTAGGGACCCTCAGTCGTGTTACTTCTTCCTTGCCTAATTTACATTTGAGATCAAGGTTTGCTGTGAGAGAAGAAGAAACCCCCTGACGGGACGAAATTGAGGGGGATGCATGTTGCATTTTGAAGGGTAGCGCTATGATGGAGATACCAAGTTCCCAAAATCTGGCTCTTTGGGTTTGCTGGGGCATGTCTGGATTGTCTGATATTGCTGTGTTGGGGCCCAGCCATCTCTCCAATTTATCAGGGAGCCGTGAGCAAGAGGAGTGTTGCCATGAAAAATAAGTCAAGCAGAAGTGTTTCTTTCAACTTGTCTTCTTCAGCATGGAAGATACGTCCTGTCATCTGTTGCTGGTCACTCTGTTGCTCTGAGAAACGTTGGATGTGTGAGGGACAAAACCTTGTAGCTGTGTTCTCTTTCAGGGAGAGAAACGGGAGAGTAAGTAGTCATGGATGGCCCTGAAGTAGACAGATACTTTCATATTTAGGAAGAAACTAGTTTTATAATTTTAATTTTTTAGTTTGAGCATCTCTTCATAGTCAGGCTAACCTGGTTTGCTTCCTTTTCCTGGTTGTTGGTAGAACTTCAGCTTTTGGAAATGCCAGTGGGGAAGAAGAGTGTAACTGCTGTATTAAAGGGGAGGAAGTTTTACACAGCCTAACCTTAATAGTGAGGTAAATGCTGAAATATCAAAGTAGGCATCGTAGCTATTTCAAGTGAAGCAGGTGCTCTATGTCTGAAAGTAGGTGTTGGCTTTCAAACCCTTCAGGCTACTGAGACGCTGTATTTGAAGAGAAGTTCTCCCCTTCAACCCCATTGAACCTGTTTTTGTTATTCTCAGTAGGTTCAAGAGGACTACAGATCTATAAAGCTGCAGGGAAATGTCTTCAGTATGATACTGTTCCTGCTTGCAGGGTACATATGCATTTTGACGGAAGTGTATTGCCTTGGAGAGCACTTGACTAGAAAGCTGGAAAATAACACATGAGACTGGGAAAGCACAAGCAAGTGTTAGAATGAATGAGAGAAAATGTAGTTGGCGATATTTTGTGAATGGTTGGGTGCACTTGAAAAGTCACGGTATCACAGTATCACAAGGTTGGAAAGGACCTCTGAGATCATAGAGTCCCACCTATAACCCAACACTAACACCATCATCTAAACCATGGCACTCAGTGCCTCATCCAGTCTCCCGTTAAACACCTCCAGGGTAGGCGACTCCACCACCTCCCTGGGCAGCGCATTTCAATGGCTGATCACCCTTTCAGTGAAGAACTTTTTCCTAACATCAAGTCTATACTTTCCGTGATGAAGCTTGAGTCCATTCCCTCTAGTTCTGCCACTGGTCACCTGAGAGAAGAGACCAATCCCTGCCTGACTACAACCTCCTTTTAGGTAGTTGTAGAGAGCAATGAGTCTCCCCTGAGCCTCCTCTTCTCCAGACTAAACAGCCCCAACTCCCTCAGTCGCTCCTCATAGGGCTTGTGCTCCAGCCCTTTCACCATCTTCGTTGCTCTCTTCTGGACACACTCCAGCATCCTGACATCTTTCCAAAACTGGAGGAACCAGAACTGTACACAGCATTCAGGGTGAGGCCTGACCAGTGCCGAGTACAGGGGGACGATAACTTCTCTGGTCCTGCTTGCCACACTATTCCTGATGCAGGCCAGAATGCCATTGGCCTTCTTGGCCACCTGGGCACACTGCTGGCTCATGTTGAGCTTCCTGTCAACCAGCATTCCCAGGTCCCTTTCTGCCTGACTACTCTCCAGCCACTCTGTCCCCAGTCTATAGCTCTGCATGGGATTGTTGTGTCCAAAATGAAGGACCCGACATTTGGACTTATTAAACATCATCCCATTAGAATCAGCCCAGCTCTCCAATCTGTCCAGGTCCCTCTGTAGGGCCATCCTACTCTCTAACAGATCAACCCTTCCTCCCATCTTGGTATCATCTGCAAACTTGCTGCTGATGGACTCAATCTCCTCATCCAGATCATCAATAAAGATATTAAACAGGACAGGACCCAATACTGATCCCTGGGGGACACCACTGGTGACCGGCCGCCAACTGGATGAGACACCATTCACCACCACTCTTTGGGCTCGGCCATCCAGCCAATTCCTAACCCAGCACAGAGTGCTCCCATCTAAGCCATGGGCTGCCAGCTTCCCTAGGAGTCTACTGTGGGAGACAGTGTCAAAGGCCTTGCTGAAGTCCAGGTATACCACATCCACAGCCTTCCTCTCATCCACCAGGCGAGTCACATGGTCATAAAAGGAGATCAGGTTGGTCAGGCAGGACCTACCTCTCCTAAACCCTTGCTGGCTGGGCCTGACCTCTTGGCTGTTCTGCAAGTGCCGCATGATTGCACCCAGTATTATCTGCTCCATAATTTTACCTGGGACCGAGGTCAGGCTGACAGGTCTGTAATTGCCTGGATCATCCTTATGGCCCTTCTTGTGGATGAGCTTCACATTGGCCAACTTCCAGTGTTCCGGGTCCTCTCCAGTGAGCCAGGACTGCTGAAAGATGATGGAGAGCAGCTTAGCAAGCTCATCCACCAGCTCTCTCATCACCCTAGGGTGGATCCCATCCGGCCCCATAGACTTATGAGGGTCCAAGTGGCTCAGCAGGTCTCTAACTTCCTCCTCATGGATTGCAAGAGGGCCATATTTCATCCTGTCCCCATCAACCACTTCAGAGGACCAACTGTCAAGCGAACAGACATCCTTACTGTTGAAAACTGAGGCAAAGAAGGCATTAAGTACCTCAGCCCTCTCTGTCTCTTTGGTTACTATATTTTATCCCACATCCAACAAGGAGTGGAGGTCACTGCTGCCCTTCTTTCTACCATTTATATATTTATAAAAGCTTTTATTATCCTTAACAGAAGTGGTCAATTTGAGCTCCAGCTGGGCTTTTGCTTCCCTGATTTTTTTCCTACATGATTTAACAATATCTTTGAACATGACCTGGCTTATATCCCCTTCTTTCCAACGGCAATACATCCTCTTTTTCTTACTTAGTTCCTTCAGAAGCTCCCTACTCATCCAGGCCGGCCGCCTGCCCCTATGACTCTTCTTACAACACATGGGGACAGCCCGCTCCTGCGCCTTCAAGATTTCATTCTTGAAGTGCATCCAGCCTTCCTGGACCCCCTTGCCACTAAGAACTATTTCTCAGGGTACTTTCCTGACCAGTTCCTTAAATAACCCAAAGCTTGCCCACCGAAAGTGCCTGTGACCTGTATGTGCCTTTACTCATAAAGAAGTTGAGAATGTTCTAGCAGCATGTGTAACAGTTTTTGCATTCAACAGCCTTCATTGTCTCCTATTTTACAGCTTTTTTTGAGTATGCACAAATTAATGCGGTGCTTTCATGCAGGCTCCTAATATATTTGACTGTTTCAAGAAAAAAATAAGCACTCAAATTAACACTGCAGTAAAGATAAAAGTCAGTAAAGAGGAAACATTAAGAATTGCTGGTATTCGAAGTACAAAAAGCTGTACACTTAAATTTTGGAGATACTGATTTTTTTTTTTGATGAGTCCTATTTTTCAAGCAAAATTCAGCATCTAGGTTATGTCAGGGCTATTGCCTTTCACTGACTTTACTATAAGCTGAGACTGAGTTTCTGGTTTTTGTCCTTCATGTCTAGAAGATAAAAGATGTTGTATTCAGCCATGAAGTTGTGGTTATTGTACTGTTTGGTGTTATGAAAACAAAACTTGTAATATCTGTTTATCAAAATACAACATATCAAAATTCTTGTCTGCTTCCATTGTACTGTCTTGCACCCAAGAGGGAAAATACTGAATTAAAAAATATGTTCTGAAAGTCTCCTGGTGTGTAAATCTTCAGGAGCATTGTGACCCTTGAGATTGGAGGCATCTCATAGCACAACTTCAGTTGCTTCTGAACAGTGATAACCTGTTGGAGGATGCAGATGTGTTTAATACCTGATGTCCAGCCAATAAAATTTAGGATACTTTTCTTTCTGTAATCAACTTTACATAATATGGCACAGGCACCTGTGCAGTATTTTTTGGTGCCTATAAATAGAGGTTAATTCTGTCTATAAAGCATATGTGAAATACCTTTTTCCTCAATGACGGGCATTCATAGATACAAATCAAAATAGATGGTAGTAAGGCTTTGAACAGAAGCGTGATGCGCTAAAGGTTTCTCCCTAGCACATGCAATCTGAGGTGGTAACAGTGGTCAGAGACTTTTCTGTTTTGTCACCTCACCTTGGTCCTGTCTCAGCACTGCCAGGATCCAGCCTCAGATTCCATTTTCAGCTGAGTATGAGCAGTTGAGTGTGTTATGTAGTAAAATAACCTGTTATTTTCAGGGAGAATTAGTGGACTGCTGTGACGATTGCTGGTCTTCATCGCTAGCTCTGCTTTCTTCTCTAAAGCTCTCATACAAAAATTTACTGTTGATATAATTGGAACTGTTCTGTGGCAGCCAGAACTAATCGCATAAACCATATGGCTTTGTAATGCCTGATGGGTTTTGTCTTCAAAGAAAAACAACCTAGTTGCTTCTCTGAGGCTAGGCAAACCCTACTTATGGCTTACTTGAACTGTAGCCAGTTAGCAACTGGGATTCAGTTAATGACATAAATAGTGCTTATGAGTGTTTGGCTTTAAAATTTTTACTAAAAGTGAGTTTAATTAAAAGTAAGTTGGTTGAATGGTTCTCCCATGCACTGTGTGTTAACAAAGGGAACCACTCACGGTTTGCTGAACTGAAAACTTAGTCTTCAGTTCTGCTTCTGTAAACAGAAGAGATTTCCTTCTCCAGCTTCACTTAAAACGTTCTCTTAATCTGAATGTACTTTAAGACAACCTTGGATTTCTTTAATTGCCATAGAGTCTGGTTTCCTGAATTTAATGATTTCTTAGGTTTTTAATGCAGTAATTGCTATTTTGATAATCTGAAGTGTAATACTGCCTCTGAGACTAATTGTCAAAAGCTGTATTAGCTTCTCCAGTAGTAGTAGTTCTTCAGTAGTTCAGTATTCTGAAATTTCTTTGGAGACTATTTACAGCTCGAATTCTGTGTTAATGTGACATTTTAACCTTAAAATACAGTGTTTAGGCTAGAAACTAATTTTTAAAAAATTAGATTTTTTTCTTTGTAATTAGCTATATCCCTTTTTTTCAGGTCAGGTAGAAGTGTAGATAAAAGCATAAGAACTCTAGTTTTCCAAACTAGATATAAAAGCATTCTGTACAGCTTTGAAAATACAAAAAATTATAAAAGAATTGGTAGAGAAAAACACGGTTTGAGACATAAGTGTGGTACTTAAGTGAACTGACTTGTACATTGACTCGGAGTACCTTGTGGAACACTTGAGTGAGGATTTTTTGAGAGGTGCTCTTAGCTTTTTTTAAAAGTGCTGTGATGCTTGAGGGCACCGGGGAGTCCTGTACACAAAGTAAGCTGTCCTGTTGTATTTTTCCATCATTAGCCCATGGCTCACAGGAAGCAAATACTATATCAGATCATGCTGCTCTAAGAGTCACAGATGCAAATAAATCATCTTATGACTATTTTTGCAGTCTTTGTGAGAATTTAGTAGACTGCTACTTTAATGCAGTCTCCTTAATAAAGCTTTTCTGGACTTAAAAGTCAGATTAGACTTCTGGTTTTACTTTATTAGTAAGCACTTCATCAAACATACTTACGTGTATGCAATAGAGAGCTTCAGAAGTGCAGTTGTTAGCATTGGTTTTCAGCTGAGAACACACAGAATGGCTTGCAAACTTGTAGCTGGTACCAAAACCTCAGTATTTAGCATGAGAAGAGATGATTAAAGGTCTTTATCAACCTAAATTAGAAGTAAAGACCAGACATGAAGTGAACTAACCATGTGGACTTCAGTAGCAAACTGAAATTAAGGCTAATTTACACTATTTTAAAACAAGGAAAGTTGTTTTGAAGTATGTATTTATAAACCCTGGATGAGGCAGCCTTCCAAAATCTGAGTCCTTGTTTTATAAAAATGTTAGACTTAACTCATCTGCTAACCAGGGCAAGAAGGATTTGGATTTACACCAGTTTCAAGCTGTGACAAGTGAGGAGTCTTCCTGTTTGTGCCGGCATTGTTATATTTAAACTTTTGCACTACTTGTATTCATATGCAAAGGGCCTATTAGCTATTGTGGTATCCTCCTAGCACTGTTCAATTCAAATCTAACAGGAGTTTGCAAACATACTTTATTTAAAAACAAACTACAGTGTACTTGGAGACAAAAATACGCTTAGGAAATCATTGCATATTTTGCTCCAGTTATTCCACTTCATAAATAGTTGACTCGACTGCTGGTTTATATGTCCAGTGGCACTATTAAACAGCTATTACAATGAAACTTGCTGAATATCATCTTTATTAATTTTTAGACCTAGGGTTTTAAGACCAGGCTGGGTTCTGGCAAAGTAGTTTGGCATCCTGTATATTTTTTTTGTGGGCTGGGAAAGGCATGTAAGGGGAGCTGTTCTTTAAATGGTGCATGATCAATTTTCCTTTAGCATGTAAGATGACTCGTGGCATTTTCTTTCTTTCTTCTTCCTTCAAGCTTGAAGAGTTAAAATTTTGTAGTATAGTTTGTTTTAGGCATGGTGTGGTTCTGGAGGGTAGTTTCCAGGGTGGGTACAGGACTAGACTGCAGCATTATCTTTTAAATCTTAAATAAGCATCTTATTTCATGTTAGAGAAATAACTTTAGAGCTGAATTTAGAAAGATTAGATTGGAATTGCCTCAAATCCAATTAAGCCACACTGCATGGACGTGCTGGGAATATAAATGCAATTACTGTAAATTTGTACAAACTGATTTGTTGCATTATCTTGCTAATCTAACATACGGTACTTTTTGTGTCCATATTGCAGACGGCAACTCCAAACTAACATGGCAGTCAGACTGTGTGATGTGGCTTCTCTGCTTAGAAGTGGCTCGTGGGCAGCAGAGCCTTGGACTGGGGTCTGTGGGATTTTTCTTAAATTCTGTAGGCTACTTTTTTACATGTTAATAGTGCTGAGGCCATACCAAACTCTTAAAACTCGCATTTGCCATGTTAACTTTTTTCTACGTTTCTTATAGGCTGTAGGTTGTGTCCCTATTCTGTGAGAGCCTAGAGCACACTGGCATATGATGACAACTTTTTCTATAATATGGTGATATCCTGTAGAAATTACACTGCAGTGGCTTACCTTTCTGATGTCAATTAGATTTTAGTACTAATTCAAAATACTTGGTGGATAATTGAAGAGTAGTATTGTACTAAAATGGTTTTGGTATGGTCTGAATACTACATTGCAGTAACTTAAACTTGTATATTGTGTATTTATGATTACTATTTTAAAACTATATTTACAAGTTTTCTTCTAAGAGATTTGTTTGAAAACTGCAAATTTGTCTTTTAAACTGTTTTTCTAGGTGGAAAATATTTAGTAACTGCTGAAGATGTGCTTTGTGTTTTATGAACAGTTGTATTCAACCTATAAATGGAATATGCATTATTTGTAAAACATATTAGTATCACTTTATTCAGAGCAGATGGTTCTATAGCTGATAAATGTGATGAATTCAGCACACACAGGCTACTGCAGCTGTTCACTTGAATGTTGGCTTAGGATCTCATTTTTGCCACCTGAACATGAAAATAAATGTGCAATTAAGTGAGGATTGTTTGTTGTCCTTGCTAAATCCTGCTAATTTTGATCAATGAACACTTTAAATTTGAGAAAAAAGAAGGGAGGAAAAAAAGCAATCCTAGAGAGCCTCAGTCAGAGCACAGCATTTGTGGTTACTAGCTCTGCCAGATATACAAGTGTTTTGAGGACTAACTTATGTTAATTGGGATGATCTACTTTCTCATCTTTTCAGCAGACTTGTTTCACCACAGTGGCAGGACAGGTTGCCCCTTGGAGTTTGTCATAAGATAAAATGTGAACAGTTGTAGCTCCTCAGGAGAATGAGATCACATTTTTAAATTAAATATTTGTAATAGATGCATCTTCCTTTTTTTGTGCAGTGCTAAAGTAACCCCTTGGAAAATAGTTTTGTATGCAGATAGAAATGTGTTCCCAGTGATGTCTGAATTGTAGACACTCAGCCTCCCCCTCTCATGTTTTCGAATTTACACTCTTGAGTACAGTTGACCTAACCAGCTGTTTGGGTACACATTAATTGCATGTGCTGCCTTGAACAGGAGAGTTAGGACAGATAACATCCAGAGATCCTGACATTACACTGTGATTTTACAATAGAATTTTTTGTGCGAGAATTCCTAGAAATTTAAGAGGTTGGATTTCAGTGATTGCTGGATTTGTTTCAATGTAACTTTTTGAGTCTTCCCTCTGTGTTGAAATGTATATTACTGGAGAATTAATTTATAGAATTTTCTGTTGGATATTATCTCATTTATTTGGTCTCAAACAGGGTAGGCTGCCCAAATCTTGAATATTAGGCTGCCATTAAAAATCCCCTGTATTTACTGACTGTTAACAATTCAGTGACTGACTGAGATGGTAAAGAGCGTTTTGTATATATGGTAGTTTTTGGGCAGGTCCTAATATATCCAAGTGATTGCTGCTTTATCTGCCAATCATACAGTCACTTACTTTGGGGTGAAATGCAGTAATTCCTAGAGTGATGATCAGTTTCTTATTTTGATGACTAAAAGCGAATCAAGTTAAAGTGGAAAGTTTAACCATTTGTAGGGTGCAAAGGAGGGAAGAAGTGAGAACCAGAAATTGTCAGTTTAATCGAGTAAAAGTATTTAGAAACCTGATTCCAGCCTGTGGTGACAGAAGGTTGACCTTGAGTTTATCAAGGAAGAGCTTGTTTTCCATCACAGCACATTCGTATATATTTAAGGTTCTCTTTATATTACTGTCTCTGCTTTATACTATTACCTATGAGAAATAGGCTCAGGATACAGTTAACACCCCCTTTTTTTTAAAAAATAACTGAATACTGTCACTTTAAAAGATACACCTTACAATTTCAGTTATCAGTTTAAAATTAATAGAACTGCTTACCCTTGCCACAGGCCAGTTCTGTTTGATAAACTTCTGTACTAAAAAAGACTGCCTCTAAATGAACAGTATGGGGGAGGATGAAAACCAGCTTTGAGTGATGACTTCATTGAAGTAGCTTCTAGAAGATTTTAATGACAATTTTATTTGCCTGTAAGTTTTTAAAGTACTGCCTTATTAACAGTTAAAATCCTTTTGTGTTGATGGGGGAGGATTTGTGTATAGAGGCAGTATGTGGCCCTGGCAGTGCCACTTCTGTGTAGTGAGAGGTCTTTTAATTGTTGCATGGACTGTCCTAATAGATGGTGAAGTAGGAATTTTGATGGTTTCTTGTTTTCAGCAGGTAATTGCTGCCATGGAAACACAACTGTCTAATGGACGGACTTGCAATAACACAGCCCATGGTTCAACCACCATGAACAATTGCTCATCACCAGTTGATTCTGGGAACACAGAAGATAGCAAGACCAATTTAATAGTCAACTACCTTCCACAGAACATGACACAAGAGGAACTGAAGAGTCTGTTTGGCAGCGTTGGTGAGATAGAATCTTGCAAGCTTGTTCGGGACAAAATAACAGGTACATTAGTTTGGGATTTTCTGCATCTTTTCACTTCCCATGCATTCATTTTCATTTTCCAGTGAGCTGTCAGATGTTTTGCAGTTTTCGTAAATCGCAGCATAAAGGCAGAAGAAACCAGTGTTGATGTTTCTAGTCAGAAGGAACTTAAGTTCTTCACTATCTACTTTCTAGACCCCAAAGTTAAGTGTATTTGCATTCCATCCAGGTTTCTATAGGTGCTGTAAAAGCTAACAGAGTATTTAAATCTTCTTAGCTTTAGAGTATTTGGAAAGAATATTCAGATGTGGAAGAGTAGACATTTGTGCAAGCTTTACTTGAGGCTTTTATTCAACTCCATTGGAGTCATGGCTTCATTACCCGTAGCTGATGCAAGATTTCATTTTTAACAATGCAGGTAATTAAAACTGTACTTTGGGAAGAGGATGGACTTCATTTATTCAGCTTCATAGGTAAAACTGCTTCTGCATTGCAGCTTGAGAAATTTCTTTGGGATGTACTCTTGAATCAGTATGCACTCTCTGAGAGTGCAAGTATGAACTGCAGTGTGGTAGATTCTGTTTGTACTTTCATGAACATCTGGTTGAATGGGTTGCATGTATTTAGACTAGCTGTTTAACTTTGAAAGAACTACCAGATTGACACCAACACTTTAAAACAGGAATGAAAGGATGTCTAGTAAAGTTCAGTTTGTCTCATCTCCATTTTTCAACTCCAAGCTCTGTCAAATTAAAAGATGTACCACTTATATAGACATTTGATTAGTTTGTTCAGAGATATTGACTGGTACTTGATTTCCTTTTTTTTTTGTTGCAGAGTACTCAAATATCCAGCTCTCAATAACACATTTAACTTGTGGTCTTAGTTGCAACTCTTGAATGTGGTGGTTAGTGTACATGTAAATATACCTCTTCTAGACTGTGTGTTCTCTATGCCTTGGTTTAAGGGATGTAAGTTAATACTTACTTATTACCAAAAAGATAGTGTCAGAACGTGGACATTTTTTTCACACTAAAACCTTCTTCATTACTCTGTTCCCAAGAAGCAACAGTGGGAAGACAAAAGCTTTAGTTGACACATATTGTGTGGCTTTGGCCCTTAAGTGTGCATGCTTGTGTTAATGGCTTTGGTGTGCTGGAGACGTGTTCTCTGACTGTGTGTGTGAATAGTGGAGGAGAAAGCCTAAAAACCTTCAGGCACCTCTGGCACCAGCTCCAGGACTTGTCTTTGCCAGTGCAGTGCATGCTTTCTCCTCTTGTCCTGATGGCATATTTGCTCCTCTAGTATGGCAGAAAAGTTATCCCACCTTTACCCACACTGTTGCAGATACTACTATGCTATCAGTACAAGAAAAATGCTTAAACAACAATCTGACAGCAAAAACGTACCAAGAGGAATATTTCCCAAGTGCTTAGTTCATCCGCACCTGCTGAGGGTGAGCAAAGAGAGCTAACTTAGGGATCCCTTCTAAATGTGACAGTCTAGTCTGCTGCACAGTGAAACTTACTTTAGTCAGTCTGTATCTTTTTTGAATAATATAAATCAGTTTAATTGCCAGTCCTCACACCTACATTCTGCTAAAACAAAATTGGTGAAAGTACTGTTATGATGCTGGATAATCATCTTTTTTGAGGCTTTTTTCTTTCTCATGCTCTGCGTGCTGGAGAGCATTTGTGACTGTGTCTAAGTTTTTACTAATGTGAGGTGTGAGTGTAACCTATTACATATAAAGGAATGTTTCTGATGCTTATCACCCTTGATAATAGGCCTTGACTACTCTACTCTGAACAGTTGTGTTGTCAAACTACATTTCTTTGTCTCCAATCACAAGGCAGATTCTCAAACCTTACTTTTTGGACTTCTTGCAGTTCAGCTCTATATAGCAACAGTCAGTTTTATGTTTGACTTCAGGCACCTTGCCAACAAGAAAGTAAAGAGAAGGTCTAGAGAGGTGATGCTGTACTTCTGAGACTGCAAGAAGGGGATTTTTTTTAAGTCTTCGTCTTTTTCCTCTGACTACTTACACGCAGTTTGTTAATTTGAAAGCAAATTCCCCCCAAAGGGATCCTGCCTGAAGAGTGTGACTTGTAAAATAGCTGCCAGGATGTACACTTCTGTCTCAGTGATTTCACTAGGCCATGCTTCATGTTTGTTCTTCATTTCAGTTGGTGACTGCTGACGATTTACCCTCTCGGAGATAGGGACCATTCAGTTGACACAAAATGAGTCATGCTAAGAGGTTGCTTATATTCCAACTCTCATCCTTTTGGTTTCCTTCTTATTGAATAGTCTGACTTCTGTGCCTTTGAAGATTACTTTGCCCCCCCCTTGGATTTTAATAACCAGCACATTTTTCCATAGCTTGTGACTTGCTCTTAAGCTGTTAGATAGTGGAATGATCAAATCTGTAAAGTATCCTGCTTCCGTGTAGAGACCTTGGCCACTGTAAACCAATGCTTTTTAGTCCTGAGCTGACCAAACCTTGAAGCAGTCTGTGCTCTTTACTGTAAAGAATACTAAATGTACTTGGAGATGGCAAAGAAACTAGTCAGGGCTGATGTCAGACATTGCTCTCTTTAGCCTGACTTCTCAGTAGGCATTACTTCAGTCCCTCAAAACAAAAGGTTAGTTAGGTGTTTCCTGACCTTTTGTTCTAGGAGTGCAAAGGTAAAGCTGATGCATGATAGGTTAGTGGAGTGGCTTTTTTGAACTGTTTATGTATCTTGCAGATCTGAGTTCACATGTTTAGCATTCCTTATCAAAATTGTTTAAGGATTACATGCTTCTACCAATTAAGAGTCTGCTGCAGGCACACAGAAGGGAGCCTCAGGGTCTTCATGATGGATGTGCAAATTGGCCACATCCTTACATGATAGTATCGATGAGCTGGAAGCTCACATTGCTGCTACTTAATGTCAGAAGACTCCCTGACTGGGAGTCAGTGCAGTGAGAACTCTTGTTTGAAAGTATGATGTTTTCTGTATAGCATAGAGTGATGCCTAAAGAAGGATCCTGAATTTAAATTACATTCTTAGTCGGTGAGAACTCCAGGATTGGAACTATTGAAAATTTAGTTGGTATTTCTCGTTAATCAGAGAGTAGCTCTTCAGCTTTCAGGCATACAACCAGCTGCCAGCAAGAACATTGCATCAGTCTTATTCCAAAAGGTTTTAGTATAAATGAGATTAAAAAACATGGTATCTGACCTTATAACTGCATTGGGAGCAATACTTCTGATTTAAGTAGCCTGGAGCAAGATTACCTTGTGTTTATGGATGCCAAGATAGAATGCTCCAGTTGCAGTCCCATTCTTACTAAGTTCAAGTTTTCTGCAGAGAGTTCTTGAAAAGCAAATTTTCGTCTCTTTCTACAGTTCAGAACAGGGGTTATTACCAGGTCTCTGTGAAGGAAAAATTTGGCATGAATTTCCGAACTATGTTTAACTCCTGTGTTAAAAACAGTAATTTTTTTTATCTTAAGTGAACTCTTGAGTACTAGATACTTGGAATAACTTTAATTGATGAGAAGTTTAGGGGAACATAGAAATTGAAATACATTTTCATACAGGCTGAGATGGAAATGAGACTGGATAAGGGACAAAGCTTTCGCCTGTGTTTGACTGTCTGATTCATGTTGGTCTGTATTGCTATTGGGTGCATCCTCTGGCTAATTCACAAGGTGAAGTGACATGCTGGGAACTGAGATCAGTTGGCCAAGCACATGAGGTGGCTCTGGTATAGGAATGATGAGAAATCTGGTAGTAGCTACGTGGATGAATGCTGCTGAACATTTTCTCAGCAGTGAAACATCATTTAATGATGAAAAGGAATTTGAACCTGTCTGTCCGTACTACCATGCAGTGTCAAAGTCCCAGACCATACCCCACTGTTATGAATCTCTAGTGAATATTAAGACATGATGAAGCCTGCTGCGTAGTGCATCAACAAGGCCATGGGTTGAAATTCAGATGGGTAAGGAGCCACTTGACATAAATACTTGTCAGAGTATCTTGTGGATTTGAACCAAATGATCTCCTATCCTATTATTTAACATTCAGTCTGTGTTCACATCTGCAACACTGGAGTGCATTATAGCAGTGCCTCTGTTCCTTAAAGCTGTCTGCATATGTGGTGAGCTGAGTTTGAGGGCCTTCCTGCCTCTGGAAAACCTGGCGGAGGGAAGGGAGGCACCCTACACGTTTTAATTTTGTGTGGGCAACTTGAAGCACTGTTCTAAAAGGCTGTTCTGCTAGTTCCAGTAATGGAGTGGAATTTGTTAAAACAACCACTTGTTAAATAGTACCTTACAGTGTACTGTCAACATAAAGTTTGTGTGTCTCTTACTGATTCTTAACTAAGGGTGTAGTTGTGAAGGAGGTAGGGGAGAAAGCTGAACTGCAGAAGGTTCTTGCTGGTCATCTCCAAGCATACAGTTCATTAGCACAACTTGCTCTTAAAGTGCCATTGGTAGCTGAAAGGAAGTTTACTTGCTCAGCTAATGCAAAAACGCTGAAATTGTTCTCAGCAAGAATTAAAGTAGCTGATTGCTGTTCTTGTTTTACTGAAGGTGGAGGAATTAAACTGTGATACTACTAAAGATTTTAAAGGGTGCTGAACAAGAGTATCTTCATGTGAGAATCCTGTTGACAAGAGCAGCAACTGAGAAGTGGAGCATGAATGTTACATCTTCACTTGCTTACCAAGGAATCTGTTTGGAATGAATCATTGTGCCCAGATACTTTGGAGTCTCTGTTAAGTCTTAAATGCTTTTGATTAATGTGGATCTATATAAATGCGAGGCGCAAAACTACCATGTGAACTGATTAAAGTTGTACAGTAGGTGGGAGATCGGTCTCAACAGAGTATCATAACTGAATTCTTTGCAGCTGATCTAGATAGCTATTTAGTTTAAGTGCTTATACATATTTAAAAGCAGCAGGTAAAATTTTACTTAATCTAATGTTAAACGTAAATATAAAAATTAGGCTAAAGATAGGAAAGAGGATAAAATGGGTTGAAGTCTTATATCAAACTGCCCCTGTTAAAGCACTTAAAAGCACAAGCTTTCTGCTTATGCGAGACGGATTTAGCAGCTGTTGACAAAATGCAAGGAGCAGTAATAGCTACCATTAAAAATGAACACTTACTTTAGTATGGCAAAGTGCATTTTCTAGACCTACTTTTCTGAAACTCCAGTATAGGTAAAAATGACAATAAATGTAATGCCCTTAAAAAAATATTGCACTTCTTTTTAATGTGCCTTCTCTTATGTACAGTTGAGTTTGAGGTAGCGGAAGATAAATGCTTAGTTTTCACGTTGTAGAATAATCTCCATGATTTTCAGGCTTTTGCTTCTTAGTCATGTTACCCACAAGTGCTTAAGGAGTTGTTGCTATACTTGAAACTGGAATTCAGATGCTCTTTTCAGAAAGTAGTTGAATCCGGATGCCATAATTCTGAGAGAATTTCTTAGTTTTCTTGGCTTTAAAACTTCTTTATTGATCTCCTGTTACAATAATCATATGCTCATATAATTCTCAATTTACTTGCTGTGAAAGAGAAACTGTTGATAGGTAACATTTTCTTGTCCTTGACACAGTGTAGTTGTACTGGTAATTGTGCATATATGTGGTCTTTATTTGCAGTTCAACGGGCCTGCTTGTACTACCTAGAAAATGAGGCAGGATGTGTTTAGGGGTGTAGCCTGAAACAGTATTTCACATCCATAGCCTTGTGTAGCTGGGAAGCCCTGGTAATAGACTGTAACATTTGGGGCAGTGAGCCATGTGCTCTGTGTCTCAGGATTTGTTTTTGCATCACTTTCTGCTGCTGAACTTGCTGCCTTCTAAACCTGAAGACAAAGAGGAATCTGCTTCAGTACATTCTTGCTGATCACTGTTACATCAACCTACTTTTCAAACCTGATCCAGCTGCCTTACTGTGAAGCTTACGTGTTGGTTGAAAGTTTGGTCCTCTGGCACACCTTCTTCCAAAAATCTGTGTTCGCATTTGGCCTGTGATTGGTACCTGCCTGTCGCGTTGCAGTGGGATTTCTTTGTGCTCAACATTATGGGCTCTCAGACGAAAATTCCTCATGTCTTATTACATGACCTTTAAATTTCATAGACTTCTTAAGTCTAGAAATAGTACAGAATGAAGGATAGGCACATAAAGGAAAGATCATGTTTTTTCTCCTGTCCTGTTAACTTTAATTCTATGGAAGTGGGCATATGTATCTCATTTTATTGTGCATATTTCATCTTGCCCTCTGCAGGTACTGATTTCTCAGATACTTTAAAGTGTTGTCTTTTTTGCATGTAGTACAGATGCAAATGCAGCACATAGCTCCTCAAGTGTCTAGAACTACAGTTCTAAACAGTATGCCTTGAAGCATAACACTTTCAGAAAATCGATGCAGCTGTAGGCAGCTTGTTTGCGCTTGAAGTTTGTACAAAAATAGTATGACTTGTTAATAGTGAAATTTCTTACGCATGTTATCTTTTTTTCGTTGAAGAACCATAATAAGTGCAAAGGATTCTCAGTTGTTCACAGGAGAAAACAGAAAATATGTGTGGAGATGGACATGAGGTCGTCAGAGTTGAGCTTGTGTTGTTGACAGCAGTAGTAGTTCTGGTAAAATTGTTCATAATTCAGTGTGTGCAAAGTACATGCATAGAGTCACTGCAGTGTTAGGAGGGACTACTCTGTCAGATCCTTGACTATGGAGTGCTCTTCTCTAGTATGCAGACTGAGGAAACACCTGGTGACAGTGCTGAATTGTAATCTGCCCAAACAACTGAGACTGAGATGGAGAAGGGTTTTTCTTTTTGTGGGGTAGGTGCTCTGTCTTAGCAGAGCATATGTGAAACACTGTCTTAGTGATAGCTTTTGTGCTTGCTATGACGTCTACAGCGATAATCTTGTAATCAAGGGAAAGATAACTGTCCTCAGTGGAAGCAGTAGAAAGTATGTGGCCTGACTGGTTGCATGAATCTAGAATGTGTGAAACTAATGTTCTCTACTTGTATCATACCAATGCAAAAGCTTCTAACTATGTTAGTGTCTGGCAAGAGCAGAGCTATTAGAAACCTTACCCCCTTGTCAGTTCTACTGCAAAGCCCTTGACTTTTCCTGTATGTGAGCTTCTAAGATTCAGTGATCTCCTTTTTCTGTTGAGCCTACACTTGCAGTTTCTTTCAAGTCTCTTGTCACTGTTGCTTTGAACAATGCTAGCTTACTCTTCATCCCTAAATCTTTCATTTGCCTTAATGTAAGACTAATTCTAGGACATCAAAACTCCTGAGCTCTTTTTCCTTCTCAGCAATTACTGCTAATGTGCATAATACTTGCAGTCCTGTACCACTGTGATCCTTCACATGTTTCTGCAAAGCTTTCAGTACATTCATGGTGGGAGAATAGAGTGGTTTGGAAGTAAAAGGAGGACTGAGGTGAAACCAGGTGGGCTTTTTGTGTTGTGCTGCGTCTGCAAGAGGCAGGTGTTCTTGCTAGCTGCTGCTTTGTGGTGTGCTGAGTTAAGGATTGAGTTCTGGCATCCTGACAGTTGATTATTTGAGCAGGGATGTGCACGAGAGGTACTGCCTGGCAAACTGTATCTTTCTGGCAGATGACTTTTTCAGACCTTGACTAAACTGTGGAATCAGGAATAAAAACCCAGTGGGATTGAAGGCAAATTCATATTTATATATGGTGAATGTTTGATATGTTCTCTGGAGTAACTTAAGACTGAAGCATGGGTTTGCTGGGGGTGGATGTGAAGGGAAGGGTTTTTCATTTTTTTTTTTTATTTTTCAAAATAATCAATGTTCTGAACTTTGCAGCTGTTAAAATGCAATCTGTGAAGTGGCCTAAGGGCTTGATGCTTTGTAGCTTGTTGGAAGTAAAAGCAACAGCAGGGCATTGCCCTGCTTTGCTGGTGGTTGGATTACTGTCCTGTTGTCTGGACTGTAGAAATAATCCTAAAGAAATCATGTTTTCAGACACTTCTCTGATTCTGCGTATTGCTAATTAATGTTATTAAACAGAACTTAGCAGCTTTTACTGTTCCTTTTTCATAGTAAATTGCATAATTCATTGCACATTGCATGTCTCGTCAAAGTGAGTCATGCAAGCAGGTGGAAATGAAGGAACTTGTTTCATCTTGCATTACTCAAGATAGCACTTATGTCTTTGCACTTGCATACACTTGTTTTTCACTCATTTGCAGGCATGACACTGTTTTGATCTTTCAGGAATTTTACAAATAAAAAGGTAGCGAAAACCAGTTTGACTAAACTTGTGTTGTCTGTTCCAGGGATTCATTTAAGTTGCGTAGTTAGTCTGTTCTTACTACTGACTTTGTGGAAACAAGCTATTTTTAAAGTGGTTTAGTAGTTTATTCATCCATCTGTTAACCTGAATTAATTATGATCTCCATATACAGCATAAGTAAGGACTTAAACAGCTCCAATTTTAAAACATTTTACAAGGCTAAATATAATTAGGGACCTCCAACTGTAGTGAATCAGAACATCATCTTCATTAAATCACTCTGCTTTTCAGCAAGCACTGTGTTTTTTGATGGAGATTAATGTAATACATATTCTTGTACTTTTCTGCAGACAAATTAGAATTCATTCTTGTCAATGATTGAAGTAGCTTATAAAAATTCTGTGCAAGTGAGTCTTAGAAATTGGCACTGGACCTCTAGTCACGTGGGATGCCTTGTGTGCTTTTAGCAGAGGTAGTACTCTTTGCTTCCAGCTTTGGAGTATCCAGGCTGCGTTTGGCCTGTCTTAATGACTGCTTACTCTTTCACAGGTGCTTGTAGGTATTGTGTCCTAGTGATTCTGTCAGGTGTGTTAAGAGACGGGTAATCTGGAGGCTTTTAATGGGTGTCACTGCCTTTCAGAGTAACTGTGATATTAATGTTTATAATGTGAAGTCTGACTTGAGTTTGGGTAGCAGTGTTACTGACCTGCACACCCTGAAGTTCCTTCACTCCAAGGATGTCACGTGGGTTTATAAGAATGCGGATATCCCTACAAAAAGTAGATGCTGTTTCTCAGCCACCACAGAGTGGTAGGAAGACTTAAAGCTGCACACAGTCCTAACTGGTTCGTGGTTGTATTGAAACAGCTAGTATATTGCATTGTAGAAAGAAGACCTTAAAAATATAGAAGAAACTTTCTTTAGCTTCTTACATTTGTATTGAGTCTTGCTATATGAAAACACTGTTTCTACACTTTATTTTGTTTCATTATGGTGTACTTCAACTGGCAGCTCTTCTGGATTTGCCAGGCTGACATGGTGTTTCTTTGTGCACAATTGTAGGAAAAGGTTTAGTATTCTATTTTCTATGGATTTTTTTTTATCTTGGAGTCTTAACAAGTGTAAGTAGGAATATATAGGAAGTTGTAGGAAGCAATAGAAGAAAAATGTGCAAGCCTCTGGTTTTAGTGACGTCTGTAGCAACTTTAATTCACGGATAAAGGGAAAATGACAAATACTGCTCCGATCCTGCATTTCATTTTGATTCCTTTAAGAATTTTTATAAATATATCAACTCTGACTTTTTTCTTGTGATCTGAGTTTCTAGAGATATCGGAGATAAAAAGTGGGGGTTTTCTCCTGATCCTTGTGGTACCTATGGGTTCAGGTAGATTAAGTTGCAGTTGGTTTTGGAATGCATTTGAAGCCTAGTGTTGCCGCACAGTAGTTATGAAGTCTTGCATCTTTAGCAAGGTACAGTGACTATATCCCTCGCCTCTTTTTTTATTAAAAAAAAAAGTTTCCTTCTGGAAGAACTTAACTGTGTTCCTATATGAATTACTTTGAAAATCTGTTTCAGTTTCAAGTAGTGAAAATGTCAACTTCTTTTAGCATATCGTTTACCTGTGTGTATTTACCAACTACAGTGAGAAGTGACCTCGTTTCTGTTACTCAGTATTGCAGATTAGTAGTTCTTGTTTGTTCATCACAGCTATTAAACGTGAAAAGGAAGATATTCCTCTTTGACATACTTGTAAGGACATATTTTATGAGTTGACAGTTAACACTTAGGCTGGGGAAAGCATTTATCTTTTGGCAACATTTATTTTTTTGTTAGCATTTAAATTCAAGACCAGGAGAAAACCCCACAGACTGAAAGCAACACTGCAAGTTAACTTTTGAAAAATGTGGCCTGTGGGGAAAAATAGTTTTCAGATTTCTGTCATAGCACATTTTAGGATGTCTTTCAAAACTCTTGAGATTAAGTAGCAGATTGTCTGAAAGAAAAATAAAACAAAACCGCAACAATAGTAGGTGTTAATGTGAAGCTTAGGAAAAGAATTTATATTCCTGCCGTGCTGTTTTTTCACTTGGATGCACAAATTACTTCATGCTTCTAAACACCCCAGCAGTAGAACAAGATAGTTTTTCCTGCTTTATTATGTAAGATGATGAGGTGGTACAATAGAGCAAAATACTTAACACTACTGGCCGTATTCCTGACAACGAACAAATCAACTGCAAAAAAATAGAACTTATCAACTGTGTAGAATGTGGTAATGGTGATAAAAATTACAGGGTAAAGCCAGCTTTCAAAAAAAGTAGCTGAAGTAGCAAATACTGTGGTATACTTTTACCTTAGCATAGTAAGGAGCTTCCACTTGTAGTATGGCAAACTAGTCTGTAAGAAAGCATGCTCCCTGGATCAGTTATTGTTACGTTAACCAGTTAGTGCTTGTCACTAGTTAGCTTTGAATATGACAGGCTATAACAAGCAATGCTATTAGTGTTCAACCTACTGTAGGGTTGATAAGCGAATTCCATGTTTCTTTTGCTTGTATGAAAGGATAGTTTCCCATGCATTTGCTGCTTCCAGCTGTGTTTAAGGTTAATATTTCTATTTGGATGTAGTGTATCTGTTACTAACCCTCAATTAGTGTCTATTCTGGCTTACTGGACATATTTCATCAGGTACATGTAAATATTAGCATCCACAATACCACCTGCCTTTGACTTTCTCTGTGTGCTGTGCAGAAGAACCAGAGCTCGTTTTTATCTGACATCAGCATGCTTGTGTTGGTGAAGTAGCAGATGATGTTCCTCAAATGTGAAGAACCATGCAAAGTGCAAGAAGATGGCATTAAACTTATGAAAGAGTAGAGTTGAATCTGGCTGAGAAGAAACTTCAGTTTCTCTTCCTGAAATTTCTAGGTTTTAGGATAACTTACAGTTCTGTTAGTCGCTATTTAATTACAGACATAATCATCTACTGTACAGCAGGATAAACTGTCAAGTACTTTGAGTATTTGATCGTTTTCATTCAGTTTGGAACTTCCCATTTTCCCAGAATCAGAGCCCTAGTTGAGAAACTTTAGGGGAGAGGGAGATGTCAAAGTATCAAAAACTGAAATCTAATAGTGATCGTGGCTTACAAGTGCTTTGTTGCATGCTGCCTAGCTCTAGCTCAGTAGTATATGAGTTTAGTGTTCAATAAATAGAATCCATCTACTGGAACTATGAGCAAACTGCAGTTGAATTGGAGGCTGTTTAATGGCTTAGGCTGTTCCCCTTATTCTGCTGAAGCTGCTTTTAAAATGCAGTTCAAGCATTAATGCTAACTTTAAAATACTGTGAAACTTGAACAATGATTTATATTGAAAGTAAATGAGAAGAAAGCAACACTGACTATTCTGTGCTTATTACATTAGCTCTTATTAGAAAGACTGTGGCTATTTGTAGGTAGTTCTAGGTACAGTTCTGCAAGTAACAGAATTTCACGTCTGGGTGGGTGCTTCTAGCCATATTCAGAGTCAAAATAATACTGTGGTAATCTCATTGGCTACATCAGATGCAGTTGACATTGGCAGTTTATGAAGATGCAGTACTTTTTCAAAAGAGCTGGTACCAGCTGAATGGTTCCCCGTATCTTGGCTCATGAGTGCCCTGAGAGCTTGTCTCTCATGAGGCATACTGTAGAGCGTTCTGTTGTCTTGAATTGCAAATCCAGACATACAGAAGGTTTGAGTGTTTTGTACTCCTGTATCTGCAACTCTTTATCAAACCTTTCCTGCTCCTGAAGCTGGACTACAGGCCAGAACTGCTGTACATCTTCTCCGTGGCCGAACTGGCTTGCATTCAGGGTAGGCCGACTACCTGCAATTGTTAGGTTGATTTTTACGTAACGCATGTCTCTTATGAAGTGTGACTTATGCTTTTGTGTGCTGGTCAAGGAACACATCTCCGCTCTGAAATGTTAATAGACTTATGAAAGATTATGTGGGTCCTTGAGATTGTAGAATCATGAAATTGCTTGGTTGGAAAAGACCTTTGAGATCAAATCCCACTACTAAACCATATCCCTGAGCACTTCATCTGTCTTTTAAGCATCTCCAGGGATGGTGGCTTGGCCAGCTCCCTGGGCAAGCCTCTGCCAGTGTCTTGAGAACCCTTCTGGTGAAATTTTTCATGATGTCTAAGCTGCACCTGCCCTGGTGCAACTTGAGGTCATTTCCTTTTGTCCTATCACCTGTCACTTGGGAGAAGAGACCAGCACCCACCTTGCCACAACCTCCTTTCAGGTAGTTGTAGACAGCAATGAGGTCTCCCCTCAGTGTCGTCTTCTCCAGGCTAAACATCCCCAGTTCCCTCAGCTGCTACTCATAAGGCTTGGTCTCCAGCTGCTTCACAAGTTGAATTCAAATGAAAGCCTTTGTATATATGCTTGTAGTGTTGTCATGTATGTTTCTTCTAAGGGCATTCTTCCATTGTATGCAACTTTAGGCTTTATTCCACTTTTTATCACTTCTAACGAATAAAGCCTAACTCCTGTTGCTATGGATGTGAATGTGGTCCAGTTTACAAAGATACAGTGGTGACTCGTACCTTTGGTACTATAGTGGATGCTTGCCCATTAACTTCATACACGCAGACAGAAATTTATGCTGAAGTTGTGCTATTGAAAAACAGCCTTTGTAAAATGAACACTTGCATGGATTGTGGCAGAAAACTTATTAGTATTCCCTAGGGAACAGACTGAGCTCTTCAGTCAAAGACTAGCCAACAAGACTTTGCTTTTCAAGGAGCAAAGCGGTGGAGGTAGCATACATTGAAGTTACATTATTAAAAAATTAAGAGAACTCCAGTCTGCTAGAAATCTTACGGGTTTTTTTTCTGTAGACTTATGTACTCTGGGTTTCTGCTTCTAGGCTTTATTATTTAACCTGAGAAGTTCATTGTCATATATTGATGTAAATAGCATGTAATTTTATGGGGTGTAGATAGGCATTTTTAGCTTTTTTTTTTTTGTGTGTGATGCTGTGGTTCTTTCTGGTTATATTCCTTTAAGGTCTTATGTTCTAAGAAGACCTTTTTTTTTTCTTTGCAGAAGTTAAAGTAGCCTGAAATGTCTGGAATTTCACTATACTGAAATTAATGGATGTATTGTAGAAAAATCACTTTTTTTTTTAAATGCTTGCTTACCTGACGTTTTTTTGATTGCTTTCTATGGAAGGTAAATGCATTAATATTTATTATTTGCTATTGAAACTTATTTTATAATGCAGAGTATGATCAGTGTAGTAGATATTTGTACTAGGCTAGGAAACTAGTTTTATAGCTTAGTGGTATGTATTAGATTTCAGGGGTATTATTAACTAAATGTAATTGTTATTTTGGGGGTTATTTGCTTCTTATTCGGATAATTTGAAATTGTTTTAGGTGCTTTTTCTCCTAAGAATCAGCATTAATAACACTCAATTAGTGGAGCTACTTTTCTTGCATTGCTTTTACCTCTTAAGGAGATCAGTAACTTGAGGAAGGGAGGTGGAACTTAGAAACCTAGCTCTGCTTGCTCCTTAAAATGAGCCAGTTTGTTTCATAGAATTAATTCAGGTCTTCCCTTACAAGGAGCTGATTTACATGCTGAAAAGGTTTTGAAAGCTCAGCTGATTGTGTTCTAATTGTGGTGGTGTGTTGTGGGTATTTTGTGAAAAAAGCTATTACTTGAAATTGTTGCTTGTCTGTTCTCTCTGGTCTGCAGACATTGCAGCAGTATTTAAGAATTCCAGGCAGGGTGCAGAATTAGCTGGGTGCTTTGGTAATTCAATCAAACCTCCAGAAGGTAGCTTGCTCAGTCCTGGCACTGGGTGTTTAAGAGTTCTGGAGGGAAACAGCAGCCAAGGACTCCCTCGTGTGGTGGGTGTGCCAAGCTTTCAAAGGCATCTTACTGCATTGTTAAAAGGTGAGTGTTTTGCTTTATCCCTGAAGGGGAGAGCATGTTGAAATAGTACCGAACAGTTGACCCTGGGAGGAAATGCAGCAGTAGAAACTCTTCTACTGCCGAAGTTGCAGGGTTTTCAGCACCTGTTAATCATCTGGTGATAATAGCATTGTGTACTAATGAAGCAGTTAGTCAGTCATGAAATAAAAGTCGCACTAATCAGTTGCTCTCCAAGCATGATTTTATGCAGAAAATGATATGCATTCCTTTCCAGGAGTGTTGCAAGGCTACTGAAAATGCTATGTGTCAGTTCACTGTGCATTTGAAACAACAAAGGGACTTTGCTTGTGTTTATACAGTTCTCACATTATTTCAGAAGTAGGTTTTGAAAGAGCTTACTTAACATCTGTTAAAGCTCATATTTGCCTGCCTTTCTCGCCCTTCTTTTAAGGTGTAACAGGTTACAAATGACACTTGAGCACTTTCAGGCAAACTCTTAACAGGACTGCACAGTTCAGATGACTGAACTCTTACTATGCATGCAACCCAGTAGCATTGAATAAAGAGCTGTTGAAGATGCTGCCTTTGACACTTGTGTCTGAAATAGTATTTCTTCTTGGTTCTGAGGTGCCTACAGGCTTCAGGGAATGTTCCTTCTCCAACTGAATGGTAGCTTGTAGGTTGACAACGTAACAGAAACATTTTACAGCCCTTCTGCACTCCAAGATCTGTTACAAAATTGGTGGTCATCCTTTAGCCACTGCAGAAGAGAGCAGCCACACAGAGACACTGCTGCATATCTGTCTGGTTACAGGAGTTTTCTGTTGTTACATGCTGTAGTCCCACTTTTTTATTTTCACATGTTTTCCAAGTTTATTGATATGGCAATGAGAGATGATCTCTTCAACTTGGCCTTCAAGGAGGCTGTGTGATCTGAAGGGTCTTATCCTTTCTCTCCTTCTTTTTGGAAGGGCAGCATGGAGGAATTTAGCTTTTACATGGCAGGTATGTTAAAGCTTTAGAAGATAAGCCACTGTCTATGGCTGTTGCAGCTTCTTCTGAAGAGAAAGAAGAAAGAAATGAAGGTTGGAAAGTATATTGTCTTGCAAGGAAGGTTGTCAGGTAGGCCACTTCCCAGGGGTGTTGGAAGGAAAGGCTCTAAAACGTCTTAATTTTGCTGGTCTGGCATGCTTGGGCTGAGTAGTCTGGTTTAACAGTTTGTGTAATTCCTTAGCGTAACAGTAGAATCTTAAGGCAGGTTTGTTGGTAAGAAGAAAACAGACTTTGTGGGGGTAGATAATTTAGTTTGGAATGTTTTTCAGTTTTTCTTACATTCTAGTGTAGTTTAATTACTGTTTGGAAAGAAGTTCTGGATTTCCCTGAGAAACAGGAAGCTTACAAGATGCAGTGAAAATTATTCAACAAGAACAAAATACTAAGAGGTAGTAATTATGTATAGATTGTCTAGGAAGAGGAAGACCTTTGTCAGGTTATCCTGCACTTGAGTAACTGCTTATTGCTGTTCACAGGTGCTGTTGTAAGTCTAGCTGAGGTATAAATTGCTGCATTGGACAGGCAATAACCCGTAGCAGTCCAGCTCTTAAAACTGGCAGTCTGTAGACTGCTGATAGCAAGGAAACACCTTGAAGAGTATAAACACTTAATTTGAATCCAGAAAAAGTATATGTAGTCTGTAAATTGATAACACAGGAGAGAGGGTTGTGTATGCAACTCAGAATGGCAGCAGACACTAAACTGATGTCAGGTTCGCCCTTCAGATGGAAGGAGATAAGCTGTGTTTACTGTGGAAGTAGATTTCAAGTTGAAGCCTTTTGAATACAGCATCCAGCAGGAAAAGAGGTAACCTTTTGCTCTGCATTCTTAGTTGACCATGCTGTATTAATTGAGCAATCTCTAGTGTTACATGATCAGTTTTGCTGGCTAGTCTTCCCACACCAAACCGGGGGATGCCTCAGGACACCTATGCGGTTTCCTGCAACCAGGTGTTTGTGCATGAACACTTCTCCAGCAGAGGACTTTGCTAGGTAGTAAGGTTCATCAGTCTTCAGACAGCTTCAGTACTTATATTTTCTTCCCTTCCCTTCCCTTCCCTTCCCTTCCCTTCCCTTCCCTTCCCTTCCCTTCCCTTCCCTTCCCTTCCCTTCCCTTCCCTTCCCTTCCCTTCCCTTCCCTTCCCTTCCCTTCCCTTCCCTTCCCTTCCCTTCCCTTCCCTTCCCTTCCCTTCCCTTCCCTTCCCTTCCCTTCCCTTCCCTTCCCTTCCCTTCCCTTCCCTTCCCTTCCCTTCCCTTCCCTTCCCTTCCCTTCCCTTCCCTTCCCTTCCCTTCCCTTCCCTTCCCTTCCCTTCCCTTCCCTTCCCTTCCCTTCCCTTCCCTTCCCTTCCCTTCCCTTCCCTTCCCTTCCCTTCCCTTCCCTTCCGATAGTAACAGGGCAATAGGAAAAATCATCTTGTCTTAATCTCCTGTTTCTCCCCAAGTTTAATAGACCTTTGTATAAGTAATTAACGGTGATCTAGCTTGTAATTTCTTTTAAGCATTCAATAATTTAGCAGTAACCTCTTTTAAATGATGTGAACAGCCATGCTCATAGAAATGTACTGAACTGTGTAGTGATGCATTTATTTTTTTCCCACTATCCTTCTGAGTTACCTTAGGGAAAAATTAAACTTGCCTTGGATTTTGCTAAGTTGTTTCTTGATCTTTCTGTCACTTCTGCGTTTGTGTCACACCTTCTGTGTCCAACATAAGTCTACATCATGATTTATAATTCTAAAATTTGGTTTTTGCAGCAGCACTACTACAATCTCTCTGTAATATGTCTTTTTGGAAATGTTGCAGCAGTTGCTGGAAGGAATCTTTTCATCTAAGAAGAGTTCTAGAGTGAGATTATTCCTATTCAGAAAGTTGGATGTTTTTGTTGTCAGGAGGAGGAAAATGCTGTTTTACAATCAAAAGAGCTGTATTCTGCTTTAAAGAATATTGCTACTGCTTTTAAAAGCAAAACATAAAGAATGGACAACAGCCATCTCTTCTGTTCTGTCTGATTTATATGACCATTTCCTCTGTATGGTATCCATTTGGGACTTTCTCTGTTGTATAGCACTGATTTTCTTTGGCCTTTACAGCTGTGTGTAGTGTTTAAGTAGGCTTTGATGACAGTAAACAAGTAAACACTTGTAAAAAGGTGGGCAAGTTATTACTAGTTTATTTGTGATGTTTCCTCTGGTAAGTATTGTGTATTGGAGCCTGTGCATTTTTGAAGAAAAAGTGACACTTTTCAAAGCACAGTTGCAGAAGCACTGTGACCAAGGCTATACCTTGCCACTTGTTATTTCCCTCTTCCTTAGTTGAAACTTTTTTGGTCTTGCTGGCCTGTGCAGTCTTATCTACTTTTCTTTCCTAAATACTGAATCACTGTGTTCTTTACTTATTTTTCATTTAATGTTAAATTACTTCATTTTACGTTTTTTCTAGTGTGTATGTTAATCTACCCTCAGTCTCTTGCACAGTCCTTTTAATGGCTGATCAGAATTAAATTGTTTGAAATGACTTTTTGCCCAACTCATTTCAAAATCCTTTCTGTATATTTACTGTAACGTCAGAAAGTAACTTGGTGTTATCTAGTGGATTACTATAATTTGCATTATTGTATGTGGTGGACAAATAATATTTATGAAGCTCAAACTTGAAACATAAATAGAACAATTTCCCCTATCCAAGTGAATGGTGTATTGCTTTCTTAGTTCATGTTTTCTCATGGGCTGTGTTCTTAGAGATTCAAAACTGGTCAGTGACCCTCTTATTTGTGGATATAACATGTCTGGGTTCAAAGAGATGCCTGACTGGAACGACTTTTTGCCACTTATGCTTGAACTTGTGCTTGTTGTGAGTGCCGGTTAAATAAAACATAAAACGTAATTAATAAATACAAACTTTCAAATGATAACCTTTGCTTTAAGACATTTGCTGCTTTACAGGCTTGTGAGATGCACTTCTGCTGTATGGCTTTTGAATTTTTTTTAATCAGAGTTTGTTGAAGCAAAATTCAAGTTAAATTACTTTTCCTCTTCCTTTTTCTCATTCATTCCAAATCATCTTGTCACTTGGACTTTTCCAGGTTTTTTTTTTGTTTACTTGTCATTTCACTAACTTGTTTTATTCTGCATCACATTGTCTAATATTGATAGTGTTTCAAGTATAAGACTTAGTAGAAAGCATATAGAAACAGATTTAAACAGTGCTGTGGAATGGCCACAAGAACTATTGAGGAGAAGCTGAACTGGTAGTTCACACATTTGGCTTCTGAACTATTACTTCTGCAAAGGAGCAAATTATTCCCATTGAAGGGGGCAAGTGTTTTCTTCTTAATTGCACAAGCAATAACTCACAAAAATAAATCATTGCTTTTCATAAGATAAGCTAAATTGAATACTGTTTATAGGTCTGAGTTATGAAATAAATCACAGTATCACAGTATCATAAGGTTGGAAAGGACCTCTGAGATCGAGTCCAACCTATAACCCAACACTAACACCATCATCTAAACCATGGCACTCAGTGCCTCATCCAATCTCCCCTTAAACACTTCCAGAGTCTGCGACTCCACCACTTCCCTGGGCAGCGCATTCCAATGGCTGATCACCCTTTCAGTGAAGAACTTTTTCCTAACATCAAGTCTAAACTTTCCCTGACGAAGCTTGAGTCCATGCCCTCTAGTTCTGTCACTGGTCACCTGAGAGGGGTGTATATCTGGTGTGTACAGATAGTCTCTTGTCTGTGTTGTGGTTGAGTGGGTCATAGTTCTGAAAAATCTACGAGAGGCTAAACCGGATGTTCAGAATACCTAAACACAGTAGACGGAGTACCAGGGCAGCTGAACTGGAGAGGTATCAGAGGTTTATTAATCATTAATTGGAAAAATGAAGCTGTGGCAAGATCCAGATGTAGCTGATTCTGTCTTAAATCAGTAGGAGACTTAAGCTCCTTTTTGATACACAGTTAAATCTGAGGACTATTTTAACCTATGGACAGCTAAAGATTGACTTTCCTTCTTTCACCATCCCATTGTGGTCTCAGATGCATGAACAGTCTTGATGAGTGGGGTTTTTTGTGGAAGAGTCGAGCTGTTTTCTGTCAGTATTCAGTTCAGTCTTTGGCAATGCAAACTAGTCATTACAGTTATTATTTAGTGAAGTTCCTCTTTTTAGATATCTAAGTTGTGGTTATTTGGTGTAAATGCATCTGTCTTCTACTTGGTTTGTCTAAAAAGCAAGAATTTTAGAGATTGATGAGGGAGGGGTAACCTGTACAGAAGAACTTGTCTGAATTATACTGGTCAGGCATCTCTGATATTCGAATAAAATTTGTGTGCAGTGGGTATGCTGCTCTTTCTCTATCTGAAACAGACAATCAGATGGGACTTCTCTCTGGCTTATACAGCTGCAGTAGTACTAGCATAACTTCAGACTGAAGTCTGGTACCTTAGTGAAAAACTTACGAAGAACTGAGCTTCTAATTTGTAACCTAGTTGGCACTTTCCCACTAAGTGAGAAATGCTGTCTGCTGTCAGACATACTTTGCAATAATTGGGATGTATCATGGGTTGCTTGAAATAGTTGCTTTTATTGCATATTGTTAAATGCTTGTCTAAATTTTCTAAAAGTCAGCCATCTGTATGTGAAGTGGCAAACCTCTTAAGTCTTCTTGTTTGTGTTAAGAGAGGAGCCTAAGAGCAGTCCCTCAAGCAAACATCTGATTCCAGAAGTCAAGTTCAATTTCCAATTCCATTTTTGAGAGGAGAGATTCATCTTTCTTAGGTGCTTCTGTGGAGAAAGTGACTTTTCTTTACTCTGAATTATTAATAATGTGTAACAGAACCGCTAACCTTCAGGCAAAATTTTGATCTGTTTAAGAAGTTTTACCTTTTCTTAACCTTTAGAGATATGTAAGGCATTTGGAATGTCAGCTTTGAACTGTGAGTTCTAGGCTATAGCCCAGATTAAACAAAACTGAATTAAATAAAAAATTACTCACAGAATCACTGAGGGCAGAAGGGACTTACGGAGATAATCTAGTCAACTCCCCCTCCTTGAGCAGGTTATCCCTGAGCAGGTTGGCCAGGACCAGTGTCCAGTCAGACTTCGAGTATTTTCAGGAATGGAGACTTCACAACCTCTTGGGATGTCCTGCTTCAGTGTTTCACCAGTCCCATGGTGAAAGCTTTCTATTGCAAAATTGTGGAATAAAACTGCTGAAAGTTAAATGTTGACCTGAATAGATTACTAGATTTTGTTTGTGCAGCTTCCTAGGTTAGTCTACTAATATTCATCAAGCTTAATTAGTAGAATGCCTACAGAAGAACTGGTCATGAATGATATCCTTTATAACAGCTGGCTGTGCTCATTGCCAGCAATGTATGTGTGTTTTTAATGTTAAAAATTGATCACATAGAAATTTCCACCCATCTTTTGATGTTCACTTTGGAATCATTTTACATGAAATAGCTTTCTCTTAGAAATTTTAATGTGCTTTAAATGGGTGCCTTCTTATAAGCTTAATAACAACAAAAATCAGCATTTCTGTGTTAGGAGATGAGTAAAATAAAAGATGTGCACAAAAAGAGACCTTCCTTTAAGTTGCTCTTTTTTGAAGGCACCGTTGGGAAGAGTTTCTGCAGACAGAGTGATGTAGGTGACCTGTATAGAAATTGCTTTCCTGTAATCAAACTAATAAGGGTAATTCTAGAATAAGTGACTTAGCTATATCAAAGTGAAGCTGTAAATGAACACAGAAATGTTCCTAGATAATTCCATATTGTTTGTTACAGAAACAGGATTGCTGAGGTTGGAGGCACTTTGAGTAGTCCAACTTCTTGCTGTCAGCAGGGTTATCTAGAGCAGATGGCTCAGGACTTTATCTAGCTGGGTCTTGGATGTTTTTTGTTAATAAATTTGAATACATTAGTCTGTTCACAGCTTCATCTAGTGAATTTATTTGTGCTGTTTTGAGGAGGAGATTAGTGGTATCCTCTAACTTTTGTTGCTTTGGTAGACTAATTTGTGTAAAATTATGAATGCTAGCAGTGATGGGTTTGTTACTAAACCTTCTCTTGTCTTATTAAATAAATAAAAAATTTCCATTATTTTTTTGCTTTATATACTGTTTAATAGATGCATATTTAGATACCATACAAGAACTCTACATGGCATAGGTTCTTTTATATCATTGGCAATAAATGACTGTCACTTGTGCTTTATGTAATATTCTTTATCTTTTTGTATTTTTGTTATCTCCAAGCTAATCTTTCAAACTAGTATCTTGTGAATTAGATGTACTGGATGCTTCCCTTTGACTGTTGACTGGTTTTTGGGCCTTATTTCTGTTTCTAAAAAGAGGATGGCCAAGGAGTAAGTAATGTTTCTGAAAATGGCCATGCTAATGAAGAATAGTATTCTCACTAAATGGTATCCATTTGCTGTGTTAATTTTTTTGTACCTATTTGCGTTTTTAAGTATTAGAAGTATTTTTAAAGTGGTATGCTGAAGGCAGCTAATTTTAGGATGGTATACTTCAGGTTTTAAAGTTGTCAAGAGATGACTACTGCTAAACTCTCAGGTGTTTAATAAGGAGTGCTTGATGGAATACACTGTTAGAAATGGGCTGTGGTTCAGTGACTAAGAGCTAGTTAAAATCAGTTATCTGAATTACCAATGCTAAAAGAACCTGAAAATGTTGTGGTTTTATATATTTAGTTCATTTTACTTGTATCAGTTGTCTTCAATGCAGTAACAAAATGAGCTTTTAAACTCTATTACTGAGAGGCTTTATTTAGAGTGTGATAATAACATCTGTAGTAGTGTTCAGCTTCAAATTTGGCTCACATTCTTATATTAAAGCTATTTGGAACACTCATTTTTCAAGCACTGGTCGAGAAATTTGCAACTATACTTTATGTGTTCAATTAAAGTTCAAAAGTGAGTAGTCAATTTTTGTTCATCTTAACTTTGAAGTTGCTGCGTTTCCTCTAGTCTCTAACAGATCATACAAAGTCCTGAACATATTTTGTAGGGCAGTCCTCAAGTCTTTCGTTACACTGACTGTAGCCATTTCTGTGTTGAACTTAATGCAGTCCAGGGGAACAGAGGATGCTAGTTAAAAAAACAGTGACTTTACTGAAAAAATTAGGTGTGAGCTTTCAACTTTCTTATCTAGAGCAGATGCTGTTCTTTAATATAAGCAATTTTTGATCAGTGTGTCTTTATAGATTTTGAATACTTAGTTATCTGCTGCACACCACTGCAGTACTAACGATCACTCTCCTTCCTCTCTTTAATCAGGACAGAGCTTGGGTTATGGTTTTGTGAACTACGTTGACCCCAAGGATGCAGAAAAAGCTATCAACACACTGAATGGACTGAGACTTCAAACTAAAACCATAAAAGTATGTAGTGAAAGAAACTGAGATGTTTTGACTTCTTGATAAGATGCATGATTTATTTTCCCTTTCCAAGTGTAACTTGAGTGTTCTGCTAATGTCAATAGAAGAAACTGATTTCATGTAGCAGCTGATTAGTCCCTTGTAGCCTCTTCAGAAGTAGAAAGGTAGATTATGATTAACTACAGAAAATTCTGAATTTTTAATGCACTTGAGAACATTTTAGATGAGAGGTTGAATTGTTTTAAATCAGGAAATTGTGTTATGTGTTAGTTGCAGAAACCTAATATTTTGTATTGTCTGAACACTGCAGTATTTGCGTCCTCATTACTTTGTTGAAGATGGTATAACTTGCTTACTAATAATCCCTTTTTGTAGGTTGCTAGTATCTCCTTCCTCTTAAAAATCCATGAAATCAAGTGCCAAAAAACTACTTTGAGTATCTATGAATTACTGGACTCCTAGGACTGTAGTCTTTAGATCTCTAATATTTGGGATGCCTGATTTTCATTTTGCATTATAAGTACTGCACCTCTTGTTTATTAAATTCAGTTTCTTGAATGTCTAGAAGCAGAAATCTTGAGTTATTTCTTCTCATCTACTGTCTTATTCCATTATCAGAAGAGTGAGGGTATCCATTTAACCAATTCTCTGGGCTCTGAAATCTTGCGAGAGAGGAGCTAAAATAAAATTTATCAGGGAATGAAGACTTTTGAATGTATTTCATAGCGTTGCTGCCTGAAGGCAATCCATATTCCAACCAGCCCATTCTTTGTCATTAAATGGTAGGGTTTTCTAGCTGATCACTTGGATAGTAACTGCCCTCTAACTAGGGTCATGTTTGAGCCATAGGATAAAGCTTACCTCTAAAAAGATTTGAACACAAAAACCAGTGCAAGAGCCGCTTGAAGATGACTGAGACAAAAATAAGATGGCAGTAGTTATAGTTATAGAATGCTGTACCTTTTCTGAATTCCAAAGATTTAATGAAGTGTAATACCTTATTTGGAAGAAATACTGAATCATGGCTCATTATAACAATAGATGAATGACATGCATAGATGTTTTGCTGTGGAAATCTCCCTTATGTGCTTTTGGCAGACATCTTGTCCGCAGGAGGTCTGTCCCATTTTCTTCTTTGGGGAAAATTGAGGAAAGTCATTTCGCGCTCCAGTTTTTTTTGAAGTTGTTTTTTGGATGGTAGTGAGAAGGAAAATGGATTTGTGTTTCAGTAAATTGCAGGTACCGTGTAGCTTTGCATTTAATGTCTTGAATTGGGCAAACAATAAATGTCTCTCTAGGGAGCTAAGTTGAACTTTCTGCTGACTGTATAGCCAGGCAAAGAAAGAATGTTGTGATAAAGAACCAAGCTAGATCTCACAAATCAAAACGATCCCTTAGGGGGTTTTCCAGTGACTTAGTTTATGCTACCAGTATTTGAATTCTTAAACCTCTTGCACCTTGCTAAGTGATTAATGTGAACAGTCACTGTATTTCTGCAACTAAAAACTGATTATAAAAAGTCTGGAGAAAAGTGAAAATGCAGTAGACAGATGTGGGTAATGACACTAGTGTTTTTCCTTTCCTGCCTTCCCAGGACATGAAAGGGAATTGTAGGTTATAAGCAGTATCAGTGATCCAGTGACCCTTGGAGTGAGACTAAAGTTTATGTGTAAGTTCTTAGGGATTTGTGCTTTAGATATCCTTAGCTAAAGAAAGTCTGAAACATTACAGTTGTCACAAGCTGAAATGATTACCTCGTCACCAAAGTAAAGACAATATCTGTTCAGGTAGGAAAAAAAAAAGTTATGTTACTTGTTCGTTTTACAGGTAAAATCCTGACTAGCTACCTGCATTCAGCCTCTTTCAGTGTTAGCATGCATGATTTGAGGGGAAAAACTGCTTTAGTCCCTTATCCTTTACTTGTTCTTCCTTCTTTGGCACAAGCTAGGTTTTGGTCAAGTTTTCATTACTGAATTCTCCCAAGGGGGTCACTTGTGAGACCTCAGTTCTAGGACCTTTGCAGAGACTACAATTTACAGACCACAGTGTTCCTATTTATCCAGTGTTGATAGTTCAATTAAAAATTTAAAAATCTATTTGGCAAACTCGGAATCTGACCCTTAGATTGCCTTCACATGTAAAAAATGGATGTCATTGAGACATATATATACCTTCATATGAAAAAATGATGCAATAAGGTAGTGTTAGTGGGTATTCTGACCTCAAACTAATAATAAAAAAGTCTTCTCTTTGCACTTTTTTGGGACTTCTGTAGAAATGTTTGGTAGTTCACTAGAATGATGGTTGGTAGTGATTGTTTCCTGTTGGTCTACAAAACTGAAAGGAACCTTCATTGGTTAGATAATGGACACTCACATTGTGGTTGAACTGAGAGCAATTCTGGCTTGGAGGGAATTGTCCTGATCCTTGTATGTGATATTCTAGATTGGGGCATGACACATAACATCTGATCCATTCTTCTGTACTAGCATGTTAGTCATTGGATGTATTTTTCTGATTCCTGAAAAGGGATGCCACATACTATTTTCTTGAAATAAAAGTATTTTGAAAGCGTGAACTTGTGAAATGCTGGCTTAAGTTTTACTGTATGAGTAGTGATATTAAAACCTAATACTTGATGCCTTTTTAAAAAGTTTTGTCCAGTGCAGTGCTGTATGGAATGCTTTATTGAATTGTTTGCCAAGCATGTTAATCAAATTTCAGATCCATACCTCCACAGTAAGTCATAGCAGTCTTTAACCTCATGTAAGGTGCATTGTCTTCTGATTTGACCTGAATATTTAAACTGTGGGGTGGGTTTACACTGATGTTGAAAGCACGTTTCAGTGTATTAGATACTTCAACCCCATTCTCCTAGGGAGTATACTCACACTTATTAGCTAGTGCCCTCTGTGGCATGATTTATGGTTTATTTGCAATGCTAACAGGCTTATTTGTATTGCAGGTCATACTGTCAAGTATGGGTTTCTGCATGAGAGATCTGGCAATTGGTTTTCTTATTAATGCTGGTGATATGTGTATAGAAATGCATGCAAATATGTATTGGAAAGGGGAAAGAAAATAGTTTGTCCAGGCTAAAGGCTTAGAAGCTATACTTTTTTAAGATAGCATTGATTATATAGCTGTTTTTGACCTAGCATAGTGCTTCTTAAAAATGAGATTAAGTAAGGTTTCCTCTTCTTTTAAGTTCTTTGGACTATTAAGAGTGTTTACATGGGTAATTATCACCTGTCAGGGAATAGAGATTTAAGAAGTATTTTATCTAAAGTAGTAGATCTGTAGATTTTCTTCCCACTCCCTCATAGCTTTGCAAATATTAAAAAAAAAAAAATATCATCCTTAACTTGTAACATTCTGCCAGCTTCCTGTTGGAATGAAGCTTGACAAAATCTTCGGCTACAAGCACAGATGTCCTACTTTGCTGTCATCACTTTAGCTGCCCTAATGTGGAAAACCTGTGTGATGAGAAGAGTTGGTTATGACTTCAGATCATGAGAGAATACTGTATTTCCAGCTTTAGAAATGCTGGAAAATATGCAATACAGCAAGGGAAGACTTTAAGTGATATGCCGTAACCTTATTAGTGACCTGAGGCAGAGAGTCCTTAAAACTTGGCATTATGCAGTGCAATTCCACTTGGTGCCTTGAATCAGTACTGAGATTTACAGTAAGATTTATTTTATAGGTTTTAATCTTATAACTTAATCTTATAAGTTATAACTTAATCTCTACCATTATGAACTTGTACCTATGATTGTATTCTTGAACAAAACACTGCATATGCTTAATGAAAAATAACAAAGTGCTGAAAAAAGAAACATGCTAGTTAAATTTCTGAGTTACTGCAGCACTTAAAGGATTGAGATTGTTCCTGTCTTCTCCACTGATAGTTGTAGAGGAAAATTTTGGTAGTGTCAGTTTTCGTAGTAATTTTTAGTAGCTAATGGCCCTGGGGAGCAATGAAATATATATATGAGCTGTGTAAAAAGTCTGTTAAGATACCAGAGGCAAGTGAGCTGTGAAGGTGAGAGAAACCCTCCTTACCTTCTCTTTTTTTGGTTATGTGGGTTTTTTTTCCCAGCACTACAGAACACTGATATCATGAGTAGCAAAAGGGGATCCTGCTGGAGGTTTAAATAAAGCTAGTGAGTTTTACTAATGCTAGTGAGTTTTACTAATTAAAGCTAATGAGTTTTTCTGATGCTATCAATGAGCGAAGTTCAAGAGAGGGGGCATGGTGCCAGACAATTTAGCTGGCTTGACAGGGTAGTTAAATACCTCAGGACTGTATTCTTAAGGTAAAAATTTAAATGCTATAGCAGATGTGAAGTGGAAGAGCAATTCATCTTGAAACAAAGGTAAAGATGTCTTTTCCCCTTAAATTTTTGCAGAAGTTACATAAATGGTAATTATACAATCTTTTAGCTATGTTACAGTTAAAGATTTGACAGCATTTAGATTTTAAACCCATCCCCACCCCACACATGCCTTTTCACCGCCAGATAAAATTTGTTCTTTACTAAAATTCAGATCTCCTCAGACTTTGAATGTTACTTAACTAGCTAAAGCTGGTTGCTTGTTTTTCATGCTACTGAATCATATTAAGAGGATTCCCTTCTGGAAGCATATTACTGTCACTTCCTGTAAACCACATTACAGCCACACAATTGTTCATTAATACCTAGTCACTCTGAGAAAAATAAGTGTTTCAGACTGAACTGTGAAATGTGCTAACCTTACCATCAGCAACTACCACTGTCTTCTGTTGGTATTCCAGCCATGCTGTGTCGTTGCAGCTGATGGGTTTCTTGCAGTCTGTCCCTTCCCTGGGGCAGAGAATCCTTAGACCAGTGCAGCTCACCCTAAGGCTGCTGCGTAGGTTTGCAATGAGAAATCTCAGTGGTGCAGTGAGGTCCGTTCTGAGCCTGCATGGGGAGCACAGAAATAGAGATGTTGGAAGGGAGCATCAGTACTGTGTGGGGCTGAAGGGTGACTGCAAGCATTTGTCAAAAGCTCAAGCTCCAAGCAAGCGAAAAAAGCCAACAAAACCAACAAAAAACTGCTTGTTACTGCCGAGATAAATGATGTATCTTCTGTCCACTGCCCTCCCCGTGTTATGCCGAGTACTTTAAGAAGTATATGGCTTTCTGCATGTGTCCAAAATGTTGTAAATGCTAGGCATGGAGATCTGTCAGGGTTTTTAAAAATCTGAATAGTTGGGTTTGCCATGTGAATGCTTTTACTATTATAAAATACATCTGCATTTATTTTTGGAATTATGGAAGTCCTGAGACAAATTGTCTTCTTGTAAGCTAGGGACTTTCCATTTTTTTGACATTATTTAAATACTGCTTTTGGGTGTCTTTCATCCATGCAGTAATAGTTTTTTTTTTCCTGAAAGGTTGTAAGATATTCCAGTGGCTATGTATACATGGCTTGTGCATTTCTATAAGGTGTGTCTATGAAATAAATAATGTGAGACCCAAGGGATGTGCTTGACAGTCTCTCAAAAGCAGCAGCTCCCTAGGCACAAGCATGGAGAAGTTGAAGTATACTTGTTTCCTTCAGAAGAAATAAACTTGTCAGCAAATGCACTTTAACTCCTAAAACAGAAAGAGAATTGGAGTCTGCTATTCTGAGATTTTGTTCTTGCTTGTATTATTCCTGTGAAGGGCTGGGTATTATCCTGTGTGCTGTTGTCATCTGAAGTGTGAAATGGTATGCTTTTTTTTTATTGGAAGTGTCTGAAACTTGTGATGCTCTTAGTGGTTGGGCAGAGTGGGGAGGGGAGTGTTCATCATATCAGAATCGAGAATGCAAAGTATGGAGGGAAGGAGTTTGAGACTGTTAGGAAGTGAAAAGTAGGAAATAGAAAATGTTTGGAGATTGATCTACTTTTTCATATGTTTGTATTTTAGTTCCAAGTGAAGTATTCCCTATTTCTAAAGAGACGATAGTCATGACAGCAAACTTTAAAATTTTCTTTTATATTAGTCCTTTTCAAGTCAGAACAGCAGGATCTCTCTTTTGTGATTGTATACATGATTTACATCTCCTGTTTTAGTGTAGAAAGGTCAGTAAGCTTCATCATTGGCGTTCTCTTGTAGTATGATAAACTTCTGATAATATAGGTGAACTATCATCTTGAGCTTCAACGTTGTTGTAATTGGGCTTTTGATTTGGGCATGGAAATGACTGGTTTGTGCTCTGCTTGTTGGCCAGGTGTTTGGGAGGATCATTTGTGAAGCACGCATGTAGGAGTTGACTTACTCTGAGCTGCAATATACTGAGACAATTACTTAACAGGTCGCTTACCACTGGCCAATGACAACTGAGACCTGGTCTCTGCTGTATGCTGCAGCATCTTCTTACTAGAACTCAAATTAAGAAGAGTTATTGAATCGGGGCATCTCAATATATTTATTTAAGCCCAAGTAAAGAACACTTGACTGGCATAATGGTCTCGAACATTGCTGTACCAAAACCAAAGAAATATGTCTTTATTGTGTTTGACGAGGGGGCATATATGTTCCTAATTATTCCTCTTCCCAATATAAATCTGCTTGCAGGAAGGTTTAATCCATTTTCATCTGCACAGACTGGGTAGTTAAATTATTTGGGTATTTTGTTGGGATTTTTTTTCCCATTGAAACATTCATTCTAAAAGAACTGGATACTATCTGTACGGCAAACACTATTCTAAGATGAAAGTTTACACTGGAAGTTAATGAAAGTAAACTTTTATTGAGATCCTGATTCTCACATTTAAAGATTTCAGATTTAAGGACTAGCACAAATCCCTTAAGTAGAAGTGTTTAGAATTTAATAATAGTTCTTCCTAAAGTTCTTGGAGGGAATACAAACACTCTCTATATTACTCATAAACTGTAAGAAAAAGATGGAAGTGTGGTCCTGAGATGTCTCAAGGTAGTAGCATGTAGTAAGGAACTGAAACATTTGTTTGTAGGAACTGGGTCACTTTATTCTTTTTGGTAACTTCCTTGTTTACCCTGCTAACATTCACAGATTTGACTAGAAAATTGTAAATCAGTTCATCTTGATGTTAAGAAATGAATTATTAAAGCAGTGAAAATACTTGGAATTGATGGTGTATTGTTTGTATCTCTATATGTCTTTCATATTAACTGCATTGGAAAATTCCAGTAAACCTGTTTTTAGGTTGGTGTCACCAGAGTCCGTGTTCAGTGTTGTACACTGGATGTCATCATTAAATATTTATAATTGTAGGCATTCTGGCTGCTTCTTGACTTACACTGTATTCAATGGTTTTGACATTGCATAATCTTGATGTTTATCTATTAAATATTCTCCTGTTGAAGTAGCTGTGGAAGTAGTATTTTAGCACAGCTATTAATTCAGTGCATATGTGTATTTGAAGAGTCTGAATCTAGAGCTATCAGCAAATAGTTACTAAACAAGCAAACTGACAGGATACAGATAGGGAGATTAATCTGAAGAGTCCCTGCTTGAAAACTGTATCACAAATGAAATAGCTGGACTTTGACATCAATAGTGAATAGACATTGTATATCCCATACTTCAGGCAAGCTTCTTTGACATGGGAATTAGTTTCCTTATGTTGGTAACTTCCTGTGGAGTTCGTGCTTTCCTCTGGTGATCCTGACTTGCAGTATTCACAGATAACTAGTAAGGTTTTTCCAAAGGAAGTCAAACTTCAGTTGCTTGAGGTTTCTGAAGTTCTGTATTTCTTTCAGATTTCTCTTCTGGCCAGAACTTCCAGTGTTTATCAAGATTGCTAGAGACAGTGTTTGGATATTGTTAACAAAGTACTCATTTTATTTGGATATGTTATTCCTGTGGCTAAATATGTCCAGATTCCAATATTCATTCGTTAAGATACAGGAGTAGTTACTGCAAAATTTTCCAGGTAGGGTAATCTGTGACCCAGGAACGTTCTTGGGTGTGAAAATTACCTTGTAAACACACTTGAAATAATTTAAAGGCAGTGACGCTGGAGCTGAACTTGTAGTTGGAGTATTTACTGGTTAGAACTTATTGCTTTCATTTACCTTCTGTATTTAAATTGCGTTTAGTATAGGCCTAAACTGCTACGTCAAATTCTATTCCAAATAGCATTTACCAACTAGGGCACTGGCAGTAGACATCACTGTGAAAGAATTTGTACTCGTTTGACAGGGGAAATGCGAGAAGAGCTTTGCAGATACTGTATATAGCTTCATATATACCAGTTCTGTAGCATCAGGTAAACTTGCAGCAAGTTAGCAAAAATTTTGTGGATTTCTCTTCTTCTGAATTAGCTTCTATCCTTGATGTGTGACAATACATGTCCAGCAGTGTGAACTGCTCTTTCTGAAAATGTCTCTATTTTGAATTCTTCTTCTAAGTAATAGGGGGGAAATTACTTTGTTGTTTTATAGAAAAAGCTGAGTAGGAATGCTCATTCCTGGCTTTGTAAACTTTCCTTTATCTACGTTAATTCTAGACTGTGGGTAGAAGTCCATGTCAAAAAATTTTCTTAAGATTTGTTATGTCTTTTTGCAGAATCACAAAATTGCTGAGATCAGAGGCACCTCTGGAGGCCTTTAGTCCCAGCTCCCCGCTCAGAGCAGATTAAACATAAGCTTAGGCCTCTGTCTGCTTGGATTTTGAACATCTCTGGAGTTAGACTGTACAATCCTGAGTAACTTCTTCCAATGGTTCATAGCCAACCCTTTACCATGAAAAGATATTTTCTTCTGGAACAAAATCTATATGGAATATTCAAATCAACTTTTCAGTGTTTCAGCTTGTGCCTCTTTTCTCTTGTCCTGTTACATTGTATAAGAGTCTGGTTCAGTCTTCTATACTCCATCAAATTTTTACAACTAAGATCCTACTTAGCTTCCTTTTCTCCTAACTGAGCAATCCCTGCTCTCATAGCCTTTCCCTGCATCACAGATGCCCCAGTCCCTTAATTGCTTCTATGGCCCTTTACTGAACTCACTCTAGTTGTAAATTATCTTGTATTCTCTTGCGGAGACCAGAGCTGGAGACACACCTCCAGAAGTGTCTTGCCAGTGCTAAGCAGAGAGGAAGTATCACCTCCCTTGACTTTTTTTTTAATGTTCTGTTATGCTAATGCAGCTCAGGTGCTGTTGGCCAGCTTTGTTGCCAAGGGTATGTTCTGCTGGCTCACAATCAGCTTGGTGTCTTCAGGGCTCCCAGGGTTCTCCGCTTAGGTGCTTTTCAGCCTGTGGCTCCCAGTGTTTACTGGTATATGGGATTATTCCTCCCCAGGGGAGGAGTCTGTTTTTCCTGTTGTTGAACTTCTTCAAAGTTCCTATTTGCCCAGTTCTGTTGTTGAGGTCCCTCTGGGCAGCACAACCGTCTGGCTTGTCATTCACTCCTCCAAATTTTGCATGTCTGAAGTTTGAGGGTACACTTTGCTCCATCATCCAGATCACTGGTGAAGATGTTAAACAGTATTGGATTCCAGCATCGATGGAGGCCAGTGACTAGCCTCCAACTGAACTTCATGCTACTGGTTATAACCCATTGAGCTTCGCAGTCCAGCAAGTTCTCAGTCTACATCACAGTCCCACTTAATAGTATATGCTTAATTCTTATATAGTATGTACATAAGTACATATAGGTGTTCCTGATGTGCACTTTGAGGGTGTAGGAAAGAGTGTCAAGTCTTACTGGAGTTGAGACAACAACACATCCACTGTTTTCCCTGTGTCCAGCAAGGCAGTCAATGTCAGTGTAGAAGACTGTGATCAGACATGATTTCCCCTTTATAAATCCATGCTAACTACTACTTCTCGTTTCCTTGTCATTCATGTGACTGGAAGAGATTTTCACGATTAGTTCCTCAGTCACCTTCTCGGGCACTGAGCTGAGATTAACTGGCCTGTAGTTGCCCAGAGAGCAAGCGTTTCATGCCACTGTTGAAGATGGGTCATACTTGTTTCCTTCCGCCCCTCCAACCCCACCCTGTTCCCTGTGGCCTTTCGAAGACAAAGAAGAGTTGCCTTGCAGAGATATCCTTCAGCTCCCTCAGCACTTTTGGGTATAACCTTTCAGGCACTGTGGGCTTCTGTCCACGCAGTTTCAGTATTCCTCTGCATAATCATCCTCCACTGAGCGTAACTATTCCTTGGTTCTAGACTTTCTGCTGTCGTGTGGGCCTGGGATCCCCGAAGGTTTGCTGCACCAGTAAAGACCGAGGGAAGGAATGTACTAATCATCTTGTCCTTTTCTGGGTCCCTGTTCAGCAGTTTCCCTGCCCTGTTCAGCAGTGGGCTTGTGTTTTCCTCAGCCTTTCTCTTGCTTTGCTGCCAGTATATTTGTGCAGATCTTTTTTATTGCAGTTTGGATCTCTCAACAATTTCAAATCCAGGTGGACTTCAGCTTTCCTAACATCACCTGTGCATGACTGGACACTATTTATGTATTCCTCCTTTCACATCCTGGACACCTTGTTTTTTATATTGGAGTTCAATCACTTGTTCATCCAGGCAGGCTCCCAGGCACTTTTTCTTGATTTCTTACTTGCTGGAACAGAGTTTTGGCTTGGAGGTGATCCTTCAGTCACTAGAGATGGCCAGCAGAGACATGAGCATCATTTCCATCAGCCTGCTTTGTAAGAACTGATGTATCCAAACTTGTGCTTCTAGGCTGTGTTTATCACCAGGGAGGTCCATCAGGGTGAGGGAAGAAGAGGGAAGAAGCTTTATTTCGTTCTCAGCAAAACTGAACTTCCAACTGCAGATCAGGCGGATGTTGCGGTTTAGTTGATTGCTTATAGCCTATGTTGGTGTCATTGAAAAGGAGGGAAAGACATTTTAGATATTAAGCATTGCCTCAGAGGTCACTTATTTGACTTAAGATTTTTCTTTCCTTATAATGTGTGTGTCTTTCTGTCTTCAATGAGGAATACAGTTCCCTTATTTCTGCTTACATTGTATTTCGGTTTCGTTCTGTCTAATATGTTGAATCAGAATGACTTTGACATTTAGCAGTGGGCAGCTGGGTAGCAAGTCCAGTTAGTTCATTTAGGTTGCTCAGAAAATGGCACTGTTTGATCTGTCAACGTCTGTAGAACTACTTCTAGAGCAAAGTCTAGATGGTTTGAAGACTAGGAAAACAGTGGCACTGTGAAGGCGGCTTGGGTTTTGGCAGGCCCTTTAGTGTCTTCTCCTCGCATAGGCTTATTTTTGTCCTGGTTAAAAGGAGTTTGAGACTTACGTTCTGTAACCTGTTCTGAGTGCTTAAAGAACAGCTAAGAATTATCAGTATTATGGATTTGTCTTTTCTGAAGGACCTGTCAGACATCTTGACTACCTTGTGAAAGGCTCTCGTAAATAAAGTATTCTCTCAAGTGTAAGAATACAGCTGCTATTCTTGAGGCATTTATCTAGTATCTTGTTTCCAGTAGTTCAGAAGATTCCATCGCTGCTGTAATTTAAAGGGGTGCTGTGTAGTATATGGCTACATTCCTTATGATGCTGCAAAAAGGCCATAATCACAGGCAATTCAGTCCTGAACACTCCTGCTGTTTGAATCTGACCATAGCTACTAGCTGATACTGCTTACAGAAATAATCCTATGTTGACTATCTTGAATGGCAAAAAAAAAGTCATAATAGAGGATCTAGTCTATCAATTCCCAGCTCATCTACAAAATAGACCAATTCTTGTTCACACCGTAGCTTGAAAATATCACAAAAATATAAGACATTTTTAAAAGAAAAAAACTTTTAACTTACTGGTTAATATCCGTTGTCAGCCTGTGTGACTAGATTATTAGGAGAGGTCCCTGTGACATTGGAAGCTTACGTGGAAAGATTTGTCCAGAGCCAAACAGTGGAATCCTACTATGACCAGATGTCAGGAGTGTTTTTTAGTATTTGATGGGGTCTTTTTTTAGGTTGATTAGTTTTTTTTTTTTGCACTTAGCATCATAGAGACTGAATCTCTTTTTACTAAAGAGTCTGTGGCTTTCTACCTGATGCCTTGATGGTGGTAATTTTCATGAGCTCTTCTGTGGACAGTTCCCTAGTGCATATTTCTAATAACAAAAAAAATGGGGAGGCACGTAGAAGAAAGGTCTTAAATAATCTTCAATTCAGTGGGCTTAGTTCTAGTGGAAAATGAGCTTTTCTTCAGCACTGCTTTACTGGAATTGAAACAAACTGTTCAGAGGCTGGGAGATGTATCATTCCTGCTATAGAACTGGACACTGACAGCTTTTCTGTTACTATTAAATTTGCACATATTCACTTAAAAAAGTAAATTAGGGGAAAAGGCTGAGGTTATTCCCAATTGCATGTGTGGGAACCAGAAGACAGGCACTTTCAACACAGTTCTTGTATGGCTCACGTTAAAAGAGCAATGCCCTGTGCCTTGCAAGGCTCTGTGTTGGATAGTGTGTTTGGATAGCTAGCTACAAGTTTGTAGGTCAGCTCTCTTCAGCCAGCTTTGGAAGATACCTTGCACAGAGGTTCTCTGGGTAGAACATCTAGGGATCACCGCTATCAGGGTACTAAGTGTTTAGTCTCCAAGGTGCTGTATCTCAATTGCCCCTTCTGTTTTGCTTCCACAGGAGTCTTAAGGGTCTGCTGGTCTGCATAGAAATGAGGCAGGGAGAGGGTTTGAAGAGAAATGTTAAAGGATTAGAGAGAAGATAAATTTAGAGTTTAGTTGCAGCTGTGAAGAGTTGGCTGATCTTGCATTGCAGGGAGGAAAGGAAATGAGAGAAATCTGACCATTTCTTGAGACTCCTTTTTAACTTTACATTTTTCTCCAATAAGGCTTGCCTGGAACGTTTACCTAGTTTTTCTCCTTTATTTGAAAGTACTCCTAAAATAATAACTTATATGTCAGTTCATGTAGTCAGCTTCTCCTGCATGGTCTGTTGCATTTCCTCAGTGTTCTCATAGAAGCCAGCACTTAAAAAAAAACCCAACTGACTTTGCGAGTAACTTGTCTGGCTGCCTTTAAAACCATTTCAGTATCTCAGAGCAAATTATGCTGTCTTATTTTAACTGTGTTTAAAGTGTTTGATTTCTGTTTTTTTTTATTTTCTTAAGGTTTCCTATGCACGACCAAGTTCAGCTTCTATCAGAGATGCAAATCTGTACGTTAGTGGACTTGCGAAAACAATGACTCAGAAAGAACTAGAACAGCTCTTTTCCCAATATGGACGCATTATTACTTCTCGTATTCTGGTTGATCAAGTCACTGGTAAGTGGGCAGTTTTGCACATCCTCTCATTTTTGGACTAGCAGTTTAAGAAATATTTCACCTTCCAGTACAATAGTCTTGTCTGGAGAATTTATGAAAGGTGTATGTAGGCCAGAAAATGAGATTTTCTGCTGCAATTGGTTCATAAATATGCATGGACAAAAATAGATTGAGGAGTTCACTGAGCCAACTTGAGTGATTTCCACCCTGAAGGTGCAGGTTTGAAGTCTGTTTCATGGCTTGTAATAAATTTACAGCTGCTGTAATCTTCCTTTCCAAGCTGCTGTGTGAAAATAGTCCCTATGTGCCTCATGAAATGCTGTTAAACACTTTTTTATAAAAATAAAAAATTATGTAGAAATGCACAGCTGGTTCTCTGAGGCCAGAATTACAAAAGACCCAGACTGGTAATTGCTGTTAAAACTGTTTTCAAGGTTGCCTCATTAATTTTGGGCACACTCAAGAACATGAACTTTGAGCTCCTCAGCAGCGGATAGGTTCTGTACTTAGCAGTGCCTTAAAGAACTAGGCTCTTGTCTTGTTACAGTAAGTGTTTTAACCACTGAGAAGGTGTCAGTGACACTCCATGGTTACTCTTCAGAATTGATAAGTAATGCATATGTTTTTGCTGGCTCAAATGGCTGATATTGAGGAGCTTTATAATTTGCTGCCTCACCTGCTTCCAGCAAGCCAGTTCCAAAAACGAATGTAATGCCAAGTACATGGCAGAAACATTGAGTGTGCAAAGCAAAATGCAAAGGAAGCAGGACTCTCCAAATTCTCATCTTTCAAAAAAAACGGGTGTAGGGTGGAAGAATTAATTTTCTCATCTAATTATTCCTTTAACAATAGCTAACCTGTATTTCTTTTAACAGTTGTACCTTTTCAGAGTTGCTTGTCATTGTGGGTTACAAACAGCTTTCAGTTGTAGGAAGTCAAAAGTTTTCAAATTCTCTTACTTTGGAAGGATTGTGCATTCCATGGTTTGACACGTGTTTGGCTTGTACAGGACCTTGTATATACTCCTTTCCAATTCCATCATGCTAGCAGAAATCTTAATATTGACACCTAACACAATATTATGTTTTAAAAGTGCGGGTTAGTGCAAATGTAGAGAGGCAGGTGAAGAAAAATTAAAGGCCAAGTAGTGTCATGTGGAATCATCAAGTAGGCAGGTCAGATTTGCAATAAGGAACTGTTTTACAGTATGTTCCTGTGTATTCATGCATAGAAATTTTGGAATTTGACAAATGTGCCAAATAACTAAATGTAACGAAAAAAATGTGTACTGTAATTCTAAGTACTTATAAATCCTAGTACATGCACAGTTGTTCTCTGGCTTAGACTGTTGTTCATGTTTAGGCTTTCCTTCTTCCTTCTTAGTTATTTGGAAGATGTAGACTCAATGGTGTGGATAATAAGGTTGTGACAAAAACTGATGTAAGAAACACAAAGCTGAACCTACTTGTTGTCGCTTTGATGGTTTAAATTGTCATTTTCAATGAACAGAATATATTTCTTGTCATTAATGTCTTAAGTCAACACAGTTATCCAACTTGTCTGTTTATCCACAAACCAAAATATAAGGGGCCTGCAAATGGATTTAGGAATTCTACGACCATGCATGTAACTAGTTTTGGCTGTAGTAGCTTTAATGTTAATTTGTTCCAGTATTGGCACCTCAGTGTGTTTATATTTAAACCACAGCATCAATTGATGTGTGATGTTCCTAAGATTTTCTGTGAACATTTGCTGATCCCCTTGCATGTTGTCTTCGACTTTGCTATGCCAAGAGAGAATTATTATTTGCTTCCTTCACTCTATGCAGGGGTGTCTAGAGGAGTGGGGTTTATCCGATTTGACAAGCGAATTGAAGCAGAGGAAGCTATCAAAGGCTTGAATGGCCAGAAACCTCCAGGTGCCACAGAGCCCATCACTGTAAAGTTTGCTAACAATCCAAGCCAAAAAACAAATCAGGCCATCCTTTCCCAGCTGTACCATTCTCCAAACAGAAGGTATCCAGCACCTCTAGCTCAGCAGGCTCAGCGTTTTAGGTAAGTCAATACTTGTGAGCAACAGTGCTGAAAACCACATGTTCTCATGGGCTTATTTGTTCCTATTCTTTCTCTTCGCTAGTTGTCTGATTCCTATGTGTGAAGGAAGCAGGAAAACGTTAAACTTCAGCTGTGCTCCTCCAATAGAGTTAAAAGCAAAAATGCATTACATCCTATTGATAGCATTTCAGCGTCTAATAAACCTTCTTAAACAGAGATGACATCATTTTCTTCTACAGTCACTAAAAAAATACCCTTTTAAAGGTTATTTTTAATTTCCTAGATTATCATTGATTAATGTGAAAGCTGATTCAGTTAGTATTGACCTAGGCAATTCAATTTTCTTCTTGGCCATCTGGCATGTCATGGCCAGCCTCCTTTTCCCCACCCTCTGTCTTTCGTCTCTGTTATGACTTTCATTTTTTTCCTAGTCCATTGTCTAAGTCCTGTGTGTCACACTTTGTCCTCTCTCATTACAAACTTCTCTACTGAAGGTTGTTCAAATAGTTTCTGCATGTGTGTTTTACGGATATGTGTTCCCATTGTGTTGAAACTACGGCCATAGTGATACTCAAGTGTGTTGAAAAGGAGAGATGGTGAGAACAAAATGAAACAAATATTATATGAAATACATTCATGAGTTGCTCAGATTTTTTTTTTTCAGTGTTTTTGATAGTTTCTTTCCACCCCTGGGCAATATGATGGAAGAGTATTAAACAGTAATATGCTCAAACAGACTAAATACTGTTTCTTGAAGGTGTTTTTGTGCACAGTTGTAGTTATGCACCTGCAGCACTTGAGTGTGGATTCTGTATACCCGTAATGGTTCTTCAATCCTATTGCTCATTACTGAAGAGAAATCACAGTAAGGTTACAAATCTGTAAGTTAGCTGTAAGCTAAAACCAAATCAAGTGTACCTTTTTTACTTCAGCTCATATTTTGTGGAGCCATGAAGAGAATCTGTACTTTCCCTTAACATGTCTGGACTTTACCAGGAAGAAACTGGAGCTTCTTTAGAGCAGAAATTTTCTCAGAGAAGCTCTTTCAGGAACTTCATTGATAAATAGGATTGCTAAGCATTGTATGTTTTAGGTATTCGCTAGGTAATTCCAAAGGGTTTAGAGTTGTGTTTGCATATTATAGTTTAGCAGCCTGGGGGAATGTGAGGTAAGAAATACATGGAGAAAGCTTACAGTTTAATACGTGTATATTCTAAAAACACGTTATTCTGGAAGAGAGTAGGAAAATGAAATATCTTTTTTGCAGTTCATGTTCTAACACTTACTACTCCAAAAACTTGAGTGAATCTGAGCATTCATATCGGCAAACTGTCAGAAGCCTCAGTGTAGTCATCATCCAAAACAAGTTAGTAATATGAAAATTTCACTGTGGTGGTCACTGACTGTACCTTTATGCTAACAATATTTTACTTAGGCTAAACTTGTGATATTGGTGCACTTTCTGAACTGAACTATTTATGGTTGTGGATACTACACAAGAGCATCTATCTTGTATTCACTGGCTGTATCGGGTGTAATAAGGTGCCACAGCTCTTTCAGTACTAATAATTTTAAGTAGTAATAACCTTTGCATGAGGTAGTAATATACCGAGTTTCCTTAAGATTAAAGAATGGAAAATTCTCAAGACTGAACACTTCCCTAAATGTTTTGTAGGTTGGACAATCTACTTAACATGGCTTATGGAGTGAAAAGGTAATAAAGGGGTGTTAGGTTTATAATAACCAAATGATTGAGTGGTTTTTGAACTCTAATTTTCAGTAAGCTTTATGTTGGATTTTTGCATGTTGAGACATCACTTGAAGTTGTTCATTTTGGTGCATTGTGCATGAAAGACAAACCTGTTGTAGCACTTCCATGGAATTCCTATTTCCAATGTCTTATCCTCTCTGATTTTATAGCATGCCTTCTTTTGTTTTTCTGTGTTTCTTCACTTCAGACATACCTAGCACTGATCCCCTATGCTCTACTTTTACAGCTGCAGGGGGGAAAAAAACACTTGTGATGTTAACATGCTGTGAAAAGCCCTATATATCATTTTCTTTAGTCTTGAGTTTTTTTTTGCTGGGGTATTCTGTGAACAGCTACTTCATGATTCTGTTTTGCTTCTCCAATTCTTTAGTAGGTTTCCTCCAATGACCATTGATGGAATGACCAGTTTGGCTGGAATTAATATCCCTGGACACGCAGGAACTGGATGGTGTATTTTTGTTTACAACTTGGCCCCTGATGCTGATGAGAGTATCCTCTGGCAAATGTTTGGACCATTTGGAGCAGTAACCAATGTGAAGGTCATCCGTGACTTTAACACCAACAAGTGCAAAGGTTTTGGATTTGTGACTATGACAAACTATGATGAGGCAGCTATGGCAATAGCCAGCCTGAATGGATACCGCCTCGGGGACAGAGTATTGCAGGTCTCCTTCAAAACAAACAAAACGCACAAAGCCTAACAAGTTATTCTCAGTGCATTAACACAACAAAACTACAACAAAGGCAATTTACAAGAAGCTTTATGCATTCGTAAATGCCTTTGTTGTATGTTAGTGTGGAAATGGGGATAAAATGATTACTTAGCATCCTAAGAATATGTGAGATTTTTTTATTGTTAATATTTGAATTAGAACTTCTTAAATATCTTTTGTGTTTGAATATTGACAAGAGGTACAGGGTTTTTACCTGTCACAATGCATGTTCTATTGCCTTCTTTGAAGAAGGTGGACCTTTTAAAACATTGCAGCTAAGGGAAGTTTTCTTTACATGACTGCCTTTAACCTATGCGTAAATAGGTGTCTTTGTGTTAATACTTAAGTTGGGTTTTTTATGTTCTTTCTTGATTTGCCTTGTGTTTAGTTTACATTACAACGCGTTGCTGTTTTGTTGTTCAAGAAAAGTATTTGAAGTTTACATTTTATTTATAAAGTTATAAGCAGTATTTATTTTATAATTATCGTTTGGGTTGGGGAATGGGAACACGTTATAAAAGCTTATTGTAAGAATACTGGAGAACTTTTCGTAAAGCAGTACCTTGCCAAAGAGATAAGAGCCTCTTTGATGTGGGTTTAAAAAAAGCATCTATTTTTATAAAAAAAAAGAAAAAAAATTTGGAGAAACTTTTTACTGGTCCTGGAACAAATATTTTGACTTGAATACTTTGAGAAATCTCTTCATATGACACCTAGTGAGCTTTTAAAACTTACCAGGAAATTTGCAGTTGTTGGGGAAAGTTTAGAAAGATTTATGATGTAGAAGTACTTTCGAGACCTTTGTGTTAAGAAGTAGACTCAATGGGATGCACTGGTGGTTTCATTTTTGTAATCAGTGGAGTCTTTGATCATCCTGGTTATTAAGTGATGGGGGGCTCACATTAATTTGTGATTTTGAAACAAATGAAAATTTAAAACAAGACTATAAGAGCAAGCAGGAGACTTAAGTGAGAGAGATGGGGGAAAAAAAAATCTGTTCTTCCTAAAGAATTCCCTTCAGATAGAGCTCATGGTGTTTAGTGATGTACTTGCTATTGTTTGAAGAATTGTTTTGTCTTCTGAAAAGACATTGAGTATGGTTTGCATCCTAGCAAATCAGCAAAAGTGGCCTGAGTTGGGTATGTTTGAAGGTATTTTGAAAGTTATGTTCAAGGCTAACACCTGAGCTTTGTGTAATGTAAATAAGACCTTGAAATATGAACCTTTCGGCTAATTTTGATTTTGGTTTATTTAAGTTACATGCCAAGTGATGTTCAATTTTGAATGTTTTTGTATGAGTTTTTTCTTCGTAAATGGCATTAACATTGTTACTTGAGGTCTGCTTATTAATTTTTGTTGTCCTGAGGACTTGAATTTACAGTGCATCAGATCTGTTGCTATTTTTGTCTGTAGATAGTCTAGTTTCAGCTGTTTATGGTGTTGCTACAATTTCGTTTATAAATATGTTTGTGGTATAAAAAACGAGTATAATCATATGTTTTGAACAAATTTCCTTACATTTTTCATACAAAAACCATAAACACCTGTATGCTATTGGAATTTAACTTTGTATGATGCTTAAATTACTATTTGGTGAAATAGAAAAAGTCTTTACCGTGTATTGAAAAAAAATCTTAACAAAAAAATACAGAATATTTTCTGATTAGCATCTAGCTTATAATTAAATTTTTGAAAAAAAAGCTGGGGGCTTGATGCCTTCGCCAGGATGCACTGACAATTATGTGGTTACATCCTGCTTTTTGTATAAACTGAGATGCTCATATGCTTCCCCTTAGAAAAAGCAATGTTCTATGCATAACATAGTTGTACACTATCTTTGCAGTTGCTTTTGGTTCTTATTCTTTTAAATTGTAGTTACAAATTTTTCAGTATAGTACAGTATACTGTGAAGCGCGTGCTAAAGTGACTAAGCGAGTTTTCATGCTAACCCACTCAATGCTATTCAAAGATCGATTGGCTTCCTGAGCACTTCCTCATTCTTAGGTGCATTTAGATTGTTAAAGCTCATCCTCTGCATTAAAAATTGTATATGCTATAGAAGTCACAAACTTTCCAATGTGGGGAAAACACCTACATGCTTCTTTCCTATAATACTGTAGCAACTAATGGCATTGATGAGAAGGCATGTAAATTGGGCTTCACTTTACAGTGTTTATCAGAGCACTTAGTAAAATATAAGGCTGGTATTTATTTGAAGTTGTATAGTATGACTTTATTCACATCTGTTGGAATAGAAAATATATTCTGTTGAGTATTTAAGAGGTTGTACATGTTTTCTTTTGTGTTTGGATCCTTTGTACTTTTCCATGTTCAGTACATCAATAAACAAAGTTGAAGGGAAAACAGTGTCACGAGCAGGTCTTTTACCATGTTGTCCCCTGCTTTAATGGGTAACCAATCTGAGTGAAATATTTCCACAGAGCCTCTGAGCTCCTTTTGACTTAGCCTAGGGTCCTGCAAGGAGCTGTGTATACCATTTCTGTTGTTTGAGTTGGTGTCAGTTTTTTTCGCTTTGGTTTTATAAGAACCACTCAATACTTAGGCCAATGTCACAAGTGAGGGTCTTTACACACATTCAGTAAAAATTAATTTGCTTTCTGTCTAACAGACTGCTGTTCAATGTAGCTAAGTTAATGTCCTAGTGTGTTAGGATAAATACAGAGGAGAAGGAAAGATTTAGTCTTTATTGCAGTGTCCATTTGCCTTTTAGTTACTACATTAATTTCTGGGCTCTGTTAATTGAGTGGAGGAATATTCCGTCAACCTTACTTTGCTGTTCTTTTTCCTCCCTGGTCTTGAACAAATTCTTTAAACATTAGTCAGCTTCTCTTGCCATTCTAAAATACATATACTCCTACATTAATTTGCTTTACTTAGTTGAATAGGAATGAGTTTCCACCAGTGAGAACACAATTACAAAGTGGCTTATCCAGTATAGCTTTTATTTTTAACTATTTTCTTTATTTTCTTTATTTTAAGGCCTTATAGCATCTGTTGTGTTGTGCATCTCATCACTACAGCGTGGTAGTTGAATTTACTTGGATGATGGGATCATAAGTTTGTGAACATGCATAGATAATAGTACCTCAAAATGTCAGACAACCATTGTTAACAAACTGAGTCTTTGTATTTACTTATGGAAATAGCGTGTACTGATGACTTTTTATGTAGTTGTATTCTTCGATGGATGGAGTAATGGAAGGATGCAAGACAGTCCTTGGCAACAAAAAAGGAGCTATGTTTGGAGTTTATATTCCAGCAGGGACATCTGTGTGTTCAGCTTGTACTCTTTCATGAAAGGATAGTTCTAGTTCTCAACTTAGACCAGTTTTAGTACAGTGTCACTAGCCACAACTGAACTGTTTTGTTATGTGGAAATGAGGACAAAATGTGTCTATGTAATCGCCTTCAGTTTAAAATAAAAAGTGCTTATATTTTGAGGGTTAGCTGCAGATAAACAGGCAATGAAGGAATAACGATATTATCAATTACAAGAATAGTTACCCAGAGGAAAGGTCGGTCAGTGTTGAAGAATACAGGTTTGATTATATGTGGCTGAGTACCTCTGGGTAGTTGGAGCTCATGAGTAAGGGAATCTGATGGAAATTTATATACAGATTGTACTTTTCTTATGTATTGAAGTTCTATGATAAAGCCAAGGACAAAAATATTAAACTACTTCATGTGCTATGGTGGAGGAGCACTAATTCCTTTTGTACCTAAGTAATCACAGTTCCAGGAAGGTCTTTAAGCATCTGTGTGGGACTAAGAGCAGTAGACAAGTTGGGAGCATGACCCTGGCAGAGGTTGAGCTATAACTGGGAGACATGATTGTAAGCTGAGATGCTTGTGGGAGGGGCTTTGTTACTGCAGAATCATGCTTGAGGTTTACATGACCTTTTTTTCCCAAGGCATATGCAATGAAATCGGCCATGATGAGTGAACTTCCTAGCTCTGTCTGGAAGAGCCTGCCTTTGTCAAGAAAGCATTTTTCTGGTGTGAATTAATCTGTTTTTTAAAACAGATGGGTGGCTGTTTACGTGATGTGTGTTCATTGCATTACACCCAGGGGCCACTGAATACTAGGATACTGTTATGTGTACTGATGATGAGGCCTGGCTGATGTTTAATACCTCTTTCCCTTTGTATTGTAACTTCAGACACACTACATGAAGGTGACTAAATGTATAGAAATGGAGATTTATTCTAAATCTTGAAAAGCAGCAACTAGTTAAAAACTTCTTGTCAAAATATATAGCTTTATTTTACAAACAGCAGACAGTATCGTGTTTTTTCGATAGTTTGAGAAATAAATGCAACTTGAAATATGCTCCATCATGGGTAAGTAATAGCAATTATGCTGTTTCATCCCTGTCAGCACTGTTCATCCAACTACTTGCAGCTTCTTTTACATCGGGCTTTGGCTGCCCAGTTGTGGCATTTGGATCACAATATTTCAATGGATATATCTCAAAACCAAGAAGAACGTACATATATTTTTTACAATGATGTGTTCCTAATTAGCTGTAGAGGCATCTGTCTACAAAACTACTGCTGTGTTGACTAATAATTTGGGCCAGCAGATCAGATAAAGATCGCACATCAGAGGTCATCTCGACCGAGGAGCTTAAAACATAGCTGGGGGCAAGATTAGGTCTTTTGGTGTGGAGTAGGTAGAACAGGTACACTGTTAATATGAGAAGTGTGCTGTTAAGGTGAGGAGCAGTTTTAATCTGAAAAGCTTAATTTGTTACCCACACTAGTAACTGACCAAAATTAAAGGAAGCACTGTAAGCTTCCAGGTACCTTCAAAGCAACAAGGGTGGTTTCTGTGGGATAAGAAGTTGCATAACTTTATTCTATCAAGTCTTATGCATTACTGTCTAATCTTGTAAGTAGTTTCCTATTTTCTCGTTTTGATCAACATTCTGCTCTCAGACATAAATGAGAACAGGTAAGACATTGGTTTTTGTATGTGTACTGCTACTCTAAAATAAACAAGCATATCTGCAGAAAGATAATAAAACAGCTGATTTCTAATTTCATTTGCCATGTGACTCCTATGCATAGATGAATTTAAGTCAATGTGACATTTTTAGTGACCCTGTAATACTGTAAGGAAAGTTGCTATAACTGCAGACAAGATATTGATTATGCACTGCATTTTTAGAAAACCCCAAGAGCTGAATTTTAACTTGAAATGCCTCTTGCAAAATTATTTTCATTTATGCAGTAGGACCCTTGCTTATAGCACAGCACATGTATTTCTGTTCCTTTGAATGCAAGGATGTTCTAGGTTTCAGAAGTTTATGTGAACGTTTTGATGATAGAAGCTTCTGCAGGTCACCCAGCTGCTGATAGAACAGAACTGTTTGCCAACATGGATGAAAGACAATATTGTCTAATAAAAAAATTAACCCTGAAGGCTAATCCACTCCTTCTCAATGTCTCCCTGTCTTGAAAGTTTGGCAGTAACTTTTAGAAATGCAAGGTATTCTGTAGCGTGCTATTCCCTTACAAAGAAGGTGAAGATAGGTCAAAGTGAAATACTTAATTCCTACTATTATCTATGCTTTGTGTTGCCCCAATCAAAAATGTGATGGTACACTATTTTCTCTGTCCTTGCCTAAAATTGGCACTGGTCTAATGGATTCAAAATAGTTCAGTTGTACCATTAACTTCAGGCTGCCTGTGTTCCCTATTCAACAATTAATGTTTTTTGAGGTGTTATAATTCCAGAGACTTTCTGGTTGTATTGTCTTTCTTGAAGTAGTATTGCATGTTCATTGTAAATAGCTGCAGTGTGCATTTGTGTTGCTAAAGACTCAGATATGTTATAAATGTGAATTTTGGAAGTGTAATGCTTGCTGCAAAGGGTGCTGTTTTTTTTTTTGTATAGGCAAAATATATAGTAAAATAGTAGTATATAGGCTTGCTCTGATTCTTATCCATTGTGCAGCCACACATGCTGGGTATTGTGCCCCATCCCATCTCTCTGATTTGTTATTAACCAACCCGTTCTTTGTGCATCCAAGCTATACAAATAGATCTGTGCAAGTTACAGAGATAAAACTCAAGAACAAGAATTTAAGCTATTTGTTTTACAGACTTCAGGCAAGACCAGAAAGAGCAAAATCAACTTTCACATTTACGTCCTTTAAGTTGCCTGTGCAGGGCTTGACATAAACTGATCCACAGCTGATTAACAACTTACTTTCTAGTGAGAACTCATTCCTGGATGCTGCTTCTTACTTTCCTGATGGAATACAGTTTTCCACATTCTAAGTAGCTTAACAGTATTTGTTAAACCCTGAAGTTATTGCCTTAGGAATTTTATGGCTGTCCCTCAAAACAATTAGGGGAAAAGAGGAGGAAACCCCAAAAGGGTCAAGTCTGGACCAAAAAGAGAAGTTAGACATTGAAAATTCATGTTATGTCTGAAGCTAATTAGGACTTCTCTTGTTTCGAAGATTACCCTCATTAGACCTTTGGCTTGTTCTTGCATTCTCTGGGAAAATGGGTAATTCATTTCCTGCTTCCAAGATAAGATGTGAAAATACTAAAAGCAAAGGCAGCAGAAGCCTAAGAGGAGTTTTGAAATTGTGGTGCCAAATTTCAGCAATTTTACCAGTTGATAGAGGGCTTCTTTGAAACCAATGCAAAGCATGGAGAGCAGAAAAAATTAAAATCAAAAATTAATGAATGTTCGTAGAATTCTAATAAGTTAACTTCTCTTCAGTTAATGGAATTGACATGTGAATTGTATGCTTCTTGAGCATTTCAACTGGTCATGGTAAATCTTTGAAGAGTCTTTGAGAGCTCCTACTTTAAACGTTTGTTTACAATAAAATTCTGTAGTTAGCAAAACAATCAGAGTTAACCAAATGTTATTTCTCATTATGGAATTTGAGGTAATTATTAAATGTACCAAAACAGCTTGCTTTGTTCTCTGTTCCGTTAGATTTTTCCATAGCAGCAACTCTAGATGGGAATTTCTATAGGACAGTGAAGGAGTTGGTCCATACCAGGTACTTAAAGCAAACACATTTTTTTGGATAAAGTTGATACTTCTCCAACTATGTAAAGTTCCTGAAGATGTGGCCTCAAAGTCTTTTTTTCACCTCTTGTCTCAGACAACTAGAAGGTACTTTCTTCCACTGATGAGGATCAATTTTGTAAAATACTTGAGATGGGAATGTGTTTGTTTACTTCAGACCATCTTTATGGCGTTTTATAAACTATGAACTGTAAACAAGCCTTATAGGTCTAATCCAGGGAATACATAGTGTATGAATTTTAAGAGTTCTGTAAACTGATTATATGACCGTGTCTGCTGCTGTTTGACAGAGTTTTCTCTTTAGGTGATTCCTAAACATGGAACGTCTTTTGGTAGAATGGTATTATTGTGACAGATACCATAAATATTTCTCCTCTGATCTTTTTCCAAGTACCCCATTTAGAAAACAACCCTATAATCTGGTGGTTCTACTTGTGTCCCTTGAGCAAAAGGGGCTTTGAAGAGTTGGGTAAGCTTATAAATTCAAAGCTATCTGGCAGAATCCATTAGTATTTGATGGTTAACAGTTACCAGCAGGTTTTTGGACTGGAAACTCATTTAGGATTTTATGTGATTTCAGGCAAAGCAGTCTCTCGAAGTGTCCACACATTGGGAGAAAGCAGTGTTAGGCTCTGGGAGAGTCTATGTTCCTATCATCATCTGCTTTCACTTAGCCATGAGGGCAGATGAAAGGAAAGTATACCCTATGCAATGGAAGTCACCAGAATGACCGTAACAAATGGGATGAATTGAGCAGCTCTGTGCTGGAGCCTATTTGGCCAGAAGAGATGCTCTTCAGCTCCATAAGCAGCTCAGCCTGGCAGTGAAGGATGGGAAATGGAGTCTGTTGGAGGCATCCAGTGTGACTCTTTCATCAGACTTGCTGACAGCATGTTTTCTACTTTAACAAACCTGCTCGCACACCAAAGCTTTGAGAAGATAGCTACATTTTTCTTTGTGTTGGTACTGTCATCTCTACGCCTTGAGTAACTCCAGGCTGCCATAGAAGTATAATTTGTTATCCACCTAGTTTAATTCTTGCTGTCTGTTCAGGTTCCTTTGTCTATAGACGAGCAGGTGTGTCGTGTTCGCACTGAATGGCACTTCACTTCGAATGCCATGTAGTTTTTCTTTCTTGTTAGGTTCCCTTAAATGTTTTTTGATACTGGCAAACATTATGGATTCTGAAGTGGTCTTTCTAAATCCAGACAGCTGCTCAACAGCTGAGTTCTATCCAACAGTCATAAAGAACCAGATTTTTCTTAGTAAATGGAGTAAAGTCGATTGAGGGGAAGTTTTTTTTTTCACATCTCCTCAGCCTTATCTGCCCATGTATTGTCACTTCCAGCTTGGACCTGTTATTTGGGTTTATGGAAGCAGCATTAGGTTGCAATCAGATTTATTGATATATCAGTATTGCCTGTATGATGTTTCCAGACTCCAGGAAAAAGAGGGGAGCAGAAGGATATGAGAATGTCATTTTGCTTTGAACACTGGTATGTTTCTCTCTCCTTTTGACTACTAATGTGAGCTTGCAAACTAAGCATTTTCACCAAGGCTGTGCTCTTTTCTGCAGTGTGATCTGAAATGGAGCATTCAGCTCAAACAGGTCTGTATTCTTAATTCCTTTCTGTCCTAAAATTACAGCAGTGCCCTACTGAGTTTGTTCAGATCATAAATTCCCACTACTACAAATTAAGTTATAGGGTGCTTTTCTCCTCAAACGTGGAGGGGGGGAGTTAGGAGGGAATGAGAATTATCTTGATGTGTAAATGCTAGCTTTTTTTCCCTTATTTTAGACTGCACATGTTTTTTCTATTGCTGCAAGATGTATGAGTACAGAGAACAAGGAGGAGACCCAAAGAAAGAAGATACAGCTGCTTCATTGACTGGGGAGAGTGGAAAGATGCTTTCTTAAGCAACTGGAAGCCTATCTGGATTCCCCTGTCAGCAAAGTTCTTTACAGGTAGGAAAAGCTTGCATTGTTCATTATTTCAGTGTAATCTTTTTCTGTGCATATAATTTCTGTACACAATCTTTTCAATACTCTAGAATTGAAAGGAAGATTTGGGAGAAGTGTAGAACCAACAGGCCGAGTGGTTTTAAATACTAAACGAGGCACTGAAGCTTCTGTATGTTTAGCCGACAGAGGCAGAGATCCCTCATAAGGTAGGCAAATCCACCATGTTCTTCTGTGTGTGCGAACAGCACTTATGTATTTGCGTGTAAGCGTGGCATATTTCTTGCCTCTTTTCCTCTACAATGTACTCCTGGCATGTGTGCCCTCGTAAATAACATAGTGAATTTTTGACAGGAGAAGGTTCCAAACATGGAAGAGTGTTCACAGCTATCAAGGGCTCCCTAAAAGCACATATCAGGAAATCATAAGCTGTTGTACAGTGCTAAAGATATACCAGAACAGCTACACTGGGAGAGTGAAACAGCGTTCTTTTTCTTTGCATAAGAGAATTAGAATGTAGTGCTGTCTACCTCCTGTGCCAGGACTGGCAGGCTTATTTAAGGAACCTGTCACCCCCTGTCCTCTCCTTCTCTCAGAGCTGAAGTAAAGGCAAGACATACTCCAACTTGAGATGTAGCGTAGGAGCATGGGCATCTCTGGTTGGTTTTTTCTCCAACTCTGGTTGGAGTTTTCTTGGCCTCTTCCATGCAAGGACTGCATGTACCAGGGTCAAGATACCGTCAGAACCTTAGAGGTATAAATAGATGATAAAAGTTAATAAAACCCTTTTTTCTGTAGCTATTCACACTTGTCTCTGCATTTCAAACTGAGTTGGTAAATATATTGAAATCTTTGTAAGCTGCTAGATTATTTTTCCGGAAAGTAGGCCATTACTGTGTTTCAGTGAAGATGTTAGAAATAATTTCTGAAAGGTTAAGGTCAAATCTCTGGTTATTGAAACTACTAGGTGTGTTCTCCTCGTGTTGAAGATTTTTCTAAGAACTTATGAAGCATAGAGCCCATTGTGAAATCAAGAAGCTGATTTTCATGCAAACCTTGATCTCGAAAAATGCTTAAGGTGAAGCTAGGCTTTAAAGGCTTGTATCTGTGAAAATACTTTCCTCAAAACCCTCGATCAAGTGGATCTGCCTTGGCTTAGTATTAGGTGTTTGGAAATGTGAATTCATTGCTCTTTCATAAGAATGATAATCAGTTATTCTGTTGGGTAGAGCTAAGAGGATTCTCTTTTTCCCAGCATAGTCAAGAGAAAAATATCTTGACCCTTTCTCCTGCAGGAGAATAAGCTGTGTAAAAACAAACCACCATTTAGTTTGAGCTCTGTTATGTAAATTGCACTGCTAATGATTTCTTTATTGCACGTTGTCACTATGGAGAGTAAAACCAGACTTCACACTCATTTCTCCTGTACCACTGGCAGGTGAATCTATATTGAGTTTCATTCGAATTGTGAGATCAAAGACAAAATGAGCCTTACAGTTCTGTCGGAACAGTTTTGTGCATAGCAAGCGGTGTTTTATGATGAGCTGAGTTTGATGCCAAATTCTGTAGTCTGGGTGCACTACAGTTAATACTCCTGTAAATCAAACAGGAAGGAGAAAAGAGAAGCAAAAGAAGTTAAGAAAATGAAATCTTCATCCAGGTATTCTAAACAGATTTGTTCTTTCACTGGATAGTGGACCTGTCACATGAAATAGAGGCAAATTGGTAAAACAGCTAGAGGTCTACCCATTGGTGGAAACGGTACTTGAAAATGGATATTCCATTTTTTTTTTTAAAGCTTTATTTTCAGAAAGCCGTTTGTCTCCATTTCTTATATCAAGACAAAGGCAACCTCCAGGCCTCAAACAGTGACACTGATCAGCCATGATAGTTCAGCCATGCACTGACCCCAGTGGCATCCCGTGAACATGGTCACACATGCAAACAAAGGCTCTGTGCATGTGACAGTGGATTCCTGCTGATTTTTTTTTTATGGGGGGGAGGGGGGGGGAAGGGGTGTGCGTGAGCGTGAAATCCTTGCATATGTATCACAGTATCACAAGGTTGGAAAGGACCTCTGAGATCGAGTCCAACATATAACCCAACACCAACACTAACACCAACCCATCATCTAAACCATGGCACTCAGTGCCTCATCCAGTCTACCCTTAAACAACTCCAGGGTCTGCGACTCCACCGTCTCCCTGGGCAGCGCATTCCAGTGGCCGATCACCCTTTCAGTAAAGAACTTTTTCCTATGTGCGGAAAAGAAATGAACCACTGAAATGTTGAGCCTTGTAATCACTCCTCTCCAGCAGAAGAGCTAATTTCCTGTTGTTCATGTGTGTTAATCTCTGAAGAATCTTTTTGCAACCATTATTTTTATGGCTGTGGCTAGGTACATCACATTTTATCATTGATTCAGATGTAAGTTCTGCTATTTTGAAAGGCTCCTTTGAAACACTTCTTAATTGAAGAGTGCTTGGTTCAAGTTGAACACAAGCAGTACTATAGTAAATGTTAGTCAAAAGGAAAACGGTTTTGAAGAATTTGCTTCCCTTGTTGGGAATAAACTCTGCTTAAAAAGCTTTTAACATTATTGCTGATTCATTAGAGTGGCACGAACATGTAAAAATACTGCTTAAAGTTGTTTCGGATACTTTTTTCAGTCAATAAACAAGGGCCTCTCTATGGTCATTTCATTTCATTTGCTTCACTACTGGGTTCTACCTCTGTATTCACTTAGCTGGAGATACACAATAATGTATGATGTACATATTTGGGCGCTATTCTTCATGGCTTATGCTGCTAAAACTGCAGGGAAGATCTTTGCTAGTGCCTTTCAGACTGCTGTATCAATTTGTGTGGTGCTAGATGCCTCTGTTTTGAAATGCCTAATCAAGTAGTTGTTGAAGAGCAGATCTGTGCTGAAGAATCGCTAAAGCAGCTGCATTCATCTAGGATGAGGAACACCGTGATGTTATGGAAAATGTGTTCACAAGCACACTGAAGAATAATTCCTAAGGAGTTATAGTTATGAACAGACTTCTGTATGAAACTGTAAAATATATGAACAGGTGTTCTGTAAAAATAAATAGTCTTAAATAAGCAGTACTCCCTGAAACAGGAAAAACGTGAAGCTGTTTTCTATAAAGAACTTTAGCTGAATGAGTGTTGAAGATTTCCTGAAATCTTTTTCTAGACCTTGGTACCCTCGTTGCTAATCTCTAAAAGCAGTTAAAGGTACAGTACCTTCAGAAGGAGTTTTACTTTTGAGAAAATTTGAACCAAGATTCAGGACAAATAGCAGCTGCCTAAAAATGTATTAATATTTCACTGGCAAAGAGCCTTCTTCCTGTAGTGATTGTTTATTCTTTTTGTTGCTGGGAGTAATTAGATCAGTCACTTGCAGCTGTTAGATACTCTTTGAATTCCAGTGAAGATCATCAGTGTTTTGTGTGTGTTTAGGTTCTGTTTGGAAAACAGTGAGTCTCTGGAGTAGTTTACATCAGGGAGTGCTTTTGGCAAGTGGTGGGTCCGCTGAAAGAAATGAGATGAACTTATGCTTTTAATTGTCTGTTTGGCAGCTGGCGTTCTGCTGCATAATGCAATTTGTGTGCACAAAAAAAGAACAAATGACACACAGACTGACCGGTGTGAATTTTCCTGGGCTTTATATTCTGTACATCTGGAGGATGTATGGTTTTAACAGAAAAAAAAATCCTAAATGCCGGCCAGGTGAATGTTTGTATTGCAGCATCTCCTTTTTCTCTTATGTGTATAAAAGACAGTTGTATATAAAACTATTTTCTGTAGTGATAGACATGGCTTTTTCTCACCTGGAATGAGACAAACATCAGCACCAGTTGATAGCATGTTTTTTCTTCATAAAGGGTAGGAAGACAGTGCTAATAGAAAGCCAGAGTCTCTTTTTTAGTCTCCTGACCTCTAGTATCAGTGTGGATATGTCCAGTCAGAAAACAGGCAAACTTCTTCACTCTTCATGACCCTATGCTTTGCAGCAGCAAACTGCAACAAGATACTATTAGGAAACTGAGTTTCCCTTGCAGGTAGTTAATTCAAACAACATGCAAATTCTACCTTGATTTGCTTCATAATGAGTTATCTTTGAGAAAATATCTTACTGAGTGAGTCTGTAATAACTTTAGCAATTCAGATTTAAAGTAATCACCAGCTCCTCTCAAACACTGGAAGAGCTCCAAAGCTTAGAAATCTCCATGCTCTTCAAGTATTTGAAAAGACCCGGTGGCATTGCACCTTTGATTCTTTTTGTACTTTCATTTTACTCATTTGAGAAAGGAACCTTAACTCACAAGCAGACCAGCAAAATTTAAACATCTGTTTGGAACACAGCTTGTTTTGTTGCTTGTTTTTTTTATAATACGGCAGTTACAGTAGCTTTTCATATCCTGATTTCTGATTGAAGAATTTAAAATTCCAAAATATTTGTCTAGATGTTAAATCTTATTGGTGTGCAAGTTCTTCAAAGCGTAATATTTTAAATTTCGTGACTTTAAAGCATAATATTTTAAGTTTTGGGAGATGGGTTTTCCCAGAAAAGCTCTCATTTGCATTTCTGTTCATATAAATCTCAAAATAATTTCAATAGGAAAGACAATGTATGTGGCCTGACTTTGGAGAAAATATTAACATTTTGAGGTTCAAGAATGAATAATACTGAGGAGACACTACAGAGGAGTTTACAAAATGAGTAACTTTGGATGTCCTGGATTAAAATGCGTAGTAATTTATATAAAAATGGGAAGATAGTGGATGACTTTTTTTGACTTTTAAAAAAGTCTGTTGTTTACAAAACCGTGACTGTGCTCAGTCCATGCATGCACAGTAATGTGTTGTAATTCATCACTCCTTTCTGCCTTGAAATTGTAGCAGTTGTAATAGCTAAATGTTTAAAAATTTGAAAGATGTAGTTTTAATAAGCTCTGCAAATATTAATTATACTTTAAAAACGTCTGCAATCTCACCAAGAAGTGGTTTGTCTTCATTAAAGAAACATTTGGAAGATGATGCATAAAGACCAGAAACTATCTACTCAGTCTGTAATTGCTTATACATATCCACTTGCTGTACATTGCAAAACTCTACAGAGTATGATGTGAATGAAAACATGGATTATCCTTGAAAATGGTATTTCCATATGTGAGTATACTGTGTTATTCTTTAAAATAGTAAGCAAATTTTATTGTGCTGTAAAATACAGTATTTTATACAGGTTCCAGTTTTTGGAAGGAGTGACTCTTTCTCACCAGCATGAGGAAAACATTTGAGACGTATACAAGCATTTCACAATACATAAGAAAAAGGTACTAGAGCTAATTACTTCAAAAGGTATTGTGTTTTAATTTTGGGGTCTATGACCTCTGCTTTCCAGATATGTACTGATCAGACAAACATGATCAATATCACTGAAAGGAATCATGATTCTAGAGTTTGCATTTCGCTTCTCATCACAGCAGTTGCATTCCAAATCACTTGCTAAGTTCCTACACAGACTTTGTTTAGCACAGAAAAACAAATGCCAGTAAGTCCTCTTCCAGTTCCATGTACAATTAGTTATTCAGGACATCTTCTGTATGGCCACATTCACTAGTAACTGTAACTTGCAAGTTAGCATCTGAGTTGTTTAAGATTGCAGAAACCAAAGTCCAAGAAATCTGTCTTTTTATTCAATGAGCATACTTCAGACAAGGTGCTGGCCCAAGCTATAGATTTGGTTTAGTAGTAGTAGTTTTTGCTGTTGGCAAGTGAATTGCCACTTAGAGGCGTGTATCTGTTGCTCTACTAGGGCTTTCAAGAAAGTGTCCCTGGACTTCCAAGATGCCCGTTCTCCAATTCAGCTCATGCAAAATGCTGTATGGATTTTTACTGGGGGATTGATTTTTTTCCTGTATTTTGTGTCTCTGTTCTGCATTTCCTCTTCTTAAATGTAACTTGTGCTTCTGATTTTTAATGTTAAATCTTCTGATGAAAATCCATGAAGAGATATTGTTAATTTCATGGAGATGAAAAAATGGAGTTTTGTTTATCTCAGATTGCCTTTTTGAGGCCAAAGTAACTTCATGTCCACCACTACTGTGTGGTTAATTAAGGTTCCCTACATCTGATATTTTTCCAAAGAATAAGCTATATTCACACAACACTAGATAATCTGGCATCATATATCCTGCATTAGACATTTCTAGAATAGAGACTATTGGTGCCTATGAAACTTGTTTCTTTGTGTGAATAATAAATTAAAAAAAAATCCAGTCAGTAACAGGTTTGTACGTGGTGTGTTTTAAAATCCATCCAACAAAGCATAATTGAAGTTTTTTGTTGTTAATCAATCATTATAATCTAGACATAGATTAAATATAGTCATAGTGTGTTGCCCCTTTAAAGCTCAATATTTTCTTAACCTGGGGTAAATGCGTTCACTACAAAAGCAAAGTAAAATGAGACCTGCTCACATCAATTTTGCTTTTTTCAAGCTTTTATAGCTGTGATACAATCAAAGTTAAGTGTTCAAGCCTCTGGGATTCCTTGCATCTGTGTAGTGCTGCATCAGTAACTTTCCTGGTTGGTAAAAGTGCATCTTATGCTAACCAAGATTGTCATTGCAGAGACTTTAGGTAGTGGGGGGAAAGGAGAAAAGGAGATTGCGGGTGTTTTGTGAACCCTTCAGTGAGTACTTTACCTGTTGTATAATTTACCTAACTTGACTTTACCTATTATGTCCAAGTGCTTTTTTTCCTGTAGTTTTCTTTTTCCTCCCTTCAGGAGGTTTAATTTATCAGAAGCTGCAGCTACTACTTTTGTGAACAGTATTCTTTCCTTGGATCAAAACAAAACCTGCAATAAGCTGCCAGAGATACTCGACCACTACTTGGAGCAAGGCAGTCTTTTTCCTACCCACACATAGGCCACTGTTGGTCATGGTAGAGGAGAGGAAAAAGACCTTTTCAGACCAATAGCACCAAACAGATGCATAAAAAAGCTGAGGTCCTTCCTTTTTTACTCCTGTGCAAAAGCTTGTCTCTTACAGTTTAACTTGAAACGTGACGGTGATGTGTTGCAACTCTATTGCAACTGTGAACTGTAACTACTTGCCATGAGTAGACACGCAAACCTGTGTTGTTTGTGAAGACAGAAGTGATACTGCAAGGAGACACAGAGGTGTGATTGCAGTTTGCACCTCTACTTCATTTGCCCAAGGGATCCCTTTCTTTGTTGTTATTTCAGAAAAGTGACAAGGGGACACTAACCAAATGCACTGTTGACAGCTGTAGCAGTGGCACACAGTCTATCAATCATGTTTAACACTTTCTTCTTAAACGTGTGTTGCACTACCAGCAGAAAGCATTTGCTAATTGTCAGACAAATGCTGAGTTGTTTCACTTCCTATAGCGCTTCTAAATCAGAGCTGCTGTACTACAGAAGGAAGTGTTAGCGTTTATCCTGGACAGTCTTCTGCCGGAAATCCTGGGTGCCAATGTGTGCAATTCTAACACAAATAGAGTTATATCATCAGCCCTTGCTGAACAGCAGATCTAATTTTGTTAATGGGTCTCTTTCATTGATACATCAGTTAGCTTTTGTTAAACTGACATCATAGCGTTTTGTCTCTATGAGTGCCTATGTTTAACTGAGATTATAGCAGGAACATATTAATGGCATTGTCTTTATTAATCATTGTAACTGCCAATTTTGCTCACATAAAATCACAGTTTAAACAAGGAAAATGGGCTGTGACTGAAGTGAGGGATGACTCTGTGGCCCCAGTTTGCTTTATTCTGCTGGGACAGAGGAGATGGGGAGGGGGATATTCTGGCTACCTGTGCTCTTTAGTGACAGGTGTTATTAAGGGGCTTAACAATCTAGGCTGCTTCATCACTTAAATACTTGACAAACCTTTGCACCTGTATGGACATCATCTCCAGCTTGCCACCCAGACTCGAGCAGAGTCAGTCCCCCTGTTTTTTGTGGCTGCTGCGTAGGTGAGTGAGCTGGGCAGGAGGCAGCTTATCTTCTGTATTATGTCTGGATGTCCAGTTCAGCGCCTGACCAGGGATCACAACAGGCCTGGATCATAAGTGACTCAGTTTGAGGAAGGATGTTTCTGTTATATTTCTTAATATTTCTAATCTTTTACATAATTCTGAGTGGATTGATAAGATTTTTCCAGCTGATACCATATAATGAGAGAAGTCCTGAGGGAAAGTGGTAAGCGCTAAAATGGTAGTCTCTGTTTAACAGGTATCCCAGAAACTGTAGCCACTTGTCTCCCTAGCAGCTTGTGTGCTGGATGGCATGCATGTCAGCTGTACAAAGTACTTTTTTACGTGGTTGTCCAGCTGTGGAATGTACTAAAATTATTCAAACTCATTCCTGGAGTGGGAAAAAAATTCCTATTTCTTAAGACAGCCAATATATGACACATACGCTGTTACAGAAGTTATGCTAAACAGTATTTTGTACAGGTGGTGTAATCACACATGTGCATGCGAAGTTTTATGTCACCAAATGTTTTGACATTGTATTAAAGCTAAGTAACCAACTGGTATCTTAAGATTGAGAGCAGCTCTGGCACTTCTCATATCAGAAGAATGCACTATTCTAAAGGGCAATCAAACTCAGCCCTGTCTGTTTTCCTTCCGTGTGTCTAAGCTTATTGTGTATCCTCTGGAAGTTTACCTTTACGTGATTATTTGAAGACAGTTTTTTAAATTGTATTGAATATATCTTTAAATCATAACACCAAAAGTTTTCTTTATAGACAATTGAATAATTTCTTCTACTAAACTTTAACAGCATTAATGAGAAATTTGATTGATATGGGATATCTGACTGCTGTAATGCAAGAGTATGATACCATCTGCCAATATAGCTTTCTTCTGCTGTCCTGAAATGCCAGTGCTTTCTTTTGTGTGCTGGTATCTCAGATGTTACTTAAATCCAGGGCATCTACTTCTCACGTAATTAGTTAATGTGTATAATTTATTGAGGGTGGAGTTTACATGTCTCATTTACATAGTTTATGTAAATGAGACCTATAAATCATGTCCGGGACACTTCCTTAAGCTGAAGTCCACAAATTCATAAAAAAGAGGCTTTACAATACAGAAATAAGGCTGCAGGTAATCCTGTATACTTATACATAAGTTCTCAGGTTTTTTTATTTCTAGCTATACAAATAATTGGAGGGGTTTGTACATTGAGGACAAAGTGTCATTTGAATCTATTGAAATTCTTCAGATAATCTCAGTGAAGCTACTCCAAGAACAAGAATGACCAAAAATCCACCACTTCTCTGGGTAATAAAATTTTCGTTAGCAATATTATGTGAAGACAGTGTTGATATTTCTAGAGACAAAGGGCTTGGCTTTAACTGTTATCCTATGCCTGTGATTGTGCTAATAAAAGCATAGTATTACTCTTGGCCTGTCAGTCCTTTTGTCAAGGGAATCCAACCATTCAAAAGCAGCTCATGATGTGTTTCAGTGTTTAGAGCAGAAGACTCTGAGTTGGCTTTCCTATTAGTTGTTTAATCTTACCAATAAAAATACATGGGACCAAACAGGATTCCCATAGATAACATCCTTTAAGCAAAGTTAGTTTTCAGAAGAATTACTCAGTGGGCTGATACAAATTGCCCAGCCCTGGCATTTCATTCTTTGACCAATGTGAGAAAACCTGGAAATAGTTTTGTAAATCAGTTCACTTTAATATTATGCATCCTCTGGTTTACATGTGTTTCATAGAATCACAGAATTGCCTGGTTGGAGAAGACCTTTGAGATTCAGTCCAACCGCACCTGTGCACTACTAAACCAGATTCCTGAGAAACTTGTCTACCCTTTTTTAATACCTCCAGGAATGGTGACTCAACCACCTCCCTCGACAGCTGATCCAGTGCCTGACGACCCTTTCAGTGAAGAAATCTTTGCTAATGTCTAATCTGAACCTCACCTGGCATAGCTTGTGGACATTTCCTCTTGTCCTGGCACCTTTCACTTGAGCAAAGAGACCAACACTCACCCCGCTACAACCTCCTTTCAGGAAGTTGTAGACAGTGATGAGGTCTCCTCTCAGCATCCTCGAGGTACTCGAGGTGTGGCCTCACCAGTGACGAGTACAGGGGCACAATCACTGCCCTGGTCCTGCTGGCCATGCTGTTTCTGATACAGGCCAAGATGCCATTGGCCTTCTTAGCCACCTGGGCACACTGCTGGCTCACATTCAGCCGGCTGTTAATCAACATCCCCAGGTCCTTTTCTGCCAGGCAGCTCTCCAGCCAGTCTTCCCCCAGCCTGTAGTGTTGCATGGGGTTGTTTTGTCCCAGGTGCAGGACCCGGCACTTGGCCTTGTTAAAGCTCATCCCGTTGGTCTCAGCCCATTGATTCAACCTGTCCAGATCTCTTTGCAGCACCTCCCTTCCTTCAAGCAGATCAACACTGCCACCCAGCTTTGTGTCATCTGAAGACTTGCTAAGGGTTCACTTGATCCCGTTGTCCAGATCATTAATAAAGATATTGAACAGGACTGGACCCAGCACTGAACCCTGGGGGAACACCATTCCTGACCGGCCTCCCACTGGACTGAAGTCCATTTGCCACCACCCTCTGGGCCTGGACATCCAGCCATTTTTTCACCCAGCAGAGGCTGTACCTGTCCAGGCCAACGGCAGCCAGTTTCTCAAGTAGAACACTGTGAGAAATTATGTCAAAGGCTTTACAAAAGACCAGGTACACCACACCCACAGCCTTTCCCTCATCTATTTAACTGAGTAACCTTGTCATAAAAGGAAATCAGGTTGGTCTGGCAGGAACTGCTTTTCATAAACCCATGTTGACTAGGTCTGATCATGTGTTTGTCTTGCATGTGCTGTGTGATAGCGCTCAATATGATCTGCATCATGACCTTCCCTGGTTCTGAGGTCAAGCTGACTGGTCTGTGATTCCCTGGATTCTCCTTCTGACCCTTCTTGTAAATGGGAGTTAACGTTTGCCAGTCTCCAGTCAAGCGGCACTTCCGCAGTCAGCCAAGACTGTTGATAGATGAGGGAAAGGGGTTTGGCAAGGACCTCTGCCAACTCCTTTAATATCCTTGGGTGCATCCCATCTGGTCCCAGAGATTTGTGGATGTCTAATTGGCTGAGCAGGTCTCTAACGAATTGTTCTTGGATCGTTGGAGCTTTGTTCTGCTCTCCCTCCTTGTCTTCTGGCTCAGGAGGCTAAGTACCCTGAGAACATCTTACCTTACTGTTAAAGGCTGAGGCAAAGAAAGGCATTAAGTGTCTCAGCCTTATCTTCATCCTTTGTCACTATTGTTCCCCCTGCATCCAGTAAAGAGGGAGATTTTCCTTGGCCCTCCCACTGTAGTTAATACATTTGTAGAAGCATTTTTTTAATTATCTTTCACTGAACTAGAAAACTGACGTTTGAGTTGGGCTTTAGTCCTTCTAATTTTCTCTCTACATGGTCACACTTCATCCTTGTAGTCCTCCTGGGATGCCTACCCCCTCTTCCAAAGTTCATATGTTTTCCTCTCTTCTCAGCCAAACTGTTTTTCTTCCTTGCTGGGTCATTTTACAGCACCTGGTGATTACCTGCTCTTGGGAAGCAGAGATTTCCTTCTTGAGGAACATCCAGCCCTCTTGGGCTCCTTTGTCATTGAGAACAGCCTCCCAAAGAACTTTGTTAATCAGCCTTCTAAACAGTTCAAAGTCTGCCCTCCAGAAGTCCAAGGTGGCAGTGCTGCTCACTGCCTTCCTTACTCCTAGAACTAAGAATTCTATCATCTCGTGATCACTGATTGTGAATAGTCTGACTTTCTGCATTTTTCACTGCTGTCTGTGCAGGTTAGTGTCTAGGCCAACTTCCAAAAATTTAGATTTATTGAAATATGTTTTCAAACATGAAATGTTGCTTTATTTCAATGCTTGAAGAAGATGCACTTTAAATTATGTAGAAATAAAAGCCTATTCTGGTTCAAGAAACATTTGTGGCTGTTTTTGGGAAAAAAAAATAAATCTGGTGCTTTTTTCTTTTAATTAAAAAAAAATAAATCTTTCCATAAAAGAGCAATCTAGGTACCTTTAAAAACGTCTCAGCTAAAAACATAACATTTGTCTAGAAGTGAATCAGTTGTTGCATATGCTGCTTAAAGAAAAGGACCTTTTGGTGAATATCATTCTGTAGTACATAGTAGCTTTTTAAATTTTGAGTTGCTTCAGCCATTAAGTGGCTTGAAACAGAGTATGCATTCGTATTTTTATGTAGAAAATATATGAATCTGTAAGTGAACTACTTCTTGAAGATCAGTGGCCTCCAGATACAAGGTTTGTAGAAAGTCAGGAGGTATGGGCTATGTTCCAGTTTTCTTACCACAGTGTTTAGGAAGCAATTGCAGTTCTGTTGCCAGGGGCTTTGTTT